>CM061142.1:417528765-418728765 GCA_030789695.1 Scilla litardierei | reverse complement strand
TCGGCCTGGTTCCTGGCGTGCCCCCGGCTCATCAGCTTCTCAATGTCCTTCTTCAAATGCCAGCAGTCTTCCGTGTCATGGCCATCGTCCTTATGGTACGTGCAGTACTTCTCCCTGTTCTTCCCACCTCTTTTAGCCTTCGGTGGGGGGCGATCAGCTCGCTCTTCCCTCTGCACTTGGGCGAGGACGGCGTCTGGGGTGGTGTCCCTCGCGCTTTCTCCCCGCTGTCTGTTCCTCGGCCTCTTCTCGGTCCGATACCCTTCGGGGCTGCCTCGTCCACCGTCGCCGCGCTTGGTCCCTCGAGTGGCTTTTCCTGCATCCTCGGCCAAGGCCTCCTCGGTCAGCATGAAGCGTTCGGCCCTCGCCATGATCCCGGGGAGGTCCTTCGGGGGATCGTTGTGCAGGGACTTCTTGAGGCCTCTGTGGCGAAGCCCTTTCTTAAGGGTCGTCTGGACCACCAGGTCAGGAGGGCTGTTCACGTTCAGCCTTTCCGCATTGAAGCGGCGCATGAACTGTCGGAGCGGCTCGGCCGGGCCTTGCACTATGTTGAACAGATGTTCAGCACCGGGCATGATCTGCCTCCCCGCCATGAACTGCTTGCAGAAAAACTGGGTGAGCTCCTCGAAGCTGTCGATGGAGCGGCCGGGTAGGCTGTGGTACCAGGTCCTCGCCGCTCCCCTGAGAGTAGAATAGAAGCCCCGGCAAAGTAAGTCATCGTCAGCTCCCTGGAAAGACATATCCCCCTCGTAGTCCATCACGTGGTGTCCCGGGTCCCCTATCCCGTCGTACTTTCCCAGCACCGAGATCCTGAATCGAGAGGGGACCCGTGCGTCGGTTATTCTCCGTGATAAGGGGCACCGGTCTCCGTGGATGCCCCCAGGGATGCGGTAGTCGCCTGCCTCTGGCTCGTTCGGGGGTGGAGGAAGCACATGCGCCAACGGGGTTGGCTCCACGGCCCTCGCCACGCTGGGGGTCGGACTGACCCTGCGCTCCCGACTCCTCCTGCGGGAGCTCCTGCTCCGCCGTGATCGGTCTCTTGAGTGGTGTCGTTCGATTCTCCTGAGGCGGGACGACCGTGACCGACGAGATGATGCCGTCCTCGATTCGCCCTCCGTCCCTTCGGTTTCTCTTCGGCCCCTTTCACGATAAGGGGAGGAGGCGCGTGACCTCGCCTGACGGGGGCCGGACAGCGTGAACCGACTCTCTGTGTTCGGTTTCTGGGTCCCGTGGTCGTCGACCACGACGGACCGCAAGTGCGGGGGACCCCCCGCCCATCGATGGCTGTCGTCCAACGTGCCTCCATTGGATGGCGCAGGGCCGACGAGCTGCTGTACCGTCGCGACCAACGTCTGGAGGCTTGCGTTGGTCTCCTGAGCCAGGGCGCGGAGCTGTCCCTGCGTGGCCAGTTCTGAGCCGCCGGTCTCTTCGGTTGAGAGGTCGGGGTGGCCACTGACGGGCGTGTCCTCGGGGTTGCCGTTTGATGTGCCATTCCCCTCCTCCGGGATGGGGGGCATGCGCTTCCTTCCATTGCTGGTTCGTGCCATTGTTGGTGTGGTTTGCTTCTTCGTGGGACGTTTTTCGTTCCCACAGACGGTGCCAGATGTTTCAGAGTGTTTTCTCACTACAAAGCGTTGACCGTGGACAACCCGGTCAACGTGGTCAAGGGGCCCGCTTGGGTCCCTCGGGGGCTTCGAGTCGGTGCGGATGGGGCGAGGGGAAGCCTCGGCCCTGGTTGAGACGCTCGACCTCGGACGGTCGCGCACGGACTCGGAGGTAGGACGACGAGGGGTAGCCTCGGTCGTCCAGCTAGATGCATGGTCGGCGAAGGGCGAGGGGAAGCCTCGGCCCTGGGCGAGACGCTCGGCCTCGGTGGGATGTGCTCGGCCTCGGCGGTCGGACGATGAGGGGAAGCCTCACTCGTCCAGCGGGGTGCGCGGTCGGCGAGGGGCGAGGGGGAGCCTCGGCCCGTTGATCAGATGTCCTCCTGCGTAGACGAGAACGCTCGTCAGGGGGCCGGACCTTGGTTCCGGCCAAATCCCCTCCGATGCCTAAGTCAGACAGAGATCTGAAAGAGGAGGCCCGGCGGAGACGGTTCGACTCGTGAGGAGATCAGAACGGCGTCTCACGGCACGAGCGGGGGAGGAAGGAGATGGAAAGGAGGAACTAGGTCGTTGATGGAGTACCTTAGGCTTTAGATACCTGAGATGCGGTCCCGTTCTTCGTCGTCTCCCTAGCCCTTTTGTAGAGCTCCCCGCGTGATTGCCTCTGGCCCACGTCCCACGCCCGCCCTCGATCGTGCCCCATCAATCCGCCCCCTCACCGCCGCTCTCTTCGCCATGCCAGCACCTCCCCATTAACGCCATTTAGTGGTTGCGCGCCCGGGGGAGCGGTTTCCGCAGGAGTGGGCGAGTGACCAGCGGGTTATCAGGGCCGGGTCGGATCGACATTCGAGAAGATCCCCCATAGGGCCTTTGTAGAATGGGCTTGAGGATGCGGACGGGCTCTCGACCAGTAGTCGGGCTCCTGGGCTCGTGTCTTTTGGGTCTCGGTCAAATGGGCGTAACACTAAGAATGTTCAGTCAGATCTCTGGCCTAAATAGTAAATCATGATGCTCTGATAAATAAACATACATGCTATTGGCAATTTCTAGTTTTACAAATCATATGACTAGCATGCAATACAGGCAAAGGATAGGGATCTACTTTAATAACACCATCAATTCATATCAATCTTATGCAATCCCTAAAGTCTAGTATAAAGAAGTTGGTAATTCTCTTTTTAATCATAGATACACAAGGAGCATATAGAAATCACACAACATGCAATAGAGAATAGAAAAAATCATGCCATTCAGTTATTCATTTCGATTCAAGAAAAGTCTCCAAAAACTAAAGCATTTCGTAAAGTTTAGGTATTATTAAATCTCCCCGTTATGCACCGTCTCCACTCTACTGTCATGCTCACTCATGTAATCAGTTGGTTTACCACCCCCAAGCTTAGCTTGAGGCGTCGCATCTAGGAATATGATATGAAATTTTTCTTTTTCTTTCCGGTATAAGTGATAGCTTCTAATGAGAGGATACAGAACAATATTTATTCTTTTTCTTTCTTTTTCTTTTCTTTTTCACATATGAATATGTACACTATTTTTTTATTTATGAGCTATACTTTTTTCTTTTTGGGTTTGGGAAGTGAGATGCGGTATAGATAGCTGTGGGGGTGTAACCAGATGATATGTAAAGAAATATATAGATATGTGGAGAAGGAAAGTAGTTTATCTCTCGGTTCACCCATAATAGGGTGCACAACGGTTTGATAGAATAATACCCAAACTAAACTCATAGATAGTATGGATATTTTCATTCCTCTAAACGAATACTGAAAAGGCATGCAGTAATAAACACAATCGCAGCAGGCATGCAATTAGGAGTGAATAAGATAAAAACATATGCTCCAAGTGTTCTAGTGATGCGTGAACCTAGGTGCATTACCCAACATAGTGCATACTAGATACTAATTAATGCATTCGATTTTCAATTCATTTTAAGCATTAAATCAGATAGATCAGCAAAAGAAACACATGCATATAGATAGTAAAACTGAAATTTACCATAATAGCAAGTCGACGAAAGTGAGCATCGTAAAAGACTAATAAGGCTATGAGAGGTATCATCATGCGGAATATCCTTAGCAAATAAAGAGAAAGAGACGGAGAAAAAGGAAAATAAAGAAAAAGGGATGCATGCATGTGAAAATAGAAAATATGATGCAAAATGAGAAAAATAAAAGGGCGTGGAAAAGTGGTGAAAAAGTAAAATAAAAATTGAAATAAGGGAAGAAAATGTAAAAAGGAAAGACGAAAAGTAAAGTGGTAACGCTCATCCTCCAAGATAAACCTAGTAGTGTCCTCAATGCTAAGAAAACGCTAGTAGGCGGGAGATGATGCTAAATGGGTCGGGTGGGTGGGGGAATATAATAAAAACTGTGCAAAAAGAAAAAATAAAAACATGGAATGATGCAATGCTGAATGAAATATGATGCATGGTTGGCTCCTCCCCCAAGATATGTAAGTGTAAGGCCCCGAACAGACAGATGGGCTCAATCAATAAGTGAGGGATGCAAAAAATGGTATGGACGACATCAAGTAGAGGCACAACCCTCTAGGGGTGGTGATGGGTCCCTCTGCTGTGGACCAGGAGCGATGGGTGGATCTGGCTGGAACTCGTGAGGTGGGTTGGTGGTGAGATCAATGGTGGCAGTGGAGGGCTTAGCTGAATACAACACCAGGGCAGACAAGGGATCTAATGTGAAGTCCAACTCAGAAGTGGTAGATACAGGCTCTACAGAAGCCTGGGAAAGTGAAGCACTAAGTGGTGCAAAGGGGGTTACAATGTCTGGCCTGGGTGGTGGAGCATGTGCAAGGATCACTGGAGGGGGTCCACGTGTCCTGAGGAGATCTATGATGGATGCCAAGTCTGACTCGACTCTCGAGTGGTGTGTCGCCGTCGAGCGTACGAAGTCCTCAAAATCCTGCCGTAAGCGGGAAGTCGACTCCTTCAACGCGGTCATGCGACTGTCTGTAGTATGTGAGTCAGGTGGAAGGCATGGAATGTGACGGTGAGTCACCACCCTCGTGAGTCGGTCCCGTGCAGTTGGTGCACGGCACCTAACGTGGAAGGTAGGAGAGGGTAGGCTCGAAGGTAACTCAGAAATGGCTGAAGAAAGAGAGTTCGTCGACACAGAAGTGTGGACAGACGTCGAGATGCTCTCCGTGAAGATGGCTGATGATGAGGAGGAAGTGGTGACAGAAGGGGAATCTGGTGATCGAAAGAGAGAGGAAGTGAAGCTAGGAGGTCACTGAGAGGGGGAAGAGTGGGGGCAGGGTCGTGCTGTGGGATGTCTAGATCTGTGAGGTCAGGAGCACAGTGTATATCAGTGCCCTCTGACATGGAAGTGGTGGAGACAGAAGTCTGAGTCTCGGGGCAAGAGGTGGGGATAGTCCCTGAAGACTCGACTGGGGTGGAGGTGGTGGATACAATGGTGGTGGAAGAAACGGCTTCAGAAGATGATGGGTGAGAAGGTGGTACTGGGAGGCCGACAACTAAGGCAGTAATGTCATGCAACTCGAACTCCGGGGAGCGTGGGACCGGGTCATCGACGGCTGCCTCGACCGGTGCTCCGAGGAGCTCGAGTACGTGAAGGGGAGGGAGTGGCTCGAACCTAGGAATCATCCAATCAATCTGGCCAACTGGGATGTGTGTGAGGTGAGGGTCGGGGAGCAACATATGGGGAGTGTGGTGGGTGCCTACAAGATATAACCAGTGACGATCCATGTATGGTCTGATAATATGCATATGCTCGAGCACGCCGATGGTCAAGCGTGTCGGGTGAACAGGGCGGTGAAAGTCATCTGGAATGTCGATATCCAGCATCCTAGAAAAGATGGTAAAGAAACTACAGCAACAGACGTCAGTGGCATAGTCGGTGGTGGCAGTATGTAGTATGCGATAACACAACCAGTGGGCTACGTCATAGAGCATGAATAGGTGGAGTGAGCCATCCGGGTGGAATCTCAGAAATCAGGTCATGCCCATGAGATAGGTAAGCTCTGGTAGGGACATGGTCCCAACCTAAGGCATGTAGAAGAGAGTGGTGGCTAAGTGCCTCTGAGCGTAACGAAGGCATGGGTGCATGATACATGATGCCTTTGCCTGACTAGGGCGATACTGAGGAAGGCCTGAAATACACTCCCAAAAGGCTCGAGCATCAAATGTGTCCATATCATAGTGTGGATAAAAGGCTGCTCTGGGCTCGGGGATGGCAGGGAAGTGAAAGTACTCGCGGATCATGGCATGTGTAATAGTGCAGTCGTGATCCATGAGCCGAAAGGTGATGCCATCACCCGCTGGGGTGAGAGCAAGGGAGCTGAGAGCCTCGAGTGCAATGTGAGTGTAGGTGGGGGCGTGTACATCGAGAAAGCGATCGAAACCGATCGCTCGGTAGAGGTGATGGACCCCTGAAGGAGTCCAAGGGATCGCAGGTAGGCACGTCTATGAACAAAGTAGGTATGAGACGACGCTGAGAGATCCTAACAAATCACTCTCGGTGTGTGTCGTCTTGAAACGTGATGCCATAGGTTCATAGACATGTAAGCAGGGCATCCCTGGTGGGGGAGGGGTGTAGGGGAGATGATGCAGAGGCGGTGGTGGCTGTGGAGGGAATGGGTGCAGAGGTGGTAAGGGTAGTGGTGGAATTGATGTGTGTGGAAGGTGTAGGTATAGGAGCTGTGGTGGAGGGGGTGGTGGTGCAGGTGGTGGTGGTCAGTCGTGCACGACACTGGGGTCTGGAGGAAGAGGCGCCTGGAGTGGGCCACTTCCCACGGATGGGTGGGGTGGGGCACCTCGCGTGCGAACCATCGTATCGATGGTAATGTGATGGTGCGGTATAAAAACAAGTAAAAGGGAAGAGTGTACAGAATGTGCGAGCTATGCGAGCTATGCAAGTGCCAAAATATCCCCCAAGCTAGTCCATGTAGTCTGTGCTGACGTAGGCAACAAACACCTGCAATAGAAACGAATAAAACGTCAAAATTGGGCATTAAAAGTGGGGGACAAACTGATTTTGGGTTGCTCGACAGAGCAGTGATACTGCTCAGTCTGAGTCGTGCTACTCGATGGAGATGCACAGACCGAGTACTGCGCTGCTCGGTCAGTTGACCGAGCGGCGACAGCCGTGCCCTAGGGTACAGGGGATCAGAGTAGGGGGGTTTCTGGTAATCAGATGAGGGGGGTGGGGTAGTCGGGAGGGTTTAGGTAGGAGAGGGGGGGTTTCTTGGTGGTCGGATGGGCGACATCGTCGTCGGCGGTGGCGCCGTCGACGGTGCCATCAATTAGAAATGGGAACGGGGACAGCGGGGGGAAAGAGATGGGGGAGAGATAGATAGAGAGAGGAGGGAGGGGCGACGACTGACCGAAGTTGGGCGGTGGACCAGTGGCGCAAGCGGCGGAGCGGTGGCAAAGGACGACGACGACAGGGGGAGAGTGAACGAGTAGGGGGGAGAGAGAGAGCTCGGGCAGAGTTAGAAAAAAATTTTAAGTTAAAAAAATTTAGATTAGGGTAAATTTTGAAAACGGGTTTGGGTTAAAAACTAAACTCATTCGACAGTGGGACCCTCGATAGTAGGATAAATCGACTTGGTCTGAGCAGCTAAGCTGCTCAACCGAGTCATTCTTGCTGAAATTTTATTAAAGCAAGTTGCAAGATACTCCCTCGCATGCTCGACCGAGCAGTATGCCAATGCCACTCGGACCGTGTAGGCAGAGTGTTGTTCTCCCCTCAACTCCAAAAGCATGTTGTACTCGACCGAGTAATAGGTTGCTCAGGCCGAGTTGATGTCTACTCGAACCGAGCCAATACTGCTTGAACCGCGCAGACAGAGTGACGATTTTTCCCCAATCTTTTTCCATGCGCTGCTCGACCGAGCAGTGTAGCTGCTCGATCGAGTCACCTGTGTTTCCCTTTTCTCCTTTTTACTTTGTTTTCTCCTCAAGTCTGGTGCTCTCCTCCAACTTCCTTCCGTTTATGATGTCGATCTGCATGCCCCCACATGTCCAACCTATACAAAAGATGACTTCATCAAATTTTTGTGGTTTTATAATTTTATCTCTAAAATATGAAATTGAAATAAGAAATTGAAAAAGAAAAATCCGAAATCTAAGAAACTGGATTGCCTCCCAATAAGCGCTCGTTTTTAGTCGTGAGCTCGACTCCCTTTGATTTATCGATGGTCACTTGGTGCGTGTGGCGGACACGTGTCATTCTTCGCAATGGTGCAATCCGGCGGCATTTGGTTTTCGCCTACTTCAAGACTCTCCTCTGAGTAGCATAGGGTCTCTGATTCTTCATGGTTCGGAGAATTATGTAGAAGTTCCTTATCCAATACTCGGATGTATGCGACGACCGGTTTGTGGTAGGTTGGGTCTTCGTTATCGTCGACACATGTTTTCATTGGGTCCTTTATGACCCCCTCAGTAATGAAATCCGCAATGGCTTCTTCTTCAAGAAGATCCAAATAGCTGGCCACTTCCATATGAGCTCGCTCTCTCATCGGCTTCTGTAGCCAGAACTCAGCTTCGATATTCCCCATGTTGAGGGAGAGGCTCCCTTCTCAGACATCGATCAGAACACCGACCGTCGCCATGAAGGGGAGGCCGAGTATAAGTTGGGAGCTCCCTCCCTCGGGCATATCCATGATAACGAAGTCGACTGGAACACATAATTCTGGGGGTATCTGAAGAATGACATCCCTTGCTATACCCACCAGGTAGGTGATGGAATGATCTGCAAGCTGGATGGACATGCTTGTCAGCTCTAACTCACTTCCAGTCTGCAGTCTCTTGAAAATAGAGATGGGCATCAAACTGATGCTAGCCCCCAAGTCAATCAAAGCTATGCTGATAGGCATCCCTCCAATGGAGAACGGCACAGTAAAACTCCCCGGATCCGGCAGCTTCCGGGGGAGATGATTTTTGATAACAGAGGTGGAGTCCTCCAAAAGTTTAATCTCTTCTGGCTTTCTTCTTCCCATGATCAGATGCTTCAAAAATTTGGCATAGATCGGGATATCCGTAATGGCGTCTGTGAACAGGATGTTCAACTGGATTCCCTTCAGCAAGTCCATAAACTTGGAGTATTTCTTCTCCATCTTGGCTAGGGCTAGCCTCTGTGGGTATGGAGGGGGAGGTCAGGTAGCTTTACTCTTAGATGCATCAATGGGAGGTGGTGGTGTAGTAGGAATGACGGGTGTGGTATCCGCTTTCTCCTCAATAATGATAGGCTCTCTAGCAGCCTCTTCTCCATTGCCGTCATCAACGGCTTCTTCGACAGTAAGTTTCTCTTTATTCAGCACCGGGACCATGATGGGGTCAGTCACCCGTCCTGCACGTGTGGTAACTGAAACCACAGCATTAGCTTGGGCCCTTGGGTTTGTCTCCGGCTGTCTGGGCAATCTCCCCTGATTCTTCAAGAGCTGCGAAATTTGACCCCTCAGTTCATCAAGTGAAGAATTTATACTTTTGAACTGGGTCGAGGTGTCCTGATTAAAACAGTCTTGACCACTCATAAAGGTCTCTAGAGTGGCCTCAAAACTGGACCGAGGTGGATTCGACACGTAGCCCTACTAATGCGGCCAATTGAATTGATATCCGGTTGGTCGATAACATCCAGCCAGCCTAAATCTGCCCTGTTGCTGATTCTGCGACTGCCCATGCTACTGCTGAGGAGGTGGTGGTGTCTCTGAAATTGTGGAGGTTGCAGCTCTTCACTTGGGTTTCTATAAGAAAACCCCAGGTGATTCCTAGCAGTTGGATGCTGCCACTGATTCAGTCCCTCTCCTTGGACGTATTGCACAGATTCAGACAATTCAGTGCCATCATAAAGTGCCTAACTAGGAATATAGCTCCGATCTGTATACTCCTTTGCAGGATGATAAGATGTGCTGGGTGATGCCGGGATGGAATCCAGGCGCTGTTCGATCCTGGCCACTTGTTTGCATAGGGTCTCGATGTGAGAGTCCAAGTGGCTAGCAGCTTTGACCTCGGGAGTCCGGATCATAATGGTCCTTTCCTTGCTCCATTGTTGATCGTTGGCCGCCATATGCTCCAACAAGTTAATAGCCTCTTCAGGAGACTTATCCAGTAAGGCGCCTTGCGCCGCAGTATCTATGATCATCTTGGTGCTAGAATGAAGCCGGTTGTAAAAGCTCTGCACCAAATCCCACGGATGAATCCCGTGGTGAGGACACTAATGTTGGAGGTCCTTGAACCTCTCCCATGCCTCATAGAGTGATTCCTGTGGAGCTGCTTGAAGTTTGAGATCGCTCCACGGATCCGCACTGTCTTCGAGGGTGGATAGAACTTATCCACGAAGGCAAGTTCCATCATCTCCCAGGTGGTGAAATGGGTGGGAGGGTGGGCCCGGAGCCAATATGAGGCTTTATCCCTCAAAGTGAACGGGAAAAGCCGCAGCTTGACAGCATCGTCGATCACGTCCTTGGCCTTGAACGTGTCACACTTCGGCAGGAAGGTGTCAATATGATGGTTGGGATTTTCATGCGGAAGCCCATGGAAGGGATCATGCTGCATCAGATTAATCAACCCCGTTTTTAGCTCGAAGCTCGCTGTCGCCAGTTGCGGTCTAAGAATGGAGGAGTTGTTCCCAAACGTTGGTTTCATATGGTCACTGATGGAACCGGTGCGAGGAGGAGGAGGATTGTTGTTGTCCGCCATCTGAGCGGAGGGAGATGAACTTCTCCTTGAGGCCCTCAAGGCCCTCGCTGGCTTCTCGATCTCAGGATCGAATAATACTTCTCTGGTAGATCCCTTGAAGCGAGCGTTCATACGCCAACAAAACTCAAACAAATACCATCAGTAGCACCGAAATAAATAAGAGAATAAAAATGGGTGGAAAGGAGAGAAATGATTAGAGTGCTAGCAAAATTTAGAACAAAAATAAACTGAGATAAACACTATTGCCGTCCCCGGTAACGGCGCCAAAAACTTGACGCACCCAAAACCTACAACTAGATTCCACCTGGTGGTGTCACGGTCGTCAGGCGTGGTATGGCCCTTAGGCTTCAATTCCGGACTGAATCTGCAAGCGGACAGTGCTGAGTTATAGTATAAATGATATAGAATCCCGCTGGGACGATGATAGTTTATATGGATTCTCAGTTCACTTCTTAAATCTCGAAGTGAGATAGCTGTCGGGTTGAAAGAGTTGATTGGGGTATTGTTGTTGTTTTATTAATAAAAAGGGCTAGGACATTAGGGATCACCACTAAGATCTTCGGGGATCGATGTTGGAATAGAATCCTCACGTTGTACTAGGGTTAGGGGATAATTCTCACAATTCGTACCACTCTCGTGGGTTAGATTTATGAGGTATTTCGGTAACTCTCATTGACGCAATGGCGGTAGCCGTCAATGTAGAGGTATGGTTCATCGATGGATCCCCTCAAGGCACAAGCCGGGCATGGTCACGAGCCCTGGTTGGATCCACCGATTTCCCTATTCGGATCCCATAGATACCCCTTAAGCACATCAATTTCACAGACCGTGGGTATGATCTCAGTACGGGTTATCTGGGATTCGGTAGGATCGACCGAAATACTTCCCTAAATCCCTGATTCAATGTGGAGATTCAGATCTACATCTTCCCCCTAGGATCTTAGGGCTAACCCATTAACCCTATAAGGATCTACTCACACATGGTAATATTCACGAATAAAAACATCATTTTTAGAGATGAAGACATCATAGTAATCAAAAGAATAAAAATAGAAGATTTACAGTGGGGAGATAGATAAGAATTGCAATTTATATATCCAAGAAAAATTCCTAATTCCCAAGCACAAGAGCAATCGAGAACAAGAATAATAATCCGAAGGTTTCGATCTAATATTCTTTTAAAAAAATTAATCTAAAAACTAACTCTCCAAATCCCGCTTTTTCCTCTAAAAACTATTCAAAACTCTAAAATGAGTCGCTCCTCTCACTGTCGTGAGCTACCAGCATTCAGTCCTCCCGATCCCACCGGTCACAGCTTCAGAAAACGTTTCCAAAAATAGCCTCAGCATCGTCGACCGAGTAGGCTGCTCGGTCGAGCAATGCGTTGCTCGGTCCGCTGCTCGGATCGAGCAGCTGAACTGCTCGATCGAGCTTGACAAGGAATCGAAATTCTCTAAAATCCTCGCTCTGCCTACACGGGCTGAGTCAGCTCCGCTCGGTCCGAGTAGAGACTGACTCGGTCACTGAAGAGCTACTCGGGCCGTACGCTAGAATTTCTTCAGCTCTGAAATCTGATGCTACTCGACCAAGCAGGTGAACTACTCGGTCCGAGCGATCCCTGTATCTGCCCACTTTTCCTTCTTTGCGTATGCTCGACCGAGAAGCTCCTCTGCTCGGTCGAGTCATCTGGGAAGTCTTCTGCTGCTGCTCCTGAAGCATCTCCTCCTCTCCTGCTCTCTTCTCTTCTCCTCCTACTCTCTCTCTCTCTCTCTTTTCCTCACATGGCTCTAAAAGTATGGCAGACTACTGGGGAGATTCGCCAATGAGCTCATAGACTGTCGGATGTGTCCATACCCAGGCGGGGTCCCAAATCGCTCCAAAATCCCTGAAAACTCATAAAACACTACGAAACTTGAGTATAGCGTCAGAAATGCAATATCGTAGTAAAAATGTGGGATTTGGATGCGAGAATGGCGTGGAATTAAATGAAATGATGATATGCAAATAGTGAAAAATATGGACACATCAATAGCGCTCCCACTGACCTTTTTATAAATGCATGGTTCATCCTTATTTTGATAAAGTCAAACTTTTTGACAGTCTTATCAAATCGGATGTTCCAGCTCCTTGACACTTGGTTTAATCCGTAAATTGATTTAAGCAGTCTGTATGCCCTCCCACCACTCCCACTAAATCGAAGCCTTCTGGCTGAGTCTTGTAAACACGCTCTTCTAAATCTCCATTTAGAACATCTGTCTTTACATCCATTTGCCAGATTTCGTAGTCATAGTAAGCTGTTATAGCAAGTAGAATCCGAATTGATTTATGAATGCCCACTGAAGAAAAAGTTTCGTCATAGTCTATTCCTAGCCTTTGACGATATCATTTTGCCACTAACCTTGCCTTAAAGGTCTTTGCCTTTCCATCTGCACCGATCTTTTTTACAGATCCATTTGTTCCCTACAGGTATTACCCCTTTGGGAAAAGCCTCCAAAGTCCATACTTTGTTGGTGTACATGGATTCTATTTCAGAGTTCATTGCGTCTATACATTTTGCAGAGTCCCTACTCTCCATGGCTTCCTGAAAACTAGCAGGGTCATTATCCATTATAATGCAATCCTCTATTCCACCATCAATGAGAAACCCATAGTATCTCTCTGGTGGTTGAGATTCCCAACTAGATCTCCTGATTGGTTAAGAGTTGGCATGCGCAGTATTAATGTTTGGTTCCATCTTTTATTCTATTGAAGTTTGAGCTCCTGGAATCTCTTCCAGTTCTATCTCTTTGCCAGTGATGTCTTCAATAAGAAACTCTTTCTCAAGGAAGGTGGCATGTTGAGAAACAAACAGCTTTTGTTCCTCAATGTGATTGAAATAATATCCTTTTGAATCCTTAGGATTTCCTACAAACTTACACAATACAGATCTTACCTCTAGTTTATCTGGATTATGCCCTTTTACGTACGATGTACAACCCCAAATTTTAAGAAACTTAAGAAGGGGTTTTCGACCCTTTCATATTTCATATGAAGTGGTTGGCATGGCTTTAGATGTAACCATATTCAATATTCGCATTGTCGTTTCTAGGGCATATCCCCATAATGAAAGAGGCAACCCAGTATCACTCATCATAGATCGTACGATATCTAATAGGGTACGATTCCTTTTCTCTGGCACACCATTGTGTTGTGGTGTGTAGGGAGGAGTAACCTGAGAGATAATTCCATTCTCTTTTGTATATGCAAGGAATTCTAGACTTACGTATTCTCCTCCTCGATCTGATAAAAGAACCTTAATACTTTTTCCTGTCTGGTTTTCTACTTCATTCTTATACTCCTTGAACTTTTCAAAGGCCTCATATTTGTGTTTCATCAAGAACACATATCTGTACCTTTATAAGTCATCAGTAAAAGTAATAAAGTAAGAGAGTCCTCCTCTTGCTTGTGTAGGCATTGGACCACATACATCAGTATGTACGAGTCATAAGAGTTGACTAACTCTTTCCCCTTGTCTTACAAAAGGTGTCTTGGCCATTTTTCCTTTAAGACAAGATGTACAAGTTTCATATGATTCAAAATCAGAAGTACTTAAGAGTCCTTCCTTATGCAACTTTAATAATCTTTTCTCACCGATATGGCATAGTCTACAATACCACAAGTAAGATTCATTTTCACTTGGAGTTTTTCGTTTATTCACATTGTGAACATTCATAATTGTGCTAACATTCAAAACATAGATGCAATTGCTCAATGTAACATAACCAAAAAAATATGTCTTTAGTGAAGATGTTCATAACATTATCTTTCAATACAAATTTGTACCCTTCCTCATCTAATAAGGATATTGATACAACATTACATATCATACTAGGCACACAATAACAATTACGTAATACGAGAACTTTTCCATTTGGTAGTCTAAGTTAGAATTCCCCTGCGGCAATATCAACAACTTTTGCTCCAGTTCCAACTTGTAGGGTCATTTCACCTTCTCTCAGCTTTCTACTTCTTCTCAATCCATGTAACAAATTACAGATGTGGAAACATGCTCCGGTATCTAATACCCAATTAGTAGGAGAAATTGAGATTATGTTTTGAATCATAAACACACTTGAATTTGAGGTATCCCCGTGTCCTTTCTTCTTCAGGGATTCCAAGTATTCATTATAGTTTCTCTTCCAATGGCCTTGCTTATGACAAAAAAACATTCAGCTGATGCAACCGACTCCTTATTCCCCTTCACCTTCTTGACATCTCTTTTAGGCTTGTGAGCCTTCTTCTTTCCATTGGCCGAAGCTTTGGGATGGAAGAATATTTCACAACCATAACGGGTGTCTTCTCCTTAGTAAAGGAGCTCTCAGCTTGCCTCAACATATTGAGGAGCTATGGAAGTGTAGCTTCCAGCTTATTCATATGGAAGTTCATTATGAACTAGAGAAGGTGCCAGAAAGTGACTGAAGAATTACATCTGTATATAATTCTTTATCCATCACAAAACGCAACTGTTTTAGTTCCTCAGTATAACTAATCATTTTGAGGGAATGGTCTTGGACCGGTGTGCCAACTGCCATCTTCGACTGAAATAATTTCTTCGAAGTCTCATACCTCACAGTTCGAGATTGTTCTCCATATAACTCTTTTACATGGAGAAGCATCGCATGAACACCCATATGTTCATTACTCCTCTGCAATTCATTGCTCATGGAGGCTAACACGATGCATTTGGATGTGGCACTGTCTTGAGTCCAAACCTTGAAGAACTCTTTCTCCTCGGTGCTGGACTTATCAGTTGGGGCCTTAGGAGGAGTTGTGCTCAGGATGTATGCAAGTTTGTCATAAGTTAAGGCTATAGTTACGTTCCTCAACCAGTCATTATAGTTAGGTCCTGTGAGACTGTTCTTTTCAAGGATAAGTTTTAGCCCTGACATTATTATGCAAATCTGACATTTTAAAGAGTTACGATAATGAAAGCAGACGTTCTTATGAATAATTAGATTGGTTTTTTATCTAATTACTTGTCCCACTAATTTTACCAATATCTTTAACCCATAAGATAGACGAAAATTATAGACATAATCTTTTAGTGGGAATTGGGATCCGACTATCTTGAGATTGATAACCTTGACAGACGTCAACAAGTTATCTTTATCCATAGATGGTAGACGAACTCTTTATCGATTGCAATTCATTGCAATTCCCAATTACTATTTTTACCTCTAACCCTTTATGACCTTGACCACCGTCAAAAAATCATGAAGTTTAGTTAAGTCCGACCTGTCCATTTTATCTTCGGTAGGGTGATAGATAAGTTCCCTTGACTGCCGTCAACAAGGCTCATATTTTTACCCCCCCCCCCAGAATCAATCGCTCGGTTGGAAGAATGCATCACCTAGTGTTTAAATGTGATAGCTTGACCGCCATCAACAATCATGACACCGACACTAAGTACTCTACAGTCTTGAAATGGCAGAAGGCTACGGATAATCCTTAAAGGACTTTAAACGTAATGGAATTAATATGGATGGAAAAACTTAATTCATGTAATTCGATTGGATTTTAAAATACAACACTTAGTCATATTGACCAGGCCGGCACAACATGGGGAGGGAGGTTTTTCGTGGGTTGAATCACTAAGTTCACGTTCCTTAATTTCGAACCTTGCCCAGAATTGCCTTTCTTAGTTAAAGCACTAATGTGAAAGGTTGAATTCCAAATCCAATAAAATAACAAGCCTTTTGTAGTTCCAACTCATTTGGGTTTACTTATTCCTATTAATCTGATTATTTAGGTTTTGTGCAATATGTGACTTGTCCACAAACTATTTGTAATCAAGTATGCAAACACAACAAGTGATTTTATTTTGATAGCGACCATGCAAACAATTATATATCCCAATATGTACACTTAAAATCTCTTCATAATAATTTAGCTAAAAATCTTATTATAGCTAAACTACTTTTGATCACAACATAAGGACCTCTAAAACTATTTTAAAGTTACATTCCATAAAATTTTATAACATAAAGTTCTATGAATTTCATAGTTTAAGAACTATTCTTAACATCGTTATCTTATAATAATTAATGAAAACTATCCAAATAGTATCACTATAAAATTTCTTACAGATTTTAGTTTTCAAGGAAAAACAATTTTTCACTTACTTTGTTATCTGATAACAAGTTATGAAAACTACCAAAAATTTTATTTCATAAAATTTCCTTCTTAGATTAATTTTACATAAAACATTATCAACTCCTATAATCAGAATTCAATGGTCACAAAAATTTCGTAATTTTAAGCAAATTTGAAAGTTCTAGCAGGCCAAGGTGGAATGCAAATATCAGATTTACGCAAAGCCAACCTGGTGGTTGATAGGCTCATATTCTACATTTTATTTTTGCATTTTTGAATGCCATTTCGATTGCTCATATCGTGATTTTCACAATTATACGACGATTTCACGATATTGTTAACTATTTCTTGGTTTCGTCTGATTTCAGGAGATTTGGAGCAATCGGGAGTGATTTGGAGGCATAAGCACATACACACGTCCCAGAGCATGATTGATGACGACATCGGAGAGCTAAGGGCACTGGGGGATGAGTAGAAGAGGAAGAGAGGTGAAGAAATCAACAAGGAAGCAAGAAGGAGTTTTGAGATGATTTACAGGCTAGTCGGCCGAGTGATGCACCTCACTCGACCGAGTGAAGCAGCTCACTCGACCGAGTGAAGAAAATACGATGAATCAAGCCTGATTGAGAGCTGAAATGTACTCGATCGAGTGAGGATTCAACTCGACGGGTGGAGCAAAATTTCGTGAAGAAAATCTTTGACACTTCTCTATTTTTCGGAGGATCTCCAGAAGACTCCACTCGACCAAGAGAGCAAACTACACGGCCGAGTGGTCTGAAGATCCCAGAACACTGATATTCCAATTTCGATGCGGATTTCTCAATCGTCCAAGTGGGGTGTTCACTCGGTCAAGTGGCGCCGTCAGCCGAGATTGCAAACTAGGGTTTGAAGCCGACCAGGGGCAAAATTATCAGGATTTTTGCATCTTTTGGGCACATATAAATAGCCAGATCTAGACGCAGCCCAAGAAGAGATTCCATACTTTTATTTTCAAGGTTTTAATTTTAGTTTAGAGATTTTTTTGACGAAAGATTAAAGACTTGGATCTTGATTTTATTATTGAAGCTTGTAATCGACATTGGCATCTCTAAAACCCTTGCAAGTTTACATTTTTATGATATATCTCTACTTAGATCTGAGTTTTTTAATGAATTCTCTTGTCAATCTTATTTCTCTTGTGATTTTCATGATGATTTGTGAGTAAGTCTCTTGCTCTAGGGCAAAGGGATGAACCCTATGTATCTAAAGTATGATTAGTGTTATTTGTAGAATTTCAATTTACTAGGATTGCTAAAGATTAGATTGTGATTGGATTACTACAGATAGTTAGGGATTTCAATTGGATCTTGAGAGCTCGAGAGAGTATCTTGATCCATGGGGAGCCCTAGATATTCGATTTAGATCTATAATCGAGATTCACTAGATTTGGTATACGAGAGCGACCAAAGATAGCATCTTTATTATATTTATATACTTATATTCGTTTGCACAATAGTGAAACAAGTACAGACTATCACTATCTAGATCCGAACTTAAGTTGCACGAGAGCGAGCTTGCATTGGGATTGGATATAATTGTCGATCTTAATGCTAGTATTTTGAACTAGGCTTGCAAGAGAGCGAAGCTCTAGTTTAGATCGCTATAGACTTGCATAGCACGAGAGCGTGCATTGGTTGTCTATTTAGTTACGACAAGTTCATCTTAAACCCAAGTTTAGTAATATTGAGATTCATAATTCGCATTGATTACTTGAGATCTTAAGGTGGATTCCCCTAGACATCTTTATATACTGAATTTACATCGATACTTGAATGATTGTTACGACTTGTAGCCCGCCATATGAAATTAAGGCCCGTATGCGCTAGGGGCCCAAACTAACACCTCACCGACCCCCCGGATGGGACACTAGCCTGAGCGGAAGATCGCCACAATCTAGGGAAGCTCGCTTCTCCCCACCACTAGCTTGCTTCCAAGGTCAACCAGAGAAGCTCGTCTGCCTGACTGATAAGCTTGCCGTGTCGAGGATAAGCTCGCCTACCCTCCAACCAGAAGCACCGTCCAGAGGAGTCGAGCTTGGTCGTAGAGCTTGGCTCCCCTCCGAGCGTGGCCAGGCATAAATATCTCTGACAGGGTGACGAGGGCTCACCTCTTCTCCATTAATGCCAGAGGTTAAGGATGAGAACTTATGGTCACCCCTTGCGTCTCATTAATTCACCTGACACCATCTGACACCATTAATGCGGAAAATATCCTTGACACAGCTCGCCAACCTATCGCTTCACCACTCGAGTGCCAGCTAGGTTGATTCGACAACTGACAGGATGGCGAACAACCGCCTCTCAGCCATATAAAGACCCCCCTCATGCCTCCATAGAGGGGGTTGGTCAGTTAAAACTTCTAACTTATTCTCATATTTAAAGTCGGATATCTTCCATTTATCTGCACCTTCCTTATAAGCTTGCCACGCTTCGCCGATCTGTCTTAAGATCGACAAGCATGATCGACACCTACATTTCACGTCACTTGCTGACTTAAGCCTCGGAGAGGCTATGGGCTGACAGCCAGCCCCGCCTTTCTGACGGATTTCTATTCTCGCAGGAAGATTGCCTCAGCTACTGAGAGACGGCGACCTTCAGTAACCTCCAGGTGACCTTGGATCCTTCACATCTGAAGCGAGTTCTGAGTCGTGCTAAGCTCTTCATTACCAAAAAAACGTGTAATCATTGTACCCATGATTCCTAGTAACAAATAAATCTCATTATTGGCAGATCTGACCTGCAACACTACCGTTATTAGTTCCTCCCCGTGATCGATACCCACTTGCCACTAGACCGTGTTCTTGCGGTAACACTACATTGTTTCCGGAATTGTATTCCGGGATGACCAAGTTTTTGGCGCCATTACTAGAGATTTATATCCGTGTAAATTGCGAAATACTTGGTTCTTCTAGGGTTACATTTTGGATAGACCAAGTTTTTGGCGTCGTTGCCGGGGAGGCTACGGTTTTCTACATCTTTACTTAGCTTTTTCTTTTTCATTTTCTTTATTCACTTTTATTCCTCTATTGTGCTAACACTAATCTCTTTTTCTATGCATGTACACATGATCAAGGGCGACTGAGGATGATATATTATTTGATCTCGAGATCGAGCACACGTCAAGGAGATTAAGAGCAGAAAAGAGACAAATTCTAGAGGAAGATCAAATTGGCATAGGAGAATGTTCACCAAAGGCCCGTTAGGTATATTTCCATCAGGGATATGCTTACTCCAAACAACTCGACTACTACCTCTTCCATACTCATGCCGGAGTTGCTGCTAGATAAGAATTTCGAGCTGAAGACGGAACTTATTGTACCGATGCAACAAGACCACTTCTATGGGAATGCGCATGAGAATCCGCATTACCATCTACAGATGTTCTTGGTGAAGTGCGCCACTTTTCATATCCCCAATGTACCAGAGGACGCCATCCGTCTGTGCCTTTTCCCCTTTACTCTCCAAGATAAAGCTCAATATTAGTTGAGGATGCATGCACATGGCACTTTCACTACTTGGGACGAGCTGGCAAGCACATTCATCAACATGTTCTATCCACCATCGAAGACGGTGACGATAAGAAATTCCTTGATGTATTTTAAGCAGGGACCCGAAGAATCTTTATATGAGGCGTGGGAGCACTTAAAAGATATACAACACCAATGCCCCCAACATAGCATCTATGATTGGGAGCTCGTGGACAATTTTTACAATGGCTTGAGAGAGGATACAATGATGATCATCGATGCCATCGCCAATGGAGATATATTGTTAAAGACGCCAGAGGATTCTACGGTGCCATTAGAGGATATTGCCTCTAACAATCAGTAGTGGGCTGATGAGAGGGGCCAAACAACATCATTTGTGAAGATGGCAAGCATCTACGAAGCAAAGGCAATGGCGGAGTTAGTGACGAAGTTTGACTCCTTATCTAGAGTAGTAAATAGACTTGAGAAGAAGATATGCAAGACTTATATTGCACCTGACACATCTACATCTAATGATTGGCATGACCAAGTTATGTATGTTGGTGGCGAGGCTAGTGAGAAAGCTATGGAGCAAGTTTAGTATGTTCATGGTGGAGCTAATAATGGATCTTGGGTGAACCCGACTTGAAAGAGTCACCTCGGATTTTCATATGCTAACAACGGTGGAACATTAACCCCTCAAAACTAATAACAACAACAACAAGGCCGGCCGCCACCTCAACAAAAACCATACCAACAAAGGCCGTTTCAACAACAACAATTCCAGCAGAGGCAACAACCGGGGCCTTATAGACCCCTCGAATTCAATCAAGGATGGAGGCCCCAAAATCCATCGCCGATACCACAGAGGTCAGAACATGAGACTATAGTTGAAGAATTTTTGGTCGAGCAGGAGAAAATCAATGCTAGATTGACGGTGGGCCAAGATTGTCTCAATACTATAGTTGTACAATTGGCAAAACAGATTACCTTACTTAATAAGGCCCAACATCAATTGTCGGCTCAACCAGAGCCAAATCCTAGGAGCTACACCGACCACATCAATGCAGTGGTGGCAGTTACTACTAGAGGCGGGAAAGACAACACTCCCGTCATGGTCCAAACTAGAAGCTCAAGGGATGAAGCCCTGGATGAGAAAAAGGGAAGTAATGAAGAGAAGGAGCCCACAGCGACAATAAACAATGAACAAAAATCTAAAATTGATGAGCATCAGAAGGAGCGAACATATACGCCATCGGTACCATTTCCTCAACGGTTGGCAAAGGCCAAATTGGAGAAGAAGTTCGCCAAATTTCTGGAGTACTTGAGAGGTATTAGATTGAACATCTCGTTCCTTCATGCAATTATGGAAATCCCAACATGTGCGAATTTTCTGAAAGATTTGATCATGGGAAGAAAAAGAAAAGAGAAGATCATGCTCACCGAACAAGGTACTTGATTCATTAATGAAGAAAAGTTACCGAAGAAGATAAAGGATCCCAGAAGTTTTAGGATTCCATGCACTTTTGGTGGAGTCCCCCAACAAAAAGCTTTGGTAGATTTGGGTGCGAGAGTGAGCCTCATTCCTCTTACCATGTTCAAGAAGCTCAATACGGGGACCGACCACAAGGCCATGGATATGAAGATTCAACTCGCCGATGGGTGGATTACTAGGCCTGTGGGGATCGCTGAGAACGTGCCATTGCAAATACCGGGAGGACTATGCATATCATGTGACTTTGTCATCATGGACGTGAAATAAGAGGGTGATACATCTCATATACTTGGGTGCCCTTTCTTAGATACAGCTGGAGTTATTGTTGACGTGGGGGAGGGAACGTTGTCACTCCACGTTGGTAATATTGAATTCGAGTTCCATCTCTCACGAGCCATGAAGAATAGATCCTCGCTTGAGGAAGGCGACTATATGGACCTCCTTGACGAGGTCATCGATGAAGCCATGCCACCTGCCATTGGAGCTTTGCATGCTGATAGTCTTAATGGAATGCAAATTTCTAAAAATAGCGCTTTAATTGGAGATACACCGGATCCTCTCACCGAGGAAGAAGAGAACGACACTGATGTCGTAAGGATTAGAGAGCTCTGCAAGCTCTCTACAATGAAGCAAAGAATGAAAGCACCACCGACGAACGCATCTTCACCACCAGGAAAGCCAAAGGAAGGCAAGAATAAAAGCTTGGGGGAGTCATCCCTCAATACCATTATAGAGGAAGCACACTTTAAGGAGCCCAAGTAAGACGAAGCGCAACATCTGAACCCTCACGGCCTCCCCGAGAAGTTTGACACGTGCATCTTCTATGCGCCAAACATCATGCGCTAAACGAAGAAATCTTAAGGGATCAAGCTCAAGACTTTAAACGAGCACTTATCGGGAGGCAAACTGACGTTCTATCTTAGTTCTTTTAGTTGCATTGTAGTTTTCATTTTCGTTTTAAAATTTTAAAGTTTAGAGAGTCAAGAGTCTAAAAAAATCTAACAAGAGACAATATTTTTCATTGCAAGAAGAAGATATGAGAAAACCATTCAATGAAGGGTAGCCATGGTGAGGGAGAGCAGCTCTAGGGATGTGCTTAAACGCCAAAGGAAGGAAGAAACTGGATGGAGAGAAAGAAACAGCAACCGAAAGAAAACAGAGAGTTTGGAGCAGAAAAGAGCAGCCCACTCGGTTGAGTGATATTCTCACTCGGCCGAGTGAAGATCTCAATCGACCAAGTGGGATACTGTACAAGGAAACCTCAAAATCCCTCTCTGAAAATTATATGCCACACGGTCGAGTGTCTTTGTGACTCAACCGAGTGAATTCTAGGGCAAATAGCTCTAAAAATGCTCTGTGAGGCCTTTTTACTCGGTCGAGTAGATTAGTTCACTCGACTGAATGACTATTTCTACTCGATCGAGTAGGAGACTGTAGATGAAACTAGAAAAATTAACACTCTGTTTCTATTTGCCACTTGACTGAGTAAAACTTGTCACTCGTCCGAGTGACTCGAACCACTCGACCGAGTCACTCGACTCAGCCGAAGTGCCAAAATTCAAAGATAGAAATCGATTGGGATACTCGATCAATTGACAATCGTCACTCGACCGAGTGACTTAAAGCAACTTATCCCTATTTAATCCCAAATTCGACAACTCGGACCCAAAATTCCCAATTCGACCGAGCCCTTCCCTCTTCCCTCAGACTCGCCCAACCCCAGCTCCCACTCTCCTGAGGCCCTCCGCCCACTTGCCCGAGGTTGCCACCCCCACTCATCGGTGGCACCCACTCCAACGACTCCCGGCGGCCCACCTCCGGTGATCCCCTCCCCATCTCCCCCTATTTCACCCCCTTTCTTCTCCTACCCTATTCGTAAGCCCAAATCCAACCCCATTCTTAAATTAACCCTATTTTTCGCCTAATACTCTTGATTAACCCCAAAATTTTATGAGATTCATTGATAATTCATCTTTTTGTGCTTCAGGATAGCTTAGGGGAGATCATACGCTGATTCAGAGCTTGGGGGTGCCTCTCACTCATTTTGCATGCGTGGAGTCGCATCATGCTTGGTACACTCGTTCCTTATTTTATTTTGAGCACCTTGTAACTGATGCACGTCTTACAACATTTCCTCATGACTCCACACACCCCACGTCGCACTAGGTCTAGCGCACAGGAGCCCGCTTCCAAGCGGAAGAAGACCGGTGACCCCGGCCCTTCTTCCTCTAGAGCGGAGTCCCCGCCGCATAGCAATCCACCTCTTACACTCCCAGCTTCCACTTCACCTATTCCACCCCCACCAGCACAGCTTGCCCATGTGATCGACACACTTGGGATCACATTTAGATATGACGCATACTGCGTCAAATTTGATGGGCTCTCTAAGCATCGGATCATACCCACTAGGTTTGTGCATATCAACACATTCGAGAGCCTAGGGGGTACTAAGGGGCCTGCTCCAGTTGTATGACAATGTGGGGTGGCATGACTATTTATCGGTGTCGACAGACACCTTTGTCCGACCGACCCTCGAGGTCTTGAGTTCTATTCGTAAGACTCCCAGGGGATATTCTTTTAGGCTTATGAATCGTGAGTGCGAGATTTCACACGACATGCTCCGAGCTTACTTTCACTAGCCCCCCGTTCCAGACCTCGACCAAGCTTACGGTCCCACGTACCACACCCCGTATGTCTTTACTTCTGATGCTTTTGGGGACACGATCACTGGCACACACCACTTTGACCCTAGCCGGTTCAAGGCCTCCTCCATAGTCCACCCTTGGCTGCGGATTGTACAGCGCCTTTTGACGACTACCATTTTAGCCAGGCCAGAGGTTGGGACGTTGTCCATGCTAAAGCTCTTCATGCTCACGCGATGACCAGTGAGAGAGCCTTAGAGGGCGATGGGGATGCATTAGTCCCCGCCATTTCTATAGATGTAGCTAGGTGGTATTTAGACCGCATATTTTCCATGGTCACCTCTAGGAAGGCGATATGTTGTGGCGGTCTAATTATACTCCAAGCTCCCATTTTTGGGATTGAGCTTCTTGCCGGTTTGCATCGTCCTATGGGTCCCACTTCACTATCTCTTGATGTATTGGCTTGTATGAAGATGCTCTGACCCCATGGTCAGCGACATTGGGTCTGGCTACAGGGTCCGTTTTTTGCAGATTATATGGTGCTTTCGAGTCCCACTCGGATCCACATTGGACCCACAAGTGGGGAGTGGAGGCCCTAGATGGACCTCCTCTTCCCAGCTATCTACGTGCTAGAGCCCGATGTCGACCAGCAGGAGCTGTTGGATGCAACGATCTAGGAATTCTTGTTTGATGATAACAAACGTGTATGAACGATTTCATGTTTGTGTGAAGTGTTTGCAGGAGTGTCGAGGATGTAAATACTCAAACGATGACAAAGTCAATTTGATGGAGAAATTGCTATACTCATTACATTGGACTAGGTCAATTGTGGAGAGCTATGGAGAAATCAATTTGGATTGATTCAAATCATTTAGAGATAATTCAAATCCTAATCCTATTAGAATTGCAACAAGATCTATTCAAATCTCCACAATCCCAATTCATATCAATTTCAAACTCCAAACCTCCTCTGATTGTGGGATCCTATTTGATTCTCATACTGCCAAATAAACTCACCTCCATATCTACTTAAACCCCCATCTCCAAGAGAGGGTTTGGTGCGGCCATACATTATTCTCCAAGAGAAAACCCTGCTGCCATACATTATTCTCCAAGAGAAAAACTTGTGGCATACATTAAGCCTCATTGCATATCTCCTACAAGCCGCAAAGGTTGACCATCCTCCACAAAGACAATCATCTTCAACCATTGTATATGCAAGCAATCCTCAAACCAAAGAGCCATAGCTGTAATCTTTGAAGCATCAATCAAGCAGAGCCACAAACTTTGACCAAGCAAGCATCTCTTCTCTTTGTCGCATCCTCACAAGAACAACATGAAAGCAAGCCGCAATTGTTAACCAAAAAGGTTATAGTTTGATCCCTCTCCAATCAAAATCTCTCATAGCCAAAGCCTCCATCAACGTTGCACAAGGGGCTAGACAACTAGAAGACAAGCTGCCACAAATTCTCTCCCCAAACTAATCAAAAGGAGATGAAGCCACAATATTAGACTCAATTAATTGATGCTTGCTAACCTATTGTTCCCATGTGCCTAGCCTGGAGATAGCTGGAGACTTAGCCTGATGCAGACTGGCCAATAGCTTGCTACCGTAACCATTGCTGTCGCACCCTTGATCTGTTGCCGACCTTTATGGTAGAGCAGCTGCCGACCTGTCTATCCCCTAACCAAGTAGGGCTGTCGTTCTGTATATCACCCTAGCAAATTGAAGCTTGCTAACCTATCAATTGCAAGCCACACAAGCAACTACCGACCTAGTGGACTTCCGCAAGTTCTATTTGTCGACCCTTGCTTGCTCAAGTCCATAACTAGCTGTCGACCTTGACATCAAGCAAGCAGAGTTCAGATTGGCACAACATCCAAGGAAGAGGGTAGAAGTTGAAATTCAAGAACCATCATTAAAGCTTTATAGGCAGCAACTTGAGTTGCCGACTAGAAACGACTACATCACGTCAGATTTAGATTTGATCCGCACTGATTGACGGAGACGACTACGGCTACACAAACTGAGATTTGTAAACTCTATTATTATTATTTTGTTGTGTAATGTCTTGATCTTCGTAGGAGAAATTTTACCATTGCTATGTTTTGGGGTCTTGTCTAGTTGGTCTAGACAAGAGGAACTTGACAAGTTGGGATTAGCTAATAGAAAGCTTTTACTTAAATCAATCTTGTTGAACACGTGTGTCTAGATTTTTAGATGAACATGAATATTTCTGATTCTGTATTTGTTGAAGGTTAGTCTATATCCCATCCCACTAAATTTAATGGAGTTGATTTTACATATTGGAAGGCTAGGATGAAAATCTATCTAGTGTCTATAGATTAAGATGTGTTGGATATTGTTGAAAATGGTTATAATCCACCCACTATTGAAATTGAAGACACAATAATGATTAAGCCTAAAGATAAATAGGATGCCTCAGATAAAAAGCTTTATTCTTTAAATGGAAAAGATATGAATGTGCTTATATACTCTCTTGATAATTCTGAGTTAATCGTATCTCACATTGTTTAACTGTGCAGGAAATATGGCATATGCTGGAGGTGGTGCACGAGGGAACATCGCAAGTAAAGGAATCCGAACTTGCCCTGATGAGTACAAACTATGAGAGTTTTCGCATGCTGCCATATAAGTTTATCAAGGAGATGTTCGTGAGATTCACGGACATCATATATAAATCTAGCTCCATCGGTAATCCATACTCTAGCCATGATCAGGTGAGAAAAATCTTAAGGGCACTGCCAAGCTCGTTACGACCTAAATTCACCGCTATATAAGAAGCCAAAGATCTATCAACGATGAGAGTGGAGGAATTAATAGGCAACCTGATGTCATAATAGCTTGAGCTGCAGAGCATTGAAGCTAGAGAGAAACCTGAGGAAAAAGTCAAAGCTCCAACACCATTAGCTCTTCAGGATAACGACGACGATCTTGATGAGGAGCAAGTAATAATGGTCAGAAACTTCAAAAGATACATCAAGACTGACCAAGGAAGAGCTGAAATGATGAAATGGTTCAATCGCTCTAATAATTCTAATTCTGCTAAAAATTCCTCTGATCAGGCTACTACTCAAAAAGTTATGTGTTATAAATGCAGGAACAGAGGATACTTGATGAGAAACTACCCACAAGAAATGACTAATGTTGCAGACAAGAAAGAAAAAGCTGTGGTGAGAACGTAGGACATGGACAGCGAAGATGAGAACGAGGAGTTTGAAGTCCACACCTCTCTTTGCTTGATGGGGAAACATAATGAGGAAAATTCAGGTACTAAAGGAAAACTTCTTATTATTTGCAAAGAAATGCAAGTTAAAATTTCTGAGCTAGAATCTAAGCAAATGACTATAGAGATAGTAACTTTGAGTTACAACAAGAAAATTGTGATTTCTTTAAAGAAATTGAAAGCTTGAAAGAAAAACTTGTTGCATGTAACGCTACTATTTAGGTGCTGAAAAGGGGGAAAGCTCACATGCCTGAAAATACGGAATGTTTCTCTTGTCCCTCTTTGGTAAATGAGATTAGCATGCATAAGCAAGATTTGATTAAACTTAAAACTGAAAATGAATAAGATTAGCATGCTAAATAATGAGCTTAAAGAAAAAATGATTGCTTCTGAAAAGAAAGAAGAGGAAAACAAGAGAGCTTTCATTAGTAAATGCACTTTGATTGTGAATGAGAATTCTATCTTGAAATCCAAAGTCACCAATCTAAAATTGTCATTAAAAAGATTTTTCGTAGGAAAACAAAATTTGGATATTATTCTAGGAAATCAATTATATGGCAATAATATAGTGGGCTTAGATTTGGTTCTAAAAATGTTGAAAAGCCTAACTATAAGAAATTTCACAATGTGCCTACCATTGCTAAAAATGTTTATGCAAAGTGCTTTACATGTGATAGTATTGGTCACACTTCTTATCATTGCAAATATAGGAATACCAATATTAAATTCAAGCAAAAATGAGTTCCTAAATCTATGATTACTAACATGAGTGGACCTTGTTGGATTCCAAGGTCACACATAATATCTACCGTGTATGTAAGATGGAGATTTGGAGAGGTGCTATGGATTGTACATTTCATTATTTAGCTCCTTAGCCAAACGACGACAAGAAGGTATATCTTTTCCTTGAACTTAATGCATACCTTCATAGCATGTTTCTTTGCATTTTTTGTGTGCTTAACTTTTTTATTTTGTGTGCTTGTTTGATTGATTATTATTTTGCTTTAGTTGATTATAAAGAAAAATAAAAAAATTAAAACAATTCAAAAAAAAGAGGGTTCTTAATGTGTATCTTTTCTTTTGTATCATTCAAGTGATATTAATGAATGATAATCCATATCCTTGTAGAAATCATTGTATTATTGTTATAGCTTCATGGGCATGTTAGTATCTCTAAATAGCCATAACATATTTAATGAATTGAGTAACATGATTTCTACACATACACTTTCACTTCCACTAGTATTGAATATTGTTGCACAATTAGAGATTTTTTATGAAATATTGGAGAGTGAACGTAGGTTGAAAATAACTAAAAAATCTATGGGATATGATGTGTATTTTCCATGGATAAAAATTGAGCACAAAAGAATTGAATATGAAAAAAATACATGAATATAGCTCCGTATGAAAAATGGATATAATTCATGGCAATAACACTACCTACGAGTATCCAACATATGCTTTAAGGGTAATCTTTACCGTTAGTGTTATACTCATCAAACAATGTCATCCCCACATCTAAGAGTCCTTATAGGCTATGTGTTTGGGGTGTGGTACCTTGAACTCATTTTTAATGAAGTGGTAATAATCAATCCTAGCGATATCATGTTTATTGGAAAATGTGGATTGGTTTTGCTTGTATTTCTAAAGAGTTTCTCTCGTTGTGCTTCAACTATTTAATCATTACACTTACACAATGGTGTAGAAGTCTTGTTATGATTTTCATTGAATTTGGATTGCATATTATATGAATGTCTACATGAAAATGTTCGATGTAATTTATAATGCTCTATTTCTGCATGTGGTATGTAATTGGACTTCATTATACACTTTTGATGATAACAAAAGGAGGAGAAATATTTGGGAAAGATTTGTGATGTATTGTGAAAATGATGTGCTCATTGAATATCTTAATAATGAATACATGAAATTTTGGTTCTATGGGAGCATGAAAATGGGGGAGCATGCTAGAAATATGATTTCTATATTGTTGCATGCTTGTATGCTTGGACATCATTGTCACAATCGTTTGCATACATTATCCATCACACTTCACACACATATATCACGATGATATTATTTGAATTGTAATTACTCAAATCTTGTCTTGGTTCGTCATCATCAAAAGGGGGAGATTATTGGATGCAACGATCTAGAAATTCTTGTTTGATGATTTAAAACGTGTGTGAACGATTTGATGTGTATGTTAAGTATTTGCAGGAGTGGCGAGGACGTAAATACTCAAACAATGACTAAGTCAATTTGATGGAGAAATTGCTATACTCGTTACATTGGACTAGGTCAATTGTGGAGAGCTATGGAGAAATCAATTTGGATTGATTCAAATCAATTAGAGATATAATTCAAATCCTAATCCTATTAGCATTGCAACAAGATCTATTCAAATCTCCACAATCCCAATTCATATCAATTTCAAACTCCAAACCTCCTTTGATGGTGGGATTCTATTTGATTCTCCTATTGCCAAATAAACTCCCCTCCATATCTATTTAAACCCCCATCTCCAAGAGAATGTTTGGTGCGGCCGTACATTATTCTCCAAGAGATAAACTTGCGGCATACATTAAGCCTCATTGCATATCTCCTACAAGCCGCAAAGGTTGACCATCCTCCACAAAGCCAATCATATTCAACTGCAAGCAATCCTCAAACCAAAGAGCCATAGCCGCAATCTTTGAAGCATCAATCAAGGGGAGCCGCAAACTTTGACCAAGCAAGCATCTCTTCTCTTTGCCGCATCCTCACAAGGACAACATGAAAGCAAGCCGCGCTTGTTAACCAAAAAGGCTATAGTTTGATCCCTCTCCAATCAATATCTCTCATTGCCAAAGCCTCCATCAACGTTGCACAAGGGGCTAGACAACTAGAAGACAAGCTACCGCAAATTCTCTCCCCAAACCAATCAAAAGGAGCTAAAGCCACAATATTAGACTCAAGTAATTGATGCGTGCCGACCTATTGTTCCCATGTACCTAGCCATAAGATTGCTGGAGACTTAGCCTGATGCAGACCGGCCAATAGCTTACTGTCATGACCATTGCTGCCGCACCCTTGACCTGTTGCTGACCTGCATGATAGAGCAGCTACCGACATGTCTATCCCCTAGCCAAGTAGGGCTGCCGACCTGTCTATCAACCTGGCCAATTGAAGCTTGCCGACCTATCAATTGCAAGCCACACAAGCAACTGCCGACCTAGAGGACTGTCGCAAGTTCTATTTGCCAACCTTTGCTTGCTCAAGTCCATAACTAGCTGTCGACCTTGACATCAAGCAAGCAGAGTTCAAATTGGCACAACATCCAAGGAAGAGGGTAGAAGCTAAATTCAAGAACCATCATCCAAAGCTTTAGAGGATGCAACTTGAGTTACCGACAAGAGATGACTACATCATATCAGATTCAGATCTGACCCGCACTGATCGATGGAGCCGACTACGGCTATACAAACTGAGATGTCTAAACTCTATTATTATTATTTTGTGTAGTAGTGTCTTGATCTTCGTAGGAAAAATTTTACCATTGCTACATTTTGGGGTCTTGTCTAGTTGATCTAGACAAGAGGTACTTGGCTAGTTGGGATTAGCCAATAGAAAGCTTTTACTAGGATTAATCTTGTTGAACACGTGTGTTGTGAGGAACTGAGAGCCTTGCGAGTGTAGAGACATAGAGAGGTGCTCTAGTCGTGCTCTAGCTTGTGGTTGTACTTGTTACATTATTAATACTAGTATCTGCTTTGGGGGCTGGAAGTAGGTCGTTGGGACGACCGAACCACGTTAAATCTACTGTGCATCTGTGTTTGCTCATTATTTACTCTGCTTATGCGTATAACTGTATGTGATTGTTCATGGGTTGCACGAATATTTTTATTAGCATATTCACCCCCTCCCCTCTAGGCTAGATCCAACAAGTGGTATCAGAGCTAGTTTAGACTATCTAATCTAGATTTTTAGATGACCATGAATATTTCTGATTTTGCATATGCTGAAGGTCAGTCTATAGCACGTCCCCCTAAATTTAATGGAGTGGATTTTGAATATTGGAAGGCTAGGATGAAAATCTATCTAGTGTCTGTAGATTGTGATTGTGTGATATTGTAAAAAATGGTTATAATCCACCCACTATTACAATTGAAGACACTATAATGATTAAGCCTAAAGATAAATGGGATGCCTCAGATAAAAAGCTTTATTCTTTAAATGGAAAAGCTATGAATGCGCCTATATACTCTCTTGATAATTCTGAGTTTAATCGTATCTCACATTGTTTAACTGCACAGAAAATATGGCATACGCTGGAGATGACACACGAGGGAACATCGCAAGTAAAGAAATCCAGGCTTGCCCTGCTGAGCACAGAATATGAGAGTTTCTGCATGCTTCCATATGAGTCTATCAAGGGGATGTTTGCTAGATTCATAGACATCGTATATAAATCTAGCTCCCTCGGTAAGCCATACTCTAGCCATGAGTCGGTGAGAAAGATCTTTAGGACACTGCCAAGCTCGTTCCGGCCTAAAGTCACTTCTATATAAGAAGCCAAAGTTATAACAACGATGAGAGTGGAGGACTTAATAGGCAACCTAATGTCGCACGAGCTTGAGCTGCAGAGCATTGATGCTAGAGAGAAACCTGAGGAAAAAGTCAAAGCTCCCACACCATTAGCTCTTCAAGATAACGACGACAATCTTGATGAGGAGCAAGCACTAATGGTCAGAAACTTCAAAAGATACATCAAGCCTGACCAAGGAAGAGCTAAAATGACGAAAAGGTTCAATCGTTCTAATAATTCTAACTCTGCTAAAAGTTCCTCTGATCAGACAGATACTCAAAAAGTTATGTGTTATAAATGCAGGAACAGAGGACACTTGATGAGAAACTGCCCACAAGAAATGGATAATGTTGCAGACAAAAAAGAAAAAGCTGTGGTGAGAACGTGAGACATGGACACGAAGATGAGAACGAGGAGTTTGAAGTCCACACCTCTCTTTGCTTGATGGGGAAACAAAATGAGGTAAATTTAGGTACTAAAGCTGAAATTCTTATTATTTGCAAAGAAATGCAAGATAAAATTGCTGAGCTAGAATCTGTCGCAAATGACTATAGAGATAGTAACTTTGAGTTACAACAAGAAAATTGTGATTTCTTTAAATAAATTAAAAGCTTGAAAGAAAAACTTGTTGCATGTAACGCTACTATTAATGTGCTGAAAAAGGGAAAAGCTCACATGCCTGAAAATACTGAATGTCTCTCTTGTCCCTCTTTGGTAAATGAGATTAGCATGCATAAGCAAGATTTGATTAAACTTAAAACTGAAAATGAATTGCTTACTAAAAAGATTAGCATGCTAAATCATGAGCTTAAAGAAAAAATGATTGCTTCTGAAAAGAAAGAAGAAGAAAACAAGAGAGCTTTCATTAGTAAATGCCATTTGATTGTGAATGAGAATTCTATCATGAAATCCAAAGTCACCAATCTAGAATTGTAATTAAAAATATTTTCCATATGAAAACAAAATTTGGATATTATTCTTGGAAATCAATTATATGGGAATAATAGACGTGGGATTTGATTTGGTTCTAAAAATGTTGAAAAGCCTAAGTATAAGAAATTTCACAATGTGCCTACCATTGCTAAAAATGTTTATGCAAAGTACTTTACATGTGATAATGTTGGTCACACTTCTTATCATTGCAAATATAGGAACACCAATATTAAATTCAAGCAAATATGGGTTCCTAAATCTATGATGAATAACATGAGTGAACCTTGTTGGACTTCAAGGTCACACATAACATCTACCGTGTAAGTAATATGGTGATTTGGAGAGGTGCTATGGATTGAACGTTTCATTATTAGCTCCTTAGCCAAACAACGACGCGAAGGTATATCTTTTCTTTAAACTTAATGCATACTTTCATAGCAAGGTTTTTTTTTGCATTTTTTGTGTGCTTAACTTTTTTATTTTGTGTGCGTGTTTGTTTAATTCTTAGTTTGCTTTAGTCGATTATAAAGAAAAATAAAAAAAATTCAAAAAATTCAAAAAAAGAGGGTGCTTAATGTGTATATTTTCTTTTGTATCATTCAAGTGATATTAATGAATGATAATCCATATCCTTGTAAAAATCAATGTATTATTGTTATAGCTACATGCACATGTTAGTATCTATAAATAGCCATAACTTGTTTAATGAATTTAGTAACATGATTTCTACACCTACACTTTCACTTCCACTAGTATTGAATATTGTTGCACAATTGGAGATTATTTTAAGAAATATTGGAAAGTGAACGTAGGTTGAAAATAAATGAAAAATCTAAGGGATATGATGTGTATTTGTCATGGATAAAAGTTGAGCACAAAAGAATTGAATATGAAAAAAATACATGAATATAGCTCCGTATGAAAAATGGATACAATTCATGGCAATAACACTAGTACGAGTATCCAACATATGCTTTAAGGGTAATCTTTAGCGTTGGTGTTATACTCGTCAAACAATGTCATCCCCACATCTAAGAGTCCTTATAGGTTATGTTTTTGGGTTGTGGTACCTTGAAGTCATTTTTAATGAGTTGGGAAACATCATTCCTAGCGATATCATGTTTATTGGAAAATGTGGATTGGTTTTGGTTGTATTTCTAAAGAGTTTCTTCCGATGTGCTTCAACTATTTAATCATCACACTTACACAATGGTGTAGAAGTCTTGTTATGATTTTCATTGAATTTGGATTGCCTATTATATGAATGTCTACATGCAAATGTTGGATGTAATTTATAATGCTCTATTTCTGCATGTGGTATGTAATTGGACTTCATTATACACTTCTGATGATAACAAAAGGAGGAGAAATATTTGGGAAAGATTTGTGATATATTGTGAAAATGATGTGCTTATTGAATATCTTAATAATGAATACATGAAATATTGGTTCTAGCAGGAGCATGCTAGAAACATCATTGCTACATTGTTGCATGCTTGTATGCTTGAACATCATTGTCACAATCATTTGCATACATTCTCCATTACACTGTACACACACATATCACGATGATATTATTTGAATCGTAATTGTTCAAATCTTTTATTGGATTGTCATCATCAAAAGGGGGAGATTTTTGGATGCAACGATCTAGGAATTATTATTTGATGATAACAAACGTGTGTGAACGATTTAATGTGTGTGTGAAGTGTTTGCAGGAGTGGCAAGGACGTAAATACTCAAACGATGACTTGGTCAGTTTGATGGAGAAATTACTATACTCATTACATTGGACTAGGTCAATTGTTGAGAGCTATGGAGAAATCAATTTTGATTGATTCAAATCAATTAGAGATATAATTCAAATCCTAATCCTATTAGCATTGCAACAAGATCTATTCAAATCTCCACAATCCCAATTCATATCAATTTCAAAATCCAAACCTCCTATGATTGTGGGATCCTATTTTATTCTCCTATTGCCAAATAAACTCCCATCCATATCTACTTAAACCCCCATCTCCAAGAGAGGGTTTGGTGCGGCCATACATTATTCTCCAGGAGAAAAACATGCGGCCATACATTATTCTCCAAGAGAAAAACCTGCTGCCGTACATTATTCTCCAAGAGAAAAACTAGCGGCATGCATTAAGCATCATTGCATATCTCCTACAAGCCGCAAAGGTTGGCCATCCTCCACAAAGCCAATCATCTTTTACCATTGTAGCTACAAGTAATCCTCAAACCAAAGAGCCATAGCCGTAATCTTTGAAGCATCAATCAAGGGGAGCCGCAAACTTTGACCAAGCAAGCCTCTCTTCTCTTTGCCGCATCCTCATAAGAACAACATGAAAGCAAGCCGTGCTTGTTAAACAAAATGGCATAGTTTGATCCATCTCCAATCAAAATCTCTCATAGACTAAGCCTCCATCAACGTTGCATAAGGGTCTAGACAACGAGAAGACATGTTGCCACAAATTCTCTCCCCAAACCAATCAAAAGGAGCTGAAGCCACAATATTAGACTCAAGTAATTGATTCTTGTCGACCTATTATTCCCATGTTCCTAGCCCTGAGATAGCTGGAGACTTAGCCTGATGCAGACCGGCCAATAGCTTACTGACGTGACCATTGCTGTCGCACCCTTGATCTGTTGCTGACATGTATGATAAAGCATATGTCGACCTGTCTATCCCCTAGCAAAGGTGGGCTACCGACCTGTCTATCACCCTAGCCAATTGAAGCTTGCTGACCTATCAATTGCAAGCCCCATAAGCAACTGCCGACCGAGAGGACTGCCGCAAGTTCTATTTGATGACCCTTGCTTGCTCAAGTCCACAACTAGCTGTCGACCTTGACATCAAGCAAGCAGAGTTCAGATTGGCACAACATCTAAGGAAGATGGTAGAAGCTGAAATTCAAGAACCATCATCCAAAGCTTTAGAGGCTGCAACTTGAGTTACCGACGAGTGACGACTACATCACGTCAGATTCAGATCTGACCCGCACTAATTGATGTAGACGACTACGGCTACACAAATTGAGATTTCTAAACTCTATTATTATTATTTTGTGTAGTATTGTCTTGATCTTTGTGGGGGAAATTTTAACATTGCTACGTTTTGGGGTCTTGTCTAGTTGGTCTAGACAAGAGGGACTTGGCTAGTTGGGATTAGACGATAGAAAGATTTTACTAGGATTAATCTTGTTGAACTTGTTTGTTGTGTGGTACTGAGAGCCTGGCGAGTGTAGAGGCATAGATATATGCTCTAGTCGTGCTCTATCTTGTGGTTGTACTTGTTACATTATTAATATTAGTATCTACTTTGGGGGTTGGACGTAGATCATTGGGACGACCGAACCAAGACAAATATGCTGTGCATCTGTGTTTGCTCATTATTTACTCTGCATATGCTTATAACTTCATGTGATTGTTTGTGGGTTGCACGAATATTTTTATTAGCCTATTCACCCCCCTCTAGGCTACGACTAGATCCAACAGGAGCCCCTTCTCGACCCTCTTGCCCCTGAGATCCAGATTCCTCATCCTACCTCTGATCCGATCCCCAAGCCCGATACATCTGTCAACACTTCTGCTCATACCGAGAGCTCTTGTGTTGTTGTGTCTGTTCCCACCGTCGCTTCTATGCCGTTGCGAGTTGACCCCATCGCATATATGAGCATTGAGAGCACCGACCCAATCACTTTTGGGAGTCGCGAGCCTTCTTCCTCCGTGACCACCGAGACCCTATCCACCCCTGATTTTTCGACTCCTGGGGAGTCATTCTCTACTAATTTCACGACCTCCCCAGCTGTCGATGCCTCTGTCTATGCCGCCATCGTATATACTGAGAGCGTCGGGGTGTCTGTCACCACAGCTGTTGTCATGACCTCTCCTTCTGCCTCATCCTCTGTCGATGTCCAATCCTCCTTAGCCATTACACATGCTTCTGAGAGCGTTCCTGCAGCCTCTACTAGAGGCTGAGGGTCTTGTTGTGAGCACTGCACCGCACACACACCTGATAGTGGCCCCCACTTGTTTTTGGAGGCCGTGTGAGACACCCCTGCTCACCACCTGTTCGACCCTCTACCTCCGTTCCTGACGTCCTTGACTTGTGCCTCCACACAGTCGAGATGGTAGTGAGCAAGCTTAGAGTGGATTTTAAGGCTCTCACAACTACCGTTGCTGCCTATTAGGCCCGTGTCGACATGATTCCTGATATTTAGCTCATGCTGAACTGGATTCTTCAGCACCATCAGCAGCAGCAGCCAGTACACCAGCTTGCCCCTCATCAATTTGCATCACCGCCCCCACCACAGGGAGGTGATGACGCTACACCACCAGTTTATGCACGTACTTTTGATGCCTACCATATTTTTGCCTCACCCCTCACCCCATTATTTTGTTTTCCCATCGGTCTTCACCATTTTGCAGTGCACTACATATATCAGTTTGGGGGAGCGTATGTATTTCTGGGCCACCATCTTGTATCACTCTTGCATATACCATCTACTTTGCTGCATCCATTCATCACTTTGCATGCTTGTTTGCATATACCATTTGCAAATATCATCATCATCTATTATTTTCTTTATTTTTTATTATTTTGCACCATACTACATCCTCACCTGCCCACCCTTATCTTATATGTCCTTGTGCCACACTTTGCACATGAGGATAATGTGATGTTTCGCTTGGGGGAGTGAGTGCACACACACGTTTTATTTTCTTCATTTTTATCTTTAGTTTTGCACTTTTCTTTATTTTTCGCTTATTTCCACGCCCTTTTTCATTTTTATTACCATGCATAATGTTTTCTTTATTTTTGGAGTGTTTGCATGTGTATAGTTAGTTTGTATTTATTCTTTATTTCTTTTACTTTCTTTGCTAGAGATGAATTCCATATGATGATTATAGCTTGGAGTCACTTTACTCTTATGCACTATCTCTTACCATGCTATTGCTCATTATTTCTGATGCCATATGCGATATATTACCGTGCATTTGAGAAAAAGAACTTCCATTGTGGTTTATTTGTTTATGAATGAATTTTAGCTTTGGCTAAGTCTGGGAATTACATTATTGTATACTCTTTATAGAAAACACATCACGCTTCACGCATTGACTGCCTATTACTTGGAGTACTGCTTTGCATCTTATTATCACTTCTTATTTGCATGAAATATGTATTGAACTTCCAGGTTGCATAAATTGATTGTCGTTTGATATGATTAGATTAGTTTACTTTTTGAAATCAAACTGAGTAGATTACATTACCATGCAGAAGTTGTTGTGCACATACAAAAGGGTAACCGAGCGTTATCTTATATTCTTTCTCCACATATCTTGAAAATCATTTCTATACTTATATTCATTGGTGAATCTCCCCTTTAGTGAGTCTTATATTTGCTTCTTCCCCATGCTAAAAAGAGTAAGCTCCATGAATCCCAAAATCTCAAAAGAAAAAAAATTTCTATCTTTGTATCTTTATCTGGGATTGTTCATGTGTATATAAAAAGGGAAAGTTCTATTGTAAATACACAATCCCTTCTTTTTTTTTCTTATTTTCCTTTTTATTCATATGGAGCTACAAAAATGTATGGGAAAAATTTGCATTTTCTATTTGACGCCACCACGCTTATAGATAAGGTTGGGAGAGGGAATCCAATGACGTGTGAGAGAGCGGCTACCTATATTTGCATGACAACCTAAGCTAGGTAATTTCTGATACTTAGGGAGATGACTTAGAGTACAACGAAGTCTATGAATTCAAAAATCGGCATGAAATTCATGAAAACCATCTCTTTCTATTCTTTTTGATTTGAAATGGGTGATATCTCTTATACTCCAATTAGAAGCAGTCAATTGAAAAGTGTATTGTCAATAATCACGTATATCGTTTTATATTCCTCAGACGATGCTGATTCTAAAATGATTTTATATTTCAGACAATTCACGTTGTTCTTAGTTTTTCTATCAAATGTACCCATATGATGTGATATCGAAATAAAAGTTTTATGTATGTTTCTTAATCATTGCTCGTGCTATTTGAGTAAGCAAACCGAGTTTTGAGAGAATGATCTAGCATTTACCCATCTTCATCTTCTTTTTCATCTTCTTTAAATTATCTTTATTTTTATTTGCCGAGTTCACTTTTTACTCATCTTCCTCGAGGACGAGTAAAAGGTAAGCTTGAGGGATTTTGATAGGCTAATATTTTTCACTTTATTTCTGCATTTTTGCATGCCATTTTGATTGCTCATATCGTGATTTTCACGATTATACGATGATTTTGCGATACTTTTTACTTTTTCTTGGTTTCGTCTGATTTCAGGAGATATGGAGCAATCGGGAATGATTTGGAGCCATGAGCGCATACACACATCCCGGAGCGTCATTGATGACGATATCGAAGAGCTAACGGTGCTGGAGGATGAGTAGAAGAGGAAGAGAGGCGAAGAAATCAACAAGGAAGCAAGAAGGAGGAGTTTTGAGAAGATTTACAGGCTACTCGACCGAGTGAAGCGGCTCAGTCGACCGAGTGAAGCCGATACGACGAATCAAGCCTATTTGAGAGCTGAAATGTACTCGGCCAAGTGGAAATTTCCACTCGACCGAGTGAGGACTCCACTCGACCGAGTGGATAAAAATTTTGTGAAGAAAATCTTTGACACTTCTATGTTTTTCGGAGGATCTGCAGAAGACTCCAGTCAATCGAGTGGAAACTCCACTCGATCGAGTGAGCAGACTACTTGGTCGAGTTGTCTGATGAGCCCAGAACGCTGATATTCCGATTTCGATGCGGATTTCTCACTCGACCGAATGGGATGTTCACTCGGCCAAGTGGCGACGTCAGCCTAGATTGCAAACTAGTGTTTGAGGCCGACTAGGGGCTGAATTATCAGGATTTTTGCATCTTTTTGGGCGCATATAAATAGCCAGATCTGGAGGCAGCCCAAGGAGAGACTCCATGCTTTTATTTTCAAGGTTTTAATTTTTGTTTAGAGATTTCTTTTGACGAGAGATTAAAGACATGGATCTTGATTGTATTATTGAAGCTTGTAATCGACATTGGTATCTCTAAAAATATTGCAAGTTGACATTTTTATGATATATCTCTTCGTAGATATGAGTTTTGCAATGAATTCTCTTGTCAATCTTATTTCTCTTGTGATTTTCATGATGATTTGTGAGTAATTCTCTTGCTCTAGGGCAAAGGGATGAATCTTATGGATCTAAAGTATGATTTGTGATATCTGTTGAATTTCAATGTTACTAAGATTGCTAATGGTTAGATTGTGATTGGATTACTATGGACAGTTAAGGATTTCCATTGGATCTTGAGAGCTCGAGAGAGTATCTTGATCCATGGGAATCCCTTGATAATCGATTTTAATCTATAATCGAGATTCACTAGATTTGGTGCATGAGAGTGACCAAAGATAGCATCTTTATTACATTTCTATACTTATATTCATTTGCACGACGGTGAAACGAGTACGAACTATCAAGATCTAGATCCGAACTTAAGTTGCACAAGAGCGAGCTTGAGTTGTGATTGGATATAAGTGTCGATCTTAATGCTAGTATTTTGAACTAGGCTTGCGCGAGAGTGAGGCTCTAGTTTAGATTCTATATACTTGCTTAGCGAGAGAGCATGTGTTGGTTTTCTATTTAGTTACGAAAATTTCACCTTAAACCCAAGGTTTGTAATATTGAGATCCATAATTCGCATTGATTACTTGAGATCTATAGTGGGGATTCCCAAGCCCTAGACATCTTTATATACTGAATTTACATCGATACTTGAACGATTGTGACATTAACTCTTTCAAAACTAATTTTCCACCAATAGCTTAGTAAATCATATAGAATACCGTTATTTGTTCCTCCCTTTGATCGATACCCGCTTGCCACTAGACCGTGCCCTTGCGGTAAAACTACATTGTTTCCGGAGTTGTATTCTGGGACGACCAAGTCTTTGGCGCCATTGCCGGGGATTTATCTCTATGTAAATTGAGCCATACTTGCTTGTTCTATGGTTACATTTCAGATAGACCAGTGGTGAAATAGTCAACTAGTGGGAAACCAATAGTCGACTTCTTCACGATTAGTCAATTAGTGATTACTCACTAGTCGACTAATCAGTCTACACCAGGTTTATGCAAACTATTTTAGTACGTTATTGAGTTCTGAATTTTTTAAAATTAGGTTCTGCAGTATAAAAATGTAGAAAGTAGCGTGGCTCCGATACCACGGTTAGGTTGTCATGCGATGTTGGTATAAACATATTAGACCTGCAGCAGAAGCAGAAATTTAAAATTTCTACACTAGCATATAGTCCTAGCCACAAGATCTACTACTACACTACAAAGTTAATACTTCCTTTAGAACCTTGTACCTTTTTGGCATGTATTCCCAAATGAAAGGTGCAACGCTCCAAGATATTTCTGGAGATGATGCAAGCCTCGCACGTCTACCAGCGCCTTAGTTGAATCACCTTGATGATTAACTCCTCACAATTCCTTGAGTCCTTTGGGAACTCGAACTGATCTCCACTGATGTGCTAGAATGAAGGAGAGAGAGAAGGAAACCTTTGCTTTTAGGAAATACTCTAAAAGCAAGGAGATGTTCACTACAATAGTGAAACTCCTTGCAAGGTATAAAGATAGTGTGTGAGTGGAAGAGAGAACTCTCCCCTTTTTATAGCCTAAGGGGAAGGAAAGAGCCAAACTAGGCATGAAACACATGTGAATGCATGAAACACATGTGAAGAAAGAGCCAAACTAGGCATGAAACACATGTGAAGGCATGAAACACATGTCCTCTTTATTTGTGCACATCTCTTCAAGAGGGCATTTTCTTTACATAAAACACATGAGACAAGTTAGGCATGAAACACATGTGAAGTCATGAAACACATGTCCTATTTCTTTGTGTACATACCTTCTAAAAGGCATTTTATTTGCACACAACATATGTCCTCTTCCTAATGAGCACAACCCTTTGTGATCGATCAAGTACTCGCAACTCTTTGTGACGCGTTTATTTATCACAACACTTTGTGATTAATTCCCTCGTATATCATATATATACGCTAAGTTTATTCCTTCGCTTGTCATGATGAGCCATCATCTATGTGAGACTCTAAAAGCCCGATTCTTACTTCAGCAGTGACATGAACATATCGTGTCACAAATCGGTAGCGGTACTAGCTGCACGTGCCGACCCCCGTTTAAGAATCGTCATTATCTGGTTAGCATGAGACTCGAAGCTTCCCTGACCAAATGTGGGCCTATCATTAATAGTTATTGTGCAGTCCGGTCCCTTCGTCAAGACTATGTCGCTAAGGTGTCAAGGGTACGGATATTGTCAAACCCTGCTACACCTTAAGGCTTCAAGTGATATATGATCCCATACTAAATCGTTGGATGACACTTGTTAACTTCTAACAAGTTCATCCTTTACCCTGGCCAGGGATTTCACTATAGATCCATCGACTCTTTGTGATACTAACCTCCCATACTGGAGGAGACGAATCACATCAAGATGGCAACTCCCTTCGCACGCTTTGAACTATACCCAGCGAGTACCTACGTATCGGGCGTAATTCCATTGTTCGGTAAAAGCCTAAGTATAGCTTCCCACGTGCAAGGTCCTTTAGCTCATCTATGGTTATAAGGACTACCTTGCACCTACTATCACTTGAGAGCTTCTGTTGACAGTTAGAGTATGTCTCTACGTACAGAAGCATCTCAACGAGTCGTTCTGTGAACTTGTTCTCTAACAAGCACATGCACATCATCGAGTGGCTATGAGACCAGCCACTACCATCCAATGGTATAGATCAACATACACTGGTCTATCCGAAATTTCGATGTCCCGTCTCGATATTCACATGACCAGAAACATTTAGGACATATGCTTAAGCTGATGCATTGGGCCTCATTATCATGATCTCATCAAGGACTTTACTTATGCAATATCTACACAACATACCTAGTGGTAGAAAACGAAGACACATAAATAAAATGTACCGTGTATTATATTAAACAAGATGTTTATTACAATTACAATAATTTCCTAAAGGGCATTCATATCCCAACACGTATCACATCGCCCAATCTCAACCTTTGCAGTTGTTAAGATCGAGCGATTGGGGGCATGTTGACGAATATGACATGTCGATCAATAACCCACAGCCCATGACTCTTGGGTTGATGAGTCAACCTCCACTTCCTTTATGGAGAGCCATTAATGATGGACGGTTACATTTCATGATAGCCCACTTCAAATGCTATTAATTAATCAATTAAAGGCTAAGTGAATGGTGGCGGTTACCCCTTTTTATGGGCCTACCTTTATGATGGCCATGATCCCCACTAAAGCCACTTGATGGGTGGGGGAAGTGGAAAGAGCCAGTGAAAGGATAAATACTGAGGAAACCCATGGGAAGGGGGAGGCCATAAGCTAAGTATCAAACTATAATCTACAAGACTATATTACTTTTTCCTCTTTATGTTTCTTCAATTAGGAACTAACTTGAACGTCAGGGGGGAATCGGTCGGGCCCCAGCCCCGACCCACTGACGATATTCATATGGTGTTGATCAATGGAGATAGCACGGAGCTAGGTTCGCCTTTACCCAAGGAGCTCGATCCTAGCTCATTACGACATGTGGACTTCTCTTCGTGGGTCCCACTTCTCATCTGGCGAAGGGTCCTCTCATCAAAGGCGTACTCGTCGGCCCACTTTACTGGAAGGTGGAACACATTCGTCAACAGATATGTGGCAAAATAAAAATTGCAAGTAAGAAACAAGATATAATAGCACATTTAAAAACACATAAATTTTATCCTGGTTCACCCCTCCAAGTTTACGTCCAGTCCCCAAATCTCGGTTGGGCTTAAATCCACTATTAAAACAAATACTTAAAACACCTTACTTACAATGAGGAATTTTCTCTTGACTCTCTACAAGATGGCTTTTACAAACATATTGCCTCCAACAAGGATTTTCACTAACCAAACCAAGTGAGAGTACTTACAATTCTTTTGTAGATAAAATTACATATAACCAATGAATGAAGTGTTGAGTACTGGTGTTTAATATCAATGTTATTTTGATGATGATCACAACATTATGCTGTTTCTAATGACTCTCTTGTTTTAGTCTCATAGTTTATATTTCAAGAATATTATTTTTGGAGACTTAATCATTAGCCAAAGCTTGGACTCAAGGGGTGTCAAAGCTTGGAGATGATGGGAAGCATCAAAACATCAAGATTGAAGCCATAGACCATAAGGAAAGCAATGTAATCCATGTATTATTTCATTTATTGCTTTTCTCTTTTTGAGTCAAGGTTTAATGTAATGTCTTGATAGATGGTCTACTCATTCATATATATGCATTTAACCATTTTAGTGAGCCTTAGGATTATCATAGAATACAACCATATAGGTTCATCTTGCCCAAAGACTCATTTGGAGTCTCTGAATTTCCAATAGTCGTCTGATGACGGTTTTACAATCGACTGGATGATTTCCAGTCGCCTGTCGAGCCTTCTATAGTCGACTGCGGTGCACTGCTCAAGTCAACTTTTTATTGACTCTACTTGAGCTTTTCGCATCAATCGACTGATGAATTATTTACAGTCGCCTGTGAAATGGTCAACAATCGTCTGAAAGGCGTAAGTGAGAAAATTGCTTCTCTCTATTTTTCTCCATACCCCACAGCAGTTGACTGATGAAGGATAAACTGTCGCTTGTCTATTTTACAGTCTACTGTCATTTGTTCATCAGTCGCATGTATGCATACTGGGAGTAAGTTGCAACTCTCTGTTTTATTCCATCCCCTGCAGCAGTCGCTTGATGAAGCATATACACTCGACTGTCTGTTTTACAGTCGACTGTGTAGTCTTCTACAGTTGACTGTCATGGCTCAGATTATAGCCGTTGGGAATTATTTAGCTGTTGGACAGTCGACTGTCATTTGTTCATCAGTCGACTGTCGGTGAAGTTTTTGCCTATAATCTAGCTGTTGCAGCTTTTTGTTTTTGGCTGTTTCCTTGGGTTTTGAGGGTTCTTATAGGGTTTTTATATATATGAGAGGGCTGAGTTCATTAGAACTTCTGGATGCTATTGCAAATCATTACAGTTTTATTAAGCCACTCCCAAACTCTCTCATTTCCCTCTTAAAGCTCTAAATCTCCATCATGCATTGAAGTCAAGCTTAAGGGAAATCATCCAAGTGCTTTCAAGCTAATCTCATCACTTGGAGATCCTCTTCCATGCCTTGCATTCATTAATGAGTAAGTTCATCTCAAGGCATATGTAAGAGTATTTGTTTTACTTTGTGTTTCTTTGAAACCCTAAATCTCATTGTGGGAATTAGATACTCTCTTTGTGGGAGTTTGGTGTCCTAGTGTTGGGCTAACCCTAATTCTCTGTGTGGGAGTTAGACCCATGTGTAGGGTTGGTTTGGTTCTTGTGCAGGACAAATCCTCTGTGTGAGGTATCTCTTTGTGGGATTTGTATTCACTTCTCTTTGTGGGAAATATAGTGAATATTGGTGTGGCTGGACGTATCCAAGTTTAGGGAACCATGGTAATATCGTGTGTTGGTGTTTGGATTAATTGTGTTGATTAATTCTTCTTGCATTTATTATTTCGCATTTACAAGTTTAATTTTAATTGCACAATTTATTGCCATTACTCTATTCACCCTCCCTCTGGAGTGTTTGTTGTTAGTATTACAAGGTAGACGGTCCTTACATGAAGCTCTTATGAAGAAGTGTATCTATAGGTGAAAGATCTTGATCTCCAACAATATAAGTGACGAGAAGATTAATATGAATAGCCCAGTAAAGAGTAAAACTTGTAAAAGCTTGGCCAAAGAGATGGGTTTCTTTTAATGACTTTTTAACTTAAAAGCTTGTATTTTTCTTTTCAAATGATCCCAAAACCTTAGCTTTGAAAACTAAAAAATCCTTAATATACAGAGGAACATACTGGTCTAAAAAATTGACCAAACTGCCCCTCCATTGGATAAGTATGATAGCTCTCCGAATATTACCGAGCTGTGTTAATCTGCCCGTTGGGGAAAAGTAGTCGACTACTATACAAATGATTATTGACTCCTAAAGTAAATGTCGTCGACTACTTTAATGAACACAACATTTTCAATTAAAAGTTGTCGACTCATATTCAAAGAGTAGTCAACTCTTTTACAGATACATATGTATTTGCTTCAAAAACTTAGGAAAACATTTTCACAATATTTTAAAGAAATTTAAATTATTTTATGTGCGCTTCTAAGTGAGAGAGAGCGCGCGCTTCTAATAAGGCCCTAACATTCTAAGACAAAGAAAAGAAAATTACATCAAATATAAAATACCATGTAGACGTTAGTTGATGTATTTTCCATACTTCAAGCTCCTTGCGTTACTTCCATAACTTCTTGGCTTGTTTAGCTTACCAATTCTTTAAGTGCTTCTTTGATATTATTTGAATTCCTACAATCATATGTTTGATGACATGGTTGCTCAACATCAAAACTATATGGGGTAACTCAATATCGAATAATTGACAAAGAGTTTATCGACATTTTATATAGATGGAGATAACTTACTGATGAAGGTCACGGTTATCAAAATCATGATTGTTTGATCATAAGTCTCACTATAACATTATATTATTAATATTTAACTATTTTTAGGTTGAAGATACAGTGATGAGTAGTAGAAAATTTAAAATGTACAATTTTTAATTTTATCTACATGATTTTGTTATTAGATAGAAATTTTAATCTAAATAAGTTCATGGAAAAAATTATATGATAAAGTTAATTTGCTAGAATAGATTTAAAAGATTTAGAATTATTTTATTTGTAACTTTATAATTGCTCTATGCATAAAATCATTAAAAGAAAACATATTTTGCATGCCAATTCATGTTTAAGAATGACGAATGCTTGATCAATTATACTTATGTTAGAAATTGAACTGGATGGGGATTAGTGATATTATACCACACTAAATGAGATTCACAAACCCAAGATGAAGAGGTAGGGGTGGCAAATGAACCCGATCCAAATTGACCCGAGCCCGAACTCTTGAGCTGTGTATGGGTAGGGGCCAATTCGGGTCTAGTAGAATACAGGTTGACCTGACCGACCTGGATAAAATCCGGGCCAGGTACGGATTTGACTTGTCAACCTAGATGAATTATTCTTGTTTATAAATTATAAATATATAATTGATACTATGCAACCTAGTTACAAATGTCACAATTGGAATAATGGTTATCGTTCCTATTTAGTGTGAGTTGGTTGCAGGTTCGAGTTCTGATAGATGCATTCACTTATATTGTTCACTTATATTGTTTTGTTTCAATTTTAATTAAAAGGATGTATTGGAAAACATTAAAAACAAATTAAATACGAATGGTCAACACTCGACATTGTAGCCTGGTGGTATTGTCTTGTGACTACGCATGTGTCGTACCGAAGCACCCCCTTCGTAGGTTGCTTAAAATTAGCCATCAAATTTTTACGCGCAATCAGAACCTGGCCACCAGAACTCGACCTGAACCAGACTCTTAAGATGAACCTAATCGGATACGGTTGACCCAGTTTGCACACAGGTCGTGTACAGGTATACGAATAGTGATCTGGATTTAATCCGAGTCGGTTTCGGTTTTTACCGTTATCCGGATCGGGTCAAAACTGGCCTGACCCGAACCAGACTTGACCCAACCCGACCCGTTTGCCACCTCTATAAGGAGGCTCAATGTCCCACATCACAAGTGGCCATAAAAGGCTCGTCTCATACATGAAGAGTCTCATCCTAAAAGTGAAGTTGCTAAAATGTACATTTACAATCTTATATATAGTCATACCATTTGTAAGAAGGTGAGCTTATTCTTTTATTCTTATTATTTGTCTTCCAGTTGGGACTTCTAATTTGAACGTTGCATTAGTCGAATCTAGGGTCACTACTACTGGTAGCCAATGCTCGATTATAGTCAAGGGCAGAGCCAGGAATTGTTTCCATCATGGGCTATTGATCAAATATAAAAGGGGTGTGGATTAGGTTAAGGGTATGTGATTTTGACGGTTGTTGTTGTTGAGTATTGACTCTTCGGATTTGGTTTTGGATGATGAACAAACATAAATATCGTGAACTAACTCTTTGTGAGCGCTGTTATGGAGATCATCGCCAAACTTCTATGAACATCAAAAGCGAGTCTCGAGACTTCTCAAAGCATGTGATCGTATGCTTGAAGCTTCGTTGAAGCTCAAGGACCATTATTGAAGTCAAGAGCTTCGGATCGAAGAGATTGAAGACGATTCGTCAGGTTTTATTTATAATCTTCTAGCTTCATTTCGTAGAATGTTAAGCCTTGAGTAGGTCTTACGTTTTAATCTTCATAACGCTCATATCTTAGAGCTAGTATCTTATTAGAAGCCCATACGAACTTTCCCGAAGCTTGGCGCTTCGATTCGCGGCTTCTTGAGCATATTAGTTGGTTCAAGAAGAAGAACCAACCGACTAGAAGGCAATCTAGTCGGTCGGCAATGCTTCTTGAACCGACTAGAATGCCTTGTTCATTTTCAGCTCAGTTACTGTTTACAGTTAGTCGGTTCAAGAAGGTTCACCGACCGACTAGTTGTGAAACTAGTTGGTTAGGAATCCTTCTTAGACCGACTAGTTGAGCTTCCATTTTTGAGCCTAACTTACTGTTTACAGTTAGTCGGTCAAAGCACAACGACCGACCGACTAGTTGAGAAACTAGTCGGTTGGAAGTTGTTCTTAAACCGACTAGCTGTCTTTGTATACAGCCTATTCTATTACATCTGTTAGTAGGTTAAAGAACACTCACCGACCGACTAGTTGTGAAACTAGTCGGTTGGCAAGTCTTCTTAGACCGACTAGTTCTATATTCCCTGAACTTCTCTATTGACTGTTCACCTCTTAGTCGATTCATGTTGTTTCACCGACCGACTAGTTGATGAACTAGTTGGTCAGTGGTCCTTCTTTGACCGACTAGTCTGCTTCAGAATAGAGCCGTTGGAGCATTAAATGCCACGAATTTTGCTCTCTCTTTCCTCTATCCTATATATACTTAGAGTGCTGCTTTCATAGCATTCAAGACTGATATTTATTGAAGTTTAGAGATCAAATAGAATCAATTAATTCTCATTCAAAGCTTATTTATTTCACACTTGAATCTCTCCCTCACTCTTATTTCAAAAGAGAGATTCATTGATTGTGAGCCTTCCAAGCCAAGAGCTTGATCCAAGGTCACCAACATCCTCCTAGGCTTCCATTGCTGATCTACATCTTGGAGCTAGGGTTTGGTGCCTTCATCTTCCCCAAAATCCTCTTTGCCCTAAATCGTAAGTTTTACTCAAGGCATAGGTTTTTGTGGTAAGCATTTCGTATTTCATTTACTTTGAATATTGCAAGTGTTTTACTCTCGGTTGTGAGAGTTTGTTTGTGATCTCGGGTTGTGGGAGTCACAATTTCATTTGTGTATGATTTGATCTTGTAGAGGTTTTGTCACGCCCCGCTTCCCTAAAATGGAGGCGAGACGTGAGAAGGTCCGCACGGGTGTGGAGCTGTGAAGCTACACGCCCGATAAGCGTCAGTAAAACAAGTGCATGTCCCTGTAACCATGAACAGAACAAGATAATAACACAAGGAGAAACAGAAATAAGATTCCAAATCTCAGCATTGTCCAACATTAAAATTAAGTTCAACATTCAGAAAAGCCACCAGGCTAAAAGAAAGAGTCTAAGGCCCAGAACAAGGCCAACAAAGACAAACATAAACAGAGTATTGGTGCCACGCACCGACAACAAAAACAATCTAACACGAAGAACACATGCAGCCTCTACGACTGATCGCCCGTGTCCTCGTACTCCTCAACGAACGCAAGCTCTGATTCAGCGTCTGCAAACACCACGTCCTTCGCAGCACTCTCAGTCTGGGGATCTAACATGTGTCACCCAAAAGAGTAAAGGGGCACATGTGCAAGTCTAACGAGACTTGGGCAAGGAAACGAAAGTGAAGGCAAACTAGCAAACTAGCAGTTCTAGTATGATGCATAACATGGCAAGTATGGTATGGAAGTAACAAGTGAAGGTAAGTACAAGTAGCAAGTAGCAAGTAGCAAGTATGGCATGGATACAAGTTTTACAAGTATAAACACGGAAAAGTACAAGTCACGTAGTTCACGTCAAGTAAACAAGTCAAGTGAACAAGTCAAGTGAACAAGTCAAGTGAACAAGTCAAGTAAACAAGTCAAGTAAACAAGTCAAGTAAACAAGTTGTGCACAGAGATTTTGTCTGCTGGCTAGAGTGGCTGATCGGGCCAACTCGTAAGCTCAGGTGACTGCTTATCCCTACCCCTCCACGTGTATCGAGCCAGGGCATTACCCCCGAACACGGAATGCTCGCTTCTGGATCACGAGCCAGGAAGTGTTTTTAACATGTATGGCGTAGGGTTATGCCTGCAACATAGGTGCCTAGCCGGAAACAAGTAGATCGGGCATTGGCTATTAACTAACACACGTGGCCCGCTTCTGGAACACGAGCCAGGAAACACAAGTATTGTAGCGTGTGCTACGAATGCGACATTCAACATGGATAGCATGGATGACAATTAATTTGCGTACCGTTAATTAAAATTAAACATGACATGGTAGTACTTATGCAACATGATACATGACAGATCTAGCTTCGTTGTCAAGCTAGATCCTGAAATTGCGCCTAGGCGAGTATCATTTCGTCGCCTAGTCTCTCTTACGCCTACAACAAGCAAATGGCCTAACACATGGCCCAAAACCCTAAGTGGCAAGTTTCACTTGCCTAGCATCGAGGATGACGATCACGAAGGTTTGTCTCACGAACGCTAATCTACGGGGAAGTCGCTGTTATGGAGAAACAACCATCAAAACAACATCCATTTATATTAGGGTTTCAAAATATCAAATGTGGGTGATGAAAATATTAAAGGTTCGAACACTACCGTAGGAAGCGGAAGATCGATGCCGAGCAAGCACGGCAATGGAAGAAACGATCCGGGGAACTAGGGTTCAGATCTGGAAATGGGGAGAAAATCTGGAGAAATGGGGTTTTGAGGGGTTTTTGGGGTTTTCCGACGACCTAGAGGAGGTGGCCGGTGCAATGGAGGGTGAGGGGGCTCCGGGGATGAAGGAGGAGAGCTAGGGGAAGATGGATGATGATTTGGGGAAGAAGGAGGCTCAGAAGAAATGAAAGAAGAAAGAAAAACGATTGGGGGGTTTAAATAGGAAATGTCGGCGGCTGGGCAAACCCTAGGTTTACGACAGCGATTAGTCGGTCAAAGAAGGGTTGTTGACCGACTAGTTTAACAACTAGTCGGTCGGTCGACCAACTATGACCGACTAAAATCAAGCATCGAAAAAGAGAATAAATCTGGGTTGTGAGTTAGTCGGTCTGTGAAGGCCCATCGACCGGCTAGTTTGCAACCTAGTCGGTCGGTGAGTGTTCATAAACCGACTAACGATAAACAGTAACTCAGGTGAAATTTATCAAAGGAACTAGTCGGTCTGAGAGCAAGTTCTGACCGACTAGTTTCACATCTAGTCGGTCGGTGGTTGTTCTTAGACCGACTAAGAGTAAACAGTAACTCCTATACAATTGATTTAATGAACTAGTCGGTTCCAGTAGAGTTCCTGACCAACTAGATCTCAATCTAGTCGGTTGGTTCCCCTTCTTGAACCAACTAAAGTGCACAAAAGTGCCGAATTGAAGCGCGAAGCTTCGGAAAGATTTCTACGGCTTCTAAGATCATTCTAACTCTAAAATATGAGCGATTTGAAGTTCGTCATGAGTGACTTACTCCAAAACTCAACGATCTAAGGAAGAAGCTAGAAAATCACGACGAAACGATCGAAAACGAAAGCTACGGAGATGGAAAACCACACATAGGGAGAAAATCCGCCAAACACACATATATATAATATAGATAATACAAATACATGAAAAACCAGTCGTTACAGGTTTCTACAAGTATTTCATAGTGCAAATTTGAGTTAGAGGTTTCTAACTCAAGTATCTGGAGGGGATCCGGGTGTTTGGAACGTAGGATCACCAGGAACAAGTCGGGGAGACTTGGGTAGATCCGAACACATTATATCGTCTGTTTGCGATTGCATTTCTTTGTTGTCAATATTTACATTTCCGCATTGTTGGTTGAGTTTGCAAGATAATTAGGAATTATCTTCTTAATTATTTTAAAGTACTATTCACCCCCCCTCTAGTACTTGTGCAGTAGCTACGTAGGGCATTACATTTGGTATCAGAGCCAAGTACCTAGCTATGTCTTCCAACGACAACAAAATCGTATGTCCACCTTCAGACTACAGCACCTTCAGTAACCGTGAAGGAGCTTTTTCGGTGATGGAAGGACACTCCTCGACTAGGCCTCCCTTCTTCAACTGTACCAATTATGGGTACTGGAAATGCCAGATGGAAATGTTCCTCCGGAGTGCTTCACTATGGAGAGCCACGTTGATGGAGTACGTCGAGCCCGAAGAAGAAGATTTCGCTAAGTGGACTATCACGGGGTCGCCACGAAGGGAAGCAATGCCAATGCAATGAACGCCTTGCAATGCCCTTTGGAGCCCGAGGACTTCAACAAGATATGCACATGTAAGAGTGCATATCAAATCTGGAACTCCCTCCTCATCTTGCATGAAGGAACGAGTAGGGTAAGAGACTCCCAACTCGTAGTTGTAAATAAAGATTACGAATTATTTCATATGCAACAGGGTGAGAAGATGAAGGAGTACTATGCTCGCTTCATCGACATCACCAACAAGTTGGAGGCTCTTGGAAAGACTTACACCCAAAAGGAGAAAGTCTCCAAGATCATTGACGGACTTCCTTCTTGTTAGGAGAAACGTACCTTCGCCATCGAGGAAGGTAATGATATGAGTAAGTATACCGTCATTCAACTAATGGGTACCTTAATGTCTTATGAGGTACGCAAGGATAGCAAACTAAAGTTGCAGGACAAGATGAAGTCTTAATTGAAGCAAGACGAGCCGAAGAAAAAAGCGATTGCGTTCAAGGCCGCTCCATCTACATCTACATCTACCTATGATGAAGACTCGGAAGACGAGTTGGACTTGGAATCCATTGCCCTTATGGCAAAAAAGTTCAACCGGTTCTTCCGGAAAGGTAATTTAAAGAACAAATCTAAATTTAGTTCTTCTAACGCCTCCGCTCCTTTGTGCTTTAAATGCAATAAGGCAGGACACATGAAAGCGGATTGTCCTCAAAACAAGCAAAAGGAGAAGTGGAAGGAGCCAAAGTTCGACAAGTCAAAGAAGTACAAGAAAGGGTACAAGAAAGGGCATGTCGGGACATTCACCGACTCTGACGAGGACTCCTCAAGTGGAGAGTCGGACGATGAACAAGTGGAGCAAGCACACATGTGCTTCATGGCTAGAGCGGAACATGATCAAGGATCTTCCTCTGATGATAGCGAGGATGTAGGCAACGATGAGGTAACTATGGATGACCTTAGATTAGCTAACGAGCAAATATGGTCTAAGTATTCTAAATTAGTAGATAGATATACTAAGATAAAAGATGAGTTAGCTAGCATCCAAACCTCGCCGAAACCTATCATCATCAACAACGACACCGTTGTTGAAGATTTGAGAAATAAGATTGTAAATCTCAATTCTCAACTTGAGCATGTTCATATTGAGGAATCGGATGAACATGAGATAGCGGATTTGACTTCTCAAAACTCAACTTTGAGTATTGAGAATGAGAATCTCAAATCTCGTGTTTATGTGCTCACATCGTAAGTGTCCACCTTGGATGCTTCTAAGCGTTCTCTCACCGAGAAATATGAGTGCACATTAGGCCGAATTAATAAATTCAATAAGGGTAAGGATCATTTGGATAAAATCCTAAATGACTTACTTCCGGCCAATCACCACATTGGCTTGGGGTATAAGATGGGAAATTCATCCAAATCGTCTACCACCTTTGTTAGGCCAACTTTCGATGCCTCAACGAGTGGTAGCAAACACTCTATTGGTAGTTCATCTACCAATGGTGCTTCCATCTCGTACACATCCCCATTTGGAAAGAAACCCACTTTGGGTGGACCTCCAAAGAAGGGTCATGCTTATATGTACACCAATACCATGCCACGTAGGAACACACATCCTACTCCACATGTTCACACATATGATGATTTTTATGCTACACGTCCACGGGCACGTGCACACCATGTGAGACATCCTCACACACGTGTTCCTCCACATGCATATGTTCACCCACACCATCATATGAACAATTATCATCATGCACCATTTCATCATGTGACATTTGCCTATCCACGATATGCATCACGTAGAAATCAACAACGCATGCATGCTCCCAATAGGAATAAGGTTCCCAAAATCTTCACTATTTGGAGCCCGAAGGACACAAATATGGATGAAAAACAAGTTTACATGAATTCTTATTTCATGAATGTAGTGCATAATGATGATTATGTGGGGAAGTCTAAGTCCAATTGGACTTGGCTTCCAAAGGTCTATTCCTTAGGACCCAATGACCTTGGGTACCATGGAATGATATTTCTATCTTTAGGTACTCAAGAAAAAGAAACGAAGCGACAAATCCAAATTTGGCTCCAAGAATAATTGGATACTCGATAGCGGGTGTTCAAAACAAATGACGGGTGATGCTCAATTGCTCTCTGGAGTGGTGCCCATTGCAAATGGAAACCGGGTAGTCTTTGAAGGCAACGAGAGCGGAACCATCATAGGTGTTGGAAAAGTGGGTAATCCTTCTAAACCACTAATAAGTGATGTTTACCTTGTTAAAGGATTAAACCACAATCTTATTTCAATAAGCCAACTTTGTGACAAAGGTTACAAAGTTATCTTTGCGAAAGGAATGTGCCATATTTTAAGAAAAGATAATAATGACTTGTTATTTTCCGGCACATGCCATAAGGATATTTATATATTAGATCTCCCAAAATCACATGAACAATGTCTCATTGCCAACACAAGTGAACAACACTTATGGCATCGACGTTTTGGTCATGTGAACTTTGGAACACTTTTTAAGCTTTCTAAGTTAAATTCTATTAGAGGGTTCCCTAAGCATGTCTTTTAAAAGAAAAGCTTTTGTAACTCGTGTCAACGAGGCACGCTTCCAAAATCATCATTTAACCCTAAGAAAAACATTTCATCTAAGCGGCATCTAGAGCTATTACATCTAGATCTTTTTGGGCCAACTAGAGTTGCTTCATTAGGAAATGCACGATATGGACTTGTCATCGTTGATGACTTTTCTAGATTTACTTGGGTATTTCCTTAAGTAATAAAAATGATGCTTTTGAAAACTTCACAATATTTGTTAAGAAAGTACAAAATCTCATTGGAACCACCATTGTCACTGTTCGTAGTGATCATGGAGGGAAATTTGAGAATGAGTCTTTCTCAAATTTTTGTGATGAAGTTGGTATTACTCACACCTTCTCTTTCCCTCGCGCACCTCCTCAAAATGGTGTTGTTGAGAGAAAGAATAGGACGCTAGTGGAATGTGCTCGCACTATGCTTGATGATAGCCAACTTGGCCATCAATTTTGGGCGGAAGCGGTACATACCGCTGTTATGTGTTTAATAAGATACTCTTGAGGCCCGGCACCAAACAAACTTGTTATGAATTGTTGTTTGGTAGATTGCCTCAAGTTAAACATTTTCGAGTTTTCGGTGCAAAATGTTTTATTAAAAACACGTATGGTAGTTTGGAAAAATTTGATCCAAGATCCGATGAGGGGATATTTGTTGGATATTCCTCCCGTAGCAAAGCCTACCGGATATACAACAAACGAACCTCAACGATCGAGGAATCACTTCATGTTTCATTCAATGAAGGTTTTGTCCCGACTAGAATTACTAATGATGATGACTCCATGGATGTCTTATGTGATTCAATTGGTAATTCTAATTCTATTGATTCTATTGATACTAACCCTACTAATGAATCTTTTGAGAATGTTCCTAGTGATCAGGAAATTCCCAAACGGCTTCATACCGTTTGTGACCATCCTCATGAGCAAGTCATTGGCAATATCCTTGATAGTGTCAAGACGAGATCTCAAGTCAACTACTTCGCTCATTGTGCCTTTGCCTCCTCAATAGAGCCAAAGAATATTAACGAAGCATGCGAAGATAGTGCTTGGATCTTAGCCATGGAGGAGGAACTCATTCAATTCGAGAGGAATGAGGTTTGGGAGCTTGTTCCATTACCATCGAAGAACCACACCGTTATAGGAACGAAGTGGATTTTCAAGAACAAGACCGACGAGAACCAAATCGTCGTCCGGAACAAAGCTCGGTTAGTAGCTCAAGGCTACCGGCAAGAGGAAGGTATAGATTTCGAAGAATCCTTTGCTCCGGTAGCTAGATTAGAATCTATTAGATTATTGTTATCTTTTGCATGCCATAAAGATTTTAAACTCTTTCAAATGGATGTAAAAAGTGCGTTTTTAAATAGAGATGTTGTTGAGGAAGTTTATGTTTCTCAACCTCCGGGTTTTCTAAATGAAAAATTTCCAAATCACGTTTTCAAACTTAAGAAAGCACTTTACGGTTTGAGACAAGCTCCTTGAGCTTGGTATGACCGTTTAAAGAATTTTCTTTTGGATTTAGGTTTTAAAATGGGTGAAGTTGATTCTACATTATTTGTTAAGTATTCGAATAATGATATTATTTTAGTTCAAATTTATGTTGATGATATCATTTTCGGTGCTACTAACTTCACTCTTTGCGAAGAGTTTTCTAATGTGATGAAGGATCAATTTGAGATGAGCCACATGGGTGAGCTAAAATATTTCTTAGGTCTCCAAATTCGCCAAATGAAAGATGCAATCTTCATCCACCAAACCAAGTACACGGTGGAGTTGCTAAAGCGATTTGGAATGGAGAATGCCTCCGGGAAGAAGACTCCAATGAGCACTACTACACATCTTGATAAAGATACGTGCGACAAAGATGTAGACATTCGTCTATATCGAGGTATGATAGGTAGTTTATTATATCTTACTGCTAGTAGGCCCGATATTATGTTTGCCGTATGTGTATGTGCTCGTTATCAGTCTCAGCCTAAGGAATCTCACTTAGTAACGGTAAAACGTATTTTCCGTTATTTAAGTTACACACTTGACTTTAGATTACTTTATCAAAAGTCTAGCACATATGAGTTAATCTCATATAGTGACGCAGATTATGTGGGATGCAAATCCGACAGGAAAAGTACTAGTGGCACTTGCCATTTTATAGGAAATTCTCTTGTCTCTTGGTTTTCCAAGAAGCAGAATTCTGTATCACTTTCAACCACCGAGGCGGAATATATTGTCGCCGGTGCCGCATGTGATCAGGTTCTTTGGATGAGACACACTCTTAAAGACTTTGGTATAAACTGTGATACTTGCCCTATCATAGTGGACAACCAAAGTGCAATATGTCTCTCTAAGAATCCGGTACACCATTCCCATTCTAAACATATAGATGTCCGTCACCATTTCCTTGATGATCATGTTGCTAAAAGGACATCATTTTAGTGTACGTTGAAACCCAAAAGCAAATCGCCGATATTTTCACGAAACCACTCTAGGAAGACTCCTTTGTGCGGTTACGTCGAGAATTGGGGATTATGGGTGAATCCGAGATTTATGATTCATATCTTCAATAATCTTGCATGCTAATAAATTTCGTTTATATATGCTCATGCTAGAATTATTGAGATTTTATGGATTTTTGGTTGAATTTTCGGAATTTACGCTTGAATTATTCATGAATGTCGTATTTAAGATTTTCGATGTTTTATGGGGTAGTATAATGATTAATGAGAGTATTACGATGTTTCGTCCAAGTGCGATTAGGAGAGAAATCAAAATTTCAAATTCTAAAATTTTTGGACTCTTTTAGTCGGTTCATGTTCATTGACCGACCGACTAGATTGCGTTCTAGTCGGTCAGTGAATGAACGCAGACCGACTAACTCAAGCCCTAATTTTGGCTTCAGTTACTGTTTGCACTTATTCGGTTCAAGCTCATTGGCCGACCGACTAGATCGTCATCTAGTCAGTCAGCGCTTGAACTGTGACTGACTAATTGCACAGGGACTGTTGCGTCTTTTCGCATTCCGATCGACTTATACTCCCTTCCACACCGATTAGATCACTTTCTAATCGGTGTAAACTCCTCCAAACCCCGAAATCCCCTCGACTTCCTCTCTCCCACCACCGTTTACCGTCGATCTCCGGCCGTTTCCAGCCATCTCTGCCTGTGCCGATCATCCTAGGGTAACTCTATCACTCCCTCTAAGCTTTTTGACCTAGGTTTCATTCCGATTTCAGTTCATTCCTAGGGTTTGTGTTAGGGTTTCAATTTCTAGTTCGATCTCATGCGTCGTTGATTGCGCGTGTCTCGTCTAGATTATGGCGAAGACGCATATCCCCATCTGTCCATCCAGTCCGTCACCGATGACCGTAGAGTCTCCGTATACGGACCCCCCTGCAACCCAAACGCCATTCCAAAACAACCCATGCATCGTCTTCTTCGCCTCCTCTTAAGAAGAAGAGGACGGCGACCGCAAAACCTAGAGCCCGATCTCAGCCCAAGACCAAGTTAGCTTCATTCCGTGCTCTCACTCCTGCAGCTGATTCTGATTCCGACATGGAATATATTCCGGAGACCGAGCATACCGCTAGGGATCCTACTCCTCCACCTCGATCTAGCACTCGTCAGCTTAAGGGGAAGTCTCACATGCCAGTAGGCGGTGTCGATATATCGTTATGTCGCGATGACCCGTTGTGTCTCGCGGCATACAATCGTATCGAACACTGTCCACTGTTATTGGAGCACTTCGTTCAGTTCTCCGACTTCCCTCATCTAGCCAATCTTCTTTCTCATAGTGGTCTCATAGATTATCTTCGCCATGACCCTAAGGCGAATCCACACCCGTACCCCCGTCTAGTCAAGCTTTTCTATGCGAATCGTGTTCGCGGTCAGTATGACGAGACCCATTCCATTGAGACGACTGTCTTGGGGACACCGATAGTCCTCACGGTAGAAATCTTAGGGGATTTGATAGGTGTCTCCTCTTCTGGCCTTCTTCCAGCTGATATCTCTGTCGATGACATTTCTGCTCTTGACCAGGCCATGCTCTCCGAGATGTTCCATGTGATCCCTCCCGCCATGATTGGCGTCCCTTCAAAATCTTTCAAGCCAAACGCATGTGTCTTGAATCTTATCCTGAAGTCGTGTCTCCTTCCAAAGTACGGCTCATCAAGCTTGCCATCCCAGCCATTTCTGAAGCTGATCTACGCTCTCTTCATGGGGAGCGAGATCAATTGGACTGGGATTATTCTTGATAAGATGGACTCTTTCGAATGTTTCCGAAAGTCCACAAAATCTGCTCACATCCCATACCCTTGCCTTTTGACCCTCGTCTTCCGTCACTTCAAGGTCCCTCTCCCTCCCGATGACGAGCGTTCTCTTGGTCCCCCTCTGAATGCGACGGCCGTCAAGAAGTCTCTTGTGGCGCTTCGTCACGTTCAGAGGACGACTCCTTCCACCTCTGCTTCAGCTGCTCCTCCTACTCCTACTCTCGCTGAGCTTGCACCTTTGTTGAGACGTGTGGAGTCTCGTTGTGCTCGTTCTGAGGCGATGCTTGCTCGCATCTGCTCTCACTTGGACATTGAGATTCCTCCGTCAGTTTCTAACGAGGAAGAGATGGATGAGGATGAGTTCCAAGAGCTTATTGGATCTGCTGCTCATGCCCCAGAGGGTACGTCTGCTGCTGCTGCTACTTCTGCCGGTGCCCCCGAGAGCACACCTGTTGCCACCATCCCTTCGGTGAATACTTCGTCTGGTGCTCCCGAGGCCACTCCCGTTGCGACTCTACCATATGTGGACACTCATGCTGACCTAGTGACCACAACTCCTCCTGCAGAGCCTGCTGTTGCTGCTGACCCTGCCTCCACCTACTGAGCTTGCTTGGAGGACTCTCCCTATGCACATTGGATGATATATCTTGTAGTGAGAGTGTTGGTTAGGATAGTTTGGGTGGTTATGACTTTTGATGTATTTTTGATGTTTTGATGATACACTCTTGATGTATGTTCATTTTGATGTATGTGCGATATATGTTGTATGATGTGCCCCGATCTGAGGATCGCTATTATGTAGGTTGTCAGATGTATCCATTTTCTTATATATATATATATATATATATATATATATATATATATATATATATATACATCGTGTTGACATTTACTTCAGTGTACACATTTTATATATTTTGTCTGTCTATGATATTGACTTCGTCGCTCGACGATTACATTTGATATAATAGAAATTATTTCTATGAAAACATAGAATTGTTTTCCATGCACTTAATTCATCGAGAATGTTGATATTGGAGAGTATATTCCATAACTCAATTCGTGAAATTAATTTGAGTTTTGATGATTTTATTTTTCGATTATCGACTATGGTCTTGTTGGCACGCTTTGATTTAATTCGTATTTTCTTTTGGTGTCATTTGGACCGTGGTCGTATTCTACGACTCACGTGCTTTTATTTGAAGCCATTGTTGTTGTCGTTGATCTCCTCCCGCTCTTTTTGCCAATGCCAAAGGGGGAGAGAATTAATAATGACAATTTGCTAAATGATAATTTAAAGCAATTTACCGTGAATCTAATTTGATATGTTAGATTCAGGGGGAGTTAAAATATAAAATTGGATTTCAAATCCGATATTTCAATAATTGAATTCTCATTTTTTACTTTCCTCGTCTGATTGATGCGTATGATTATTATTTATTTTGAAATTAACGTGTCATCAATGCAGGGGGAGTAAGTAAATTTCATTTGAATTATTATTTTTTATTATTATGTATGTTGGTTTGTCATCACCAAAAAGGGGGAGAATGTTGAGTATTGACTCCCCGGATTTGGTTTTGGATGATGAACAAACATAAATATCATGAACTAACTCTTTGTGAGCACAGTTATGGAGATCGTCGTCAAACTTCTATGAACATCAAAAGCGACGTCTCGAGACTTCTCAAAGCACGTGATCGTATGCTTGAAGCTTCGTTGAAGCTCAAGGACCATTATTGAAGTCAAGAGATTCGGATCGAAACGATTGAAGACGGTTCGTCAAGTTTTATTTATAGTCTTCTAGTTTCGTTTCGAAGAAAGTTAAGACTTGAGTAGGTCTTACGTTTTAATCTTCATAACGCTCATATCTTAGAGCTAGGATCTTATTAGAAGCCCATACAAACTTTCCCATAAAAGGCTCGTCTCATACATGAAGAGTCTCATCCTAAAGGTGAAGTTGCTAAAATGTACATTTACAATCTTACCATTTGTAAGAAGGTGAGCTTATTCTTTTATTCTTATTACTTCTAATTTGAGCGTTGCATTAGTCGAATCTAGGGTCACTACTACGGATAGCCAATGCTCGATTATAGTGTGAAAAGTACATGATCTATTTAAATCCATCCATCCGCTGCATCATCATGTGTGAATCACGCTATGATTTAAACTTTTACGGTATAAGCCGTTTCAAAAAAAGATATACCAGTATTTTCCTAAAATATTTAATCAAGCTTTAAAATATTCAAATTCTTCCAAATAAAAATGCCATTCCTTGACATCACAAATTTCCATACCGTGTAGGTATTGAAATTTTCGTGGGGAGAGGAGTGTCCGAACGTAGGCCAGAGGCACATCCGTGCGTCTCACATGCAGCTGGTACTTATCTGGAAGCTTTTATTACCGCTGATGTAGCAGAAACGGGGAAGAGGGACAGGTCACATGACCGCCGTTTATTGCTGCCAATGCAGCAGGAAAGCGAAAGTGGGCCGGGTTAGGTCAGGCCCTGACCACCGAGAAATATGCCCGTATCTAATAAATAACCATCTTAGGGTTGTTGTCTTCAACCAAACGCACTTATGACAGATTTAAGTGTCGCTTCGTTAACTTGTCTTCTCCTATGTGTTCATTGAACGCGGTATAAGGTGCCGTTGCCTGCAATCATTTCCCATCGTCAATTGTTATTCATACGTAATTTGTGATGAGATCTGACTGAAAGGACACTCTTTATATTCAAGACCAGTGCTCTTTGCACCTCAATGAATGAGGTGCACTTGCCTTTTTTTTTACCAAAATCAAGTGACCATGTCCCATCATAAGTTGAATTCACACTCTCTTTCTTCTAAAATTAATAAATTTTTACACTAATTTTTATATGCACCTCATTTTTGAGGTGCATGTAGCAATTCTCATATTCAAATGGTCATAAGCAAGTGATGTCGTGTTGTCGTGTTGTATGACTGGACCAGATAGGTCTATCTCGACCTATTAGTGAATAATTACGTAGTCTATCCAATATTTCTACTTTTAAATATATAGGGCGCGGTAGTGTTTTGCGTTAAAGATGACATCTACGACTCTTTGTACACTTCACCTCACGGATTCGTTTTAATACTGTTGATACATGGGTCCAGTCCACTGAGCAAAGCTGTATGAACGTTGTCCACTTGAAGAAGTGAGCTTCAGCCCGAAAGCCCATCTGTTAAACCCTACGTGGGCATTCATATGTGGGCCATTGCCACGCCGACCCACAACTCAACCCATTACCCTTGGGTTGAATGAGACAAATCTCCACTTCCCATGTTATGGGCAAAAATGGAGGCCTGTTACATAATCTAATCATAGACCACTTCGATCAATAGCCTTGAATTAGGAAATTAGGGGCTAGATTGATGGTGACGGTTATGCTCCATGATGACTACTTTAAGGGCCACTAATTGAGCAATGAGAGGCTACATTGATGGGGGAAAGTTACAAAGTAAAGGGATGATGGATACATACTCTAGAGACTAAAGGAAAAAAGGAGGCTGGATTTCCAACAATGGCTAAGTATCAAACTATACTCTATAATTCTTGATTATTTTCTTGATCCATTTTGCTCTTTAGTTTTGTCTTCACGAGGAACTAACTTGAGCGTCGGTGGGCAACAGTTGGCGCCGTCTTTGGGAAAGTTTAGAGTCAACATCTGTGAAAGTTGGCTCGATTCGGCGCAGAAGAAGTATTGGTCATACAGACAAGTTATCTTGTGCAGATATAACTCGACTGTGCTCGGGTTCGACCTATCTGACTCTACACAAGTCAGATACAATGATGTTGAGCATTTGATCTTCTACAGTACAGTTCGTCGATCGGTTGTCAGTTCGAGTCTAATGGTCGATTGCTCGACATTGGTCCGTTCGGTGATAACTCGGTTGAAGTCTATGTTCAATCGAACAGTCATATGGTGGCTCGATGGTGATGGTTCGTACGCGTGGCTCATCACTTCGGTCGTTCGGTAGAGAAGAAGATCGCTCGGTAGAAAGGCGCCCATTGGGATGCGGCCTACTCGAATGCAGCGGAGGCCCACTAGGGTGCGTCAACATTAATTATGTAGAGCGGTGATTGGATTGGATACCGTAATTGTTGGGATCTGTATCCTTAGGAGATCCTAGCCAATGATGGAACCTGTTGTAACGTAGGGTTATAAATAAGATGTTTTAGGTTGGGGTTTCGTGGGGATCATTGTGGGACACCATTGTAACCTTTGAGATAGAGCCGCCATTTGTGAGAGCCAACTTTGAGAGATATCAGTATGAGCTGTTGGCTTCTTATTCGTTGGACGAAGAGAGCATTTGTATTGTTCTTTCCTTTCATAATAAAGCTCATCGGTGTTCCCCCTTGGCTGGTTCAAGTTGTTATCTCTCTTAACACTCCTTGTTTGTTTCTTAAGTTACTGCTCTTTGTCCTCGATCTCCGGCATTCTCGTGTATTCCGATGTGTTCGTGCTTCCTCCTAATCTACCATTGGTGTGGGGTTGTTTCGGCACAACAGATTTATTAAAGCCAAATTAATGTCAACAATGATTGGGCTGATGTGGACTTCTTTGTTGAAGTGAATCCTTGTCAGCGGTTGAAATGGGACAGTCGGTTGGCAGAACCAGGACCGATGGTGGTTGGGAGGCAGACTGCGACGCTGAAAATCAAACGGTCTCGTGGCAGAGCACTACGACCCTTCGACCTTTTAGAAAGGTCGAACCTCAATCGATGATCCACGTGAATAGTCGATTGACCCTCCTGTTGGGTAATGCCACGATCTTCCTACATAACAAAGGAACGTCAAGGGGGTCAGATATGTGTTCTAACCCAAATTCCCTCCGATGCTTAACTTAGAACGGTAACTTGAGGGAAATATTGGGGCTGTCGAGATCGACCCATGGAGGTTCGTCCCGAGTCAGTTGTTGCAATCTATTTAGAGGAAGAAATATGAAGTGGAAAGTAGAATGTTAGAGTATTCGGTTTTTTGTACCTTGGATCTCCTTTTATTCTGTTCATCGTCTATGTATATACAGACTTCGAAAGTCTCTTCAGTGACGTTGGGATAATAATGATCACCAATTATGGTGACACGATCCTCCTCCCTTAATAGGGGTAACCGTCGGCCACGCCTCTGCTATTTATAAGCCCATTATCAATCTTACGTTTGATATGAAGGAATCCCAATGTGCAGATGGCACATGGGCTTTGACTGGGTCAGCTTCAAGCTTCCTTCGTGGGCCTTGTGGGCTATGGTGTCATTCGAGTGAACTCGTCGAGTGTCGGCACAAGAGTTTAACAATGGCCCTCGTCACTCGAGCTCAAACAGTTCGTCAGTTTGGGTCAAATGACGTGACGTCTTATTAATGTGGCACGGTAGTTGGGGAAAAAATACTCGAGTTTAAGTTCCAAAACGCCTACTCTTTTGATTTGGACGATGCATCAGTTCGAAATTGAAGATACTAGGGTCCCTAGATCACCAATATGTGTCCCAGTATGATGAGATCGCCTTTCCTTAATAATGTAGTTTTGGAGGGAGATCATTGGCATACATGACAAAAATTTCCTCGTTCTCTAATGACTTCCTCTTCTGCTTGCACCACTGGTAATGCCTCAGTCTCCATCCATCAGAAAGATAAGAGGGAGGCCGACATGCCTAGTCTGATCTCCAATGTAGTCTCTCGAGTGGGGACAGATCAAATTCCTGATCTCCAAGAGAAATATGTCTGATTTGACTATCAGATCCGATTCCCACACAGGGAGGAGATGGCTCATCTCCCTGATGATCGAGAGGTTGGCGTTTATGTCAAGGCTTTCCATCAGGGACTTCGGTTTCTTATGTTGTATCTGGATCTTAGCCTAGAGGGGGTGTATAGGCTAATAAAAATTCTCAAAATATCACAGGTAATTTTCAGCACAATTAATCAGCCACAGAGTGAAGTAAGTGCAAATAAGACAATCACAGAGTACATGAGAGATTTACCTGGTTCGGTCGCCCCAACGACCTACTCCAGCCCCAAAGCAAATACTAGATTGTGTCAAGGGTACAACTATAAAGAGCTACGAGCCCCAACTCTACACTCCCCAAGTTCAATACTGTACTCACCAAAGTGCCAAACACTACTAATCTAGTAAACTCCCTCTCTTGACTAGCACGAACTAGTCACAACTGTTGGATATTGGACTCCCCGGATTTGGTTTTGGATGATGAACAAACATAAATATAATATGAACTAACACTTTGTGAGCGCAGTTATGGAGATCGTCGCCAAATTCACCTGAATATCAATTACGACGTCTCAAGACTTCTCAAAGCACGTGATCATATGCCTAAAGCTTCGTTGAAGCTTTTGGACCTATTTTGAAGTCATGAAGATTCGTTTGAAGCTATTGAAGACGGTATCGTCAAGTTTAATTTATTGTCTTTAAGCTTCTTTCGTAGAATGTTAAGCCTTGAGTAGGTCTTACGTTTTAATTCTTCATAACGCTCATATCTTAGCTCTAGGATCTTTGTAGAAGTCCATACAATTCTTCCCGAAGCTTCGCGCTTCGATTCGGGACTTCTTGTGCATGTTAGTTGGTTCAAGAAGAAGAACTGACCGACTAGATGGTGATCTAGTCGGTCAGCCAAGCTTCTTGGACCGACTAGTTTCTGTCAGTTAATTCATAGCTCTTTACTGTTTACAGTTAGTCGGTCTAAGTTGACTCACCGACCGACTAGTTTGTGAACTAGTCGGTCAGTGATGCTTCTGTGACCGACTAGTTGAGCTTTCCCTGAACATGCACATATTGAGCTTGAGCTACTGTTTATCATTAGTCGGTCTGTGCTCATTGATCGACCGACTAGTTGATGAACTAGTCGGTCAACTTTCCTTCTTAGACCGACTAGTTTATTGTTAGTTTCCAAATTTTTCACCATACTTACTGTTTATTGTTAGTCGGTCTATGTTCATTTGGTGACCGACTAGTTGGTGAATTAGTCGGTCAACATTTGTTCTTGGACCGACTAAGTCTAATTCTTCTCAGACTTCAGTTTTATCTGTTAGTCGGTCCACGTTGAGTAACCGACCGACTAGTTGTGAAACTAGTCGGTCAGCTACTCTTCTTAGACCGACTAGTTCCTTAGTCTGTACTTTGATCTTTTCTCAGTTTACTCATTAGTCGGTTTACGTTAATTGACCGACCGACTAGTTGATGAACCAGTCGGTCGGTGGTTGTTCTTTGACCGACTAGTTGGGTTCAGAAAAGAGCCGTTGGAGCTTTAATTGAAACGTTTTTCTCTCTCTCTCTCCTCTATCCTATATATACTTGATGGGCTGCATTCATTGCTGCCAAGGCTGATATTATTGCAAGTTTAGAGATCAAGAGAAATCATTCCAAGTGCATTCAAAGCTCATTCATTCCATTCAATAATCTCTCCTCACTCTATCTTCCAAAGAGAGATTCATTGAGTGTGAAGCCTTCCAAGCCAAGTGCTTGATTCTAGGTCACCAACATCCCCAAAGCTCTCCATCGCTGATCTACATCTTGGAGCTAGGGTTTGGTGCCACTTCTTCCCCAAAATCATCCTTGCCCTAATTCATAAGCAATACTCAAGGCATATGTATTTTGTTCGGTAAGAAGGTTTCTTATTTCATTTCATATTTGATTTGTAAGTTTCACTCTCGGTTGTGAGAGTGTGGTTGTTATCCCGGGTTGTGGGAGTCACAAATTACATTTTGTATGATTTGACTTGTGGAGGATTTTCACAAGTATTTCATAGTGGAAATCTTGAGTTAGGGTTTCTAACTCAAGTATCCGGAGGGGATCCGGGTGGTTGGGACGTAGGATCACCGGGAACAAGTCGGGGAGACTTGGGTGGATCCGAACCCAGTAACATCTCTTGTTAGCATTGTTAATTTTCTTGTTGTCATTCAATTTAAGCTTTCGCAAATTGATTTGGTAGTTGTTTGCATTATAATTAGGAATTATACTCCTTATTATTTTTAAAGTAATATTCACCCCCCCTCTAGTACTTGTGCAGTAGCTTGTAGGGCATTACATTTGGTATCAGAGCCAGATACTTAGCTATGTCTGCCAACGATAACAAGACCGTGCGTCCACCTTCCAACTATGACACCTTCAGGAATCGTGAAGGAGCATCTTCGGTGATGGAAGGACATTCCTCTACGAGGCCTCCATTCTTCAACGGTACCAATTACGGGTACTGGAAATGCCGGATGGAAACCTTCCTCCAGAGTGCATCCTTATGGAGGACCACAATGAAGGAATACATCGAGCCTGAAGAAGAAGACTTTGAGAAATGGACTACCGCGGAGGTCGACGCGGAGGTAAGCAATGCCAAGGCAATGAACGCCTTACAATGCGCATTGGAGCCCGAGGACTTCAATAAGATATGCACATGTAAGAGTGCATATCAAATTTGGAACTCCCTCCTCATTCTTCATGAAGGGACGAGTAGGGTAAGAGACTCTAAACTCGTAGTTGTAAACAAAGATTACGAAATGTTTCATATGCAACAGGGTGAGAAGATGAAGGAGTATTACGCTCGCTTCGTCGACATCATAAACGAGTTAGAGGCTCTCGGCAAATCCTACACCAAAAAGGAGAAGTGCTCGAAGCTTATCGAAGGACTTCCTTCTTCTTGGGAGAAACGTACCTTCGCCATCGAGGAAGGTAATGACATGAATAAGTACACCGTAGTTCAACTAATGGGTACTTTAATGTCATACGAGGTACGCAAGGATAGCAAGCTCAAATTGCAGGAAAAGATGAAGTCCTACCTAAAGCAAGACGAGCCAAAGAAGAATGCCATTGCTTTCAAGGCCGCTCCATCCACATCCACATCAACCGATGATGAAGACTCGGAAAACGAGTTGGACTTGGAGTCCATGGCACTCATGGCCAAGAAGTTCAACCGTTTCTTCCGAAAAGGTAACTATAAGAACAAAGCTAAATTTAGTTCTTCTAACGCCTCTTCCTCTCCTTTGTGTTTCAAGTGTAATAAGCCAGGACACATGAAAGCGGAGTGTCCTCTCAACAAGCAAAAGGAGAAGTGGAAGGCGCCAAAATTCGATAAGTCCAAGAAGTACAAAAAGGGGTACAAGAAGGGACTTGTCGGAGCAACATTCACCGACTCCGAGGATTCTTCAAGCGGAGAGTCGGACGATGAGCAAGTGGAGCAAGCGCACATGTGCTTCATGGCAAGAGAGGAGCATGATCAAGGATCCTCCTCTTCCGATGATAGTGATGACGAAGGCAACGATGAGGTAACTATGGATGATCTTAGGAATGCTAACTCTCAATTATGGTTAAAATACACTAAATTAGTAAATAGATATACTAAGATAAAAGATGACCTAGCTAGCATTCAAACCTCGCCTAAGACTATCATCACCAACAACGATACCGTTGTTGAAGAGTTAAGAAATGAGATTATTAATCTCAAATCTAAACTTGAACATGTTAGCATTGATGATCCGGAAGAACATAGGATAGCGGATTTAACTTCTCAAAACTCGACTTTGAGTATTGAGAACGAGAATCTTAAATCTCGTGTTTATGTGCTCACATCACAAGTATCCAACTTGGATACTTCCATGCATTCTCTCAAAGAGAAATATGAGAACACATTAGGCCGAATTAATAGATTCAATAAGGGTAAAGACCATTTGGATAAAATCCTAAGTGACTTACTTCCGGCCAATCACCACATTGGTTTGGGGTATACGATGGGATGTCCATCCAAATCGGCCACTACTTTTGGTAGGCCAACTTCCGGTGACTCTACGAGTGGTAGCAAACACTCTATTGGTAGTTCATCTACCAATGGTGCTTCCACCTCGTTCACACCCTCTTTCGGAAAGAAACTCACTTTGGGTGGACCTCCAAAGAAGGGGCATGCTTATATGTACACCAATACCATGCCACGTAGGAACACACGTCCTACTCCACCGGCTCACACATATGATGAGTTTTATGCAACACATTCTCGAACACGTGCACACCATGTGAGACACCCTCACGCACGTGTTCCCACACATGCATATGTTCACCCACAACATCATATGAATAATTCTCGTCGTGCACCATTCCATCATGTTCCTTATGCCTATCCACAACATGCATCACGTAGAAATCAACGTCGAATGCATGCACCCAATAGGATGAGGGCTCCCAAGATTTTCACAATTTGGAGCCCAAAGGACACAAGCATGGACGAAAAACAAATGTATATGGATGCTTATTTTTCGGATGTTGTGCATAGTAGAAATTATGTGGGGAAGTCTAAGTCCAATTGGACTTGGCTTCCAAAGGTCTAATCTTTTGGACCCAATGACCTTGGGTACCATGATATGAAATTCTCTATCTTTAGGTACTCAAGGAAAAGAAAAAGAAAAGGAGCAACAAATTTAAATTTAGCTCCAAGGGAAATTGGATACTCGATAGCGGGTGTTCAAAACACATGACGGGTGATGCTAGTTTGCTCTCCGGAGTGGTTCCCATAGCAAATGAAAACCGTGTCGTATTTGGAGGCAACGAGAGCGGAACCATCATAGGTGTTGGTAAAGTGGGTAACCCATCTAAACCTTTAATTAGTGATGTTTATCTTGTTAATGGTTTAAATCATAATCTTATTTCAATAAGCCAACTTTGTGACAAAGGTTACAAAGTTAGCTTTGCGAAAGGATTGTGTCATATTTTAAGAAAAGATAATGATAAATTATTATTTTCCGGCACTCGTCATAAAGATATTTATATTTTGGATCTTCCTAAGTCTTATGAACAATGTCTCGTTGCCAACACAAGTGAACAACACTTATGGCATCGACGCTTTGGACATGTGAACTTTGGAACACTTTATAAGCTTTCAAAATTAAATTCCATTAAAGGTTTTCTGAAGCTTGTTTTTGAAAAGAAAAGTTTTTGTGATTGTTGTCAACGTGGTAAGCTTCCTAAATCTTCATTTAAACCTAAGAAAAGCATTTCTACTAAACGGCCACTAGAGCTATTACATCTAGACTTATTTGGGCCAACTAGAGTTGCTTCCTTAGGAAATGCAAGATATGGACTTGTCATCGTAGATGACTATTCGAGATTTACATGGGTATTTTCATTATGTAATAAAAATGAAGCTTTTGAAAACTTCACAATTTTTGTTAAGAAAGTACAAAATCTCTTAGGAACCACCATTGTCACTATTCGTAGTGATCATGGAGGTGAATTTGAGAATGAGTCTTTTGAGACATTTTGTGATGAAGTTGGTATTACTCACACCTTCTCTTTCCCTCGTGCACCTCCTCAAAATGGTGTAGTTGAGAGAAAGAATAGGACGCTAGTGGAGTGTGCTCGCACTATGCTTGATGATAGCCAACTTGGCCATCAATTTTGGGCGGAAGCGGTACACACCGCTTGCTATGTGTTTAATAGAATACTTTTGAGGCCCGGCACTAAACAAACTTGTTATGAATTGTTGTTTGGTAGGTTGCCTCAAGTTAAACATTTTCGTGTTTTTGGTTCGAAATGTTTTATTAAGAACACGTATGGTAGTTTGGACAAATTCGATCCAAGATCCGATGAGGGGATTTTTGTTGGATATTCTTCGCGTAGCAAAGCCTACCGGATATTCAACAAACGAACCTCAACGATCGAGGAATCGCTTCATGTCTCATTTAATGAAGGATTTGTTCCAACTAGAATTTCAAATGATAATGATTCTATGGATGTTTTATGTGATTCGTTTGATAATTCTAAGTCTAATAATTCTATTGATTCTATTGAGACTAACCCAACTAATGAAGTTGTTGAGAATGTTCCTAGTGACCAAGGTATTCCCAAACGGCTTCATACCGTTCGTGACCATCCTCATGAGCAAGTCATTGGCAATATCTATGATAGCGTCAAGACGAGATCGCAAGTGAACTACTTCGCTCATTGTGCATTTGCCTCCTCGATAGAGCCAAAGAATGTTAATGAAGCATGCGAAAATAGCGCTTGGATCTTAGCCATGGAGGAGGAGCTCATTCAATTCGAGAGGAATGAAGTTTGGGAGCTTGTTCCATTACCATCGAAGAACCACACCGTCATAGGGACAAAGTGGATCTTCAAGAACAAAACCGACGAAAACCAAGTCGTCGTCTGGAATAAAGCTCGGTTAGTTGCTAAGGCTACCGTCAAGAGGAAGGTATTGATTTCGAAGAATCCTTCGCTCCGGTAGCTAGATTAGAATCAATTAGATTATTATTGTCTTTTGCATGCCATAAGGATTTTAAATTATTTCAAATGGATGTTAAAAGTGCATTTTTAAACGGAGATGTCGTTGAGGAAGTTTACGTTTCTCAACCTTCGGGCTTCATAAATGAAAAATTTCTAAATCATGTTTTTAAACTAAAGAAAGCACTTTACGGCTTAAGACAAGCTCCTCGAGCTTGGTATGATCGCCTAAAGAATTTTCTTTTGGATTTGAATTTTAAAATGGGAGAAGCCGATTCTACACTTTTTGTTAAGCATGCGAATAATGATATAATTTTAGTTCAAATATATGTTGATGATATCATTTTCGGTGCTACTAACTTTGCTCTTTGCGAAGAGTTTTCTAATGTTATGAAGGAACAATTTGAGATGAGCCACATGGGTGAGCTCAAGTATTTCCTAGGTCTCCAAATTCGACAAATGGACGATGCAATCTTCATCCACCAAACGAAGTACACGGTGGAGTTGCTAAAGCGATTTGGAATGGAGAGTGCTTCCGGGAAAAAGACTCCAATGAGCACGACTACGCATCTTGACAAGGATACGGGCGGTAAGGATGTAGACATTCGTCTATATCGAGGTATGATAGGTAGTTTACTTTATCTTACCGTAAGTAGGCACGATATTATGTTTGCCGTATGCGTATGTGCTCGTTATCAGTCTCAACCTAAGGAGTCTCACTTAGTAGCGGTAAAACGTATTTTCCGTTATCTTAGTTATACACTTGATTTTGGATTACTTTATCCAAAATCTAGCACGTATGAGTTAATCTCATATAGTGATGCCGATTATGCGGGATGCAAATCCGACAGGAAAAGTACTAGTGGAACTTTCCATTTTATAGGAAATTCCCTTGTCTCTTGGTTTTCCAAGAAGCAAAATTCCGTGTCACTTTCAACCACCGAGGCGGAATATATTGCCGCGTGTGCTCAAGTTCTTTGGATGAGACACACACTTAAAGACTTTGGTATTAATTGTGATACTTGCCCTATCATGGTTGACAACCAAAGTGCAATATGTCTTTCCAAGAACCCGGTACACCATTCCCGTTCGAAACACATAGATGTCCGACACCATTTTCTAGATGATCATGTTGCTAAAAAGGACATCATTTTAGTGTACGTTGAAATCCAAAAGCAAATCGCCGATATTTTCACGAAACCCCTAAAGGAGGACTCCTTTGTGCGGTTGCGTCGAGAATTGGGGATTATGGGTGAATCCGAGATATAGGATTCATGGTTCATTCATTAATCTTGCATGATATTATATTTCGAAATATTTCGTTCATGCTAGACTTATTGGATTTTTCGAGAATTTATACGATATTTTGAATTTTTGCTCGAATTCATGTTTTGAATGTCGTATTTAAGATTTCTATGTTTAATGGGGTAGTTTAGATGATTATTGAGAGTTTTGCGATATATCGTCCAAGCGTATTGAGGAGAGAACTTGATTATCACTTTTTGGACTCTTTTAGTCGGTTTCAGTTCAACCACCAACCGACTAGATGTTCATCTAGTCGGTTAGTAGAAGAACTTAGACCGACTAACTCATGCTTTTTGAGTTTCCTCTTCATTTTAACTCTTTAGTCGGTTCATGTTCAGTGACCGACCGACTAGATTGAGATCTAGTCGGTCAGTAAATGAACACAGACCGACTAAATCTTGTCAGTAAATCTTGGATTCAGCCACTGTTTGCAACTAGTCGGTTCAAGCTCATTGACCGACCGACTAGATGTGATCTAGTCGGTCAGTGCTTGAACTGTGACCGACTAGTTGTGCCAGGGACTGTTTGGTCTTTTGCGATCTCGACCGACTTAAACTCACTTTAATCGGTTTGTTTTCATTCCAGTCGATCAAAACTTTTTCTCCCTCAGCTCAAAACCCCCGACCCATCGTTGTCTCTTCGTCTTCCGATCGAGCTCCGGCCGTTTTCCGGCCATCTCCGTTGATCTCCTCCGTCGGCCCCTCGTTCTAGGTGATCTCCTCTTTTTCTAGGGTTAGATTTCCATTCCTAGTTCTAGGGTTAGCTCGGTTTCTAGGGCTTCTAGGGTTTCTAGGGTTCCGAAATACTTCCCTAAATCCCTGATTCAATGTGGAGATTCAGATCTACATCATACCCCTAGGATCTTAGGGCTAACCCATTAACCCTAAAAGGATCTACTCACACATGGTAATATTCACGAATAAAAACATCATTTTTAGAGATGAAGACATCATAGTAATCAAAAGAATAAAAATAGAAGACTTACAGTGGGGAGATAGATAAGAATTGCAATTTATATATCCAAGAAAAATTCCTAATTCCCAAGCACAAGAGCAATCGAGAACAAGAATAATAATCCGAAGGTTTCGATCTAATATTCTTTTAAAAAAATTAATCTAAAAACTAACTCTCCAAATCCCGCTTTTTCCTCTAAAAACTATTCAAAACTCTAAAATGAGTCGCCCCTCTCGCTGTCGCGAGCTACCAGCATTCAGTCCTCCCGATCCCACCGGTCACAGCTTCAGAAAACGTTTCCAAAAATAGCCTCAGCATCGTTGACCGAGTAGGCTGCTCGGTCGAGCAATGCGTTGCTCGGTCCGCTGCTCGGATCGAGCAGCTGAACTGCTCGATCGAGCTTGACAAGGAATCGAAATTCTCTAAAATCCTCGCTCTGCCTACACGGGCTGAGTCAGCTCCGCTCGGTCCGAGTAGAGACTGACTCGGTCACTGAAGAGCTACTCAGGCCGTACGCTAGAATTTCTTCAGCTCTGAAATCTGATGCTACTCGACCAAGCAGGTGAACTACTCGGTCCGAGCGATCCCTGTATCTGCCCACTTTTCCTTCTTTGCGTCTGCTCGACCAAGAAGCTCCTCTGCTCGGTCGAGTCATCTGGGAAGTCTTCTGCTGCTGCTCTTGAAGCATCTCCTCCTCTCCTGCTCTCTTCTCTTCTCCTCCTACTCTCTCTCTCTCTCTTTTCCTCACATGGCTCTAAAAGTATGGCAGACTACTGGGGAGATTCGCCAATGAGCTCATAGACTGTCGGATGTGTCCATACCCAGGCGGGGTCCCAAATCGCTTCAAAATCCCTGAAAACTCATAAAACACTACGAAACTTGAGTATAGCGTCAGAAATGCAATATCGTAGTAAAAATGTGGGATTTGGATGCGAGAATGGCGTGGAATTAAATGAAATGATGATATGAAAATAGTGAGAAATATGGACACATCAATAGCGCTCCCACTGACCTTTTTATAAATGCATTGTTCATCCTTTTTTTGATAAAGTCAAACTTTTTGACAGTCTCATCAAATCGGATGTTCCAGCTCCTTGACACTTGGTTTAATCCGTAAATTGATTTAAGCAGTCTGTATGCCCTCCCACCACTCCCACTAAATCGAAGCCTTGTGGCTGAGTCTTGTAAACACGCTCTTCTAAATCTCCATTTAGAACATCTGTCTTTACATCCATTTGCCAGATTTCGTAGTCATAGTAAGCTGTTATAGCAAGTAGAATCCGAATTGATTTATGAATGCCCACTGAAGAAAAAGTTTCGTCATAGTCTATTCCTAGCCTTTGACGATATCATTTTGCCACTAACTTTGCCTTAAAGGTCTTTGCCTTTCCATCTGCACCGATCTTTTTTACAGATCCATTTGTTCCATACAGGTATTACCCCTTTGGGAAAAGCCTCCAAAGTCCATACTTTGTTGGTGTACATGGATTCTATTTCAGAGTTCATTGCGTCTATACATTTTGCAGAGTCCCTACTCTCCATGGCTTCCTGAAAACTAGCAGGGTCATTATCCATTATAATGCAATCCTCTATTCCACCATCAATGAGAAACCCATAGTATCTCTCTGGTGGTTGAGATTCCCAACTAGATCTCCTGATTGGTTAAGAGTTGGCATGCGCAGTATTAATGTTTGGTTCCATCTCTTATTCTATTGAAGTTTGAGCTCCTGGAATCTCTTCCAGTTCTATCTCTTTGCCAGTGATGTCTTCAATAAGAAACTCTTTCTCAAGGAAGGTGGCATGTTGAGAAACAAACAGCTTTTGTTCCTCAATGTGATTGAAATAATATCCTTTTGAATCCTTAGGATATCCTACAAACTTACACAATACAGATCTTACCTCTAGTTTATCTGGATTATGCCCTTTTACGTACGATGTACAACCCCAAATCTTAAGAAACTTAAGAAGGGGTTTTCGGACCCTTTCATATTTCATATGAAGTGGTTGGCATGGCTTTAGATGTAACCATATTCAATATTCGCATTGTCGTTTCTAGGGCATATCCCCATAATGAAAGAGGCAACCCAGCATCACTCATCATAGATCATACGATATCTAATAGGGTACGATTCCTTCTCTCTGGCACACCATTGTGTTGTGGTGTGTAGGGAGGAGTAACCTGAGAGATAATTCCATTCTCTTTTGTATATGCAAGGAATTCTAGACTTACGTATTCTCCTCCTCGATCTGATAAAAGAACCTTAATACTTTTTCATGTCTTGTTTTCTACTTCATTCTTATACTCCTTGAACTTTTCAAAGGCCTCATATTTGTGTTTCATCAAGAACACATATCTGTACCTTTATAAGTCATCAGTAAAAGTAATAAAGTAAGAGAGTCCTCCTCTTGCTTGTGTAGGCATTGGACCACATACATCAGTATGTACGAGTCATAAGAGTTGACTAACTCTTTCCCCTTGTCTTACAAAAGGTGTCTTGGCCATTTTTCCTTTAAGACAAGATGTACAAGTTTCATATGATTCAAAATCAGAAGTACTTAAGATTCCTTCCTTATGCAACTTTAATAATCTTTTCTCACCGATATGGCCTAGTCTATAATACCACAAGTAAGATTCATTTTCACTTGAAGTTTTTCGTTTATTCACATTGTGAACATTCATAATTGTGCTAACATTCAAAACATAGATGCAATTGCTCAATGTAACATAACCAAAAAAATATGTCTTTATTGAAGATGTTCATAACATTATCTTTCAATACAAAGTTGTACCCTTCCTCATCTAATAAGGATATTGATACAACATTACATATCATACTAGGCACACAATAACAATTACGTAATACGATAACTTTTCCATTTGGTAGTCTAAGTTAGAATTCCCCTGCGGCAATATCAACAACTTTTGCTCCAGTTCCAACTTGTAGGGTCATTTCACCTTATCTCAGCTTTCTACTTCTTCTCAATCCATGTAACAAATTACAGATGTGGAAACATGCTCCGGTATCTAATACCCAATTAGTAGGAGAAATTGAGATTATGTTTTGAATCATAAACACACTTGAATTTGAGGTATCCCCATGTCCTTTCTTCTTCAGGGATTCCAAGTATTCATTATAGTTTCTCTTCCAATGGCCTCGCTTATGACAAAAAACATTCAGCTGATGCAACCGACTCCTTATTTCCCTTCACCTTCTTGACATCTCTTTTAGGCTTGTGAGCCTTCTTCTTTCCATTGGCCGAAGCTTTGGGATGGAAGAATATTTCACAACCATAACGGGTGTCTTCTCCTTAGTAAAGGAGCTCTCAGCTTGCCTCAACATATTGAGGAGCTATGGAAGTGTAGCTTCCAGCTTATTCATATGGAAGTTCATTATGAACTAGAGAAGGTGCCAGAAAGTGACTGAAGAATTACATCTGTATATAATTCTTTATCCATCACAAAACGCAATTGTTTTAGTTCCTCAGTATAACTAATCATTTTGAGGGAATGGTCTTGGACCGGTGTGCCAACTGCCATCTTCGACTGAAATAATTTCTTCGAAGTCTCATACCTCATAGTTCGAGATTGTTCTCCATATAACTCTTTTACATGGAGAAGCATCGCATGAACACCCATATGTTCATTACTCCTCTGCAATTCATTGCTCATGGAGGCTAACACGATGCATTTGGCTGTGGCACTGTCTTGAGTCCAAACCTTGAAGAACTCTTTCTCCTCGGTGCTGGACTTATCAGTTGGGGCTTCAGGAGGAGTTGTGCTCAGGATGTATGCAAGTTTGTCATAAGTTAAGGCTCTAGTTACGTTCCTCAACCAGTCATTATAGTTAGGTCCTGTGAGACTGTTCTTTTCAAGGATAAGTTTTAGCCCTGACATTATTATGCAAATCTAACATTTTAAAGAGTTACGATAATGAAAGCAAACGTTCTTATGAATAATTAGATTGGTTTTTTATCTAATTACTTGTCCCACTAATTTTACCAATATCTTTAACCCATAAGATAGACGAAAATTATAGACGTAATCTTTTAGTGGGAATTGGGATCCGACTATCTTGAGATTGATAACCTTGACAGACGTCAACAAGTTATCTTTATCCATAGATGGTAGACGAACTCTTTATCGATTGCAAATCATTGCAATTCCCAATTACGATTTTTACCTCTAACCCTTTATGACCTTGACCACTGTAAAAAAATCATGAAGTTTAGTTAAGTCCGACCTGTCCATTTTATCTTCGGTAGGGTGATAGATAAGTTCCCTTGACTGCCGTCAACAAGGCTCATATTCCCCCCCCCCCCAGAATCCATCGCTCGGTTGGAAGAATGCATCACCTAGTGTTTAAATGTGATAGCTTGACCGCCATCAACAATCATGACACCGACACTAAGTACTCTACAGTCTTGAAATGGCAGAAGGCTACGGATAATCCTTAAAGGACTTTAAACGTAATGGAATTAATATGGATGGAAAAACTTAATTCATGTAATTCGATTGGATTTTAAAATACAACACTTAGTCATATTGGCCAGGCCGGCACAACATGGGGAGGGAGGTTTTTCGTGGGTTGAATCACTAAGTTCACGTTCCTTAATTTCGAACCTTGCCCAGAATTGCCTTTCTTAGTTAAAGCACTAATGTGAAAGGTTGAATTCCAAATCCAATAAAATAACAAGCCTTTTGTAGTTCCAACTCATTTGGGTTTACTTATTCCTATTAATCTGATTATTTAGGTTTTGTGCAATATGTGACTTGTCCACAAACTATTTGTAATCAAGTATTTATTGCAAACACAACAAGTGATTGATAGCAACCATGCAAACAATTATATATCCCAATATGTACACTTAAAATCTCTTCATAATAATTTAGCTAAAAATCTTATTATAGCTAAACTACTTTTGATCACAACATAAGGACCTCTAAAACTATTTTAAAGTTACATTCCATAAAATTTTATAACATATAGTTCTATGAATTTCATAGTTTAAGAACTATTATTAACATCGTTATCTTATAATAATTAATGAAAACTATCCAAATAGTATCACTATAAAATTTCTTACAGATTTTAGTTTTCAAGGAAAAACAATTTTTCACTTACTTTGTTATCTGATAACAAGTTATGAAAACTACCAAAAATTTTATTTCATAAAATTTCCTTCTTAGATTAATTTTACATAAAACATTATCAACTCCTATAATCAGAATTCAATGGTCACAAAAATTTCGTAATTTTAAGCAAATTTGAAAGTTCTAGCAGGCCAAGGTGGAATGCAAATATCAGATTTACGCAAAGCCAACCTGGTGGTTGATAGGCTCATATTCTACATTTTATTTTTGCATTTTTTGAATGCCATTTCGATTGCTCATATCGTGATTTTCACAATTACACGACGATTTCACGATACTGTTAACTATTTCTTGGTTTCGTCTGATTTCAGGAGATTTGGAGCAATCGGGAGTGATTTGGAGGCATAAGCACATACACACGTCCCAGAGCATGATTGATGACGACATCGGAGAGCTAAGGGCACTGGGGGATGAGTAGAAGAGGAAGAGAGGTGAAGAAATCAACAAGGAAGCAAGAAGGAGTTTTGAGATGATTTACAGGCTAGTCGGCCGAGTGATGCAACTCACTCGACCGAGTGAAGCAGCTCACTCGACTGAGTGAAGCAAATACGATGAATCAAGCCTGATTGAGAGCTGAAATGTACTCGATCGAGTGAGGATTCAACTCGACGGGTGGAGCAAAATTTCGTGAAGAAAATCTTTGACACTTCTCTATTTTTCGGAGGATCTCCAGAAGACTCCACTCGACCAAGAGAGCAGACTACACTGTCGAGTGGTCTGAAGATCCCAGAACACTGATATTCCAATTTCGATGCGGATTTCTCAATCGTCCAAGTGGGGTGTTCACTCGGTCAAGTGGCGCCGTCAGCCGAGATTGCAAACTAGGGTTTGAGGCCGACCAGGGGCAAAATTATCAGGATTTTTGCATCTTTTGGGCACATATAAATAGCCAGATCTAGACGCAGCCCAAGAAGAGATTACATACTTTTATTTTCAAGGTTTTAATTTTAGTTTAGAGATTTTTTTGACGAAATATTAAATACTTGGATCTTAATTTTATTATTGAAGCTTGTAATCGACATTGGTATCTCTAAAACCCTTGCAAGTTTACATTTTTATGATATATCTCTACTTAGATCTGAGTTTTTTAATGAATTCTCTTGGCAATCTTATTTCTCTTGTGATTTTCATGATGATTTGTGAGTAAGTCTCTTGCTCTAGGGCAAAGGGATGAACCCTATGTATCTAAAGTATGATTAGTGTTATTTGTAGAATTTCAATTTACTAGGATTGCTAAAGATTAGATTGTGATTGGATTACTACAGATAGTTAGAGATTTCAATTGGATCTTGAGAGCTCGAGAGAGTATCTTGATCCATGGGGAGCCCTAGATATTAGATTTAGATCTATAATCGAGATTCACTAGATTTGGTATACGAGAGCGACCAAAGATAGCATCTTTATTATATTTATATACTTATATTCGTTTGCACAATAGTGAAACAAGTACAGACTATCACTATCTAGATCCGAACTTAAGTTGCGCGAGAGCGAGCTTGCATTGGGATTGGATATAATTGTCGATCTTAATGCTAGTATTTTGAACTAGGCTTGCAAGAGAGCGAAGCTCTAGTTTAGATCTCTATAGACTTGCATAGCACGAGAGCATGCATTGGTTGTCTATTTAGTTACGACAAGTTCATCTTAAACCCAAGTTTAGTAATATTGAGATTCATAATTCGCATTGATTACTTGAGATCTATAGGTGGATTCCCTTAGACATCTTTATATACTGAATTTACATCGATACTTGAATGATTGTTACGACCTATAGCCTGCCCTATGAAATTAAGGCCCGTATGCGCTAGGGGCCCAAACTAACACCTCACCGACCCCCCAGATGGGACACTAGCCTGAGCGGAAGATCGCCACAATCTAGGGAAGCTCGCTTCTCCCCACCACAAGCTTGCTTCCAATGTCAACCAGAGAAGCTCGTCTGCCTAACTGATAAGCTTGTCGTGTCGAGGATAAGCTCGCCTACCCTCCAACCAGAAGCACCGTCCAGAGGAGTCGAGCTTGGTCGTAGAGCTTGGCTCCCCTCCGAGCGTGGCCAGGCATAAATATCTCTGACAGGGTGACGAGGGCTCACCTCTTCTCCATTAATGCCAGAGGTTAAGGGTGAGAACTGATGGTCACCCCTTGCGTCTCATTAATTCACCTGACACCATCTGACACCATTAATGCGGAAAATATCCTTGACACAGCTCGCCAACCTATCGCTTCACCACTCGAGTGCCAGCTAGGTTGATTCGACAACTGACAGGATGGCGAACAACCGCCTCGCAGCCATATAAAGAACCCCCTCATGCCTCCATAGAGGGGGTTGGTCAGTTAAAACTTCTAACTTATTCTCATATTTAAAGTCGGATATCTTCCATTTATCTGCACCTTCCTTATAAGCTTGCCACGCTTCGCCGATCTGTCTTAAGATCGAAAAGCATGACCGACGCCTACATTTCACGTCACTTGCTGACTTAAGCCTCGGAGAGGCTATGGGCTGACAGCCAGCCCCGCCTTTCTGACGGATTTCTATTCTCGCAGGAAGATTGCCTCAGCTACTGAGAGACGGCGACCTTCGGTAACCTCCAGGTGACCTTGGATCCTTCACATCTGAAGCGAGTTTTGAGTCGTGCTAAGCTCTTCATTACCAAAAAACGTGTAATCATTGTACCCATGATTCCTAGTAACAAATAAATCTCATTGTTGGCGGATCTGACCTGCAACACTACCGTTATTAGTTCCTCCCCGTGATCGATACCCACTTGCCACTAGACCGTGTTCTTGTGGTAACACTACATTGTTTCCGGAATTGTATTCCGGGATGACCAAGTTTTTGGCGTCATTACTAGAGATTTATATCCGTGTTAATTGCGAAATACTTGGTTCTTCTAGGGTTACATTTTGGATAGACCAAATTTTTGGCGCCGTTGCCGGGGAGGCTACGGTTTTCTACATCTTTACTTAGATTTTTCTTTTTCATTTTCTTTATTCACTTTTATTCCTCTATTGTGCTAACACTAATCTCTTTTTCTATGCATGTACACACGATCAAGGGCGACTGAGGATGATATATTATTTGATCTCGAGATCGAGCACACGTCAAGGAGATTAAGAGCAGAAAAGAGACAAATTCTAGAGGAAGATCAAATTGGCAGAGGAGAATGTTCACCAAAGGCCCGTTTGGTATATTTCCATCAGGGATATGCTTACTCCAAACAACTCGACTACTACCTCTTCCATACTCATGCCGGAGTTGCTGCTAGATAAGAATTTCGAGCTGAAGACGGAACTTATTGTACCGATGCAACAAGACCACTTCTATGGGAATGCGCATGAGAATCCGCTTTACCATCTACAGATGTTCTTGGTGAAGTGCGCCACTTTTCATATCCCCAATGTACTAGAGGACGCCATCCGTCTGTGCCTTTTCCCCTTTACTCTCCAAGATAAAGATCAATATTGGTTGAGGATGCATGCACATGGCACTTTCACTACTTGGGACGAGCTGGCAAGCACATTCATCAACATGTTCTATCCACCATTGAAGACGGTGACGATAAGAAATTCCTTGATGTATTTTAAGCAGGGACCCAAAGAATCTTTATATGAGGCGTGGGAGCACTTAAAAGATATACAACACCAATGCCCCCAACATAGCATCTATGATTGGGAGCTCGTGGACAATTTTTACAATGGCTTGAGAGAGGATACAATGATGATCATCGATGCCATCGCCAATGGAGATATATTGTTAAAGACGCCAGAGGATTCTACGGTGCCATTAGAGGATATTGCCTCTAACAATCAGTAGTGGGCTGATGAGAGGGGCCAAACAACATCATTTGTGAAGATGGCAAGCATCTACGAAGCAAAGGCAATGGCGGAGTTAGTGACGAAGTTTGAATCCTTATCTAGAGTAGTAAATAGACTTGAGAAGAAGATATGCAAGACTTATATTGCACCTGACACATCTACATCTAATGATTGGCATGGCCAAGTTATGTATGTTGGTGGCGAGGCTAGTGAGAAAGCTATGGAGCAAGTTTAGTATGTTCATGGTGGAGCTAATAATGGATCTTGGGTGAACCCGACTTGAAAGAGTCACCTCGGATTTTCATATGCTAACAACAGTGGAACATTAACCCCTCAACAACAATAACAACAACAACAAGGCCGGCCGCCACCTCAACAAAAACCATACCAACAAAGGTCGTCGCAACAACAACAATTCCAGCAGAGGCAACAACCGGGGCCTTATAGACCCCTCGAATTCAATCAAGGATGGAGGCCCCAAAATCCATCGCCGATACCACAGAGGTCAGAACATGAGACTATAGTTGAAGAATTTTTGGTCGAGCAGGAGAAAATCAATGCTAGATTGACGGTGGGCCAAGATTGTCTCAATACTATAGTTGTACAATTGGCAGAACAGATTACCTTGCTTAATAAGGCCCAACATCAATTGTCGGCTCAACCAGAGCCAAATCCTAGGAGCAACACCGACCACATCAATGCAGTGGTGGCAGTTACTACTAGAGGCGAGAAAGACAACACTCCCGTCATGGTCCAAACTAGAAGCTCAAGGGATGAAGCCCTGGATGAGAAAAAGGGAAGTAATGAAGAGAAGGAGCCCACAGCGACAATAAACAATGAACAAAAATCTAAAATTGATGAGCATCAGAAGGAGCGAACATATACGCCACCGGTACCATTTCCTCAACGGTTGGCAAAGGCCAAATTGGAGAAGAAGTTCGCCAAATTTCTGGAGTACTTGAGAGGTATTAGATTGAACATCTCGTTCCTTCATGCAATTATTGAAATCCCAACATGTGCGAAGTTTCTGAAAGATTTGATCATGGGAAGAAAAAGAACAGAGAAGATCATGCTCACCGAACAAGGTACTTGATTCATTAATGATGAAAAGTTACCGAAGAAGATAAAGGATCCCAGAAGTTTTAGGATTCCATGCACTTTTGGTGGAGTCCCCCAACAAAAAGCTTTGGTAGATTTGGGTGCGAGAGTGAGCCTCATTCCTCTTACCATATTCAAGAAGCTCAATACGGGGACCGACCACAAGGCCATGGATATGAAGATTCAACTCGCCGATGGGTGGATTACTAGGCCTATGGGGATCGCTGAGAACGTGCCATTGCAAATACCGGGAGGACTATGCATATCATGTGACTTTGTCATCATGGACGTGAAATAAGAGGGTGATACATCTCATATACTTGGGTGCCCTTTCTTAAATACAGCTGGAGTTATTGTTGACGTGGGGGAGGGAACGTTGTCACTCCACGTTGGTAATATTGAATTCGAGTTCCATCTCTCACGAGCCATGAAGAATAGATCCTTGCTGGAGGAAGGCGACTATATGGACCTCCTTGACGAGGTCATCGATGAAGCCATGCCACCTGCCATTGGAGCTTTGCATGCTGATAGTCTTAATGGAATGCAAATTTCTAAAAATAGCGCTTTAATTGGAGATACACCGGATCCTCTCACCGAGGAAGAAGAGAACGACACTGATGTCGTAAGGATTAGAGAGCTCTGCAAGCTCTCTACAATGAAGCAAAGAATGAAAGCACCACCGATGAACGCATCTTCACCAACAGGAAAGCCAAAGGAAGCCAAGAATGAAAGCTTGGGGGAGTCATCCCTCAATACCATTATAGAGGAAGCACACTTTAAGGAGGCCAAGTAAGACGAAGCGCAACATCTGAACCCTCACGGCCTCCCCGAGAAGTTTGACACGTGCATCTTTTATGCGCCAAACATCATGCGCTAAACGAAGAAATCTTAAGGGATCAAGCTCAAGACCTTAAACGAGCACTTATCGGGAGGCAACCCGACGTTCTATCTTAGTTCTTTTAGTTGCATTGTAGTTTTCATTTTCGTTTTAAAATTTTAAAGTTTAGAGAGTCAAGAGTCTAAAAAAATCTGACAATAGACAATATCTTTCATTGCAAGAAGAAGATATGAGAAAACCATTCAATGAAGGGTAGCCATGGTGAGGGAGAGCAGCTCTAGGGATGTGCTTAAACGCCAAAGGAAGGAAGAAACTGGATGGAGAGAAAGAAACAGCAACCGAAAGAAAACAGAGAGTTTGGAGCAGAAAAGAGCAGCCCACTCGGTTGAGTGATATTCTCACTCGGCCGAGTGAAGATCTCAATCGACCAAGTGGGATATTGTACAAGGAAACCTCAAAATCCCTCTCTAAAAATTATATGCCACACGGTCGAGTGTCTTTGTGACTCGACCGAGTGAATTCTAGGGCAAATAGCTCTAAAAATGCTCTGTGAGGCCTTTTTACTCGGTCGAGTAGATTAGTTCACTCGACCGAATGACTATTTCTACTCGATCGAGTAGGAGACTGTAGATGAAACTAGAAAAATTAACACTCTGTTTCTATTTGCCACTTGACTGAGTAAAACTTGTCACTCGTTCGAGTGACTCGAACCAATCGACCGAGTCACTCGACTCAGCCGAAGTGCCAAAATTCAAAGATAGAAATCGATTGGGATACTCGACCAATTGACAATCGTCACTCGACCGAGTGACTTAAAGCAACTTATCCCTATTTAATCCCAAATTCGACAACTCGGACCCAAAATTCCCAATTCGACCGAGCCCTTCCCTCTTCCCTCAGACTCGCCCAACCCCAGCTCCCACTCTCCCGAGGCCCTCCACCCACTTGCCCGAGGTCGCCACCCCCACTCATCGGTGGCACCCACTCCGACGACTCCCGGCGGCCCACCTCCGGCGATCCCCTCCCTATCTCCCCCTATTTTCACCCCCTTTCTTCTCCTACCCTATTCGTAAGCCCAAATCCAACCCCATTCTTAAATTAACCCTATTTTTCGCCTAATACTCTTGATTAACCCCAAAATTTTATGAGATTCATTGATAATTCATCTTTTTGTGCTTCAGGATAGCTTAGGGGAGATCATACGCTGATTCAGAGCTTGGGGGTGCCTCTCACTCATTTTGCATGCGTGGAGTCGCATCATGCTTGGTACACTCGTTCCTTATTTTATTTTGAGCACCTTGTAACTGATGCACGTCTTACAACATTTCCTCATGACTCCACACACCCCCACGTCGCACTAGGTCTAGCGCACAGGAGCCCGCTTCCAAGCGGAAGAAGACCGGTGACCCCGGCCCTTCTTCCTCTAGAGCGGAGTTCCCGCCGCATAGCAATCCACCTCTTACACTCCCAGCTTCCACTTCACCTATTCCACCTCCACCAGCACAGCCTGCCCATGTGATCGACACACTTGGGATCACATTTAGATATGACGCATACTGCGTCAAATTTGATGGGCTCTCTAAGCATCGGATCATACCCACTAGGTTTGTGCATATCAACACATTCGAGAGCCTAGGGGGTACTACGGGGCCTGCTCCAGTTGTATGACAATGTGGGGTGGCATGACTATTTATCGGTGTCGACAGACACCTTTGTCCGACCGACCCTCGAGGTCTTGAGTTCTATTCGTAAGACTCCCAGGGGATATTCTTTTAGGCTTATGAATCATGAGTGCGAGATTTCACACGACATGCTCCGAGCTTACTTTCACTAGCCCCCCGTTCCAGACCTCGACCAAGCTTACGGTCCCACGTACCACACCCCGTATGTCTTTACTTCTGATGCTTTTGGGGACACGATCACTGGCACACACCACTTTGACCCTAGCCGGTTCAAGGCCTCCTCCATAGTCCACCCTTGGCTGCGGATTGTACAGCGCCTTTTGACGACTACCATTTTAGCCAAGCCAGAGGTTGGGACGTTGTCCATGACAAAGCTCTTCATACTCACGCGATGACCAGTGAGAGAGCCTTAGAGGGCGATGGGGATGCATTAGTCCCCGCCATTTCTATAGATGTAGCTAGGTGGTATTTAGACCGCATATTTTCCATGGTCACCTCTAGGAAGGCGATATGTTGTGGCGGTCTAATTATCCTCCAAGCTCCCATTTTTGGGATTGAGCTTCCTGCCGGTTTGCATCGTCCTACGGGTCCCACTTCACTATCTCTTGATGTATTGTCTTGTATGAAGATGCTCTGACCCCATGGTCAGCGACATTGGGTCTGGCTATAGGGTCCGTTTTTTGCAGATTATATGGTGATTTTGAGTCCCACTCGGATCCAGATTGGACCCACAAGTGGGGAGTGGAGGCCCTAGATGGACCTCCTCTTCCCAGCTACCTATGTGCTAGAGCCCGATGTCGACCAGCAGGAGCTGTTGGATGTAACGATCTAGGAATTCTTGTTTGATGATAACAAACGTGTATGAACGATTTCATGTGTGTATGAAGTGTTTGCAGGAGTGTCGAGGATGTAAATACTCAAACGATGACAAAGTCAATTTGATGGAGAAATTGCTATACTCATTACATTGGACTAGGTCAATTGTGGAGAGCTATGGAGAAATCAATTTGGATTGAATCAAATCATTTAGAGATAATTCAAATCCTAATCCTATTAGAATTGCAACAAGATCTATTCAAATCTCCACAATCCCAATTCATATCAATTTCAAACTCCAAACCTCCTCTAATTGTGGGATCCTATTTGATTCTCATACTGCCAAATAAACTCCCCTCCATATCTACTTAAACCCCCATCTCCAAGAGAGGGTTTGGTGCGGCCATACATTATTCTCCAAGAGAAAACCCTGCTGCCATACATTATTCTCCAAGAGAAAAACTTGTGGCATACATTAAGCCTCATTGCATATCTCCTACAAGCCGCAAAGGTTGACCATCCTCCACAAAGACAATCATCTTCAACCATTGTATATGCAAGCAATCCTCAAACCAAAGAGCCATAGCTGCAATCTTTGAAGCATCAATCAAGCAGAGCCGCAAACTTTGACCAAGCAAGCCTCTCTTCTCTTTGTCGCATCCTCACAAGAACAACATGAAAGAAAGCCGCAATTGTTAACCAAAAAGGTTATAGTTTGATCCCTCTCCAATCAAAATCTCTCATAGCCAAAGCCTCCATCAACGTTGCACAAGGGGCTAGGCAACTAGAAGACAAGCTGCCACAAATTCTCTCCCCAAACTAATCAAAAGGAGATGAAGCCACAATATTAGACTCAATTAATTGATGCTTGCTAACCTATTGTTCCCATGTGCCTAGCCTGGAGATAGCTGGAGACTTAGCCTGATGCAGACTGGCCAATAGCTTGCTACCGTAACCATTGCTGTCGCACCCTTGATCTGTTGCCGACCTGTATGGTAGAGCAGCTGCCGACCTGTCTATCTCCTAACCAAGTAGGGCTGCCGTTCTGTCTATCACCCTAGCGAATTGAAGCTTGCTGACCTATCAATTGCAAGCCACACAAGCAACTACCGACCTAGTGGACTGCCGCAAGTTCTATTTGTCGACCCTTGCTTGCTCAAGTCCATAACTAGCTGTCGACCTTGACATCAAGCAAGCAGAGTTCAGATTGGCACAACATCCAAGGAAGAGGGTAGAAGTTGAAATTCAAGAACCATCATTAAAGCTTTATAGGCAGCAACTTGAGTTGCCGACTAGAAACGACTACATCACGTCAGATTTAGATTTGATCCGCACTGATTGACGGAGACGACTACGGCTACACAAATTGAGATTTGTAAACTCTATTATTATTATTTTGTTGTGTAATGTCTTGATCTTCGTAGGAGAAATTTTACCATTGCTATGTTTTGGGGTCTTGTCTAGTTGGTCTAGACAAGAGGAACTTGACAAGTTGGGATTAGCTAATAGAAAGTTTTTACTTAAATCAATCTTGTTGAACACGTGTGTCTAGATTTTTAGATGACCATGAATATTTCTGATTCTGTATTTGTTGAAGGTTAGTCTATATCACATCCCACTAAATTTAATGGAGTTGATTTTGCATATTGGAAGGCTAGGATGAAAATCTATCTAGTGTCTATAGATTAAGATGTGTTGGATATTGTTGAAAATGGTTATAATCCACCCACTATTGAAATTGAAGACACAATAATGATTAAGCCTAAAGATAAATAGGATGCCTCAGATAAAAAGCTTTATTCTTTAAATGGAAAAGATATGAATGTGCTTATATACTCTCTTGATAATTCTGAGTTAATCGTATCTCACATTGTTTAACTGTGCAGGAAATATGGTATATGCTGGAGGTGGTGCACGAGGGAACATCGCAAGTAAAGGAATCCAAACTTGCCATGCTGAGTACAAACTATGAGAGTTTTCGCATGCTGCCATATGAGTTTATCAAGGAGATGTTCACGAGATTCACGGACATCATATATAAATCTAGCTCCATCGGTAATCCATACTCTAGCCATGATCAGGTGAGAAAAATCTTAAGGGCACTGCCAAGCTCGTTACGACCTAAAGTCACCACTATATAAGAAGCCAAAGATCTATCAACGATGAGAGTGGAGGACTTAATAGGCAACCTGATGTCATAATAGCTTGAGCTGCAGAGCATTGAAGCTAGAGAGAAACCTGAGGAAAAAGTCAAAGCTCCAACACCATTAGCTCTTCAGGATAACGACGACGATCTTGATGAGGAGCAAGTAATAATGGTCAGAAACTTCAAAAGATACATCAAGACTGACCAAGGAAGAGTTGAAATGATGAAATGGTTCAATCGCTCTAATAATTCTAATTCTGCTAAAAATTCCTCTGATCAGACTACTACTCAAAAAGTTATGTGTTATAAATGCAGGAACAGAGGATACTTGATGAGAAACTGCCCACAAGAAATGACTAATGTTGTAGACAAGAAAGAAAAAGCTGTGGTGAGAATATAGGACATGGACAGCGAAGATGAGAACGAGGAGTTTGAAGTCCACACCTCTCTTTGCTTGATGGGGAAACATAATGAGGAAAATTCAGGTACTAAAGGAAAACTTCTTATTATTTGCAAAGAAATGCAAGTTAAAATTTCTGAGCTAGAATCTAAGCAAATGACTATAGAGATAGTAACTTTGAGTTACAACAAGAAAATTGTGATTTCTTTAAAGAAATTGAAAGCTTGAAAGAAAAACTTGTTGCATGTAACGCTACTATTTAGGTGCTGAAAAGGGGGAAAGCTCACATGCCTGAAAATACGGAATGTTTCTCTTGTCCCTCTTTGGTAAATGAGATTAGCATGCATAAGCAAGATTTGATTAAACTTAAAACTGAAAATGAATAAGATTAGCATGCTAAATAATGAGCTTAAAGAAAAAATGATTGCTTCTGAAAAGAAAGAAGAGGAAAACAAGAGAGCTTTCATTAGTAAATGCACTTTGATTGTGAATGAGAATTCTATCTTGAAATCCAAAGTCACCAATCTAAAATTGTCATTAAAAAGATTTTCCGTAGGAAAACAAAATTTGGATATTATTCTAGGAAATCAATTATATGGCAATAATATAGTGGGCTTAGATTTGGTTCTAAAAATGTTGAAAAGCCTAAGTATAAGAAATTTCACAATGTGCCTACCATTGCTAAAAATGTTTATGCAAAGTGCTTTACATGTGATAGTATTGGTCACACTTCTTATCATTGCAAATATAGGAATACCAATATTAAATTCAAGCAAAAATGAGTTCCTAAATCTATGATTACTAACATGAGTGGACCTTGTTGGATTCCAAGGTCACACATAATATCTACGTGTAGGTAAGATGGAGATTTGGAGAGGTGCTATGGATTGTATATTTCATTATTTAGCTCCTTAGCCAAACGACGACAAGAAGGTATATCTTTTCCTTGAACTTAATGCATACCTTCATAGCATGTTTCTTTGCATTTTTTGTGTGCTTAACTTTTTTATTTTGTGTGCTTGTTTGATTGATTATTATTTTGCTTTAGTTGATTATAAAGAAAAATAAAACAATTAAAACAATTCAAAAAAAGAGGGTTCTTAATGTGTATCTTTTCTTTTGTATCATTCAAGTGATATTAATGAATGATAATCCATATCCTTGTAGAAATAATTGTATTATTTTTATAGCTTCATGGGCATGTTAGTATCTCTAAATAGCCATAACATATTTAATGAATTGAGTAACATGATTTCTACACATACACTTTCACTTCCACTAGTATTGAATATTGTTGCACAATTAGAGATTTTTTATGAAATATTGGAGAGTGAACGTAGGTTGAAAATAACTGAAAAATCTATGGGATATGATGTGTATTTTCCATGGATAAAAATTGAGCACAAAAGAATTGAATATGAAAAAAATACATGAATATAGCTCCGTATGAAAAATGGATATAATTCATGGCAATAACACTACCTACGAGTATCCAACATATGCTTTAAGGGTAATCTTTACCGTTAGTGTTATACTCATCAAACAATGTCATCCCCACATCTAAGAGTCCTTATAGGCTATGTGTTTGGGGTGTGGTACCTTGAACTCATTTTTAATGAAGTGGTAAAAATCAATCCTAGCGATATCATGTTTATTGGAAAATGTGGATTGGTTTTGCTTTTATTTCTAAAGAGTTTCTCTCGTTGTGCTTCAACTATTTAATCATTACACTTACACAATGGTGTAGAAGTCTTGTTATGATTTTCATTGAATTTGGATTGCATATTATATGAATGTCTACATGAAAATGTTCGATGTAATTTATAATGCTCTATTTCTGCATGTGGTATGTAATTGGACTTCATTATACACTTTTGATGATAACAAAAGGAGGAGAAATATTTGGTAAAGATTTGTGATGTATTATGAAAATGATGTGCTCATTGAATATCTTAATAATGAATACATGAAATTTTGGTTCTAGGGGAGCATGAAAATGGGGGAGCATGCTAGAAATATGATTTCTATATTGTTGCATGCTTGTATGCTTGGACATCATTGTCACAATCGTTTGCATACATTCTCCATCACACTTCACACACATATATCACGATGATATTATTTGAATTGTAATTGCTCAAATCTTGTCTTGGTTCGTCATCATCAAAAGGGGGAGATTATTGGATGCAACGATCTAGAAATTCTTGTTTGATGATTTAAAACGTGTGTGAACGATTTGATGTGTATGTTAAGTATTTGCAGGAGTGGCGAGGACGTAAATACTCAAACAATGACTAAGTCAAGTTGATGGAGATATTGCTATACTCGTTACATTGGACTAGGTCAATTGTGGAGAGCTATGGAGAAATCAATTTGGATTGATTCAAATCAATTAGAGATATAATTCAAATCCTAATCCTATTAGCATTGCAACAAGATCTATTCAAATCTCCACAATCCCAATTCATATCAATTTCAAACTCCAAACCTCCTTTGATGGTGGGATTCTATTTGATTCTCCTATTGCTAAATAAACTCCCCTCCATATCTATTTAAACCCCCATCTCCAAGAGAAGGTTTGGTGCGGCCGTACATTATTCTCCAAGAGATAAACTTGCGGCATACATTAAGCCTCATTGCATATCTCCTACAAGCCGCAAAGGTTTACCATCCTCCACAAAGCCAATCATATTCAACCATTGTAGCTGTAAGCAATCCTCAAACCAAAGAGCCATAGCCGCAGTCTTTGAAGCATCAATCAAGGGGAGCCGCAAACTTTGACCAAGCAAGCATCTATTCTCTTTGCCGCATCCTCACAAGGACAACATGAAAGCAAGCCGCGCTTGTTAACCAAAAAGGCTATAGTTTGATCCCTCTCCAATCAATATCTCTCATTGCCAAAGCCTCCATCAACGTTGCACAAGGGGTTAGACAACTAGAAGACAAGCTACCGCAAATTCTCTCCCCAAACCAATCAAAAGGAGCTGAAGCCACAATATTAGACTCAAGTAATTGATGCGTGCCGACCTATTGTTCCCATGTACCTAGCCATGAGATTGCTGGAGACTTAGCCTGATGCAGACCGGCCAATAGCTTACTGTCATGACCATTGCTGCCGCACCCTTGACCTGTTGCTGACCTGCATGATAGAGCAGCTACCGACATGTCTATCCCCTAGCCAAGTAGGGCTGCCGACCTGTCTATCAACCTGGCCAATTGAAGCTTGCCGACCTATCAATTGCAAGCCACACAAGCAACTGCCGACCTGAGGACTGTCGCAAGTTCTATTTGCCAACCTTTGCTTGCTCAAGTCCACAACTAGCTGTCGACCTTGACATCAAGCAAGCAGAGTTCAAATTGGCACAACATCCAAGGAAGAGGGTAGAAGCTAAATTCAAGAACCATCATCCAAAGCTTTAGAGGATGCAACTTGAGTTACCGACAAGAGATGACTACATCATGTCAGATTCAGATCTGACCCGCACTGATCGACGGAGCCGACTACGGCTATACAAACTGAGATGTCTAAACTCTCTTATTATTATTTTGTGTAGTAATGTCTTGATCTTCGTAGGAAAATTTTTACCATTGCTACGTTTTGGGGTCTTGTCTAGTTGATCTAGACAAGAGGGACTTGGCTAGTTGGGATTAGCCTATAGAAAGCTTTTACTAGGATTAATCTTGTTGAACACGTGTGTTGTGAGGAACTGAGAGCCTTGCGAGTGTAGAGACGTAGAGAGGTGCTCTAGTCGTGCTCTAGCTTGTGGTTGTACTTGTTACATTATTAATACTAGTATCTGCTTTGGGGGCTAGAAGTAGGTCGTTGGGACGACCGAACCAGGTTAAATCTACTGTGCATCTGTGTTTGCTCATTATTTACTCTGCTTATGCGTATAACTGTATGTGATTGTTCATGGGTTGCACGAATATTTTTATTAGCCTATTCACCCCCTCCCCTCTAGGCTAGATCCAACAATTGGTATCAGAGCTAGTTTACACTATCTAATCTAGATTTTTAGATGACCATGAATATTTCTGATTTTGCATATGCTGAAGGTCAGTCTATAGCACGTCCCCCTAAATTTAATGGAGTGGATTTTGAATATTGGAAGGCTAGGATGAAAATCTATCTAGTGTCTGTAGATTGTGATTGTGTGATATTGTAGAAAATGGTTATAATCCACCCACTATTACAATTGAAGACACTATAATGATTAAGCCTAAAGATAAATGGGATGCCTCAAATAAAAAGCTTTATTCTTTAAATGGAAAAGCTATGAATGCGCCTATATACTCTCTTGATAATTCTGAGTTTAATCGTATCTCACATTGTTTAACTGCACAGAAAATATGGCATACGCTGGAGATGACACACGAGGGAACATCGCAAGTAAAGAAATCCAGGCTTGCCCTGCTGAGCACAGAATATGAGAGTTTCTGCATGCTTCCATATGAGTCTATCAAGGGGATGTTTGCTAGATTCATAGACATCGTATATAAATCTAGCTCCCTCGGTAAGCCATACTCTAGCCATGAGCCGGTGAGAAAGATCTTTAGGGCACTGCCAAGCTCGTTCCGGCCTAAAGTCACTTCTATATAAGAAGCCAAAGGTATAACAACGATGAGAGTGGAGGACTTAATAGGCAACCTAATGTCGCACGAGCTTGAGCTGCAGAGCATTGAAGCTAGAGAGAAACCTGAGGAAAAAGTCAAAGCTCCCACACCATTAGCTCTTCAAGATAACGACGACAATCTTGATGAGGAGCAAGCACTAATGGTCAGAAACTTCAAAAGATACATCAAGCCTGACCAAGGAAGAGCTAAAATGACGAAAAGGTTCAATCGTTCTAATAATTCTAACTCTGCTAAAAGTTCCTCTGATCAGACAGATACTCAAAAAGTTATGTGTTATAAATGCAGGAACAGAGGACACTTGATGAGAAACTACCCACAAGAAATGGATAATGTTGCAGACAAAAAAGAAAAAGCTGTGGTGAGAACGTGAGACATGGACAACAAAGATGAGAACGAGGAATTTGACGTCCACACCTCTCTTTGCTTGATGGGGAAACAAAATGAGGTAAATTTAGGTACTAAAGCTGAAATTCTTATTATTTGCAAAGAAATGCAAGATAAAATTGCTGAGCTAGAATCTGCCGCAAATGACTATAGAGATAGTAACTTTGAGTTACATCAAGAAAATTGTGATTTCTTTAAATAAATTAAAAGCTTGAAAGAAAAACTTGTTGCATGTAACGCTACTATTACTGTGCTGAAAAAGGGAAAAGCTCACATGCCTGAAAATACTGAATGTCTCTCTTGTCCCTCTTTGGTAAATGAGATTAGCATGCATAAGCAAGATTTGATTAAACTTAAAACTGAAAATGAATTGCTTACTAAAAAGATTAGCATGCTAAATCATGAGCTTAAAGAAAAAATGATTGCTTCTGAAAAGAAAGAAGAAGAAAACAAGAGAGCTTTCATTAGTAAATGCCATTTGATTGTGAATGAGAATTCTATCATGAAATCCAAAGTCACCAATCTAGAATTGTAATTAAAAATATTTTCCATATGAAAACAAAATTTGGATATTATTCTTGGAAATCAATTATATGGGAATAATAGACGTGGGATTTGATTTGGTTCTCAAAATGTTGAAAAGCCTAAGTATAAGAAATTTCACAATGTGCCTACCATTGCTAAAAATGTTTATGCAAAGTACTTTATATGTGATAATGTTGGTCACACTTCTTATCATTGCAAATATAGGAACACCAATATTAAATTCAAGCAAATATGGGTTCCTAAATCTATGATGAATAACATGAGTGAACCTTGTTGGACTTCAAGGTCACACATAACATCTACCGTGTAAGTAATATGGTGATTTGGAGAGGTTCTATGGATTGAACGTTTCATTATTAGCTCCTTAGCCAAACAACAACGCGAAGGTATATCTTTTCTTTAAACTTAATGCATACCTTCATAGCAAGGTTTTTTTTTGCATTTTTTGTGTGCTTAACTTTTTTATTTTGTGTGCGTGTTTGTTTAATTCTTAGTTTGCTTTAGTCGATTATAAATAAAAATTCAAAAAATTCAAAAAATTCAAAAAAAGAGGGGGCTTAATGTGTATCTTTTCTTTTGTATCATTCAAGTGATATTAATGAATGATAATCCATATCCTTGTAAAAATCAATGTATTATTGTTATAGCTACATGCACATGTTAGTATCTATAAATAGCCATAACTTGTTTAATGAATTTAGTAACATGATTTCTACACCTACACTTTCACTTCCACTAGTATTGAATATTGTTGCACAATTGGAGATTATTTTAAGAAATATTGGAAAGTGAATGTAGGTTGAAAATAAATGAAAAATCTAAGGGATATGATGTGTATTTGTCATGGATAAAAGTTGAGCACAATAGAATTGAATATGAAAAAAAATACATGAATATAGCTCCGTATGAAAAATGGATACAATTCATGGCAATAACACTAGTACGAGTATCCAACATATGCTTTAAGGGTAATCTTTAGCGTTGGTGTTATACTCGTCAAACAATGTCATCCTCACATCTAAGAGTCCTTATAGGCTATGTTTTTGGGTTGTGGTACCTTGAAGTCATTTTTAATGAGTTGGGAAACATCATTCCTAGCGATATCATGTTTATTGGAAAATGTGGATTGGTTTTGGTTGTATTTCTAAAGAGTTTCTTCCGATGTGCTTCAACTATTTAATCATCACACTTACACAATGGTGTAAAAGTCTTGTTATGATTTTCATTGAATTTGGATTGCCTATTATATGAATGTCTACATGCAAATGTTGGATGTAATTTATAATGCTCTATTTATGCATGTGGTATGTAATTGGACTTCATTATACACTTCTGATGATAACAAAAGGATGAGAAATATTTGGGAAAGATTTGTGATATATTGTGAAAATGATGTGCTTATTGAATATCTTAATAATGAATACATGAAATATTGGTTCTAGCAGGAGCATGCTAGAAACATCATTGCTACATTGTTGCATGCTTGTATGCTTGAACATCATTGTCACAATCATTTGCATACATTCTCCATTACACTGTACACACACATATCACGATGATATTATTTGAATCGTAATTGCTCAAATCTTTTATTGGTTTGTCATCATCAAAAGGGGGAGATTGTTGGATGCAACGATCTAGGAATTATTATTTGATGATAACAAACGTGTGTGAACGATTTAATGTGTGTGTGAAGTGTTTGCAGGAGTGGCAAGGACGTAAATACTCAAACGATGACTTGGTCAATTTGATGGAGAAATTACTATACTCATTACATTGGACTAGGTCAATTGTTGAGAGCTATGGAGAAATCAATTTTGATTGATTCAAATCAATTAGAGATATAATTCAAATCCTAATCCTATTAGCATTGCAACAAGATCTATTCAAATCTCCACAATCCCAATTTATATCAATTTCAAAATCCAAACCTCCTATGATTGTGGGATCCTATTTGATTCTCCTATTGCCAAATAAACTCCCATCCATATCTACTTAAACCCCCATCTCTAAGAGAGGGTTTGGTGCGGCCATACATTATTCTCCAGGAGAAAAACATGCGGCCATACATTATTCTCCAAGAGAAAAACCTGCTGCCGTACATTATTCTCCAAGAGAAAAACTAGCGGCATGCATTAAGCCTCATTACATATCTCCTACAAGCCGCAAAGGTTGGCCATCCTCCACAAATCCAATCATCTTTTACCATTGTAGCTACAAGCAATCCTCAAACCAAAGAGCCATAGCCGCAATCTTTGAAGCATCAATCAAGGGGAGCCGCAAACTTTGACCAAGCAAGCCTCTCTTCTCTTTGCCGCATCCTCACAAGAACAACATGAAAGCAAGCCGTGCTTGTTAAACAAAATGGCATAGTTTGATCCATCTCCAATCAAAATCTCTCATAGACTAAGCCTCCATCAACGTTGCACAAGGGTCTAGACAATGAGAAGACATGTTGCCACAAATTCTCCCCCCAAACCAATCAAAAGGAGCTGAAGCCACAATATTAGACTCAAGTAATTGATTCTTGTCGACCTATTATTCCCATGTTCCTAGCCGTGAGATAGCTGGAGACTTAGCCTGATGCAGACCGGCCAATAGCTTACTGTCGTGACCATTGTTGTCGCACCCTTGATCTGTTGCCGACATGTATGATAAAGCATATGTCGACCTGTCTATCCCCTAGCAAAGGTGGGCTACCGACCTGTCTATCACCCTAGCCAATTGAAGCTTGCCGACCTATCAATTGCAAGCCCCATAAGCAACTGCCGACTGAGAGGACTGCCGCAAGTTCTATTTGATGACCCTTGCTTGCTCAAGTCCACAACTAGCTGTCGACCTTGACATCAAGCAAGCAGAGTTCAGATTGGCACAACATCTAAGGAAGATGGTAGAAGCTGAAATTCAAGAACCATCATCCAAAGCTTTAGAGGCTGCAACTTGAGTTACCGACGAGTGACGACTACATCACATCAGATTCAGATCTGACCCGCACTAATTGATGTAGACGACTACGGCTACACAAATTGAGATTTCTAAACTCTATTATTATTATTTTGGGTAGTATTGTCTTGATCTTCGTGGGGGAAATTTTAACATTGCTACGTTTTGGGGTCTTGAATAGTTGGTTTAGACAAGAGGGACTTGGCTAGTTGGGATTAGACGATAGAAAGATTTTACTAGGATTAATCTTGTTGAACTTGTTTGTTGTGTGGTACTGAGAGCCTGGCGAGTGTAGAGACATTGATATATGCTCTAGTCGTGCTCTATCTTGTGGTTGTACTTGTTACATTATTAATATTAGTATCTACTTTGGGGGTTGGACGTAGATCATTGGGACGACCGAACCAAGACAAATATGATGTGCATATGTGTTTGCTCATTATTTACTCTGCATATGCTTATAACTTCATGTGATTGTTTGTGGGTTGCACGAATATTTTTATTAGCCTATTCACCCCCCTCTAGGCTACGACTAGATCCAACAGGAGCCCCTTCTCGACCCTCTTGCCCCTGAGATCCAGATTCCTCAGCATACCTCTGATCCGATCCCCGAGCTCGATACATCTGTCAACACTTCTTCTCATGCCGAGAGCTCTTGTGTTGTTGTGTCTGTTCCCACCGTCGCTTCTATGCCATTGCGAGTTGACCCCATCGCATATATGAGCATTGAGAGCACCGACCCAATCACTTTTGGGAGTCGCGAGCCTTCTTCCTCCGTGACCACCGAGACCCTATCCACCCCTGATTTTTCGAATCCTGGGGAGTCATTCTCTACTAATTTCACGACCTCCCTAGCTGTCGATGCCTCTGTCTATGCCGCCATCGTATATACTGAGAGCGTCGGGGTGTCTGTCACCACAGCTGTTGTCATGACCTCTCCTTCTGCCTCATCCTCTGTCGATGTCCAATCCTCCTTAGCCATTACACATGCTTCTGAGAGCGTTCCTGCAGCCTCCACTAGAGGCTGAGGGTCATGTTGTGAGCACCGCACTGCACGCACACCTGATAGTGGCCCCCACTTGTTTTTGGAGGCCGTGTGAGACACCCATGCTCACCACCTGTTCGACCCTCTACCTCCATTCCCGACGTCCTTGACTTGTGCCACCACATAGTCGAGATGGTAGCGAGCAAGCTTAGAGTGGATTTTAAGGCTCTCACAACTACCGTTGCTGCCTATTAGGCCCGTGTCGACATGATTCCTGATATTTAGCTCATGCTGAACTGGATTCTTCAGCACCATCAGCAGCAGCAGCCGGTACACCAGCTTGCCCCTCATCAATTTTCATCACCGCCCCCACCACAGGGAGGTGATGACGCTACACCACCAGTTTATGCACGTACTTTTGATGCCTACCATATTTTTGCCTCACCCCTCACCCCCATTATTTTGTTTTCCCATCGGTCTTTACCATTTTGCAGTGCACTACATATATCAGTTTGGGGGAGCGTATGTATTTCTGGGACACCATCTTGTATCACTCTTGCATATACCATCTACTTTGCTGCATCCATTCATCACTTTGCATGCTTGTTTGCATATAACATTTGCAAATATCATCATCATCTATTATTTTCTTTATTTTTTATTATTTTGCACCATACTGCATCCTCACCTGCCCACCCTTATCTTATATGTCCTTGTGCCACACTTTGCACATGAGGATAATGTGATGTTTCGCTTGGGGGAGTGAGTGCACACACACGTTTTATTTTCTTCATTTTTATCTTTAGTTTTGCACTTTTCTTTATTTTTCGCTTATTTCCACGCCCTTTTTCATTTTTATTACCATGCATAATGTTTTCTTTATTTTTGGAGTGTTTGCATGTGTATAGTTAGTTTGTATTTATTCTTTATTTCTTTTACTTTCTTTGCTAGAGATGAATTCCCTATGATGATTATAGCTTGGAGTCGCTTTACTCTTATGCACTATCTCTTGCCATGCTATTGCTCATTATTTCTGATGTCATATGCGATATATTACCGTGCATTTGAGAAAAAGAACTTCCATTGTGGTTTATTTGTTTATGAATGAATTTTAGCTTTGGCTAAGTCTGGGAATTACATTATTGTATACTCTTTATAGAAAACACATCACGCTTCACGCATTGACTGCCTATTACTTGGAGTACTGCTTTGCATCTTATTATCACTTCTTATTTGCATGAAATATGTATTGAACTTCCAGGTTGCATAAATTGATTGTCGTTTGATATGATTAGATTAGTTTACTTTTTGAAATCAAACTGAGTAGATTACATTACCATGCAGAAGTTGTTGTGCACATACAAAAGGGTAACCGAGCGTTATCTTATATTCTTTCTCCATATATCTTGAAAATCATTTCTATACTTATATTCATTGGTGAATCTCCCCTTTAGTGAGTCTTATATTTGCTTCTTCCCCATGCTAAAAAGAGTAAGCTCCATGAATCCCAAAATCTCAAAAGAAAAAAAATTTCTATCTTTGTATCTTTATCTGGGATTGTTCATGTGTATATAAAAAGGGAAAGTTCTATTGTAAATACACAATCCCTTCTTTTTTTTTCTTATTTTCCTTTTTATTCATATGGAGCTACAAAAATGTATGGGAAAAATTTGCATTTTCTATTTGACGCCACCACGCTTATAGATAAGGCTGGGAGAGGGAATCCAATGACGTGTGAGAGAGCGGCTACCTACATGACAACCTAAGCTAGGTAATTTCTGATACTTAGGGAGATGACTTAGAGTACAACGAAGTCTATGAATTCAAAAATCGGCATGAAATTCATGAAAACCATCTCTTTCTATTCTTTTTGATTTGAAATGGGTGATATCTCTTATACTCCAATTAGAAGCAGTCAATTGAAAAGTGTATTGTCCATAATCACGTATATCGTTTTATATTCCTCAGACGATGCTGATTCTAAAATGATTTTATATTTCAGACAATTCACGTTGTTCTTAGTTTTTCTATCAAATGTACCCATATGATGTGATATCGAAATAAAAGTTTTATGTATGTTTCTTAATCATTGCTCGTGCTATTTGAGTAAACCGAGTTTTGAGAGAATGATCTAGCACTTACCCATCTTCATCTTCTTTTTCATCTTCTTTGAATTATCTTTATTTTTATTTGCCGAGTTCACTTTTTACTCATCTTCCTCGAGGACGAGTAAAAGGTAAGCTTGAGGGATTTTGATAGGCTAATATTTTTCACTTTATTTCTGCATTTTTGCATGCCATTTTGATTGCTCATATCGCGATTTTCATGATTATACGACGATTTTGCGATACTTTTTACTTTTTCTTGGTTTCGTCTGATTTCAGGAGATATGGAGCAATCGGGAATGATTTGGAGCCATGAGCGCATACACACGTCCCGGAGCGTCATTGATGACGATATCGAAGAGCTAACGGTGCTGGAGGATGAGTAGAAGAGGAAGAGAGGCGAAGAAATCAACAAGGAAGCAAGAAGGAGGAGTTTTGAGAAGATTTACAGGCTACTCGACCGAGTGAAGCGGCTCAGTCGACCGAGTGGAGCCGATACGACGAATCAAGCCTATTTGAGAGCTGAAATGTACTCGGCCAAGTGGAAATTTCCACTCGACCGAGTGAGGATTCCACTCGACCGAGTGGAGAAAAATTTTGTGAAGAAAATCTTTGACACTTCTATGTTTTTCGGAGGATCTGCAGAAGACTCCAGTCAATCGAGTGGAAACTCCACTCGATCGAGTGAGCAGACTACTTGGTTGAGTTGTCTGATGAGCCCAGAACGCTGATATTCCGATTTCAATGCGGATTTCTCACTCGACCGAGTGTGATGTTCACTCGGCCAAGTGGCGACGTCAGCCTAGATTGCAAACTAGTGTTTGAGGCCGACTAGGGGCTGAATTATCAGGATTTTTGCATCTTTTTGGGCGCATATAAATAGCCAGATCTGGAGGTAGCCCAAGGAGAGACTCCATGCTTTTATTTTCAAGGTTTTAATTTTTGTTTAGAGATTTCTTTTGACGAGAGATTAAAGACATGGATCTTGATTGTATTATTGAAGCTTGTAATCGACATTGGTATCTCTAAAAATCTTGCAAGTTTACATTTTTATGATATATCTCTTCGTAGATATGAGTTTTGCAATGAATTCTCTTGTCAATCTTATTTCTCTTGTGATTTTCATGATGATTTGTGAGTAATTCTCTTGCTCTAGGGCAAAGGGATGAATCTTATGGATCTAAAGTATGATTTGTGATATCTGTTGAATTTCAATGTTACTAAGATTGCTAATGGTTAGATTGTGATTGGATTACTATGGACAGTTAAGGATTTCCATTGGATCTTGAGAGCTCGAGAGAGTATCTTGATCCATGGGAATCCCTTGATAATCGATTTTAATCTATAATCGAGATTCACTAGATTTGGTGCACGAGAGTGACCAAAGCTAGCATCTTTATTACATTTCTATACTTATATTCATTTGCACGACGGTGAAACGAGTACGAACTATCAAGATCTAGATCCGAACTTAAGTTGCACAAGAGCGAGATTGAGTTGTGATTGGATATAAGTGTCGATCTTAATGCTAGTATTTTGAACTAGGCTTGCGCGAGAGCGAGGCTCTAGTTTAGATTCTATAGACTTGCTTAGCGAGAGAGCATGTGTTGGTTTTCTATTTAGTTACGAAAATTTCACCTTAAACCCAAGGTTTGTAATATTGAGATCCATAATTCGCATTGATTACTTGAGATCTATAGTGGGGATTCCCAAGCAATAGACATCTTTATATACTGAATTTACATCGATACTTGAACGATTGTGACATTAACTCTTTCAAAACTAATTTTCCACCAATAGCTTAGTAAATCATATAGAATACCGTTATTTGTTCCTCCCTTTGATCGATACCCGCTTGCCACTAGACCGTGCCCTTGCGGTAAAACTACATTGTTTCCGGAGTTGTATTTTGGGACGACCAAGTCTTTGGCGCCATTGCCGGGGATTTATCTCTGTGTAAATTGCGCCATACTTGCTTGTTCTATGGTTACATTTCGGATAGACCAGTGGTGAAATAGTCAACTAGTGGGAAACCAATAGTCGACTTCTTCACGATTAGTCAATTAGTGATTACTCACTAGTCGACTAATCAGTCTACACCAGATTTATGCAAACTATTTTAGTACGTTATTGAGTTCTGAATTTTTTAAAATTAGGTTCTGCAGTATAAAAATGTAGAAAGTAGCGTGGCTCCGATACCACGGTTAGGTTGTCATGCGATGTTGGTATAAACATATTAGACCTGCAGCAGAAGCAGAAATTTAAAATTTCTACACTAGCATATAGTCCTAGCCACAAGATCTACTACTACACTACAAAGTTAATACTTCCTTTAGAACCTTGTACCTTTTTGTCACGTATTCCCAAATGAAAGGTGCAACGCTCCAAGATATTTCTGGAGATGATGCAAGCCTCGCACGTCTACCAGCACCTTAGTTGAATCACCTTGATGATTAACTCCTCACAATTCCTTGAGTCCTTTGGGAACTCGAACTGATCTCCACTGATGTGCTAGAATGAAGGAGAGAGAGAAGGAAACCTTTGCTTTTAGGAAATACTCTAAAAGCAAGGAGATGTTCACTACAATAGTGAAACTCCTTGCAAGGTATAAAGATAGTGTGTGAGTGGAAGAGAGAACTCTCCCCTTTTTATAGCCTAAGGGGAAGGAAAGAGCCAAACTAGGCATGAAACACATGTGAATGCATGAAATACATGTGAAGAAAGAGCCAAACTAGGCATGAAACACATGTGAAGGCATGAAACACATGTCCTCTTTATTTGTGCACATCTCTTCAAGAGGGCATTTTCTTTACATAAAACACATGAGACAAGTTAGGCATGAAACACATGTGAAGTCATGAAACACATGTCCTATTTCTTTGTGTACATACCTTCTAAAAGGCATTTTATTTGCACACAACATATGTCCTCTTTCTAATGAGCACAACCCTTTGTGATCGATCAAGTACTCGCAACTCTTTGTGACGCGTTTATTTATCACAACACTTTGTGATTAATTCCCTCGTATATCATATATATACGCTAAGTTTATTCCTTCGCTTGTCATGATGAGCCATCATCTATGTGAGACTCTAAAAGCCCGATTCTTACTTCAGCAGTGACATGAACATATCGTGTCACAAATCGGTAGCTGTACTAGCTGCACGTGCCGACCCCCGTTTAAGAATCGTCATTATCTGGTTAGCATGAGACTCGAAGCTTCCCTGACCAAATGTGGGCCTATCATTAATAGTTATTGTGCAGTCCGGTCCCTTCGTCAAGACTATGTCGCTAAGGTGTCAAGGGTACGGATATTGTCAAACCCTGCTACACCTTAAGGCTTCAAGTGATATATGATCCCATACTAAACCGTTGGATGACACTTGTTAACTTCTAACAAGTTCATCCTTTACCCTGGCCAGGGATTTCACTATAGATCCATCGACTCTTTGTGATACTAACCTCCCATACTAGAGGAGACGAATCACATCAAGATGGCAACTCCCTTCGCACGCTTTGAACTATACCCATCGAGTACCTACGTATCGGGCGTAATTCCATTGTTCGGTAAAAGCCTAAGTATAGCTTCCCACGTGCAAGGTCCTTTAGCTCATCTATGGTTATAAGGACTACCTTGCACCTACTATCACTTGAGAGCTTCTGTTGACAGTTAGAGTATGTCTCTACGTACAGAAGCATCTCAACGAGTCGTTCTGTGAACTTGTTCTCTAACAAGCACATGCACATCATCGAGTGGCTATGAGACCAGCCATTACCATCCAATGGTATAGATCAACATACACTGGTCTATCCGAAATATCGATGTCCCGTCTCGATATTCACATGACCAGAAACATTTAGGACATATGCTTAAGCTGATGCATTGGGCCTCATTATCATGATCTCATCAAGGACTTTACTTATGCAATATCTACACAACATACCTAGTGGTAGAAAACGAAGACACATAAATAAAATGTACCGTGTATTATATTAAACAAGATGTTTATTACAATTACAATAATTTCCTAAAGGGCATTCATATCCCAACACGTATCACATCGCCCAATCTCAACCTTTGCAGTTGTTAAGATCGAGCGATTGGGGGCATGTTGACGAATATGACATGTCGATCAATAACCCACAGCCCATGACTCTTGGGTTAATGAGTCAACCTCCACTTCCTTTATGGAGAGCCATTAATGATGGACGGTTACATTTCATGATAGCCCACTTCAAATGCTATTAATTAATCAATTAAAGGCTAAGTGAATGGTGGCGGTTACCCCTTTTTATGGGCCTACCTTTATGATGGCCATGATCCCCACTAAAGCCACTTGATGGGTGGGGGAAGTGGAAAGAGCCAGTGAAAGGATAAATACTGAGGAAAACCATGGGAAGGGGGAGGCCATAAGCTAAGTATCAAACTATAATCTACAAGACTATATTACTTTTTCCTCTTTATGTTTCTTCAATTAGGAACTAACTTGAACGTCAGGGGGGAATCGGTCGGGCCCCAGCCCCGACCCACTGACGATATTCATATGGTGCTGATCAATGGAGATAGCACGGAGCTAGGTTCGCCTTTACCCAAGGAGCTCGGTCCTAGCTCATTACGACATGTGGTCTTCTCTTCGTGGGTCCCACTTCTCATCTGGCGAAGGGTCCTCTCATCAAAGGCGTACTCGTCGGCCCACTTTACTGGAAGGTGGAACCCATTCGTCAACAGATATGTGGCAAAATAAAAATTGCAAGTAAGAAACAAGATATAATAACACATTTATAAACACATAAATTTTATCCTGGTTCACCCCTCCAAGTTTACGTCCAGTCCCCAAATCTCGGTTGGGCTTAAATCCACTATTAAAACAAATACTTACAACACCTTACTTACAATGAGGAATTTTCTCTTGACTCTCTACAAGATGGCTTTTACAAACATATTGCCTCCAACAAGGATTTTCACTAACCAAACCAAGTGAGAATACTTACAATTCTTTTGTAGATAAAATTACATATAACCAATGAATGAAGTGTTGAGTACTGGTGTTTAATATCAATGTTATTTTGATGATGATCACAACATTATGTTGTTTCTAATGACTCTCTTGTTTTAGTCTCATAGTTTATATTTCAATAATATTATTTTTGGAGACTTAAACTTTAACCAAAGCTTGGACTCAAGGGGTGCCAAAGCTTGGAGATGATGGGAAGCATCAAAACATCAAGATTGAAGCCATAGACCATAAGGAAAGCAATGTAATCCATGTATTATTTCATTTATTGCTTTTCTATTTTTGAGTCAAGGTTTAATGTAATGTCTTGATAGATGGTATACTCATTCATACATATGCATTTAACCATTTTAGTGAGCCTTAGGATTATCATAGAATACAACCATATAGGTTCATCTTGCCCAAAGACTCATTTGGAGTCTCTGAATTTCCAACAGTCGCCTGATGACGGTTTTACAATCGACTGGATGATTTCCAGTCGCCTGTCGAGCCTTCTATAGTCGACTGCGGTGCACTGCTCAAGTCAACTTTTTATTGACTCTACTTGAGCTTTTCGCATCAATCGACTGATGAATTATTTACAGTCGCCTGTGAAATGGTCAACAGTCGTCTGAAAGGCGTAAGTGAGAAAATTGCTTCTCTCTATTTTTCTCCATACCCCACAGCAGTTGACTGATGAAGGATAAACTGTCGCTTGTCTATTTTACAGTCTATTGTCATTTGTTCATCAGTCGCATGTATGCATACTGGGAGTAAGTTGCAACTCTCTGTTTTATTCCATCCCCTGCAGCAGTCGCTTGATGAAGCATATACACTCGACTGTCTGTTTTACAGTCGACTGTGTAGTCTTCTACAGTTGACTGTCATGGCTCAGATTATAGCCGTTGGGAATTATTTAGCTGTTGGACAGTCGACTGTCATTTGTTCATCAGTCGACTGTCGGTGAAGTTTTTGCCTATAATCTAGCTGTTGCAGCTTTTTTTTTTTGGCTGTTTCCTTGGGTTTTGAGGGCTCTTATAGGGTTTCTATATATATGAGAGGGCTGAGTTCATTAGAACTTCTGGATGCTATTGCAAATCATTACAGTTTTATTAAGCCACTCTCAAACTCTCTCATTTCCCTCTTAAAGCTCTAAATCTCCATCATGCATTGAAGTCAAGCTTAAGGGAAATCATCCAAGTGCTTTCAAGCTAATCTCATCACTTGGAGATCCTTTTCCATGCCTTGCATTCATTAATGAGTAAGTTCATCTCAAGGCATATGTAAGAGTATTTGTTTTACTTTGTGTTTCTTTGAAACCCTAAATCTCATTGTGGGAATTAGATACTCTCTTTGTGGGAGTTTGGTGTCCTAGTGTTGGGCTAACCCTAATTCTCTGTGTGGGAGCTAGACCCATGTGTAGGGTTGGTTTGGTTCTTGTGCAGGACAAAATCCTCTGTGTGAGGTATCTCTTTGTGGGATTTGTATTCACTTCTCTTTGTGGGAAATATAGTGAATATTGGTGTGGCTGGACGTATCCAAGTTTAGGGAACCATGGTAATATTGTGTGTTGGTGTTTGGATTAATTGTGTTGATTAATTCCTCTTGCATTTATTATTTCGCATTTACAAGTTTAATTTTAATTGCACAATTTATTGCCATTACTCTATTCACCCTCCCTCTAGAGTGTTTGTTGTTAGTATTACAAGGTAGACGGTCCTTACATGAAGCTCTTATGAAGAAGTGTATCTATAGGTGAAAGATCTTGATCTCCAACAATATAAGTGACGAGAAGATTAATATGAATAGCCCAGTAAAGAGTAAAACTTGTAAAAGCTTGGCCAAAGAGAGGGGTTTCTTTTAATGACTTTTTAACTTAAAAGCTTGTATTTTTCTTTTCAAATGATCCCAAAACCTTAGCTTTGAAAACTAAAAAATCCTTAATATACAGAGGAACATACTGGTCTAAAAAATTGACCAAACTGCCCCTCCATTGGATAAGTATGATAGCTCTCCGAATATTACCGAGCTGTGTTAATCTGCCCGTTGGGCAAAAGTAGTCGACTACTATACAAATGATTGTTGACTCCTAAAATAAATGTCGTCGACTACTTTAATGAACACAACATTTTCAATTAAAAGTTGTCGACTCATATTCAAAGAGTAGTCAACTCTTTTACAGATACATATATATTTGCTTCAAAAACTTAGGAAAACATTTTCACAATATTTTAAAAAAATTTAAATTATTTTATGTGCGCTTCTAAGTGAGAGAGAGAGCGCGCTTCTAATAAGGCCCTAACATTCTAAGACAAAGAAAAGAAAATTACATCAAATATAAAATACTATGTAGACGTTAGTTGATGTATTTTCCATACTTCAAGCTCCTTGCGTTACTTCCATAACTTCTTGGCTTGTTTAGCTTACCGATTCTTTAAGTGCTTCTTTGATATTATTTGAATTCCTACAATCATATGTTTGATGACATGGTTGCTCAACATCAAAACTATATGGGGTAACTCAATATCGAATAATTAACAAAGAGTTTATCGACATTTTATATAGATGGAGATAACTTACTGATGAAGGTCACGGTTATCAAAATCATGATTGTTTGATCATAAGTCTCAATATAACATTATATTATTAATATTTAACTATTTTTAGGTTGAAGATACTGTGATGAGTAGTAGAAAATTTAAAATGTACAATTTTTAATTTTATCTACATGATTTTGTTATTAGATAGAAATTTTAATCTAAATAAGTTCATGGAAAAAATTATATGATAAAGTTAATTTGCTAGAATAGATTTAAAAGATTTAGAATTATTTTATTTGTAACTTTATAATTGCTCTATGCATAAAATCATTAAAAGAAAACATATTTTGCATGCCAGTTCATGTTTAAGAATGACGAATGCTTGATCAATTATACTTATGTTAGAAATTGAACTGGATGGGGATTAGTGATATTATACCACACTAAATGAGATTCACAAACCCAAGATGAAGAGGTAGGGGTGGCAAATGAACCCGACCCAAATTGACCCGAGCCCAAACTCTTGAGCAGGGTATGGGTAGGGGCCAATTCGGGTCTAGTAGAATACAGGTTGACCTGACCGACCTGGATAAAATCCGGGCCAGGTACGGATTTGACCTGTCAACCTAGATGTCAACCTAGATGAATTATTCTTGTTTATAAATTATAAATATATAATTGATACTATGCAACCTAGTTACAAATGTCACAATTGGAATAATGGTTATCGTTCCTATTTAGTGTGTGTTGGTTGCAGGTTCAAGTTCTGATAGATGCATTCACTTATATTGTTTTGTTTCAATTTTATTTAAAAGGATGTATTGGAAAACATTAAAAACAAATTAAATACGAATGGTCAACACTCGACATTGTAGCCTGGTGGTATTGTCTTGTGACTACGCATGTGTCGTCGCGGTGTCGAAGCACCCCCTTCGTAGGTTGCTTAAAATTAGCCATCAAATTTTTACGCGCAATCAGAACCTGGCCACCTGAACTCGACCTGAACCAGACTCTTAAGATGAACCTAATCGGAAACGGTTGACCCGGTTTGCACACAGGCCGTGTACGGGTATACGAATAGTGATCTGGATTTAATCCGAGTCGGTTTCGGTTTTTACCGTTATCCGGATCGGGTCAAAACTGGCCTGACCCGAACCAGACTTGACCCAACCCGACCCGTTTGCCACCTCTATAAGGAGGCTCAATGTCCCACATCACAAGTGGCCATAAAAGGCTCGTCTCATACATGAAGAGTCTCATCCTAAAAGTGAAGTTGCTAAAATGTACATTTACAATCTTATATATAGTCATACCATTTGTAAGAAGGTGAGATTATTCTTTTATTCTTATTATTTGTCTTCCAGTTGGGACTTCTAATTTGAACGTTGCATTAGTCGAATCTAGGGTCACTACTACTGTTAGCCAATGCTCGATTATAGTCAAGGGCGGAGCCAGGAATTGTTTCCATCATGGGCTATTGATCACATATAAAAGGGGTGTGGATTAGGTTAAGGGTATGTGATTTTGACGGTTGTTGTTGTTGAGTATTGACTCTTCGGATTTGGTTTTGGATGATGAACAAACATAAATATCGTGAACTAACTCTTTGTGAGCGCTGTTATGGAGATCATCGCCAAACTTCTATGAACATCAAAAGCGAGTCTCGAGACTTCTCAAAGCATGTGATCGTATGCTTGAAGCTTCGTTGAAGCTCATGGACCATTATTAAAGTCAAGAGCTTCGGATCGAAGCGATTGAAGACGATTCGTCAAGTTTTATTTATAATCTTCTAGCTTCATTTCGTAGAATGTTAAGCCTTGAGTAGGTCTTACGTTTTAATCTTCATAACGCTCACATCTTAGAGCTAGTATCTTATTAGAAGCCCATACGAACTTTCCTGAAGCTTGGCGCTTCGATTCGCGGCTTCTTGAGCATGTTAGTTGGTTCAAGAAGAAGAACCAACCGACTAGATGGCAATCTAGTCGGTCGGCAATGCTTCTTGAACCGACTAGAATGCCTTGTTCATTTTCAGCTCAGTTACTGTTTACAGTTAGTCGGTTCAAGAAGGTTCACCGACCGACTAGTTGTGAAACTAGTTGGTTAGGAATCCTTCTTAGACCGACTAGTTGAGCTTCCATTTTTGAGCCTAACTTACTGTTTACAGTTAGTCGGTCAAAGCACAACGACCGACCGACTAGTTGAGAAACTAGTCGGTTGGAAGTTGTTCTTAAACCGACTAGCTGTCTTTGTATACAGCCTATTCTATTACATCTGTTAGTAGGTCAAAGAACACTCACCGACCGATTAGTTGTGAAACTAGTCGGTTGGCAAGTCTTCTTAGACCGACTAGTTCTATATTCCCTGAACTTCTCTATTGATTGTTCACCTCTTGGTCGATTCATGTTGTTTCACCGACCGACTAGTTGATGAACTAGTTGGTCAGTGGTCCTTCTTTGACCGACTAGTCTGCTTCAGAATAGAGCCGTTGGAGCATTAAATGCCACGAATTTTGCTCTCTCTTTCCTCTATCCTATATATACTTAGAGTGCTGCTTTCATAGCATTCAAGACTGATATTTATTGAAGTTTAGAGATCAAATAGAAGCAATTAATTCTCATTCAAAGCTCATTTATTTCTCACTTGAATCTCTCCCTCACTCTTATTTCAAAAGAGAGATTCATTGATTGTGAGCCTTCCAAGCCAAGAGCTTGATCCAAGGTCACCAACATCCTCCTAGGCTTCCATTGCTGATCTACATCTTGGAGCTAGGGTTTGGTGCCTTCATCTTCCCCAAAATCCTCTTTGCCCTAAATCGTAAGTTTTACTCAAGGCATAGGTTTTTGTGGTAAGCATTTCGTATTTCATTTACTTTGAATATTGCAAGTGTTTTACTCTCGGTTGTGAGAGTTTGTTTGTGATCCCGGGTTGTGGGAGTCACAATTTCATTTGTGTATGATTTGATCTTGTAGAGGTTTTGTCACGCCCCGCTTCCCTAAAATGGAGGCGAGACGTGAGAAGGTCCGCACGGGTGTGGAGCTGTGAAGCTACACGCCCGATAAGCGTCAGTAAAACAAGTGCATGTCCCTGTAACCATGAACAGAACAAGATAATAACACAAGGAGAAACAGAAATAAGATTCCAAATCTCAGCATTGTCCAACATTAAAATTAAGTTCAACATCCAGAAAATCCACCAGGCTAAAAGAAAGAGTCTAAGGCCCAGAACAAGGCCAGCAAAGACAAACATAAACAGAGTATTGGTGCCACGCACCGACAACAAAAACAGTCTAACACGAAGAACACAAGCAGCCTCTACGACTGATCGCCCGTGTCCTCGTACTCCTCAACGAACGCAGGCTCTGACTCATCGTCAGCAAACACCACATCCTTCACAGCACTCTCAGTCTCGGGATCTAATATGTGTCACCCAAAAGAGTAAAGGGGCACATGTGCAAGTCTAACGAGACTTGGGCAAGGAAACGAAAGTGAAGGCAAACTAGCAAACTAGCAGTTCTAGTATGATGCATAACATGGCAAGTATGGTATGGAAGTAACAAGTGAAGGTAAGTACAAGTAGCAAGTAGCAAGTAGCAAGTAGGGCATGGATACAAGTTTTACAAGTATAAATACGGAAAAGTACAAGTTACGTAGTTCACGTCAAGTAAACAAGTCAAGTGAACAAGTCAAGTGAACAAGTCAAGTAAACAAGTCAAGTAAACAAGTCAAGTAAACAAGTTGTGCACAGAGATTTCGTCTGCTGGCTAGAGTGGCTGATCGGGCCAACTCGTAAGCTCAGGTGACTGCTTATCCCTACCCCTCCACGTGTATCGAGCCAGGGCATTACCCCGGAACACGGAATGCTCGCTTCTGGATCACGAGCCAGGAAGTGTTTTTAACATGTATGGCGTAGGGTTATGCCTGCAACATAGGTGCCTAGCCGGAAACAAGTAGATCGAGCATTGGCTATTAACTAACACACGTGGCCCGCTTCTGGAACACGAGCCAGGAAACACAAGTATTGTAGCGTGTGCTACGAATGCGACATTCAACATGGATAGCATGGATGACAATTAATTTGCGTACCGTTAATTAAAATTAAACATGACATGGTAGTACTTATGCAACATGATACATGACGGATCTATCTTCGTTGTCAAGCTAGATCCTGAAATTGCGCCTAGGCGAGTATCATTTCGTCGCCTAGTCTCTCTTATGCCTACAACAAGCAAATGGCCTAACACATGGCCCAAAACCCTAAGTGGCAAGTTTCACTTGCCTAGCATCAAGGATGACGATCACGAAGGTTTGTCTCACGAACGCTAATCTACGGGGAAGTCGCTGTTATGGAGAAACAACCATCAAAACAACATCCATTTATATTAGGGTTTCAAAATATCAAATGTGGGTGATGAAAATATTAAAGGTTCGAACACTACCGTAGGAAGCGGAAGATCGATGCCGAGCAAGCATGGCAATGGAAGAAACGATCCGGGGAACTATGGTTCAGATCTGGAAATGGGGAGAAAATCTGGAGAAATGGGGTTTTGAGGGGTTTTTGGGGTTTTTCGACGACCTAGAGGAGGTGGCCGGCGCAATGGAGGGTGAGGGGGCTCCGGGGATGAAGGAGGAGAGCTAGGGGAAGATGGATGATGATTTGGGGAAGAAGGAGGCTCAGAAGAAATGAAAGAATAAAGAAAAACGATTGGGGGGTTTAAATAGGAAATGTCGGCGGCTGGGCAAACCCTAGGTTTACGACAGCGATTAGTCGGTCAAAGAAGGGTTGTTGACCGACTAGTTTAACAACTAACTAGTCGGTCGGTCGACCAACTATGACCGACTAAAATCAAGCATCAAAAAAGCGAATAAATCTGGGTTGTGAGTTAGTCGGTCTGTGAAGGCCCATCGACGTGCTAGTTTGCAACCTAGTCGGTCGGTGAGTGTTCATAAACCGACTATCGATAAACAGTAACTCAGGTGAAATTTATCAAAGGAACTAGTCGGTCTGAGAGCAAGTTCTGACCGACTAGTTTCACATCTAGTCGGTCGATGGTTGTTCTTAGACCGACTAAGAGTAAACAGTAACTCCTATACAATTGATTCAATGAACTAGTCGGTTCTAGTAGAGTTCCTGACCAACTAGATCTCAATCTAGTCGGTTGGTTCCCCTTCTTGAACCAACTAAAGTGCACAAAAGTGTCGAATTGAAGCGCGAAGCTTCGGAAAGATTTCTACGGCTTCTAAGATCACTCCAACTCTAAAATATGAGCTATTTGAAGTTCGTCATGAGTGACTTACTCCAAAACTCAACGATATAAGGAAGAAGCTAGAAAATCACGACGAAACGATCGAAAACGAAAGCTACGGAGATGGAAAACCACACATAGGGAGAAAATCCGCCAAACACATATATATATAATATAGATAATCCAAATACATGAAAAACCAGTCGTTACAGGTTTCTACAAGTATTTCATAGTGCAAATTTGAGTTAGAGGTTTCTAACTCATGTATCTGGAGGGGATCCGGGTGTTTGGAATGTAGGATCACCAGGAACAAGTCGGGGAGACTTGGGTAGATCCGAACACATTATATCGTCTGTTTGCGATTGCATTTCTTTGTTGTCAATATTTACATTTCCGCATTGTTGGTTGAGTTTGCAAAATAATTAGGAATTATCTTCTTAATTATTTTAAAGTACTATTCACCCCCCTCTAGTACTTGTGCAGTAGCTACGTAGGGCATTACATTTGGTATCAAAGCCAAGTACCTAGCTATGTCTTCCAACGACAACAAAATCGTATGTCCACCTTCAGACTACAGCACCTTCAGGAACCGTGAAGGAGCTTTTTCGGTGATGGAAGGACACTCCTCGACTAGGCCTCCCTTCTTCAACTGTACCAATTATGGGTACTGGAAATGCCAGATGGAAACGTTCCTCCGGAGTGCTTCACTATGGAGAGCCACGTTGACGGAGTACGTCGAGCCCGAAGAAGAAGATTTCGCTAAGTGGACTATCACGGAGGTCGCCACGGAGGGAAGCAATGCCAATGCAATGAACGCCTTGCAATGCCCTTTGGAGCCTGAGGACTTCAACAAGATTACGAATTATTTCATATGCAACAGAGTGAGAAGATGAAGGAGTACTATGCTCGCTTCATCGACATCACCAACAAGTTGGAGGCTCTTGGAAAGACTTACACCCAAAAGGAGAAAGTCTCCAAGATCATTGACGGACTTCCTTCTTGTTAGGAGAAACATACCTTCGCCATCGAGGAAGGTAATGATATGAGTAAGTATACCGTCATTCAACTAATGGGTACCTTAATGTCTTATGAGGTACGCAAGGATAGCAAACTAAAGTTGCATGACAAGATGAAGTCTTACTTGAAGCAAGACGAGCCGAAGAAAAAAGCGATTGCGTTCAAGGCCGCTCCATCTACATCTACATCTACCGATGATGAAGACTCGGAAGATGAGTTGGACTTGGAATCCATTGCCCTTATGGCAAAAAAGTTCAACCGGTTCTTCCGGAAAGGTAATGTAAAGAACAAATCTAAATTTAGTTCTTCTAACGCCTCCGCTCCTTTATGCTTTAAATGCAATAAGGCAGGACACATGAAAGCGGATTGTCCTCAAAACAAGCAAAAGGAGAAGTGGAAGGCGCCAAAGTTCGACAAGTCAAAGAAGTACAAGAAAGGGTACAAGAAAGGGCATGTCGGGACATTCACCGACTCCGACGAGGACTCCTCAAGTGGAGAGTCGGACGATGAACAAGTGGAGCAAGCACACATGTGCTTCATGGCTAGAGCGGAACATGATCAAGTATCTTCCTCCGATGATAGCGAGGATGAAGGCAACGATGAGGTAACTATGGATGACCTTAGATTAGCTAACGAGCAAATATGGTCTAAGTATTCTAAATTAGTAAATAGATATACTAAGATAAAAGATGAGTTAGCTAGCATCCAAACCTCGCCTAAACCTATCATCATCAACAACGACACCGTTGTTGAAGATTTGAGAAATAAGATTGTAAATCTCATTTCTCAACTTGAGCATGTTCATATTGAGGAATCGGATGAACATGAGATAGCGGATTTGACTTCTCAAAACTCAACTTTGAGTATTGAGAATGAGAATCTCAAATCTCGTGTTTATGTGCTTACATCGCAAGTGTCCACCTTGGATGCTTCTATGCGTTCTCTCACCGAGAAATATGAGTGCACATTAGGCCGAATTAATAAATTTAATAAGGGTAAGGATCATTTGGATAAAATCCTAAATGACTTACTTCCGGCCAATCACCACATTGGCTTGGGGTATAAGATGGGAAATTCATCCAAATCATCTACCACCTTTGTTAGGCCAACTTCCGATGCCTCAATGAGTGGTAGCAAACACTCTATTGGTAGTTCATCTACCAATGGTGCTTCCATCTCGTACACATCCCCATTTGGAAAGAAACCCACTTTGGGTGGACATCCAAAGAAGGGTCATGCTTATATGTACACCAATACCATGCCACGTAGGAACACACATCCTACTCCACATGTTCACACATATGATGATTTTTATGCTACACGTCCACGGGAACGTGCACACCATGTGAGACATCCTCACACACGTATTCCTCCACATGCATATGTTCACCCAAACCATCATATGAACAATTATCATCATGCACCATTTCATCATGTGACATTTGCCTATCCACGATATGCATCACGTAGAAATCAACAACGCATGCATGCTCCCAATAGGAATAGGGTTCCCAAAATCTTCACTATTTGGAGCCCGAAGGACACAAATATGGATGAAAAAAAAGTTTACATGAATTATTATTTCATGAATGTAGTGCATAATGATGATTATGTGGGGAAGTCTAAGTCCAATTGGACTTGGCTTCCAAAGGTCTATTCCTTTAGTACCCAATGACCTTGGGTACCATGGAATGATATTTCTATCTTTAGGTACTTAAGAAAAAGAAACGAAGCGACAAATCCAAATTTGGCTCCAAGAATAATTGGATACTCGATAGCGGGTGTTCAAAACAAATGACGGGTGATGCTCAATTGCTCTCTGGAGTGGTGCCCATTGCAAATGGAAACCGGGTAGTCTTTGAAGGCAACGAGAGCGGAACCATCATAGGTGTTGGAAAAGTGGGTAATCCTTCTAAACCACTAATAAGTGATGTTTACCTTGTTAAAGGATTAAACCACAATCTTATTTCAATAAGCCAACTTTGTGACAAAGGTTACAAAGTTAGCTTTACGAAAGGAATGTGCCATATTTTAAGAAAAGATAATAATGACTTGTTATTTTCCGGCACATGCCATAAGGATATTTATATATTAGATCTCCCAAAATCACATGAACAATGTCTCATTGCCAACACAAGTGAACAACACTTATGGCATCGACGTTTTGGTCATGTGAACTTTGGAACACTTTTTAAGCTTTCTAAGTTAAATTCTATTAGAGGGTTCCCTAAGCATGTCTTTTAAAAGAAAAGCTTTTGTAACTCGTGTCAATGAGGCAAGCTTCCAAAATCATCATTTAACCCTAAGAAAAACATTTCATCTAAGCGGCATCTAGAGCTATTACATCTAGATCTTTTTGGGCCAACTAGAGTTGCTTCATTAGGAAATGCACGATATGGACTTGTCATCGTTGATGACTTTTCTAGATTTACTTGGGTATTTCCTTAAGTAATAAAAATGATGCTTTTGAAAACTTCACAATATTTGTTAAGAAAGTACAAAATCTCATTGGAACCACCATTGTCACTGTTCGTAGTGATCATGGAGGGAAATTTGAGAATGAGTCTTTCTCAAATTTTTGTGATGAAGTTGGTATTACTCACACCTTCTCTTTCCCTCGCGCACCTCCTCAAAATGGTGTTGTTGAGAGAAAGAATAGGACGCTAGTGGAATGTGCTCGCACTATGCTTGATGATAGCCAACTTGGCCATCAATTTTGGGCGGAAGCGGTACATACCGCTGTTATGTGTTTAATAGGATACTCTTGAGGCCCGGCACCAAACAAACTTGTTATGAATTGTTGTTTGGTAGATTGCCTCAAGTTAAACATTTTCGAGTTTTCGGTGCAAAATATTTTATTAAAAACACGTATGGTAGTTTGGAAAAATTTGATCCAAGATCCGATGAGGGGATATTTGTTGGATATTCCTCCCGTAGCAAAGCCTACCGGATATACAACAAACGAACCTCAACGATCGAGGAATCACTTCATGTTTCATTCAATGAAGGTTTTGTCCCGACTAGAATTACTAATGATGATGACTCCATGGATGTCTTATGTGATTCAATTGGTAATTCTAATTCTATTGATTCTATTGATACTAACCCTACTAATGAATCTTTTGAGAATGTTCCTAGTGATCAGGAAATTCCCAAACGGCTTCATACCGTTCGTGACCATCCTCATGAGCAAGTCATTGGCAATATCCTTGATAGTGTCAAGACGAGATCTCAAGTCAACTACTTCGCTCATTGTGCCTTTGCCTCCTCAATAGAGCCAAAGAATTTTAACGAAGCATGCGAAGATAGTGCTTGGATCTTAGCCATGGAGGAGGAACTCATTCAATTCGAGAGGAATGAGGTTTGGGAGCTTGTTCCATTGCCATCGAAGAACCACACCGTTATAGGAACGAAGTGGATTTTCAAGAACAAGACCGACGAGAACCAAATCGTCGTCCGGAACAAAGCTCGGTTAGTAGCTCAAGGCTACCGGCAAGAGGAAGGTATAGATTTCGAAGAATTCTTTGCTCCGGTAGCTAGATTAGAATCTATTAGATTATTGTTATCTTTTGCATGCCATAAAGATTTTAAACTCTTTCAAATGGATGTAAAAGTGCGTTTTTAAACAGAGATGTTGTTGGGGAAGTTTATGTTTCTCAACCTCCGGGTTTTATAAATGAAAAATTTCCAAATCACGTTTTCAAACTTAAGAAAGCACTTTACGGTTTGAGACAAGCTCCTTGAGCTTGGTATGACCGTTTAAAGAATTTTCTTTTGGATTTAGGTTTTAAAATGGGTGAAGTTGATTCTACATTATTTGTTAAGTATTCGAATAATGATATTATTTTAGTTCAAATTTATGTTGATGATATCATTTTCGGTGCTACTAACTTCACTCTTTGCGAAGAGTTTTCTAATGTGATGAAGGATCAATTTGAGATGAGCCACATGGGTGAGCTTAAATATTTCTTAGGTCTCCAAATTCGGCAAATGAAAGATGCAATCTTCATCCACCAAACCAAGTACACGGTGGAGTTGCTAAAGCGATTTGGAATGGAGAATGCCTCCGGGAAGAAGACTCCAATGAGCACTACTACACATCTTGATAAAGATACGTGCGGCAAAGATGTAGACATTCGTCTATATCGAGGTATGATAGGTAGTTTATTATATCTTACTGCTAGTAGGCCCGATATTATGTTTTCCGTATGTGTATGTGCTCGTTATCAGTCTCAGCCTAAGGAATCTCACTTAGTAACGGTAAAACGTATTTTCCGTTATTTAAGTTACACACTTGACTTTAGATTACTTTATCAAAAGTCTAGCACATATGAGTTAATCTCATATAGTGACGCAGATTATGTGGGATGCAAATCCGACAGGAAAAGTACTAGTGTCACTTGCCATTTTATAGGAAATTCTCTTGTCTCTTGGTTTTCCAAGAAGCAGAATTCTGTATCACTTTCAACCACCGAGGCGGAATATATTGTCGCCGGTGCCGCGTGTGATCAGGTTCTTTGGATGAGACACACTCTTAAAGACTTTGGTATAAACTGTGATACTTGCCCTATCATGGTGGACAACCAAAGTGCAATATGTCTCTCTAAGAATCCGGTACACCATTCCCATTCTAAACATATAGATGTCCGTCACCATTTCCTTGATGATCATGTTGCTAAAAGGACATCATTTTAGTGTACGTTGAAACCCAAAAGCAAATCGCCGATATTTTCATGAAACCACTCTAGGAAGACTCCTTTGTGCGGTTACGTCGAGAATTGGGGATTATGGGTGAATCCGAGATTTAGGATTCATATCTTCAATAATCTTGCATGCTAATAAATTTCGTTTATATATGCTCATGCTAGAATTATTGAGATTTTCTGGATTTTTGGTTGAATTTTCGGAATTTACGCTTGAATTATTCATGAATGTCGTATTTAAGATTTTCGATGTTTTATGGGGTAGTATAATGATTAATGAGAGTATTACGATGTTTCGTCCAAGTGCGATTAGGAGAGAACTCAAAATTTCAAATTCTAAAATTTTTGGACTCTTTTAGTCGGTTCATGTTCATTGACCGACCGACTAGATTGTGTTCTAGTCGGTCAGTGAATGAACGCAAACCGACTAACTCAAGCCCTAATTTTGGCTTCAGTTACTGTTTGCACTTATTCGGTTCAAGCTCATTGGCCGACCGACTAGATCGTCATCTAGTCAGTCAGCGCTTGAACTGTGACCGACTAATTGCACAGGGACTGTTGCGTCTTTTCACATTCCGATCAACTTATACTCCCTTCCACACCGATTAGATCACTTTCTAATCGGTGTAAACTCCTCCAAACCCCGAAATCCCCTCGACTTCCTCTCTCCCACCGCCGTTTACCGTCGATCTCCGGCTGTTTCCAGCCATCTCTGCCTGTGCCGATCATCCTAGGGTAACTCTATAACTCCCTCTAAGCTTTTTGACCTAGGTTTCATTCCGATTTCAGTTCATTCCTAGGGTTTGTGCTCGGGTTTCTATTTCTAGTTCGATCTCATGCGTCGTTGATTGCGCGTGTCTCGTCTAGATTATAGCGAAGAAGCATATCCCCATCTGTCCATCCAGTCCGTCACCGATGACCGTAGAGTCTCCGTATACGGACCCCCCGCAACCCAAACGCCATTCCAAAACAACCCATCCATCGTCTTCATCGCCTCCTCTTAAGAAGAAGAGGACGGCGACCGCAAAACCTAGAGCCCAATCTCAGCCCAAGACCAAGCCAGCTTCATTCCGTGCTCTCACTCCTCCAGCTGATTCTGATTCCGACATGGAATATATTTCGGAGACCGAGCATACCGCTAGGGATCCTACTCCTCCACCTCGATCTAGCACTCGTCAGCCTAAGGGGAAGTCTCACATGCCAGTAGGCGGTGTCGATATATCGTTATGTCGCGATGACCCGTTGTGTCTCGCGGCATACAATCGTATCGAACACTGTCCACTGTTATTGGAGCACTTCGTTCAGTTCTCCGACTTCCCTCATCTAGCCGATCTTCTTTCTCATAGTGGTCTCATAGATTATCTTCGCCATGACCCTAAGGCGAATCCACACCCGTACCCCCGTCTAGTCAAGCTTTTCTATGCGAATCGTGTTCGCGGTCAGTATGACGAGACCCATTCCATTGAGACGGCTGCCTTGGGGACACCGATAGTCCTCACGGCAGAAATCTTAGGGGATTTGATAGGTGTCTCCTCTTCTGGCCTTCTTCCAGCTGATATCTCTGTCGATGACATTTCTGCTCTTGACCAGGCCATGCTCTCCGAGATGTTCCATGTGATCCCTCCCGCCATGATTGGCGTCCCTTCAAAATCTTTCAAGCCAAACACATATGTCTTGAATCTTATCCTGAAGTCGTGTCTCCTTCCAAAGTACGGCTCATCGAGCTTGCCATCCCAGCCATTCCTTAAGCCGATCTACGCTCTCTTCATGGGAAGCGAGATCAATTGGACTAGGATTATTCTTGATAAGATGGACTCTTTCAAATGTATCCGAAAGTCCACAAAATCTGCTCACATCCCATACCCTTGCCTTTTGACCCTCGTCTTCCGTCACTTCAAGGTCCCTCTCCCTCCCGATGACGAGCATTCTCTTGGTCCCCCTCTGAATGCGACGGCCGTCAAGAAGTCTCTTGTGGCGCTTCGTCACGTTCAGAGGACGACTCCTTCCACCTCTGCTTCATCTGCTCCTCCTACTCCTACTCTCGCTGAGCTTGCACGTTTGTTGAGACGTGTGGAGTCTCGTTGTGCTCGTTCTGAGGCGATGCTTGCTCGCATCTGCTCTCACTTGGACATTGAGATTCCTCCGCCAGTTTCTAACGAGGAAGAGATGGATGAGGATGAGTTCCAGGAGCTTATTGGATCTGCTGCTCATGCCCCAGAGGGTACGTCTGCTGCTGCTGCTACTTCTGCTGGTGCCCCGAGAGCACACCTGTTGCCACCATACCTTCGGTGAATACTTCATCTGGTGCTCCCGAGGCCACTCCCGTTGCGACTCTACCATATGTGGACACTCCTGCTGACCTAGTGACCACCACTCCTCCTGCAGAGCCTGTTGTTGCTGCTGACCCTGCCTCCACCTCCTGAGCTTGCTTGGAGGACTCTCCCTATGCACATTGGATGATATATCTTGTAGTGAGAGTGTTGGGTAGGATAATTTGGGTGGTTATGACTTTTGATGTATTTTTGATGTTTTGATGATACACTCTTGATGTATGTTCATTTTAATGTATGTGCGATATATGTTGTATGATGTGCCCCGATCTGAGGATCGCTATTATGTAGGTTGTCAGATGTATCCATTTTCTTATATATATATATATATATATCTATTCTATATTTGATGAAGATTTTGAATTTTGTCCCAGTAGGACAAGTGACTAGGACAAAGGGGATTATGACTAGGATAGGGGCTTGATGACTAGGACTGGGAAAAGTTTTGGTGGGGAATTTGTTGGGAAGATTTGAAAATTGAAATTTGATTTGTAAACTTAAAATTTTAAAATTTGGAGGGATATGTATAGGCGCCGGCCTCCCTCACACTTCGCAGTGCTCTGGTATAGGCGTGGGCCACCCTCTCAAATCGCAGTGCCCTTTGGGCACGGGAAATTTCTAGTGTGTATATATATATATATATATATATATATATATATATATATATATATATATATATATACATTTGACAACGATTTTTGAATTCTAGGGCTGACTAGGACAAGATAAAGAGTGGCTAAGATTTGATCTTGGTAAATCAATAGTTGAGAATGGATTTTGTGAAATTTTTTTTGGGTTAAAGTGCCTTGGGAACATAAACTTTGAAATTAGAAGTGCCTTGGGAAAGAGTGGAAATTAAATTTGAAAGGAAAAGTGCATTGGGAAAGATTGTGGAGATTAAATTTGGGGGGGAAAGTGCCTTGGAAACTTAAACTTTGAAATTAAAAGTGCCTTGGGAAAGATTGTGGAGAATCATGATCCATTAAATTAAACAAAATAAAAAATTTAGCGTAAAACAATTTAGCTGAACAACAAATTAGCGTAAAAAACACTACTATTTGTTGTTCCGACGCCAACGCCGAAGGCGCCCTGCTAAATTTTTTACGCTAATTTGGCGACCCGCTAAATTTTTTACGCTAATTTGGCGACCCGCTAAATTTTTTACGCTAATTTGTTGTCCCGCGCCGAAGGCGCGGGCGCCAAATTTGTTGTTTGACGTCGAATTTGTTGTTCCGCGCCGAAGGCGCCTACGCCGAATTTGTTGTTCCGCGCCGAAGGTGTCCGTGCCGCTAAATATTTTTATGCTAATTTATTGTTCTGTTAAATTTTGGCTGTGCAAATAATTTTCGGGGAACAAAGATTTCGCGGGGGAAATAACAGAAGGCGCCCAGCTAAAAATTTTGTATGCTAATTTGTTGTCCCGCGCCGAAGGCGCGGGCGCTAAATTTGTTGTTCGACGTCGAATTTGTTGTTCTGCGTCGAAGGCGCCTGCGCCGAATTTGTTGTTCCGCGCCGAAGGTGCCCGTGCCGCTAAATATTTTTACGCTAATTTATTGTTCTGTTAAATTTTGGCTATGGAAATAATTTTTAGGTAACAAAGATTTTGCCGGGGAAATAAGTTCGGCGCTCGGGCCGAAGGCGCCCGCTAAATTTTTTGTTCTGCGCCCAAGGCGACCGCGCTAAATTTTTTTACAAAGATTTGTTGTTTTGCGCCGAAGGCGCGGGCGCCAAATTTGTTGTTCGACGCCGAATTTGTTGTTCCTTGCCGAAGGTGCCCGTGCCGCTAAATATTTTTATGCTAATTTATTGTTCTGTTAAATTTTGGATGTGTAAATAATTTTTCGGGGAACAAAGATTTCGCGGGAGAAATGTTAAATGAACCGTGCCCACGGGCACGGGTTATGACTAGTATATATATATAGAGGAGGGATCAAATGACCCCCAAAAATAACCCCCAAAAATGACCACCTATCAAAAATCATATGCCCCCCATTTTTTCTGAAGATCCGAACCGTTCATCTTGATCTCCACCCTCTAAATACCTGACCCACCAATTTTCAACCCGATCCCATGTGTTTTGCATGTTCATCCATCCGACCCAAATTTAACGGTTTCGCATGAACAGAACTTTTGCGAATGGTTGATGAACGGGCAAAACACATTGGATTGGGTTGAAAATTGGTGGGTCAGGTATTTAGAGGATGGAGATCAAGATGAACGGTTCAGATCTTCCGAAAAAATGGGGGGCATAGGATTTTTGATTGGGGGTCATTTTTGGGGGTTATTTTTGGGGGTCATTTGATCCCAAAAATGACCCCCTATTTTTGGGGGTCATTTTTGGGGGTCATTTGATATATATATATACATCGTGTTGACATTTACTTCAGTGTACACATTTTATATATTTTGTCTGTCTATGATATTGACTTCGTCGCTCGACGATTACATTTGATATAATAGAAATTATTTCTATGAAAACATAGAATTGTTTTCCATGCACTTAATTCATCGAGAATGTTGATATTGGAGAGTATATTCCATAACTCAATTCGTGAAATTAATTTGAGTTTTGATGATTTTATTTTTCGATTATCGACTATGGTCTTGTTGGCACGCTTTGATTTAATTCGTATTTTCTTTTGGTGTCATTTGGACCGTGGTCGTATTCTACGACTCCCGTGCTTTTATTTGAAGCCATTGTTGTTGTCGTTGATCTCCTCCCGCTCTTTTTGCCAATGCCAAAGGAGGAGAGAATTAATAATGACAATGTGTTAAATGATAATTTAAAGCAATTTACCGTGAATCTAATTTGATATGTTAGATTCAAGGGGGAGTTAAAATATAAAATTGGATTTCAAATCCGATATTTCAATAATTGAATTCTCATTTTTTACTTTCCTCGTCTGCTTGATGCGTATGATTATTATTTATTTTCAAATTAACGTGTCATCAATGCAGGGGGAGTAAGTAAATTTCATTTGAATTATTATTTTTGATTATTATGTATATTGGTTTGTCATCACCAAAAGGGGGGAGAATGTTGAGTATTGACTCTCCGGATTTGGTTTTGGATGATGAACAAACATAAATATCATGAACTAACTCTTTGTGAGCACAGTTATGGAGATCGTCGTCAAACTTCTATGAACATCAAAAGCGACGTCTCGAGACTTCTCAAAGCACGTGATCGTATGCTTGAAGCTTCGTTGAAGCTCGAGGACCATTATTGAAGTCAAGAGATTAGGATCGAAACGATTGAAGACGGTTCGTCAAGTTTTATTTATAGTCTTCTAGTCTCGTTTCAAAGAAAGTTAAGACTTGAATAGGTCTTACGTTTTAATCTTCATAACGCTCATATCTTAGAGCTAGGATCTTATTAGAAGCCCATACGAACTTTCCCATAAAAAGCTCGTCTCATACATGAAGAGTCTCATCCTAAAGGTGAAGATGCTAAAATGTACATTTACAATCTTACCATTTGTAAGAAGGTGAGCTTATTCTTTTATTCTTATTACTTCTAATTTGAGCGTTGCATTAGTCGAATCTAGGGTCACTACTACGGATAGCCAATGCTCGATTATAGTGTGCAAAGTACATGATCTATTTAAATCCATCCATCCGCTGCATCATCATGTGTGAATCACGCTATGATTTAAACTTTTACGGTATAAGCCGTTTTAAAAAAAGATATACCAGTATTTTCCCGCATGTAGGCCAGAGGCACATCCGTGCGTCTCACATGCAGCTGGTACTTATCTGGAAGCTTTTATTACCGCTGATGTAGCAGAAACGGGGAAGAGGGACAGGTCACATGACCGCCGTTTATTGCTGCCAATGCAGCAGGAAAGCGAAAGTGGGCCGGGTTAGGTCAGGCCCTGACCACCGAGAAATATGCCCGTATCTAATAAATAACCATCTTAGGGTTGTTGTCTTCAACCAAACGCACTTATGACAGATTTAAGTGTCGCTTCGTTAACTTGTCTTCTCCTATGTGTTCATTGAACGCGGTATAAGGTGCCGTTGCCTGCAATCATTTCCCATCGTCAATTGTTATTCATACGTAATTTGTGATGAGATCTGACTGAAAGGACACTCTTTGTATTCAAGACCAGTGCTCTTTGCACCTCAGTGAATGAGGTGCACTTGCCTTTTTTAACCAAAAACAAGTGACCATGTCCCATCATAAGTTGAATTCACACTCTCTTTCTCCTAAAATTAATAAATTTTTACACTAATTTTTATATGCACCTCATTTTTGAGGTGCATGTAGCAATTCTCATATTCAAATGGTCATAAGCAAGTGATGTCGTGTTGTCGTGTTGTATGACTGGACCAGATAGGTCTATCTCGACCTATTAGTGAATAATTACGTAGTCTATCCAATATTTCTACTTTTAAATATATAGGGCGCGGTAGTGTTTTGCGTTAAAGATGACATCTACGACTCTTTGTACACTTCACCTCACGGATTCGTTTTAATACTGTTGATACATGGGTCCAGTCCACTGAGCAAAGCTGTATGAACGTTGTCCACTTGAAGAAGTGAGCTTCAGCCCGAAAGCCCATCTGTTAAACCCTACGTGGGCATTCATATGTGTACCATTGCCAAGCCGACCCACAACTCAACCCATTACCCTTGGGTTGAATGAGACAAATCTCCACTTCCCATGTTATGGGCAAAAATGGAGGCCTGTTACACAATCTAATCATAGACCACTTCGATCAATAGCCTTGAATTAGGAAATTAGGGGCTAGATTGATGGTGACGGTTATGCTCCATGATGACTACTTTAAGGACCACTAATTGAGCAATGAGCGGCTACATTGATGGGGGAAAGTTACAAAGTAAAGGGATGATGGATAAATACTCTAGAGACTAAAGGAAAAAAGGAGGCTGGATTTCCAACAATGGCTAAGTATCAAACTATACTCTATAATTCTTGATTATTTTCTTGATCCATTTTGCTCTTTAGTTTTGTCTTCACGAGGAACTAACTTGAGCATCGGTGGGCAACAGTTGGCGCCGTCTTTGGGAAAGTTTAGAGTCAACATCTGTGAAAGTTGGCTCGATTCGGCGCAGAAGAAGTATTGGTCATACAGACAAGTTATCTTGTGCAGATATAACTCAACTGTGCTCGGGTTCGACCTATCTGACTCTACACAAGTCAGATACAATGATGTTGAGCATTTGATCTTCTACAGTACAGTTCGTCGATCGGTTGTCAGTTCGAGTCTAATGGTCGATTGCTCAGCATTGGTCCGTTCGGTGATAACTCGGTTGAAGTCTATGTTCAATCGAACGGTCATATGGTGGCTCGATGGTGATGGTTCGTACGCGTGGCTCATCACTTCGGTCGTTCTGTAGAGAAGAAGATCGCTCGGTAGAAAGGCGCCCACTGGGATGCGGCCTACTCGAATGCAGCGGAGGCCCACTAGGGTGCGTCAACATTAATTGTGTAGAGCGGTGATTGGATTGGATACCGTAATTGTTGGGATCCGTATCCTTAGGAGATCCTAGCCAATGATGGAACCTGTTGTAACGTAGGGTTATAAATAAGATGTTTTAGGTTGGGGTTTCGTGGGGATCATTGTGGGACACCATTGTAACCTTTGAGATAGAGCCGCCATTTGTGAGAGCCAACTTTGAGAGATATCAGTATGAGCTGTTGGCTTCTTATTCGTTGGACGAAGAGAGCATTTGTATTGTTCTTTCCTTTCATAATAAAGCTCATCGGTGTTCCCCATTGGCTGGTTCAAGTTGTTATCTCTCTTAACACTCCTTGTTTGTTTCTTAAGTTACTGCTCTTTGTCCTCGATCTCCGTCGTTCTCGTGTATTCCGATGTGTTCGTGCTTCCTCCTCATCTACCATTGGTATGGGGTTGTTTCGGCACAACAGATTTATTAAAGCCAAATTAATGTCAACAATGATTGGGCTGATGTGGACTTCTTTGTTGAAGTGAATCCTTGTCAGCGGTTGAAATGGGACAGTCGGTTGGCAGAACCAGGACCGATGGTGGTTGGGAGGCAGACTGCGACGCTGAAACTCAAACGGTCTCGTGGCAGAGCACTACAACCCTTCGACCTTTTAGAAAGGTCGAACCTCGATCGATGATCCACGTGAATAGTCGATTGACCCTCCTGTTGGGTTATGCCACGATCTTCCTACATAACAAAGGAACGTCAAGGGGGTCAGATATGTGTTCTAACCCAAATTCCCTCCGATGCTTAACTTAGAACGGTAACTTGAGGGAAATATTGGGGCTGTCGAGATCGACCCATGGAGGTTCGTCCCGAGTCAGTTGTTGCAATCTATTTAGAGGAAGAAATATGAAGTGGAAAGTAGAATGTTAGAGTATTCGGTTTTTTGTACCTTGGATCTCCTTTTATTCTGTTCATCGTCTATGTATATACAGACTTCGAAAGTCTCTTCAGTGACGTTGGGATAATAATGATCACCAATTATGGTGCCACGATCCTCCTCCCTTAATAGGGGTAACCGTCGGCCACGCCTCTGCTATTTATAAGCCCATTATCAATCTTACGTTTGATATGAAGGAATCCCAATGTGCAGATGGCACATGGGCTTTGACTGGGTCAGCTTCAAGCTTCCTTCGTGGGCCTTGTGGGCTATGGTGTCATTCGAGTGAACTCGTCGAGTGTCGGCCCAAGAGTTTAACAATGGCCCTCGTCACTCGAGCTTAGACAGTTCGTCAGTTTGGGTCAAATGACGTGACGTCTTATTAATGTGGCACGGTAGTTGGGGAAAAAGTACTCGAGTTTAAGTTCCAAAACGCCTACTCTTTTGATTTGGACGATGCGTCAGTTCGAAATTGAAGATACTAGGGTCCCTAGATCACCAATACGTGTCCCAGTATGATGCGATCGCCTTTCCTTAATAATGTAGTTTTGGAGGGAGATCATTGGCATACATGACCAAAATTTCCTCGTTCTCTAATGACTTCCTCTTCTGCTTGCACCACTGGTAAGGCCTCAGTCTCCATCCATCAGAAAGATAAGAGGGAGGCCGACATGCGTAGTCTGATCTCCAATGTAGTCTCTCGAGTGGGGACAGATCAAATTCCTGATCTCCAAGAGAAATATGTCTGATTTGACTATCAGATCCGATTCCCACACAGGGAGGAGATGGCTCATCTCCCTGATGATCGAGAGGTTGGCGTTTATGTCAAGGCTTTCCATCAGGGACTTCGGTTTCTTATGTTGTATCTGGATCTAAGCCTAGAGGGGGGTGTATAGGCTAATAAAAATTCTCAAAATATCACAGGTAATTTTCAGCACAATTAATCAGCCACAGAGTGAAGTAAGTGCAAATAAGACAATCACAGAGTACATGAGAGATTTACCTGGTTCGGTCGCCCCAACGACCTACTCCAGCCCCAAAGCAAATACTAGATTGTGTCAAGGGTACAACTATAAAGAGCTACGAGCCCCAACTCTACACTCCACAAGTTCAATACTGTACTCACCAAAGTGCCAAACACTACTAATCTAGTAAACTCCCTCTCTTGACTAGCACGAACTAGTCACAACCCCAAAACCCCTAAATTTATAGTTCAAGTAACCTACAAAGATCAACAAACCAAATATCACAAACGTAAAGAGATAATAATTTTAGAATGCTCAGTTTGTGTTGGTGTTGCAGTCTCTGTCAATCAGCACGTCGTTAGCTTCGGTCTGATGCAAACGATATCTCGATTTGATCATTGGATCTCAGGATATGGCTCGACGAACTTTAAGATGCAGGCTGGTCTGTGCATATAGGAATTTCAGGTCAACTTGACTTTGAGTAGAGCTGTGCGCATTGCAATTTTCCAGACCCTTTTATTTTCACGCAACTTTCGAGCCCGCATGCATTCGCGTCAGCAAAGTACCTACTTTTTGTTCACAGCACGAAGAGGAGCATGCACAAACATCTTCTTCAACTTTACGACAACACAGAGTTTTCCGATAGCTTGATCTCGTCGACGACAGCTTGTTCTTGTCAGCAGCTTGTAGTCACAGCAGAAAGATACTTCTCACAAAAGCAGCAAGAAGAGACTTCGGCAGTGGATGATCTTGCTAGTGAGAGGTCTCGTCGACGGTGTGGAGGAGATGTTGCACCAGTCTCGTTGTGGAGGCGAGAAGATGGCAGGAGCATAATGGTCTTCACGGCAACGAGCACGAACACACAATAGCAAGCTGATTGTGAACGTGGGCAGCAATGATAACGATGACCCTCTTGAACTGCAGCAAGAAAATTGTGACATGTCAATAGAAGTTGGTAAACTGAAAGCTAAAATTGATGCATATAAAGCTACCATTGATGTGTTGAAAAAGAAAAGGTCTAGCATGCATGAAAAAACTGAATGCCAAAAATGTCCCACATTTATAAAAGAAAATGAAATGCTTAAAGAAAAAGTTATAGAACTAGAAAAGAAGCTGGTATATTTTTAAAAAAATGAGGAAGAAAACAAAAGGGCTTATATGAGCAAATGTACCATGATTATCAATGAAAACATGTATTTAAAATCTATAGTATCTGATCTTGAGCTAACCAATAAAAAATTTGGAGATGGAAAGCGCTCATTAGACATTATTCTTGGAAATCAGATACATGACAACAATATGCGTGGTTTAGGCTATGGAAATAGAATTAATGAAAAGCCAAGAGTTAATTAAAAGATGCTACAATAGGCGTGGTTTAGGCTATGTACTCAATTCGACACAGTCGCGACAACAACATCCAAACGGTCGCGTCCTTCAACAACCAAGAAAGTCAAGAAACCAATTCCACACGGTCACATCATCGACGTCCAAATGGCCGCGTCGTTGAGGAGAAAAAGAGAAGAATTACAATCGACGCAGTCATGTGACAAAGCTGACGCGCCGCGTGATCCCGAGAATCTGAATACCAAACAGTCGTTCCACGCGATCGTTTCAAGACGATGCAGGCGTCAAAGATGACTTCGACGTGGCCACATCCCTAGTGATGCAACCTCAGCGTCGTGACCTCGTCGTCGTAGCCTCCGCCGTCCCATTTCACACACTTGGATGACGCGACCGCGTCATTTTCAACGCGTCGCGTCCAATTGGATTTTTAAAGGAAAGTAGGCACCGCCAGGGTTAGTTGTAGGGGTCTTTTGGTCTTTTTGGGGGATTGTATAAAAGCTCATCTTTCTCATGAGCAAAACCCGTCTCTTATTCTGTTATTTTTCTAGGGGTTTGAAGGGTTTGTAAGGATTTCTAAGCTCTTTTATTCAGCACTCTTATTGTTTTTAATTAGTAGCTTTTGTAATAGATTAGATTTACTTAATAGAAGTTCCCTTTTTGTTATTACCATTGCTCTATTTGCCATTAATTGAGTTTATACTCCGAATCCACGGCTTAGTCTATTGAATCTATGGTTAGGATTGCTTCAATTATAATGTGTAGTGAGTAGTTTTCATCTAGGACAGCGGGTTGAACCCCATTGGAATGAGGCCATGGTTGGATGAAATAATTGATTAAATTGTTGGGCTAATTTTGGATTTGGGGTAATTAGGAATCCAATTATCATCGTAGATTCGATCCTCTCCCCTGTGGATGTTGGATTGGTTGCCGCCGAGAGTCGGGACCAATTTAGGGCTCTCAATCCATACAATGATTTATACCAGTACGACTAATGAGAGCCGGGTGCAGATTAGAGCCCTTCTAATATAGATCCAAAGCTCCGATCACAGGAGTGGCATGGAGGAATATTGGGGACATTCATCGGACGTAATGCACCTAATGTATACCGAGGTATCGGTGAGAGTCAGCATCAGTATATATTAGGATATTTCTATTATTGCATCACGATAAGGGGGGATATGGATAACACACGAGACTATCCTATCATGCACCATGAGAGTGGGGGTAGGAGAATGCCCTTAGGTTAGACGACCTCTCCTGAGTCCCAATAAGTCCAACAATCGGTCAACTACTAATCGAACCTTAACCCTAATTCAATGGTGGGGATACCTTAAGTCCTGAAGCTTTTATTTTCTGATTTCGCCTTTTATTTCTCTCTTCGATTACCATTCGATAGCGTAGCTTTTGAACTCAAAACAAAATCGGTACTCAACGAACGGCTCCTTGTGTTTGACCCGTATAGCTCTACACGACACTGTGTTCTTGCGGTACTGTAAATATTAAAGGCTTGCGTAAGCAAACAAGTTTTTTGGTGCCATTGCTGGGGAGGCACGGCTTGATACCGATTTTATTCTTTGTTGATAGACTATTCTTTTTGTTTTGTTTTTGTTCATATTTCTATTTGGATCTAAAAGCTTGTAATTGGATTGAAGTTCTTCATCAAACCTAAATATCTTTGTTCTTGCTGTTTGAATCATCGATTTGATATCTTTTTATATGCAAGCAATGTTTTTTATTGATTCCTATATCGTTATTACTATGCTTGGTTGATCGTTGTTCTAAGGAAGGGGATGAACCCTATGGATCTCATGTGAGATTTGTGATGAATGAATTTTTGTGTAGCTAGAATTGTTAGAAGGTTAGGTGTGATTGATTTATCACGGATAGCTATGAATTTCCATCGATTTGGGGTTTGCAAGAGATTGGATTCCGATCGCTGGGAAGGCCTAGATATTCAATTTAGATTTATAGTCGAAATTCACTAGACTTGGTTTGCAAGAGATCGGACCAAAGCTAGAATTTTTATTATAAATCTATACCCATATTCGTTTGCAAGAGATTGGACGAATACAGGCTATCACAATCTAGATCGTAACTCAAGTTTGCTCGAGAGTGGGCTCGAGTTGCAATTGGACGATGATGTCGATCTTAATGCTAGTGGTTTAGGTTAGGATTTGCATGAGAGTGTGCCCTAATCTAGGTTGCTATAGACCGGCAATAGCGTGAGAGCGTGAGCTTGGTTTTCTATTTAGTTACGACTAGTTCACCTCAATCCAAGTCTTGTAAACATTGAGATTCGCGATTCACTGAGATGAATGATGATCCGTAGTGGGGATTCCCTGGCCCTAGGCATTTTAATTATATTGAATTTGAATCAATATTTATCCTACATCTTTATCACCGACATCCATCACCATTGTCATTACATCACATCACAACCACATCCAACAATAAACCTTATTAGTCGAGCCAACCTAGGATAGATTGGAGCCAACATCACCTCCTCGTGTACGATACCCGCTCGCCACTACACCGTGCGTTTGCGGTAAAACTACAATTGTTTTCCGGGTATATATCTGGGGGCCGATCAACCATAACCCACAACGTAATGTAGAAAACTTAATATAAAAAAGATGAATCATTAGACGTCGTAGGGTTGTTTGATACGTGTTATATTCAAAAGAATCTAACTCAGATGTATGTTTAACCAAAACAGTAAATCGGACGTGTCGTAGCGTAGTACTCGTCGAGACAAATCCAACGACACCTAGAACGTTGAAATCAGGCAAGTGTACAAATTATTACGAATTATTGAAGTTGGATGCTTATATAGTCATTTTCATTTAAAGTTGTATAACTCGAAATCTGCACGTGAAATGACGCATGAAAATAATAACATTATGGTCTAGACTTAAAATGTGCCACATCGACATATAATTGGTATGTTTTAGTTTTAAACATTGGCAAAGAAAATCATTATCTGTAGCATGTTCATTAAATCAACCTGTTCAACATTCTTTTTAATTATTGTAAATATTGTACAATAAGAAATAATGAAGATTTTAAATTGGTGCATATCTTGCTAGGTCATTTTTGGAATGTTTAAATAATGAGGGATATTGTGAAATCGTGCGCCTCAAAGGCGAAATTGTGACTTTGTGATGTCGTGTGAGTCGACTAGGCTTGCTCATGTTCCAGCACAAATCTGGGGTGGGGTTAGGGTTGAGCGGCCTCTAAGCGTATGAAGGGATCCTCTCTTCAAGAACACCATCCGCAAGCGGTGCGTAGCGTCAATCACGGTAGTACCCCCCTGAGAAGAACGATCCACTCATCATGTCCTAAAGGCGTGAACCCTATGAGAGATAGGTACTTACACGGAACTTGAATTTACTATTGACATCTCAGCTAGAATTTCCATGTTAATAAATCTTAAAAATGCCATGCTCATTACTTTACTTCTTAAACTACTTAGAACTGCCATGTTAGAAATACTTTACTTTACCTCGCTTAAACATATTGCCATGCTTATAACTTGTTACTGACATCTTGTATATGACTATTAATGCTTCATAATTCAATATTATTTGTACACCTTGCCTTGGGTTTCTGACCTTTGCTTGTTGACATACATTCATGTTTTTGGATGTATGTCAGATCCCGAGCCAGAGTACCAGGAGGATCATTTTGAGACGCCTGACTTAGAGAGCCAGGAGTTTGCCATTGATGCTGAGTCACTGCCAGCGGAGGACTAGAGACCTACGCCATTGCCGTTTTTCTTAGTTTTGCTTTTTGTTCTCTGCTTAGTGTACATTTCTTGTTGTAGTTCCTTTGGCCCTGCTGAGGCCCATTTCGTTTTATTTCGTGTAAGGACATTTTTCTGGATGTGGATTTAATTTTATGAATATTTCTTATTGTTCTGAAATGTATGAAAGAACATGCTTTATTGTAGTTATCACAGACGCTTAATGAATTTGAGCTTCACCGCTCCAGTTCATGCGGACCTCCGTAACGTTCTCGCTTCCGTCATATTTTGGGAAGCGGGGCATTACACCTGGGCTCCACATGATGATCTTTATCGTATTGTCGTACATCAAATAGTGGATCGACCTATCTTGACCGGGTCTACTCAACAAGTCTTCACTGCCTCGGTCTCACTCGACGACAGACTGGCTCTGACCGGCTCCAAAGACAGACGAGACTCCCTTGCCAGCTCAGGGTTCATAGAATTCCAGCCGTTGAGCAACGGTCCCAGGTCGGGTAAAACGACGAACACGAAAGTATCAGTCCACCCTGGGTCGGAAACTGGGAGGTCATATATGAGCCTCGTGCCCGGCCAAGCAGCGATGTGATACCACAGTCGTTGAGGGTCGGCTACTATCTTAAAGAAATATCTGAACAACCCAAGGGTCGAATAGACTCCAATAATCTCGCACAACTCGATGAAGTAAACTAAGCGAGGAAAACATTAAGGAGCAAATCTACAAATAGAGAGCTCCGAGAAGCACACGACCTCAATGACGAAAGGGTGAAGGGGGAATCGGAGTCCTAAGCGAAAGGACTTGAGATACACCCCAACCTCTTTCTTTCGCGAGAAGCACACTCTATCGTCTGAACTAGGCACCTTAACCCTATAGGGTTCACTGAAACAACCTTGCCAAACCTCGACAGTCAGATCGAGGGAGAACCTGGGAGCCATGTCTAAGATAACTCTGCGGACCCTCGACTTCCGATCCCTTCTTCGAATAGGAAGGTCGGGCTCAAACCAAATTCATTTCCCCTTCCCGGGAACTTCCATACGGCGAGAGGGTTGGAGGCGCTCCGCAAGTTCCTTAGGGATTGGGTCCTTGAACACAACTGGAGCAAACATGCCTAATAAATCTACAAAAGAATCAGTGTCGAAGAGAGTAAATACCTTAAGGAAAGAACATGGGATCTCCGAGAGAAGAGACGCTAGAGGCAAGCAGGCGAAGCAAAGAAGAAGAAGAAGCTGAAAGATCTCAACCTTTTTTTTCGAAAATTTTCTTATCTGTTAAGAAATCCAACCGGCTGACATCTGATGCATGCTACGTGTCCAAAGCCGTCCACCAGAAACGACAGAGATTGCTCCAAAGGCGAAAGGGGTTTTGGCGGCATATATCAAATCAATATTTCGAAATCCGTGCGCATTTAAGGAGATGTTTGTCATTTGGTCCCAGTCAGCACGATTCCTGAGGCACAAACAATGGGGGCCATTGTTAGAGAACGGATACGAACCTAATTTGGGTGTTCGCATACCCGGCCCGTTTAGCACCCTCGACCCGTTACCCCCCGCACTCCAAGCTGGCTACGACTGAGTCGGGCGAACGGGTCATTCAACCGTTGGGCTAGCACCGACATTCAGGGGAGAGTTAATGGAGCCGAGTAAATGGTCAGCCGTTAACTCGAATCCCAGAGGAGATCGTGTCACAATCAATAAGGGACTGTTATATATCACTAATAAGGAGCTACCTATAAATAGGCCGACAAACGAAGGTAAAAGGGTTCTATCTTCAAGGTACGAGATCTAATACATAGAACTCTAACTTCTTACTTTCACCATTCTACATTCGAGCGTGCGTTTGTCAGTCTATAGTCGAACCTCAGTGGGTCGATCTCAGCTACAACAAGCTCCCTCTCTTCCTTAAGTTCCCTACTAACTTAAGCATCGGAGGGGATTTGATTCGGGACACAGATCCGACCCCCCTAACGACTCCCTGTGGTGCAGATCGACGATCACCATCCAGCGCCCAAGGTCGATATCCAGCTCTTCAACATCGAACAACCAATCCGAAGGTCGTTCTTCGGTCGATTGACGGTCGTACCACCATCAACTACCAACCACCGACCCCGGTTTTTCCAACCGAGGGTCCCACTCCAAAGGCTGACTATGCTCTAGCTCAGTGCTTCGAGTTTCTGTCAGCATGACAACTGTCATGGTCATTTTTGGCCTTAACAATACCGAACTATAATTTAAGTGGAGAGAGTTCAAGCATATGTAATGATACCTAGCTTCTTTAAGCGGAAATAATTTCGAATCCCTCTTCTGTGGGGGAACCCTTCCTTTTATAGGAGTTGGGTGATCGATGACGACTCTTTGTCTTCCAAACTGTCGACATAATGTAGAATATAAAGAGATTACACGTAGCAATCATTAACGGCAGGGATCATCAAGGGTAACCATTCACTACTACAAAATGGACCTTTAACAGCGCTTAAATAAGGTCTTTAATAGCACTTTACAAGCGTTGTCTATCTCGCCGCTGCTAAAGGGGGGCTGGTTTTAATAGCGCTTTACAAGCACTGTTAAATGGGGCCTTTAACAGCGCTTGTTTGTGCAAGCGTTGTTAAAGGGGGGGCCTTTAACAGCGCTTGTTAGTGGAAGCGCTGTTAAAGGCCCCCCTTTAGCAGCGCTTGTTAGTGGAAGCACTGTTAAAGACCCCCCTTTAGCGGCGCTTGTTAGTACAAGCGCTGTTAAAAGCTCCCCTTTAGCGACGCTTGTTAGTGCAAGCGCTGTTAAAAGCCCCCTTTAGCGGCGCTTGTTAGTGCAAGCGCTGTTAAAGGTGGGCCTTTAACAGTGCTTGTACTAAAGAAGTGCTGTTAAAGGTGGACCTTTCACAGCGCTTGTACTAAACAAGCGCTGTCTATTGGGACCTTATACAGCGCTTCTTTAGTACAAGTGCATTAAAGGTTCACCATAGACAGCGCATGTACTAAACAAGCACTGTTAAAGGTCCCAGATAGACAGCGCTTGTTTCAATTCATTTTATTGTTTCTCCCTACGTTTTATATTTAAATAGATCCATTTAATGTTCAAAATGCTTAAATAAACCACCAATAATATTAAATTACAAGAAACAATCATTACAAGAAACAATCAAATTAAATTGCTTTTATTCAATAATCACATAAATTAGACAATATGCATTGATATTGGAAGATGATCCGTAATACAAATAAGAAACATTATCACATATAAAACTTATCAGTCATTATCCATTAGATCACTCCTTGAACAATACATTTCCCGACAGCAGTATATACATCCCAAAGTTGTCCAGTTCCATCTCAAAAATCTTTTCTGCTATCCAGACAGAAGAGACTTGGTTCTTGCGAGGCAGGTCGGGAGATGAGCTCTGTCAGCATAGAATCTCTTTCGGGTGAAGTGCTCGGGGCTTGCCCCCTCGTTCACCTCACAATCTGGATGATAGCTAAAAATTAACACGGCCCCACCTTTGCATCTAATGGTGCACCATCTGGAAAATGGAGACGATAGAAAAGACGATAGAAACTTCTGCTTGAGATTATGCAATTTTGCAATGATCTTTGGAAGCATAGCCGAGAACCCAGGGATCTGACCAAGCACCCAAATGAATTCATTCTCCACCCATTGGGAAAGTTGATTATTGCACACTGAGATGATGAAAACGGTCAGCATAAGTAGACCAAATTACTGATAAATCAGAAACAGCAACGAGGGAAGAACATAATCGGCTTTCTATCATTTCCTGCTCAACATGACATCAGATATCATGTAACACGAAGAATTTTCACAAAGCTCGTCGCAGGAATAAATTATATGATTTTTTCAAAACAATTTCTGAGAATAAATGCAAACCTGCAAATATGCTCCACTCGCCATCACGGCACATCACCGGGAAAGAGTAGATCAGGCCAGTTGGTACGTTGTAAGACTCATCAGAGTATACACCCATGGAAACCTAAGTTTCCTGTAAAAGAAAGTAATTTGAGTCATTCTGACAACAAAATATACTGAAATCACATATTCCCAGTATTAAAGATAATAACCAATTAACTGTATCTGATTTATGCCTCTTTGGGTCTTGATCGGTGTAACGACTGCTTTTCATTTATCTGGATTTATTAAAATATAATATATGTTTTGGTGGATTTTCTCCTCATGTGTGGTTTTCGTCTCCGTAGCTTTCATTTTTGATCGATTCGTCGTATTTTCTCGTTTCTTCCTTAGGATTGTCGATTTTTAGTATGTCATTCGTGACGGACTTCATAACGGTCGTATCTTACTATTAGATCAAGCCTAGGAGTCTTAGGAATCGATCCCGGGGCCCCGCGCTCCGTATCGGTACTTTTTGTGCTCATTAGTCGGTATAAGAAGGGGCACCGTCCGACTAGATGACGATCCAGTCGGTCGGCAATCCTTCTTGGACCGACTAGTTGGCTTTCTAAAATTCTCAGGAGTTACTGTTTATCGTTAGTCGGTCTAAGAATGTTGGTTGACCGACTAGGTTGCAAACTAGTCGGTCGGCAATGCTTCTTTAACCGACTAACACATCATCTAAATTTTAGTATCAGTACTGTTCACTCTTAGTCGGTCTAAGAACGTTCATCGACCGACTAGATGCAAAACTAGTCGGTCAGTATTTGTTCATGGACCGACTAATTCTAAATCCTATTTTCGTTTAGGAGTTACTGTTTACACTTAGTCGGTCTGCGTTGGTCGATCGACCGACTAGTTGCCAAACTAGTCGATCAGTGGTTGCTCTTTGACCGACTAACCTGTGTTAAAACCCTAATTTCTGGGTAGCCACCAGCCCATCCTATTTAAACCCAACCCAAATGTTTTCTTCTTCCTCAACACGACCCAAAACCCTAAAATCTTCCCCTTTGAGCCCCCATCTTCCTCCAAGCTTCAATCCTTCATTCCAAGCCCTAAATCCATCATCCAAACCATCCATCCACTCTATCTACCTCTCATCTTCCCCAAAATCTCACCAAATCCATCAAAATCCCCAAATCCCCCAAAACCCTAGTTTCTCCAAACTTCTCCAATCTTTTCCAGATCTGATCCTAGGGTTCTCCGGAGTGTTTCTTCCGCTTCCTCTCGGTAAGAAATCGATCTACCGTTGTTTTCATAGCCTATTGGTATTTTTATGAAACCCTAATAAAATTCATGTTGTTTGATGATTGTTTCCCCAAAACAGAGATTTCCCCGTAGATTGGCATCCGTGTGACGAAGTGGTCGTCATCCCCGGTGCTAGGCAAGTGAAACTTGCCACCTAGGGTTTAGGCCATGCTTTAGGCAATTTGCTTGTTGTAGGCGTAAAAGAGACTAGGCGACGAAATGATACTCGCCTAGGCGCAAATTCCGGAACTAGCTTGACAACGAAGCTAGGACCGTCGTTTTACCGTGTTGCACAACTACCATGTCATGTTTAACTTTGATTGACGGTACGCGAATAACTTGCCATCCATGTTGTATGTCGCATTTGTAGCACACGCTACAATACTTGTGTTTCCTGGCTCGTGCTCCAGAAGCGGGCCATGTGTTGGTTGATAGCCAACGCCCGACCTACTAGTTCCGGCTAGGCACCCACTATACGTGGGCATAACCCTATGCCATACGTGTTATTCACACTTCCTGGCTCGTGTTCCAGAAGCGAGCATTCCGTGTTCGGGGGTAATGCCCTGGCTCGATACACGTGGAGGGGTAGAGATAAATGGTCACTTGAGCTTAGGAGTTGGCCCGATCAGCCACTCTAGCCAACAGGCGGAATCTCTATGCACGACGTGTTTACTTGACGTGATTTCCTTGATTTGTACTTGAGCACAGCCTGCGGGCAATAGGGCACTCATTGAGTGATCCCTTGTACTTGTTCCTCGACATTGCATGTCACAACTACCACTTGACACTTGCTATTTGTACTCCGGTTTACTTGTCACTTCCCTGCCTTACTTTACTTGCCATGCATCATACAATAACTGCTAGGTTGCTAGTTGCCTTACTTTCAGTTTCCTTGCCCAAGTCTTTTAGACTTGCTGACATGTGCCCCTTTACTCTTTTGGGTGACACATGTTATATCCTGAGCCTGAGTACCTTGTGGAGGGTGAGGTGTTTGCGGACGCCGAGCTTGCGCCCGTGCTGGAGGGGAGTACGTGGACACTGGGGACCAGTCCTAGTGTCTTCGTTGTGTTTTACTTTTGTTTAGACAGTTGTTTTGTTATCGGTGCGTAGCACCTATACTTTGTTATGTTGTCGCCTTTGTTGGCTTTGTTCTGGGCCTTTAGACTTTTTTCTTTTAGCCTGGTGGCTTTTCTGGATGTTGGACTTATTTTCATGTTGGACAATATTTGAGATGTGAGATTTTATTTCAGTCTCTCCTTGTATTATTATTGTTGTTCCGTTGTGGTTACAGGGACCTGCTTATGTTTTATTTACGCTTATCGGGTTTGGGGCTTCACAGCTCCACTCTCGTGCGGACCTTTTCACGTCTCGCCTCTATTTTAGGGAAGCGGGTCGTGACAGGTTTTGTTGGTGGCCCATGCAGGTCCTTCTGTAACTTCGAATTTTTGGAATGACGATAATAATATTAGAATGTCCAATAAATTAAGTTCGACGTCCGAGTCGCAAGCTATGAGTCTAATCTGATTCGTTCTCTGTGTCATTAGATGGCAGGAAGGCGTTTCACCCGTGGTGGGGGCAGTGGTGCGCTCCCTCATGATGAGGAGCCTGAACGGGAACCCACCAGCGGTGAGATGATGCGGATGATGCTCCAGATGATGCAAGTGCAGCAGGGCGTGCTTCTGCAAGTCCAGAATGCTCCACTTGCTCGAGCTGCCCGGGCTCTTCCGGATGTCCCTCGCTCTGAGCCAGGAGCGAAGCAATTTCGGGAGCTGGGTCCCGCATATTTTGATAGTTCTGAGGGTCCTCTGGCTGCCGATGAGTGGATTCGGAACATCGAGGACAATCTGAAAATGGCCAAGATTAACCCGGCTGGATGGGTTGATTTGGCGAAGAGGCAACTCAAGGATAATGCTCGGAATTGGTGGGATGTGGAAGAGAAGATGTTGGTGGAGCCGATAGCTTGGGCTACCTTCAAGGCCAGATTTGAGGGTGAGTTCTTTCCGAAAGCTGCCAGGGAGGAGATGCTGCAGTGTTTTATCGATTTGAAGCAAGGGAGCTCGTCGGTGGACATGTATCACCAAGAGTTCATGAGGCTGAGTCGGTTTGCACCAAAGATGGTGCAGGATGCTGAGGAGAGGGCTCAGAGGTTCCTGCATGGGCTTGCTTCGGAGCTCTAGAGTTTTGTGACCTCTTCTGACCGGGAGTCCTATCAGAAGGTTCTGGTAGCAGCAAAGAGGCAGGAGCCTGGTAGCAGCAAAGAGGCAGGAGCTGCTCGTGAACCAGAGGAGAGGGTCTGTTGTTGGTGCTGGGAAGATGCCTATGGAACAGGCGAGAGCTGTGGTTAGACCTGGATTCAGGCCTAATCAGTCTGCTCAGTTTAAGAGGCTAGGAGGGCCTATTCAGAAGACTTGCCATTTCTGCGGTAGGACCGGACACATCAAGGATCAGTGTAGGAGGTTCCTGGGCCAGTGTGTCATCTGCGGGGATCCTACCCATGTCATGAAGGATTGTCTGAGGTCGAAGCAGCCTTGGAAGGCACCTGTTGCAGCTCAGCCGTTGCAGCAGCGAGCGTCTGTTCCTGCTGGACGTGGAGCAGCTCTTGTTCTGCAGAGGCAGGCTTTTCAGCAGGCTGTTCCGCCGAGGAGGCAGGCTTTTCTGATGACCGCTGCGGAGAGCGAGGCTGTGGATGAGGTTATCGCAGGTAATCCTCAATCTAGCTGTTACTTTCCTAGCTGGTTTGATTGTTAGATTGTGTTGTTTGCTTGAACATGGTTGTTTGCTAGATTATGGTTTAATTGTTAATTGCTTGATTAGGTGTGGTCTTGGTTTGCACATTTCCTGAACGAGTCCTCTTTGACTCTGGTGCATCGATGTGCATTATTTCTCGGAGCTTCGTGGAGAGGCATTCCTTGTCGACGTCCCCTCTTTCCAAGAGTTGGAATATCGTTACAGGGAATGGTGTGGTCTCGGTGCATCGTGGTTGCAATTCTTGCCCGTTGGTGGTCTGTGGACATGAGCTTTTCGCTGATTTCATTGTCCACGACATCATCAACTATGATGCAGTTCTTGGGATGGATTGGCTTGCGAGCTTCTATGCTACGATCGAATGTCGGAGAAAGAAGGTGGTGTTCGAAATTCCCAGACATCCAGTATTTGAGTTCAGTCGTGGTAGCAGTTCGCTTGGTCCTGTCAGATTTCGGGCCAGGCCGGTGGAGGTTGTGGCTATGCAGATGGAGATGGAGTGGCCAGCTGTGGTGCGAGATTTTGGCGACGTCTTCCCCGAGGAGATGTCTGGTTTGCCGCCTGATCGAGCTTTGGAATTTTCTATCGATCTTGTTCCAGGTGCGCAGCCGATTTCGAAGGCGCCGTATCGTATGGCACCTGCAGAGTTGGAAGAGTTGCGGAAGCAGTTGGATGAGCTTTTGCAGAAGGGTTATATTAATCCTAGCGTGTCTCCGTGGGGAGCACCGGTGTTGCTGGTAAAGAAGAAGGATGGTTCGCGTCGCATGTGCGTGGACTATCGAGAGTTGAATGCGGTGACCATTAAGAATAAATACCTGTTGCCTCGCATCGATGATATTTTTGATCAGCTTGGAGGTTCGATGGTGTTTTCTAAATTGCATTTGAGGAGTGGTTACCATCAGTTGAAGGTGAAGAAGGATGATGTTCCGAAGACAGCGTTCAGGACGAAGTATGGACAATATGAGTTTGTGGTTATGCCTTTCGGCGTAACTAACGCGCCCGCAGTTTTCATGAATCTGATGAACCTGATTTTCTACGACTTTTTGGATAAGTTTGTCGTTATCTTTATTGATGACATTCTGATCTATTCGAAGTCGGAGGAAGAGCATGCCTCGCACTTAAGGACAGTGTTGGAGATTTTGAGGAAGCATCGTTTGTATGCTAAGTTTTCGAAGTGCGAGTTTTGGCTGGATAGAGTTGCTTTTCTCGGGCATGTGGTGACTGGGGATGGTATTTCAGTGGATCCCGAGAAGATTCGGGCCATCAGAGAGTGGCCTGTTCCGTCGTCTGCATCTGAGATTCGGAGTTAACTTGGACTTGCTGGTTATTATCGGCGATTCATTAAGGACTTTTCTCGTATTGCTGAGCCGATGACCAGGTTGACGCGGAAGGATGTTGCTTTTGTTTGGTCGGGTGATTGTGAGAATGCTTTTGGTATTCTGAAGGAGAGGTTGACGACTGCCCCTATTCTTGTTGTGCCTGATCGCAGCGGTGGATTTGAGATCTTTTGTGATGCTTCTGGAAAGGGTCTCGGTTGTGTGTTGCATCAGCACGGACATGTTATGGCGTATGCGTCTCGTCAGCTTAAGGTTCATGAGAAGAATTACCCGACGCATGATTTGGAGTTGGCTGCCGTTGTGTTTGCTCTTAAGATTTGGAGGCACTTCTTGCTGAGTGAGAAAGTGAAGATTTACACCGATCACAAAAGCTTGAAGTATATTTTCACTCAGAAGGAGCTCAACATGCGACAGCGTCGATGGTTGGAGCTTATGGCAGATTATGAGATTGATTTGCAGTTTCACCCTGGCAAGGTGAATGTGGTTCCGGATGCTTTGAGTAGGCTTCCAGCGGTGATGATTTTTACCTCGCAGTGGAGATTGCAGCAGGATTTTTGCGAGTCTGGTGTCGAGATTGTTCTTCCTGGAGAGGCTTCGTCGTTGATGTATATGCAGGTACAGTCGACGATCGTGGATCGGATTAAGGCTGGCCAGGCTGAGGATCCGAAGCTGGTGGATATTCGGGAGCAGGTGGAAGCCGGTCTGCGGACTGACTTTTTGATTCATGAGGATGGCTCGCTGAGGTTCGGAGCCAGGTTGTGTGTGCCAGCTGGGGATATCAGAGAGGAGCTGATGGTGGAGGCACACAGTTCGCTGTATTCTGTGCATCCTGGTGGCACCAAGATGTACCAGGATCTTCGTCTGAATTATTGGTGGCATGGTATGAAGAGGAGTGTGGCTCGAAGTGTAGCCAAGTGCTTGGTTTGCCAGCAAGTGAAGGCGGAGCATCAGCGTACGGCCGAGTTGCTACAACCGATTCCGATTCCGGAGTGAAAATGGCAACACATCACTATGGATTTCGTGACTGGACTACCTCGGAGTCCGAAGCAGAATGACGCGATTTGGGTGATCGTAGATCGATTGACCAAATCTGCGCACTTTATTCCGTTCCGAGTGGGACAGTCCACTGAGACGCTAGCGAGGAGATATATGGAGGTAAAATTCTTTTACTCTCCGTTTTATTTCCTTTTCCCTAGTGTGGACAGTGATGTAACGTGAATCGTGCAGGAGGTTGTGCGACTTCATGGAGTCCCCGTGAGTATCGTGTCTGACAGAGACACGAGGTTCACATCTCAGTTCTGGCAGAGTTTGCAGAAGAGCTTGGGTACGCGTCTGAGTTTCAGCACGGCATACCATCCGCAGACGGATGGCCAGTGCGAGAGGACGATTCAGATTTTGGAAGACATGCTGAGGGCGTGCATGTTGGATTTCAAGGGTTCGTGGGAGGACCATCTGCATTTGGTGGAGTTTTCCTACTACAACAGCTTCCAGGCGAGTATTGGCATGGCGCCTTTCGCCGCTCTTTATGGGAGGAAATGTCGATCGCCATTGAGTTGGGATGACGTTGGTGATCGGGAGTTGTTGGGACCTGAGATGATCGTGAAGGCCGTGGATATCGTTAGGAATATTCGGGAGAGGTTGAGGATTGCTCAGGACCGTTTTAAGCATTGGGTGGATGCTAAACGTCGTCCTTTGGAGTTTCAGCCGGGCGACCATGTGTTCTTGAAGATTTCCCCGAATCGTGGTGTGATTCGTTTTGGGAAGCGTGGGAAGTTGAGCCCGCGATACATTGGACCGTTTGACGTTTTGGAGAGGGTTGGCGAGGTAGCTTATCGTTTGGCCTTGCCGCCATCTTTGGAAGGAGTTCACAATGTTTTCCATGTGTCGCAGCTTCGTCGATACATTAGCGGTCCATCTCATGCTGTGGATTTTTCAGAGATTACCGTTCGCCCCGATATGACGTATGACCAGCATCCAGTGCAGATTCTGGACATGCGTCAGAAATCGCTTCGGAACAAGATTGTCAATCTTGTGAGGGTGATGTGGCGACACGGCGCACCTGGAGAGTCTACTTGGGAGAATGAGGATGAGATGCGAGAGCGTTTCCCACTTTTGTTTCCGGACTCGTGAGTATTTGGAAATTCCGAGGACGGAATTTTTCTTAAGTTGGGCAGGATGTAACGACTGCTTTTCATGTATCTGGATTTATTATAATATAATATATGTTTTGGTGGATTTTCTCCTCATGTGTGGTTTTCGTCTCTGTAGCTTTCATTTTTGATCGATTCGTCGTATTTTCTTGTTTCTTCCTTAGGATTGTCGATTTCGAAGTATGTCATTCGTGACGGACTTCATAACAGTCGTATCTTACTATTAGATCAAGCCTAGGAGTCTTAGGAATCGATCCCGGGGCCCCACGCTCCGTATCGGTACTTTTTGTGCTCATTAGCCGGTATAAGAAGGGGCACCGACCGACTAGATGACGATCCAGTCGGTCGGCAATCCTTCTTGGACAGACTAGTTGGCTTTCTAAAATTCTCAGGAGTTACTGTTTATCGTTAGTCGGTCTAAGAACGTTGGTTGACCGACTAGGTTACAAACTAGTCGGTCGGCAATGCTTCTTTAACCGACTAACACATCATCTAAATTTTCGTATCAGTACTGTTCACTCTTAGTCGGTCTAAGAACGTTCATCGACCGACTAGATGCAAAACTAGTCGGTCAGTATTTGTTCATGGACCGACTAATTCTAAATCCTATTTTCGTTCAGGAGTTACTGTTTACACTTAGTCGGTCTGCGTTGGTCGACCGACCGACTAGTTGCCAAACTAGTCGGACAGTGGTTGCTCTTTGACCGACTAACCTGTGTTAAAACCCTAATTTCTGGGCAGCCGCCAGCCCATCCTATTTAAACCCAACCCAAACGTTTTCTTCTTCCGCAACACGACCCAAAACCCTAAAATCTTCCCCTTTGAGCCCCCATCTTCCTACAAGCTTCAATCCTTCATTCCAAGCCCTAAATCCATCATCCAAACCATCCATCCACTCTATCTACCTCTCATCTTCCCCAAAATCTCACCAAATCCATCAAAATCCCCAAATCCCCCAAAACCCTAGTTTCTCCAAACTTCTCCAATCTTTTCCAGATCTGATCCTAGTGTTCTCCGGAGTGTTTCTTCCGATTCCTCTCGGTAAGAAATCGATCTACCGTTGTTTTCATAGCCTATTGGTATTTTTATGAAACCCTAATAAAATTCATGTTGTTTGATGATTGTTTCCCCAAAACAATGATTTCCCCGTAGATTGGCATCCGTGTGACGAAGTGGTCGTCATCCCCGGTGCTAGGCAAGTGAAACTTGCCACCTAGGGTTTAGGCCATGCTTTAGGCCATTTGCTTGTTGTAGGCGTAAAAGAGACTAGGCGACGAAATGATACTCGCCTAGGCGCAAATTCCGGAACTAGCTTGACAACGAAGCTAGGACCGTCTTTTTACCATGTTGCACAACTACCATGTCATGTTTAACTTTGATTGACGGTACGCGAATAACTTGCCATCCATGTTGTATGTCGCATTTGTAGCACACGCTACAATACTTGTGTTTCCTGGCTCGTGCTCCAGAAGCGGGCCATGTGTTGGTTGATAGCCAACGCCCGACCTACTAGTTCCGGCTAGGCACCCACTATACGTGGGCATAACCCTATGCCATACGTGTTATTCACACTTCCTGGCTCGTGTTCCAGAAGCGAGCATTCCGTGTTCGGGGGTAATGCCCTGGCTCGATACACGTGGAGGGGTAGAGATAAACGGTCACTTGAGCTTAGGAGTTGGCCCGATCAGCCACTCTAGCCAACAGGCGGAATCTCTGTGCACGACGTGTTTACTTGACATGATTTCCTTGACTTGTACTTGAGCACAGCCTGCGGGCAATATGGCACTCATTGAGTGATCCCTTGTACTTGTTCCTCGACATTGCATGTCACAACTACCACTTGACACTTGCTACTTGTACTCCCGTTTACTTGTCACTTCCCTGCCTTACTTTACTTGACATGCATCATACAATAACTGCTAGGTTGCTAGTTGCCTTACTTTCAGTTTCCTTGCCCAAGTCTTTTAGACTTGCTGACATGTGCCCCTTTACTCTTTTGGGTGACACATGTTAGATCCTGAGCCTGAGTACCTTGTGGAGGGTGAGGTGTTTGCGGACGCCGAGCTTGCGCCCGTGCTGGACGGGGAGTACGTGGACACTGGGGACCAGTCCTAGTGTCTTCGTTGTGTTTTACTTTTGTTTAGACAGTTGTTTTGTTATCGGTGCGTAGCACCTATACTTTGTTATGTTGTCGCCTTTGTTGGCCTTGTTCTGGGCCTTTAGACTCTTTTCTTTTAGCCTGGTGGCTTTTCTGGATGTTGGACTTATTTTCATGTTGGACAATATTTGAGATGTGAGATTTTATTTCAGTCTCTCCTTGTATTATTATTGTTGTTCCGTTGTGGTTACAGGGACCTGCTTATGTTTTATTTACGCTTATCGGGTTTGGGGCTTCACAGCTCCACTCTCGTGCGGACCTTTTCACGTCTCGCCTCCATTTTAGGGAAGCGGGTCGTGACACTCGGATTCCTCACCGCTGCTCCCTACCCGAGAATGTCCGATCACTGGTTGACTCCCGGACAAGGGGTCGTCAATGTCCTGCAATACGAAAGAAGAAATGCAAGGCATACAACACTGTTAGAAGCAGCAGTAACTGATATTTTGCATGTCAGGGAAAGGGATATAGCTGTACTGTAGCAGCATAATGGATTTTTAGGACCATATCTAGCACAATTGCAAATTACATAATTTAGTGCAAATGCACATAACTATTAGCAAACAAAATGCAAACAATGAAAACAACAACAAAGATGTGCTATCATTTGAATTCAAGTGATTTAGAAAACTCAATGGGAGTTTATGATAACCATTGCGCCTATAGGAGACACTTTAGCAAGCCAGGGGAAATGCAATTTCAATGGTATCATCAATTCTGTGACTGGTAGCAATAAAAATGGTTAAATCTTACCAAAGAGTCACTAATGAACAACCAACCTACTTGAACCACACTTGCGTTCTTTTACCGAGCATGTGAGTTGTGAGGTGAGTGATGATCGATGATCATCTTGTAATAGAGGTGCATACATCTGATGAAACGAAAGTGGAACCCCAAGGAGATACTTCCGTGCTTGACCCAGTTTCCACAACCAGATATAAGAGGAACATGACCGAATATTATTTTACATCATTCAAGATGAACCCAAATAATGCAGTGAACATATTTTCAGGACTGCAATAATTCAGTAACATAGATTATGGTTTATACCACAAATTGCTTCAATGAATTGTCTCTAGCTCAGAGCTATACAGAAAACATAAATGAAGTCTCCAGACTAATTTCTGGACTTGCATTAACAGCTATCGATGAACATGATCTAATCTGACTTGATTAATATATCTATCTTTGGCATCTTGAATAACTTCTAAAGACTATCCGAGTATCCGAGTATCCGAGTATCCACCTCTTGTTACCATTTGCATAACAGTAAACAACAGACCTGTTAATGCATAATATCAAAGTTCTGTGTCGATGAGTTCGTGCATCCTTCGGGTACCGGGACTCTCACTTGATGCGCTACGCTGCCTACACTCAAAAATGTTAACCAAATTAGGTATCAAAATCCCCATGAGAGCAGGGGGAAGTGCAAACCATAGAAATTTCCACCCCCTGATGGCGTCTTCGTTGGCGTCGCCCAGCGCGGCCTCGCTCAAGTACTTGTCGGCCAGCTGCACCCTCTTCACATTCTCCTGCTCCTGCACCAGCATGTACCCATACTCCCCCATAATCCAACAGCTTCTCCAGCATCATGGCGGGCTGTTCGAAGGTTGGCATCCCTTCGCGGGAGTTGACAAGATTCCTTCCAATATGCTCGACTCCGACCTCAGCGGCCCTTTAGCTTTGAAGTTTTCTAAACTGTAGTTCTCCTTTACTGCCAGCTGCTAGTTCACCTTGCAATTTCAGAATGAAGTGCAGAATTATACTCAACCTGCTCCATCTCCCACCTCAGCTTGGCCGCAACTACATCAGACACTATTGCACAGAAATCTGTAACTCAAAAAAAAATCATGGTCGTCAATGTAACAGAAGTTGAAGGTCAAGCAACAATGATATTTTATTTAGTTGAAAAAAATTGTAATTTAAAAAAGATATTGACAGGATGAAAACTGTTCTGATTCTGGACATTAAGATTCATACTGACATGATCGTTTTATTACTCTTAATGTCAGATACATATACAAGCTGGCAACAAAGAACTTGGTGGATGCTACTCCCAAACATAGTAAATTCAATCTAGTTATATAACCATGTCCCATTGCTAGGGAGGTATCCATACTTACATATGTCAAGACACTGATTCTCTTTTAATGTTGGAGGGTATCCCCGTTGAGGAAATAAAGATATTGCATCGCTAAGTAGGTAACATGCCAGAAAACCTATGATGGAATCTACCATATATGTGATAGCTTGTGTCCATGTGAAAATTTATCCCTCTACCTTTCCTCCTAGCTTGGGCAGGCTGTGAATGGATACAAGTTAAGCACAACACTGAAAGGGCTACATAGAATAAAATATATAATACCTACATATTTTGCAGGAAGATTTTCAAAAATGAGATATGCAGGAAGATTTTCAAAAATTGAACAGCGCATGTATAATATAGGAATCAATATCTACATAGTAATATAATTTATATAAATAAGAAAGATATGCATGAAAAATATCACTAATATTCAATAGCTAAAAGCAACCATGTAAGATAAAGGAATCAATATCTATCTAATCCTAACATTGGAGAATAGCATTAAGAGATGTATTATTCCTACCTTGCGGCCTGGGAATGTAGAGAAATGTATGCCCTCGTGGCTATTTATCTTGATGAAACATCTTGTTCAATAAATGAAAGTGTTCTTTCTGGTAAAGTATTATCTGAGTTGTTCATTACTCGGATTATTCCCTTGGATTCATAGTTAGGTCACACATGTTTCGAAATGTAGATTACGATTATGAGAAATGTCTGACCTCTAATAGCTTGAATCCTAAAAGTGTTCATGGTCATAGATGTGTCGAGAAAGGGGATATCAACACATCAGACAGACCATTGTGTCCCTGTCTGGTTGGTCTCATAACCAAGCGACTTGGTGAAGTCGGAAACAGGACGCAGGTGCTCAGTAAAAGCTGAGTTCACTGAACGACCCAAACAGGGAGTTATTAAATGGATACACATTAACTAAACTATCATTAATAACTCTAAGTGATAATAGGTAAGTTGGTCCTTAGGACTTGAGATCATTGTATGAAGTTATGTGTGGACAGTGTCACTTAGGTCTAAAGATCTAACTTCGAGGCTAGGCCTGATGAAAGATCTTAGGCTGGGTGACACTCGAAACATATGAGCCAAGTAGTGATCAACAGAGGATTCGTCTCTTCCGTTAATGGGAAGTTAGTGTCACGGGTCAGTACGGCTCTCGGTAAAACCTTGGCCAAGGTATGTTGTAACTTGTACAACCTGTATGTACCAGAGACCGATGTATACCGACCACTGCTGGCCAATGGGGTTGATAGTGTACCATACCCTAGACTAGCCGAGTGACATAGTCATGACGAAGGGACTAAAACTGCGGAAATTATCACAGTCACAGTCAGAGTGATTTCGTCAGGCACTTTTGCTTAAACGAACCTATCACGTAATCGATGATCCCCAAACAGGGACGACACCTACTGCTAGTGGCCACTGTCGTCTTGAGACTTCGAGTCTCGGCCTGTAGTAAGGGTCAGGCTGTAGGGTCTCACACCGAGTAATATTCACGTCGTAGTAACAGATAGAATGTATAGAGGATATCATTAGATGTAAAGAGAATATTAAATTCACAAGTTGGTTGTGAAATTGGAGCACTCAGGAATGGAGGAAATTTCGTATGGAATCCAGAGGATCAAACCGTGTAGGAATCGGAGCTCGGATGAGCCCAGAAACGCAAGAAAAGGCGAAAGGGGAAGTGGGATAAAACCCACTTAGCAAAACGGGCGGGGCCCGCTGACCCAGCGAGCGGCCAGCTGTTGCAGCGGGCCCGCCTGCTGCCACAGCGGGTACACCCGCTGGGCGCAGCCCGCTGTCCCAGCGGGCACGCCCGCTGCATGCAGCGGGCGCAACCCGCTGGTGACAGCGGGCTGAGCCCGCGCGGGTGTGCCCTAGCGGGCGCGCCCAGTAGCCTTAGGCGGGCGCGCCCGCTAAGCTTAGCGGGTCGCCCGCCACTTAAGTTATTTTAGGGTTTTTTTGTTGAAACCCTTGACGGCTACGAAATTTGGGTTTTTGCTCAACTTTGAGCAATTGTTTGAAGGGTCAAACGAACTCGGATCTCGTCGCCGTTTGTTCCTACGCGTTCACCATCGCTAGCTCTTCGAAATGATAACTTGTATCATCTCTAGAGCTCAACGATGAGTGAGGATTAATTGGTTGAAGGTTAAGGCTTTGTGTAAGCTACACTAACCTTCATTGAATTAATCCATATCCCTCTTCCTAACATTAGTCCCACATTGCTCATGACAAAAGAAGGGGAGCCGGCCTCCTATATAAATAGGTGGGCACTCCCTTCTTTGTTTCTTGCACCAAGTCTCTGATTAAGGAGCTCACGAATATTTTGAGCAAACTTAATCTAGACTAAATTTATTCTCTTCCTCTATAAATTTTCCTGTCCTCCCACCGAGTCCTAGCAAAACAACGAGGAGGTCCGAATCTGATTCGGAAGTCTACGACGCGGGTTTACTCAAGTGAAATCTTCTACGGCTAGTGATGGCTTCGGAGGCAAGGTGCGCTATGGGAGCTGATCCAGTCTGCGGCAAGGAGCGACGCAACACGGCTCGGAAGTGCGCTACGGGAGCTGATCCAGTCTGCGGCAAGGAGCGACGCAACGTGGCTCGGAAGGCGGCTCAGATCATTGAGCGCAAGACGGTGCGGAACATCTTGCCTGCTCTAGGGCAAGATTCCGGGTGAGTCAATTTTATATGCAATTAGTTTAATTATTAGTTATAACTTTCTCGAGTTGGTCGGACCCAACTCGAGTCAGTAGATTTCCTGGCTTAGGGAATTTTTCCTTAGGGCTTTATTTATTAAATAGTTTAATAAAATATTTCTTCCGCTGTTTTATTTATTTTGTTCGTCCGACTTAGGACGGATAGCAATAAATTAGCTCTAAGGGACCTTGAAAATCCCTACAGTGGTATCAGAGCTAGATCTACTCTGTTCTATACTGCTTTTTAATTGCATGTTTTAATTATGTGATAATTAGTTTAATGGCGCATTCTTGTTTTATTTTGATGTCACAAGAAAGACTTGTTAGGTTAGCCATTAATTGACTCTTAAACTTTATGTGATAAATTTTAACACCATGCTTAATAAATTTTAAATTGTTTAAAATTACCTAATGGACGATTAGGTTAGCCATTAATTTCCTCAAACCTTATGTGATAATTTTGACACTGCTATGTTTTAAATTGTTTAAATTGCCTATTGGACGATTAGGGTAGCAGCATATATTTTGAATCCTTATAGATGATAAGGTCTTAATAAAAATCGTCTAACAAACCCATAAAATTTTGAATTTTAGGGATCCACTAGTTGATAAGGATTAACTAGTTGTAATTTAAAAAAAAACCATTTAGTTATTGAACGAACATGGAAATGATGACAACACCTTCAATGGATCATGATGTCGGTCAATGTGCTTGGCTAAAGTTTTTGGACCAACCTAGCTAGACTGGGTAACAAGTGGTCCTGGCTTAGTCAATTCCCTGGCCGCGTCCGCTGGACCGCAAGTTGTCGATTCATAACTATGTAAGTCCATCGACTATACCTAAGTCTAATACGATAATAATCTTATTCAAGATAAATCGTATCCCTCCTTGTTTTAGTAGTTGGCAACTGTAAGAAACGTGTTTCGGTTGTTGAGCACACTCAAGCCGTAACAGGTCAATCTTATAGAAACCGATTTCTTGATTGACATCTTAACCTGACTGAAACCGTTGGCTCATCCCTAGAGCTTCGGCGTAAGTCTAACCAAGAATGTAGTCTTAAGCTCTGACCCAAACCGGCGTGTCGTGCATACACCGAGCAAAGGAGCGAGTCAGGCTTGACACGAAAACAAGGGTCCGACTAGGCTAGCCATTGTGATCCGGTTGAGCACACTCATGATCACAAATGACTAGGGGTAAAATCGAATAGGGAGTCATATTTTGATATGATCGACAAAGAGTTCGTCTACCTACAGCCGAGTCGAACGACTTGTTGAGCTACACTCAAGGTCGGGCGACTCAAGGTTGTTGGATTCCTGCTCCCGTTTAATTTTAATCATGTTTTGGAGAAAAACGATCTGTTTATTAATGGGAGAGTATAATTGGACAAAACCCATTCTAATTATATTTAAAAATATTTTGAACACATGCTAATTAGGAGTTCTAATCTTTGCAGCATGATGAGTAAGATTAATAATATCCGAGATAAGAATTTATTAACTGGTTTTAATATTAATAATAGCTGGTTGAAGAAGTCTATAGCAGAAAGGGAAGAAATAAAGGATGTCTATGCCTTAACCTCTAAAATGCAAAGTGTACTTCTTTCAGTTAATTCTAATGCATGGGTGTTAGACACCGGTGCAGGTTCTCACATTTGTAACCAGTTACAAGGATTAAGAATCAGTAGAAAACTTGAAAAGAATGAGATAATTCTCCAAGTCGGAAACGCAGCAAATGTTGATGTTGTAGCCGTAGGAGATCTTAGACACACATTAGCTGGTGGAGCTAACTTGCTTTTGAAGCAATGTTACTATATCCCAAATTTCCTATGCAATATTATATCTGTCTCAGCTTTGGCTAAAGATGGTTATAATTTTACTATCAGCGGAAATGTCATGAACATTGCCCTTGATGGTAAGTTGCTAGGATTTGGGACACTGAGCAATGGAATATACACTTTAAGCAATGAGGTGGTATTAAACGTTAATACTAGAAAACGTAAGGAATCTAGTTTTAATGAAACCTATCTTTGGCATTGTAGACTAGGCCATATCGGAGAGAAGAGACTCAGCAAGTTACATAAAGAGGGGCTCTTGGGCCTCTCGAATTATGAGTCATTCGACACTTGCGAGTCTTGCCTCAAAGGTAAGATGGCCAAAACTCCTTTTGCCAGTCAAGGGGAAAGAGTTATCGAACTCTTGGGTCTAGTACATTCCAATGTATGTGGACCCATGTCTACGTTAGCCAAAGGTGGATTTTCATATTTCGTCACGTTTACTGACGACCACTCAAGATTTGGACATGTGTTCTTGATGAAACATAAGTCCGAAACGTTTGAGCGATTCAAGGAGTATCGTGCCGAAGTCGAAAAACAGACTGGGAAAAGTATTAAGATTCTTCGATCCGATCTAGGAGGAGAATACTTAAGCCATGAATTCCTCACTTATTTAAAAGAGAATGTGATTCTCTCTCAGATCACTCCTCCTTACACACCTCAACATAATGGTGTTTCAGAAAGGAGAAATCGGACCTTGTTAGACATGGTTCGGTCTATGTTAAGTGAATCTGAGTTAACTACTTTCCTCTAGGGCTATGCCCTGGAAACTGCTATATACATTCTAAATAAAGTTCCGTCAAGATCTGTGCATTTGACTCCGTATCAGATATGGACAGGAAAGAAACCCAGCCTAAATCACTTGAAGGTATGGGGTTGTCCTGCTTATGTCAAAAGGCAAAATCCAGACAAACTGGAAGACAGATCCATACTGTGTAAATTTATAGGGTACCCAAGACATTCGTTAGGTTATGTCTTTTACCATCCAGAACAACAAAAGATTGTTGTCTCTAGACATGCCATCTTTCTAGAAAAGGAATTCCTCGTGAAGGAATCCACTGGCAAGGTAATTGATTTGAATGAATGCTCGGAGGAAGTACCCACACAGCAACAAGTGTCGGAACCAGTGGGAGAGTCAGAACTTGACATCTCCCAACCAGTCAGTAGGAAGTCAAGTAGGATTCCTCGAGCACCCGAAAGGTACTACGGTTTTCTCGTAGACGGGGGAATCGAGGATAGCATCATAATTGATGATGACCCTATTAACTTCCAGGAAGCCATAAAGAGTATAGAATCTGACAAATGGCTAGATGCAATGAAATCCGAAATAGATTCCTTGCACGTAAATAAGGTATGGACCTTAGAAAACGTGCCCAAGGGAAATGTTCCCATAGGCTGCAAATGGATCTTCAAGAAGAAGATTGGAGCAGATGGAAAGGTAGAGACGTACAAGGCTAGACTGGTTGCAAAAGGATATCGTCAAATTCTAGGAATAGATTATGACGAAACCTTTTCGCCAGTAGCCATGCACAAGTCTATTCGGATAGTGCTCGCTATTGCTGCCTACTACGACTACGAGATCTGGCAGATGGATGTGAAGATTGCATTCCTAAACGGTGATTTGGAAGAGCAGATTTACATGACTCAGCCAGAAGGCTTCGAAATCAGTGGGAGCAATGGAAAGGCGTGCAAGATGCACAGGTCCATTTATGGACTCAAGCAAGCGTCAAGGAGTTGGAACATCCGTTTCGACAAAACAGTCAAAGAGTTTGGTTTTGTCAGAAATGAGGATGACCCATGCATCTACAAAAGAACCAGTAATAAAAATTCTTTAGTCATCCTAGTACTATACGTAGATGACATTCTGATAATAGGCAACGACATAGAGATGTTAAAGTCTGTTAAAAAATGGCTATCAACCAATTTCTCCATGAAGGACTTGGGAGAAGCATCCTATATACTGGGTGTAAAGATCCATAGAGATAGATCTAAACGGATGCTAGGACTCTCCCAAACCAGGTACATTGAAACCGTGTTAAAACGTTTTAACATGGAAAACAGTAAGGGTGGTTCATTGCCAGCCAATCATGGGATAGCCCTCACCAAGAAGATGTCTCCACAAACCGACTTGGAAAGGGCAAAGATGACCAAGGTCCCATATGCTTCTGCTGTGGGATCTATCATGTACTCCATGATTTGTACCAGACCCGATGTCGCTTATGCACTAGGTGTAGTAAGCCGATATCAGTCAAACCCGGGAGAAGAGCACTGGAAAGCAGTCAAGACAATTCTTAAGTACTTAAGAAGAACTAAAGACTTGGTCTTGGTTTATGGAAGTGAACACCTGAATGTTGAAGGGTTCACAGATTCAAGATTTCAAAGTGATATGGATGATAGCAAATCGATCTCAGGATATGTTTTCACTCTCAACGGAGGAGCTGTCAGTTGGAGGAGTTCCAAACAAGTCACTATTGCAGACTCCACAATGGAAGCCGAATACATAGCGGCCAACGATGCAGCAAAGGAAGCAGTCTGGATGAAGAAGTTCATTAACCAGCTCGGGATGGTTCCTGCCGTTGAAAGTCCAATACCGTTGTATTGCGACAACAATGCAGCCATCAGCCTGGTTCAAGAACCTAGATTCCACAAGAGATCCAGACATATTCTTCGCAAGTATCACCTGATTCGGGAGATAGAGCAGAGGAAAGATATAGAACTCCTTAGAGTCTCTTCAGAAGACAACATAGCAGATCCATTCACAAAGGTACTGGCACGTGATCGTTTAGAAAACCTAGCGTGTAAATATGGTATGAGATACCAAAATAAATAGGCCTGAGTGCAAGTGGGAGATGTAGAGAAATGTATGCCCTCGTGGCTATTTATCTTGATGAAACATCTTGTTCAATAAATGAAAGTGTTCTTTCTGGTAAAGTATTATCTGAGTTGTTCATTACTCGGATTATTCCCTTGGATTCATAGTTAGGTCACACATGTTTCGAAATGTAGATTACGATTATGAGAAATGTCTGACCTCTAATAGCTTGAATCCTAAAAGTGTTCATGGTCATAGATGTGTCGAGAAAGGGGATATCAACACATCAGACAGACCATTGCGTCCCTGTCTGGTTGGTCTCATAACCAAGCGACTTGGTGAAGTCGGAAACAGGACGCATGTGCTCAGTAAAAGCTGAGTTCACTGAACGACCCAAACAAGGAGTTATTAAATGGATACACATTAACTAAACTATCATTAATAACTCTAAGTGATAATAGGTAAGTTGGTCCTTAGGACTTGAGATCATTGTATGAAGCTATGTGTGGACAGTGTCACTTAGGTCTAAAGATCTAACTTCGAGTCTAGGCCTGATGAAAGATCTTAGGCTGGGTGACACTCGAAACATATGAGCCAAGTAGTGATCAACAGAGGATTCGTCTCTTCCGTTAATGGGAAGTTAGTGTCACGGGTCAGTACGGCTCTTGGTAAAACCTTGGCCAAGGTATGTTGTAACTTGTACAACCTGTATGTACCAGAGACCGATGCATACCGACCACTGCTGGCCAATGGGGTTGATAGTGTACCATACCCTAGACTAGCCGAGTGACATAGTCATGACGAAGGGACTAAAACTGCGGAAATTATCACAGTCACAGTCAGAGTGATTTCGTCAGGCACTTTTGCTTAAACGAACCTATCACGTAATCGATGATCCCCAAACAGGGACGACACCTACTGCTAGTGGCCACTGTCGTCTTGAGACTTCGAGTCTCGGCCTGTAGTAAGGGTCAGGCTGTAGGGTCTCACACCGAGTAATATTCACGTCGTAGTAACAGATAGAATGTATAGAGGATATCATTAGATGTAAAGAGAATATTAAATTCACAAGTTGGTTGTGAAATTGGAGCACTCAGGAATGGAGGAAATTTCGTATGGAATCCAGAGGATCAAACCGTGTAGGAATCGGAGCTCGGATGAGCCCAGAAACGCAAGAAAAGGCGAAAGGGGAAGTGGGATAAAACCCACTTAGCAAAACGGGCGGGGCCCGCTGACCCAGCGAGCCCGCCCGCTGGGTGCAGCGGGCGCGGCCCGCTGTTGCAGCGGCCCCGCCCGCTGGGCGCAGCGGGCGCGGCCCGCTGTTGCAGCGGCCCCGCCCGCTGGGCGCAGCGGGCGCGACCCGCTGTTGCAGCGGCCCCGCCCGCTGCCACATCGGGCACGCCCGCTGGGCGCAGCGGGCGCAGCCCGCTTCCCCAGCGGGCGCAGCCCGCTGTCCCAGCGGGCCCGCCCGCTGGGTGTAGCGGGCGCAGCCCGCTGGTGACAGCGGGCTGAGCCCGCGCGGGTGTGCCCTAGCGGGCGCGCCCAGTAGCCTTAGGCGGGCGCGCCCGCTAAGCTTAGCGGGTCGCCCGCCACTTAAGTTATTTTAGGGTTTTTTTGTTGAAACCCTTGACGGCTACGAAATTTGGGTTTTTGCTCAACTTTGAGCAATTGTTTGAAGGGTCAAACGAACTCGGATCTCGTCGCCGTTTGTTCCTACGCGTTCACCATCGCTAGCTCTTCGAAATGATAACTTGTATCATCTCTAGAGCTCAACGATGAGTGAGGATTAATTGGTTGAAGGTTAAGGCTTTGTGTAAGCTACACTAACCTTCATTGAATTAATCCATATCCCTCTTCCTAACATTAGTCCCACATTGCTCATGACAAAAGAAGGGGAGCCGGCCTCCTATATAAATAGGTGGGCACTCCCTTCTTTGTTTCTTGCACCAAGTCTTTGATTAAGGAGCTCACGAATATTTTGAGCAAACTTAATCTAGACTAAATTTATTCTCTTCCTCTATAAATTTTCCTGTCCTCCCACCGAGTCCTAGCAAGACAACGAGGAGGTCCGAATCTGATTCGGAAGTCTACGACGCGGGTTTACTCAAGTGAAATCTTCTACGGCTAGTGATGGCTTCGGAGGCAAGGTGTGCTACGGGAGCTGATCCAGTCTGCGGCAAGGAGCGACGCAACACGGCTCGGAAGTGCGCTACGGGAGCTGATCCAGTCTGCGGCAAGGAGCGACGCAACGCGGCTCGGAAGGCGGCTCAGATCATTGAGCGCAAAACGGTGCGGAACATCTTGCCTGCTCCAGGGCAAGATTCCGGGTGAGTCAATTTTATATGCAATTAGTTTAATTAGTAGTTAGAACTTTCTCGAGTTGGTCGGACCCAACTCGAGTCAGTAGATTTCCTGGCTTAGGGAATTTTTCCTTAGGGCTTTATTTATTAAATAGTTTAATAAATTATTTCTTCCGCTGTTTTATTTATTTTGTTCGTCCGACTTAGGACGGATAGCAATAAATTAGCTCTAAGGGACCTTGAAAATCCCTACAGGGAAATCATCTTGACCTTAGAGGAAAATAACGTAAGATATGTAAGAGAGAAATTCGCCTTTGAAGAACACATTTAAGTGGGCCAATTTTAGCAGAATAGAAGCTACCCAATCTTCATAGGAAGTATCAGAATGTTTTTTCTGATGCCTAAATGCTGATATGAAAGACAGCATTACACAGATCTTCTGCAATTTCATTTGTGTCTCTCCTCAGGAAAGTGCCATGATATACGACAGGATATTTTGTAGGCCATTTGCTGTTTCAACCATGTATTTTCTTAAGAAAATATAGAAGCACTTTCTGCTGAATCTGCTAGACCTAGGTTGTTGTTACATGAAAGTTACTGAGAATTCCACTTCAATTTCGTTCGGGTTGTTTGGTGGAAGATATTGCTGAAATAGAACATTTAAACTTCAATTATTTCAGACTTTTTTGTGAGAAAAAGGACGTGGCCTAAAAGCCCTAGTGACCTTCATATGTCAACTTATTATACCAAAACTAGGCTCCTCCTTCCCACCAAAAGAATGCAGCCTGAAAGTTTTCGACTAATTATTCTTTCAGACCGGAATAGAGAAGACAATACACACAAAAAATTAGGTTGCTTTGCAATGCTGACAGAAGGACCTGAATACAAGATGTATCATAAGGATGCTAAGCCACATTGTTTGTCAGTTATAATTCATGACAAGAAAAAGAATAAATAAATTTATTATTCCTTACCTGTGTTGCTCAATTATGACCCTAAAAGTAGGTCGTTTCCCCCAAAAGTCGTTTCAACTACAGCAAAATAATACATTATTAGTCACCTCTAAAATGTTTAAAGAAATGCTCAGTTGTTAGGGTTCCTGAATATATGACCCACAACATATATTTATAATTTACGACTAAAAGACCACCCACTTTAGGATCGCTTCATGCGTGTAAACAATAACAGACCTTCTAAACCTTGATCTCATACCTTTAGATATGGTAGATAATGTTCATCTTTGTCATTATGTGGATTTAAAACGGAATGTCATAGTACAATATACACAACATGGACAATTTCAACCATACAAAGTTCCTAATCTGATGAAAGATATTTTGAATTCACTAGAACTATATAGTAATCAACAAAGGGAATCACATACCAGGAACTAAAGTAACAAAACTAACGATTAATACAAGTATATACCGATCAAACCTAATAGTTTTAAATGGCTCATCCAGGAGGAGATACACACTGATCGACAATCCTTCAGTGCAAACTCAAAATATTGTCTGCTCCCCGGGCTCATGCCTGATTGGCCACCCTTCCCTAATCACTCGTATAGAAGTCATCCAATGTCATTCCCTTAGCTCCCCAAACATATTCCCAAATTTTCCTTCAGTGCCTTCTCCTTCCCGTATCACTATGCTCTCCTCCCTCTCTCTAACCCCCTAAAAAATGCTGCCCCCTAAGACATGGCCGACGCTGCCACTATGAACAACTTCAGAGACCAAACCCATGAGCCCAATGCTCCCTCCTCCGTACACGAAGTCCATCTTCAGAGACCCCTCATCTTCTAGCTTGACTGTGTATCCTTGTAAAACTCCATATCTGTTTTTTAGCATAGAGATGCGCACACATATCATAAACATGGTTGTTCAAAAGTACCTCGAGAAGCATAAGGGCAAAAACTTTGTTAAACTGTAAATTTTGCGTGTATGTTGTGGCTTTAGTAGATCAAAAACCATCATTAAGCCATCATTTGCAATGTGATCGATTGAAGACATAGCCTCCAAGCAGAAGCTTAATCTGACTTTACAGAATACTCGAATATTTCCGAGAATGAACCGTGAGTATTTTATCCCTCATTACCAAGAAAAAACCCTCTTAATTCTTGGAGAAAATTATATTGTATAGATGTCTGTTTTCTTTCACATCTTGACAGTATCACATAGCAACAGAAGAGAGTCTTTGTATTTGCATTCCTAAATCGGAAGTAAAACAAGAAGTACAGGTTGAGTAACTCAATGTAAAAAACAATTCAGGAACTCAAACACGCTTAATGCTTAATACAACTACTAATTGATCAACTACATATTTTGCATCTAATGTTTTGATTTATATAACATCTCTAAACTTTAAATAATATGACATCATCATATTTCATATCATACTTAAAACTGAGACTTGAAACTCCTTTGATGCAATGTTTATTACTCCATTATAATATTTGGAATTGAAACTTCAGTGTTATTGTTCCATATACCTAATTGTTTTAAATCATCTTGCAGTTGGGATTGTAAAGTACTGAAATCCACCATGGTCCCCAATAGTAAGGCCTTTATGGGATTCCCGTTATGCATCCAATGGAGAGTTATCATTAATTATCAATGTTTGACAATTGACCTGCACAATTCTACTGCTTGTCATTTTTTTCTTTTATCTTTCTTTTCTTTTAGCGGATGGATTGCACATTGATAATTGCTTTCGGCAACAAGGGACATGAGATAGACATTAAAACGTAATAAACTCTTATTAACAGAATGGATCTTACCGTTCCAATGGAAACCCCACAGTCAATGTTAGAGGAACCATCAAGTGGATCAAAGACTACACAGTATCTGGCATGCACATTACAAAAGAAACACTTCGGTAATATTTCATATAATGGAGGTTACCAAAGATGATAGGTTTTCAATGCAAACCTTCCATGCAACGAAGGATCCACGAACGTTGCCTCCTCGTCCTCTTCCGAAACAATAATGCACTGCAAAAGATATGTCGATAACGATCAATAGTCGCAACAGGTCAAATATCACCCCAAGAAATCGACCAAAAATTTTGTAGGCCTTACAGTTCGACCGCTGCTTATCAATGCCTTGACAAAGACCTCGTTTGAAAGCACATCCAGTTTCTTCTGTTCCTTGCCCTGAATTAAAATCATTGAAAGCAACTTAGAAATATCAATCTGGAATGAGCAAAAATTCCGGATTCAAATGAGAACAAGAGCTTGCCTGGACATTGGTCTCTCCTGCAAGTCCTATGAGTTTAGAAAGGCCAGCCTATAGACATTAATGGCGAAAAAAGAAAGAAAATCAGGAACAGAGTATAAATCATTGGAATCCAAGTCAAATAACACCAAACAGGAGATCGCAAGAACAAGAAGAAGAAGACATGGAATTAGATCGGGTACCTTGTTGACGGCAGAGCAGACGAACTTGCAGCCGATGACGTTACTGAGAAAGATGGTGAAATCTCCCCGCGATTCAAGGTGCTTGGACTGATCGTTCAGCACGAATCCATTGATGGTCATCAGATCCGTGCGGTAAGCGTCCGCAGCGTGATCCATTGCTGCCGAATTCGTTTCATTCGCTTAGGGTTTCAAATTTCTTTTCCCTTTTCTTGAGATCACGGAGGGTCTTGGAACGGCGGCCGAGGAAGCAACGGAAGCAGCGCTGGATGAGCGATAGGGCTTGAGAGATTAGGGCTTGAGGAGCGTAGCTATTTCAACCATGATTCCTGGGCTTGAGGAGTGCGGCAATGACTTGAGAGAGTAGGGCTTGAAGAGCGCAGTGATTTCAACCCTGATTCCTGGGCTTGAGGAGCGCATCAATGGTTTGAAAGAGTACTAGGGCTTGATGAGCGAGGACTAAAAACTTTTAGGGGGGAAGGGGACGAGCGGCGGATGAAAACCTCGAGAAAGTTATTTTTTAGCGGTGGAACAAACGTCTCGATATTTTTTATTAAAATAATTATGACCTTTAACAGCGTTCGTAGATTAGAAGCACTGTATATTATCTGACCTTTAACAGCGTTTGCAGAAAGAAGCGTTGTCTATTATCCGCCCTTTTAACAACGCTTGCAAAAAGAAGCGCTATCTATTATCTGTGCCTCTAATAAAAAGCGCTTGTAGAAAAAAGCGTTGTCTATTATCTGACCTTTAACAGCGCTTGCAGAAAGAAGCGATGTCTATGATCCGACTTTTAGCAGCGCTTACAGAAAGAAGCGCTGTCTATTATATGTGTCTCTAATTAACAACGCTTATAATTGACAAGCGCTGTTAAAGGCGTGCTATTAAAGGTCTTTTTCGTAGTAGTGATTAAATGCTGTATTTAAATGCTTTCTTTTCTCGGCATCTGGAGAGTCGCACAATCCAAGTGTCATAACGGTTTTGTCATTGATTGATTGAGAGTCCCAAGAGTCACGCTCATTAAATGAGGTAACTGAAGCTTTTAGAGCTTGTCGAAGTAAAGGCTTTGTGTTTGGCGTTGCCGATATGATGAATATCCGATCATCAAATCTGATGATGGTCCGATCTTCCGGTCTTGTTTAGAAGCTTTGACACCTGACCGTGTGACGAAGGAATATGGATCGTCATTATTGGTCGCGTAGGTCGTATAGTACACATACGATCTATACGTTGAGCGTAACAAGATGCAACTGTCAAGCCACATGACCAGACACGGTAAGCCCTCACCTAGCTGTCTATACATTTCCCCCAAGATGCACTTGGCTGATTAAGAGCAGGTAATTTAAGTTGCAGTTGTGCAATAAATAAACACCGAACGTAGCACAAGATGATTATTTTATATTTTAAGTGATCGCGTGGCAGCACGACCTCTAAATTATGCTTAAAATATTCCATCTTTTGGATCAACTAAGCATATATACATGTCGATCAGCTTGCCCGAAGCTTATCATAGCAAGAAATTGAACTATAGCCATCGCAAATCCTACTAATTATGGCGTCCGCCGAGGGAATGAGCACGAAAGAGCTGCTCGAAGCTCAGGCCCACTTATGGAACGACATGTTTGGCTTCATGAGATCCTTCTCCCTCAAAACCGCGATCGAGCTCGGCCTCCCTGATGCCATTTACAACCACGGCAAGCCCATCTCCATCACCGACCTCGCCAAGGCTGTCTCGATCCCACCATGCAGGGTCGAACACTTCCGACGTCTGATGAGCCTTTTGGTCCACAACGGCTACTTCGAACGTACCCTTGTCCAGGAAACAAACGAAGAAGTCTACACCCTTACCCCGAACTCCAAGATCCTCGTAAGGGAGCAGGTGGAATCGATAACGCCCGTGGTCGAGCTTACCCTGTGTCAGCAGCTGATCGATCCGTGGCAGTCGCTGACCACGTGGTTCAAGAGCGAGCGGCCGTCCACGCCCTTCGAGATGCGCCACGGGGTGTACTTCTGGGACGCTACGGCCAAAGACCCCTAGTTTGGAAAGATAGCGAGGGATGGATTTGGCAGCGATGCAGCAATGGTCGCAAAAGTGATGATTGAGAAATGCGCCGACCAGTTTCAAGGGATCAAGTCATTGGTGGAGGTGGCAGGGCACTCGGGCAAAATAGCGCTGGCGGTTGCGAAGGCGTTCCCTCAGATTAAGTGCGCCGTGCTCGACCTTCCTCATGTGATCGATGCTGTTGAGAAGAGCGATGCGATTGATTACGTGGCTGGAGACATGTTTGAGCGCATTCCGCGCGCAGATGCGCTGATTCTCAAGGTAATTACTGGACAGTTACATTACTAAACAAATGTTTTTTTGAAAAATAAAATGCGATGATCTATGTATGCTTAGTGGGTGCTGATGACATGGAGCGACGAGGAATGCGTGAAGATACTGAAGAGATGCAAGGAGGCGATCCCCACCAAGGAGAATGGAGGGAAGGCTATCATAATCGACAAAGTGATTGATGTAGGATCCGATGGCATACATCCCAAGCTGACGGAAACACAACTTTTCTTTGACATCCAGATGCTGGTTCAAGTAACCGGGAAGCAGAGGACGGAGAACGATTGGAAGAAGCTCTTCGCTGAAGCCGGCTTCAAAGAGTACAAGATCATACCCGCACTCGGCATGCGTTGCATCATCGAGATCTACCACTGATTAATCGCACGTATTTGCATTCTCGTGTGTGTGTGATATGGAGTTTGTGATGTTAAATAACGGCTTCCCCTGAGAAGCTGGTCTCCACTATGGAAAACCTACGTATGGTCGTAACTTGTAAGATGCCAGAAGCCGAAGAAGTTTGCTATAATTTCTTTTCTTTGTCGTTTAGATTATGTAGTACATACTTAATGGAGACACGTTGACACGTTGAAACTGCTCAACCGATCCCCCCTCGACCCAAACCCGCATAAACTTTTGCCTCAAAATTCTGTGCGCAACCTCACATGACCCTCTCCTCTCAGCACAATCATCATGAGTAGACCATGAAAGCATCCTCTTTGAAATTAAATTGAGCGAACACAATTAAGTTTTAACGCAAGTCTAGGACCCCTCAAGGAGATTCTTTGCCAAGCTGTTATAGACAAACATAAGCAATCGACTGCTTCGGTTTACTAGGATCGCCGAGTACAGTAAGTAGCTAGGCCATGTCAGATAAACCTGCTACCTCCGTAATCCCCTGTCATGATCCCCTCTTTATCCTACGATGAATTGTTGAAATATTTTAATGATCTTAACATTTTAAAAGTTGATCTATTCACCAAACTAGACATGTAGAAGTTTAGAATTAATGAATTGAAAAAGAAAGACTAAGAATTTGGAAAGAAGATAGAGATCATAGGAGGTATGAAGTTTTGTAAACATCAACTTGCACATCATGCTTCCATTTCTTATGATCACACAACACAAGCTCAAAAGGTGATCTGTTACCGCTATATCATCCCTTGATGTGGTGGCTGAATACCTTGTCATATTGACAATAAACTCTTGGAAAACAAAGAATCACGAACCAACAATCAAAACTCAATCTCTATGCAAAATCTGCAATTACAATTGTTAATACACGGGTACGGATCATTACAAGTATCCGCGTACCCGACCCATTCGGCGCCCACAACACGATTCCCGTCGCTCAAAGCGGAGTATTACTGAGTCAAGCGAACGGGCTCGTTCAACCGTTAAGCTTCCGCCGATATTCAGGAGGAAGTTAATGGGGACGAATAAATTGGCCGTCGTTATCTCGAATCCCAAGAAGATCGCGCCCAAATCAATGAGAGACGGTTAGACACAATCAATAAGAAGCTGCCTATAAATACCCAAAACGACAAAGGTAACGAGGTTCCAATTTTCGAAGGTACGAGATCTAATACATAGACTATACTCTTTCAGCTGATATTTCTTATATTATAGAGCATGCGATGTCAGATCTAAGACGAACCTCCATGGGTCGATCTCAGTTGCAAGCTCCCTCTCGTACTTAAGTTCTCATACTAACTTAAGTATTGGAGGGGATTTGAGTCGGGACCCAGATCAGACCCCCATAACGTTCCTTTGTGGTGTAGATCTTCGAGCCTCAATCTCCTACGAATGTCGTTTTCGAGCTTTCCAGCCTTGATCTGTCGACGTACAAGCTGCTCGAGGGTCGATCGAGCACCGCATCTCAATCAACATCCATCATCCGACCCTGGTTCTACCAACCTAGGGTCACACCTCCCTCGCTGAAGAGGCTCCGACTCAGCACGAAGGGTCTACGTCAGCTTGACAACTGTCTCGGTCATTTTTGGTTTTAACAGTTTTGGCGCCGTCTGTGGGAATCCGAGTTGACATTCCAATCGACAGAACATTTCGACCATGCCAACTCGCCCACCAAGAACCTTCGATGATGCCTTGGCACCTCCCAGCGTCGGCCTCCTCAGCATGATAATGAGAGGTCCTTCGTACCCGGAGCTGTCAACCTCGCTTCAAAGCTCCTACGCCAAAATCTTGATGACGATTTCCGTGGGGCGAAAGCCGCCCAGCGATTCTACACATCCTATATCCTTCTCAGATGAGGATCTAGTGAGTGTAGAATTTCCACATGATGATGTCCTTGTCATCACAGCTACCATCAACGAGATCGCCGTGAAGAGATTACTCGTCGACACTGGAAGCTCTTGCGACGTGCTTTTCTTCACCATGTTGGAAGCTTTTCTTCACCACGTTGGAAAGAATAAGGCTCTCCTCTGCAGAGTTGAGACCTTGTTCGGGGCCTCTAATGGGGTTCACCGGACACTCAGCTCCAGTAGCAGGCATCATCACCCTGCCGGTGACCTTAGGAACGCATCCACGACAAGTCACTCGTCTGACCAATTTCATGGTGATAAAAATCAACTCGGCATATAACAGAATCATCGACATACCACTACTAAACGCTGTAGAGGCGGTGGTCTCACCTTTCCGTCAAATGATCAAGTTCCAGACTCCTGAAAGGGTTGGAAAAGCGAGATGAAATCAGAAGCAAGCACGGTCAAGCTATACTCTGTCCACCGCTTTGAGAAGGGTTGGACAGGCAGACCCAGTCGATCTCAAAGGTGAGGATCGACAACCCCCTGCCGTCGAGGAGACGGAGAACATCTGAATCTTCGAAGAAGACGGGAAGACCGTCTTTTTTGGGTCAATGCCCCCCCTTTCGACCTAAGGGAGCAGCTGATCGATATTTTGAGATAGCATGCTGACGTTTTCGCCTGGTCTCCGACAGATATGCCCAGCATCGACACCTAGGTGATATCCCACAAGCTTGAAGTTGACCCGACATCAAAACCCATGAAGCAAAAGAAGAGGAACATGGGGGGTGAGAAGATGAAGGTCGCAATTAAAAAAGATGGATCGATTTCTAGAGGCGGGCTTCATTCGAAAAGTCAAGTATCCTGACTGGCTCTCGAATTTCGTGATGGTGAAGAAGGAGAAAGAAAAATCGCAAATGTGCGTCGACTTCACCGATCTTAACAAAGCATGTCCAAAGGATAGTTACCCCCTGCCTCGGATCGACCATCTGGTTGAAAGTGCTTAGGGTTACGAACTCCTCAGCTTCATGGACGCATTCTCAGGGTATGACCAGATCCAGATGGCACCGGAAGACAAAGAGAAGACATCATTCATCATCGATCGAGGTATTTTCTGTTATACCAAGATGCCATTTGGTTTGAAAAATACATGGGCCACGTACCAATGCATGATGAACGAGGTCTTCGGGCTCAAATCGGGCGGAACCTCGAGGTCTACATTGACGACATACTGGTCAAATTGAGCAAACCCATGGATCACATCATAGATATCCGAGAGATATTCACACAGATTCGACGATACAACCTTCGACTCAATCCGGCTAAATGGACATTCGGGGTTCGGTCGGAGAAGTTCATCGGTTTCATGCTAACGAACCGAGGGATCGAGGCTAACCCGACAAGATCGTAGAGATCTTAACGATGAAGGAGCATTCGACCATCAGGGAGCTCCAAAGACTGAATGATAGGATAGCTGCTTTGGGTCGGTTCTTGTCAAAGTTATCTGAGAGATCGTTACCTTTCTTCAAAGTACTGAGGAAGGCGATAGCATCCGTCTCAAATGACAATAGGGCCATCGAGTGGGACGCGAACTGCAAGAAAGCCTTCCCCGAGTTAAAGGAGTACATTCGCAGCCCCCACACCTGACCAAGCCAGATAAAGGTGACCAACTCATCATTTATCTGGCTAGTACAATGGAGGTCGTAAGCTCGACGCTCCTCAAATAAGAATCGAGAGTGCAACGGACCATCACTATGTAAGCCAAGTTCTCTGAGGCACAGAGATAAACTACTTAAGGATAGAGATGATGGCTTTCACACTGATCCAATCCGCGAGGAGGTTGCGACCGTACTTCTAAGCACACACCATCCTGTTCCTCACCGACACTCCCTTGGAACAGACCCTAAAGAGGCTGGACTGTTCAAGGAGAATGAAGAAGTGGGTAGTCGAGCTGAGAGAATTCGACATTCAGTTCAAGCCGAGGACCGCCATCAAAGGGCAGGCCCTTGCCGACTTCATTGTTGAACTCACTTACGACGACATCCCAAAGGAAGAGTTATATGTTACTAACATGCAACCCGATGCTATCTCTTCACCTTTGACAGGTCTCAATTCGTCAACCGACGTAATTGAAGACGAGAGAACATGGATCATACAAGTGGACGATTCGGCCACTCAAGCCAGGAGCGAGGCCGGAATAATTTTCCAAACGTCAGCGGGCAATATATTCGAATACGCTCTCTACTTCGATTTGCAAACCACAAATAATGGTGCGGAATATGAACCGACCATCAACAGACTTCGATTGACTCGAGCCCTATGAGAAAAAGTGGTCCAAATACTCAGCGATTCCAACCTCTTCGTCCACCAACTAAACGGAAGCTTCGAGGCCCGTGAACACACAATGCAGATTTACATGCAAGTTGCTAAAGCAAAGCTCGCCAAATTCAGACGAGTAGAAATCCATCATGTACCAAGGTCGAAGAACAATCGAGCCGACGCCCTTTCGAAGCTCGCGTCATCCTCTCCCATGGGACTCGATCGGACGGTGTATGTACAACGTCTACCACACCCCAGCGTGCTGGAGCAGGAACTGCTAAGGCTCGACCGAGGAATCACTTGGATGGATCCCATAATCCGTTAGCTGAGCACGGGGGAAAAGCCGACCAACCCGGTGGAGACACGAAAGCGAGAACGGAAGGCATACCAATTTGTTTTGCTAGATGGTTTCTTGTACAAAAGGCGATGGACCAGGTATGACATTTTTTCCTACCTCAAATAGTTAGCCACATAGGAAGCACTCTATGTGATCCAAGAAATCCATAAGGGCGATTGCTGGAATCATTGCAGGGGAAAAGCAAATAGCTTTGAAGGCTGTAAGACAAGGCTACTTCTGACCAATGATGTTCAAAGATACCGTCGAATGCGTGCGAAAGTGCCCGATCTGCCAAAAATTCTCAAATGTCAGTTCGGCCCCTCCAACTGATCTGATCCACATCGTTAGTCCAGTTCCCTTTGCTAAGTGTGGATTGGACCTCCGCAGCCCGTTCAAACAAGCAAGCGGGCAACGAATATTCCTAATAGAGGCGATCGAATACTTCACGAAGTGGATCAAGGCAGAGCCCCTATCCCAAATCACTTGGAATGAAACTCGAAGCTTCGTCTGAAAATCCTTTATCTGTCGTTTTGGCATCCCAGAATCCATTGTGACAGACAAAGGGACGTAATTCGACAGTGCTGGCTTCAAAGATTTCTGCTCCAAGCTGAAGATCGAGCTGCATTCACCTCGGTTGCCCATCCCCAGTCTAATGGATTAGCATAGGCTGCTAACAAATGCATCCTTGGACCCCTTCGGAAGGGAATAACCGGGCTCGAGAGTGTTGGATCTGAATCCTAGCCTAGAGGGGGGGGGGTGAATAGGCTAATAAAAAATTCTCGTGCAACCCACAAGAAATCACACGCAGTTATAGCACAACCAGAGTAACTCAAAAGCAGACACAGAGTACACAGCAGATTTACCCTGGTTCGGTCGTCCCAACGACCTACTCCAGCCCCCAAAGCAAATACTAGATTGAATAGTGCAATAGGTACAAAGTCACAAGTTAGAGCACGCTCAGAGCACCCTCTACGTCTCTACACTCGTCAGACTCTCAGTACCACACACACAGTGTTTCCTCTCACTATCAATCATAGCAAAGCTTTCTACCAGCTTGTCCCAAACTAGCTGGGTCCCACTTGTCTAGTCCCAACTAGACAAGTCCCAAAATAGTCCCTGAAAAATAGGTAAAAGTTTCCCCACAGAGAACGTTACACTAAGACACAAATAAAAGAGTTTAAGGGTTTAGAAATGCTCAGTTTGTGTCCGTGTAGGCGTCTCTGTCAATCAGCACGTCATCAGCTCCAATCTGACGCAAACGGTGTCTCAATCCGACTCCTGGATGTCAAGATATGCACTGGTCTGTGCGTAAAGCAATTTCAGTTCAATCCTTTATAATTCCTCGGTCTGTGCACTCAGCAACTCCCTTAAATAAGGCTGTCGGTGTGCAAAGCAAACCAGTTCAAACTTTTTAAAATATCAGCCTGTGCGCAAAGCAGCTTCCTTAAACAAATACCCTGCCACGTCAGTATGTAAGTATTTCCTCTTTCTTTCGCACGCAGGGGTCTTCATTGGCGAATTTGAGCGGCGGTCGTCGGCGACGCTCCGAGCAACAACTTCAATTTGAGTGACGGCGGCGGAGCTCTTTTGTTGGCGGCGACGGTGACTGCGAGCTTTGAAGATGAACGATCTCCAGCGATGATAACAGTCGGAGGCGGCAGCGACTTCGCCTCACGGTGGTTCTTTCTCCGTTGCGGTCTCTGCAGCAGCAAGCACTCCTCCAATTGCGGCGTCTTCTTCTTGTTCTTCTCCGATCGTCTTCGACATCGAGCGCTTGGCGATAGGAGCTTCGGTCAATGGAGATACGTCGTTTTATTCGTGCACTCAGAGTGTTCGATCGAATGTCTGACCAAAGATCCTCTGCTTCTTCGGCGGCGAGATTTGGACGGCGACGGCGGGATCTTTAGAAGACAGCGACGGCGACTGTGTCTTGATGGCTGCAGCGACGGCAGCGGGAGGTGTGACGGTGACTTTGCAGCTTGATGTAGACTCGATGGGTGATGATGCAGCGGACCACTCCGACGACGGCGACTATACTGCTCCGAGACACACAGCGTTGACGACGAGAAGATATGCTTCCAACGGCAGCGCGAGGCTTCGATGACGAGCTCTATTCGTTCGACTGCAGTAAAGCTCCAGTAAGTGCTCTTCGTCAGCGATCTCCGTCGACGAGCGTATGAGCTTTGAGAGCGTAATGATCGGCATCGAGCGGATGAACGATGAGGGCACGATGAAAGCTTAAAAGCTTCGTGGACAGCTCGTGCAGCACGTGCAGAAGTTGAGAGGGCTTTGGCGATGATAAAGGCTGCAAGATGAGGGTTTAATTTTTGTGGGTTTTGCTTTGAGGAGGGGTTTCGCACATAGGTGTTGAGATGAAGCTTTGGCCTTGGATCTTTGATGAAGCTTGGGAAATTTTTTAGTCTCGATTATGGATGTATCAGCCCCTTGTAGTCTTTAGTATTGAGGAGGGCTTTGGAAATTTTGTTTGACAGCCGCACAAAGTATTAGCCCCTCAACTATTGATTGTTGCCACCTCTTTATATTTTTTGTATTGCCGCAGCTTCTAATTTTTGTAGCTCTCCTCTCTTTTTGCAACCCTAGGGATGATGCCCTTAAATAGGTCATGAGCTAGGGTTTTGACCAATAAGATTTGCAATTTGAATTGTGGATTTGATGCCATCTTCAATAGGTATTTGAATAGAAAATGGATTGCCATGGGATTCGGATGAGACCAAGATAGGTAATGACTTGGTTTAGATGTGGGTGAATCCAAATGAATCATCTCTCCCAATATTGACCAAGTCCATACTCATCTCACATTGGACATAGTCCTCATTGCTTTTCATTGACCAAGTCAAACTTCTTTGTACACACACGCTCCATCTCTCCCAATGTGCTATACGAATAGCAATTCCGCCAAATATCGAAAGTATATCATTGTGCCAGGCCTGAAACATTCTTAGCACACACATTAGATATACCGACACGTTTGTCATCATCAAACCAAGTTCCTAGATCGTTGCTTCCAACAATCTCCCCCTTTTGGTGATGACAAACCCACAAAAGATTTGATCAATAGAAATGAGTGTGTGAAGTGTGTTGAAGGGTGTAATGCAATAAAAATCATGAGATGAATATTCAAGCACTACAACATGGCATGCACGAACTAATAACAAATACAATATCATGCTCCCCCTTCTCTCAAGCTTAGCATGCTCCCCCTTCTCTCAAGCTCCCCCTTCACCATATAATACCAAAGTTGTCATAATCTTTTCTTTTCTTTCTCCCCCTTTGTAATCACCAAAAGTGGATTAATGAAGTCACAAATATATATTCCATGCAAAAATAAATCATTATTAAATGTGGCAAGCAATTTGCATGAGTATTCCAAATAATAGTCAGTTCAAGTTCAAAGAATTTCGTAACAAGACTTCTCCACCTTTGTGTAAGTGTAGTGATATAGACAATAAAGTACAAGAGGAGATTCAATATCAGAAAATCAACCAAATCAATCCACATTTTCCAATTATCATGAATATCACTAGGATTGATTTTTCCCACCTCATCAAAGATGAGTTCAAGTTACCGAACCCCAAAACATGGCCTAAAAGGACTTTTAAATGCGGGGTGGCATTGCTTGACGAGTTATATACACCAACGCTAAAGATTACCCATGTAGCATAAGTTGGATACTCGTGGGTTGTGTTTTAGCCATGAAGTGTATCCATTTTTCATACGGAGCAAATATCGTTTTTTTCAATTCTTTTGTGCTCAATTTTAATTCATGGCTAAACACTTCATATCCCTTAGAAAATTTCAGAAATTAATCATTCCTACATTCACTTATCATTATTCTTCAAAAGAATCTCCAAAAGTACTAAAAAGTCAAATATCGTGAAAGTGCAAATGTAGGTGTAGGAGTCAAGTTTAAAACTTATGAAACATGTCATGGCTACTAAAAAGAATAACATCAAGTTCATGTAGCTACAACAATAATGAATTGACTTCTACAAGGGATAGATTGATCATTCATACAATACCACTTAAGAGATTCATAAGCGGATTCAATAAGCACATTTTTTTTTATTTTTGATTTTTCAATATTTTTTTTCGAAATAAAAACATTAAAAAAACATCCATGCAAGCACACAAAACAAAGTAAATCAAGCACACACGCAAATCTATGAAGGTATGCAATGAAATGCAAAGAGGGAAAGAAAATTATACCTTCTCGTCGCTTTTTGACGAAGGAGCTAAAAGAATGAAACATTGAATTTAACGCTCCTCGCCAAAACTCCATCACACCTACATGAAAGGTGTTAAGTGTGACCTTGGAATCCAACAAGGTCCACTAGTGTTAGCCAATATTGTTTTAGGAACCCACACTTGTTTAAACTTGATTTTAGTGTTCCTAAATTTACAATATTATGAAGTATGGCCTACACTATCACAAGTAAAGCACTTTGCATATAAGTTCTTCGCAATAGATGGTGCATTGTGGAATTTTTTGAATTTTGGCTTTTCAACGTTTTTCAAACCAAATCCAAGTCCTCTTCTATTATTGCCATATAATTGATTCTCTAAAATAGTATCCAACGATTGTTTTCCCATAGAGAATTTCTTAATGGCTAATTCAAGATTAGAGACTTTGGATTTTAACAATCTATTTTCTTCCACAAGCAACGTGCATATACTTATAAAAGCTCTCTTGTTTTCCTCTTCCTTCTTTTCAAATTCAACCATTTTTCTTTTAAAATCATTATCCAACATGCAGAATTTATCATTAAGCTCTCTAATGACATAGTCTTTTTCAGTTTCGAGCTTAATCAAATCAAGTTTAAGCATGCTAATATTATTCATCAAGGAAGGACAAGAGAGACAAGGTGCTTCATCATTAAAACTGGATTTTTCTTTTTTCAGACTATCAATAGTAGAGTCACGTGCAACAATATCAATTTTGAGTTTTTCAATCTCTTTAGACATTTCATATTCAGATTGTTGCATTTCAAAGTTCTCATTTTGATAATCATCTATAGTGGATTCAAGCTCTACTATTTTATCTTGCATTTCTTTACAAAGAGTAAGGAGTTTAGTTTTACTACCAGAAGTTACCTCATTGTGTATTCCCATCAATGCCATGCATGAATGGGCTTCGTGTTCCTCCTCCTCGCTCTCAGCTTCGCTATCCATGTCCCAAGTAAGCACCTTGGATTTTCCCTTTTCTTTAGCTACCTGAGCTGTCTCATGTGGGCAATCTCTCATTCGATGTCCTCTTTTCTTGCATTTAAAACAAGTCATTCTATTAGTAGTATTCTGATCATAATTTTGCTTAGAAGACTGAAAAAAGTTAGAGCGATTAAACCTGGGTGCCATTTCTGCTCTCCCTTGCTTGGTCTGGACAAACTTTCTGAAATTTCTGACCATTAGCGCTATGTCATCATCATCATCTTCACTTTCGTCAGCTTTCAGAGCAAGTGGCTTGGTAGCTTTCTCTTTTTCCTCAGGTTTCTCCCTTTCATCAATATTTTGCAATTCAAGCTCGTGGGACATTAGATTACCTATTAAGTCCTCCACCCTCATCTGTGACAAATCTTTCGCTTCTTGGATGGCAGTGACTTTAGGCCTGAAAGAGCTTGGCAGTGCTCTTAATATTTTTCTCACCTGCTCAAGGCTAGAATATGGCTTACCGAGCGAACTAGACTTGTAGACAATGTTGGTGAACCTCGCAAACATTTCTGATATCGTCTCTGATGGTAGCATGCGAAATCCCTCGTATTCCGTGCTCAGAAGTGCAAGTCTAGACTCCTTCACCTGTGACGTTCCCTCGTGCGTTACCTCCAAAGTATGCCATATTTCCTGCGCAGTTAGACAATGTGAGATACGATTGAATTCAGATTTATCTAATGCACAAATAAGAGCATTCATAGCTTTAGCATTTAAAGAATAAAGCTTCCAATCATTATCATCCCACTTATCATCAGGTTTAGGCATCTCAGTATTTTCAATTTTGATAACAGGTGATTTATATCCTTTTTCAACAATTTTCCAAGCTTTATAATCAATAGAAATAAGATAGATTTTCATACGATTTTTCCAGTAAGCATAATCTCCTCCATTAAATCTAGGTGGTCGGGAAATAGACTGACCCTCAGCAAAAGCACTATCAATGTGGTCCATGGTCAAACTAGGCTAGATCTACTAAACTGGCTCTGATACCACTTGTTGGATTTGAATCCTAGCCTAGAAGGGGGGTGAATAGGCTAATAAAAAATTCTCGTGCAACCCACGAGAAATCACACGCAGTTATAGCACAACCAGAGTAACTCAAAAGCAGACACAGAGTACACAGCAGATTTACCCTGGTTCGGTCGTCCTAACGACCTACTCCAGCCCCCAAAGCAAATACTAGATTGAATAGTGCAATAGGTACAAAGTCACAAGTTAGAGCACGCTCAGAGCACCCTCTACGTCTCTACACTCGTCAGACTCTCAGTACCCCACACACAGTGTTTCCTCTCACTATCAATCCTAGCAAAGCTTTCTACCAGCTAGTCCCAAACTAGCTGGGTCCCACTTGTCTAGTCCCAACTAGACAAGTCCTAAAATAGTACCTGAAAAATAGGTAAAAGTTTCCCCACAGAGAACGTTACACTAAGACAAAAATAAAAGAGTTTAAGGGTTTAGAAATGCTCAGTTTTTGTCTGTGTAGGTGTCTCTGTCAATCAGCACGTCGTCAGCTCCAATCTGACGCAAACGGTGTCTCAATCCGACTCCTGGATGTCAAGATATGCACTGGTCTGTGCGTAAAACAATTTCAGTTCAATCCTTTATAATTCCTCGGTTTGTGCGCTCAGCAACTCCCTTAAATAAGGCTGTCGGTGTGCAAAGCAAACCAGTTCAAACTTTTTAAAATATCGGCCTGTGCGCAAAGCAGCTTCCTTAAACAATTACCCTGCCACGTCAGTATGTAAGTATTTCCTCTTTCTTTCGCACGCATGGGTCTTCGTTGGCGAATTTGAGCGGCGGTCGTTGGCGACGCTCCGAGCAACAACTTCAATTTGAGTGACGGCGGCGGAGCTCTTTTGTTGGCGGCGATGGTGACTGCGAGCTTTGAAGAGGAACGATCTCCGGCGATGATAACAGTCGGAGGCGGCAGCGACTTCGCCTCACGGTGGTTCTTTCTCCGTTGCGGTCTCCGCAGCAGCAAGCTCTCCTCCAATTGCGGCGTCTTCTTCTTGTTCTTCTCCGATCGTCTTCGACAGTGAGCGCTTGGCGATAGGAGCTTCGGTCAATGGAGATACGTCGTTTTATTCGTGCACTCAGAGTGTTCGATCGAATGTCTGACCGAAGATCCTCTGCTTCTTCGGCGGCGAGATTTGGATGGCGACGACGGGATCTTTAGAAGACAGCGACGTCGACTGTGTCTTGATGGCTGCAGCGACGGCAGCAGGAGGTGTGACGGCGACTTTGCAGCTTGATGTAGACTCGATGGGTGATGATGCAGCAGACCACTCCGACGACGGCGACTATACTGCTCCGAGACACACAGCGTCGACGGTGAGAAGATGTGCTTCCAACGGCAGCGCGAGGCTTCGATGACGAGATCTGTTCGTTCGACTGCAGCAAAGCTCCAGCAAGTGCTCTTCGTCAGCGATCTCCGTCGACGAGCGTGTGAGCTTTGAGAGCGCAATGATCGGCATCGAGCGGATGAACGATGAGGGCACGATGAAAGCTTAAAAGCTTCGTGGACAGCTCGTGCAGCACGTGCAGAAGTTGAGAGGGCTTTGGCGATGATGAAGGCTGCAAGATGAGGGTTTAATTTTTATGGGTTTTGCTTTGAGGAGGGGTTTCGCACATAGGTGTTGAGATGAAGCTTTGGCCTTGGATCTTTGATGAAGCTTGGGAAATTTTTTAGTCTCAATTATGGATGTATCAGCCTCTTGTAGTCTTTAGTATTGAGGAGGGCTTTGGAAATTTTGTTTGACAGCCGCACAAAGTATTAGCCCCTCAACTATTGATTGTTGCCACCTCTTTATATTTTTTGTATTGCCGCAGCTTCTAATTTTTGTAGCTCTCCTCTCTTTTTGCAACCCTAGGGATGATGCCCTTAAATAGGTCATGAGCTAGGGTTTTGACCAATAAGATTTGCAATTTGAATTGTGGATTTGATGCCATCTTCAGTAGGTATTTGAATAGAAAATGGATTGCCATGGGATTCGGATGAGACCAAGATAGGTAATGACTTGGTTTAGATGTGGGTTAATCCAAATGAATCATCTCTCCCAATATTGACCAAGTCCATACTCATCTCACATTGGACATAGTCCTCCCAATATTGACCAAGTCCATACTCATCTCACATTGGACATAGTCCTCATTGCTTTTCATTGACCAAGTCAAACTTCTTTGTACACATACGCTCCATCTCTCCCAATGTGCTATACGAATAGCAATTCCGCCAAATATCGAAAGTATATCATTTTGCCAGGCCTGAAACATTCTGAGCACACACATTAGATATACCGACACGTTTGTCATCATCAAACCATGTTCCTAGATCGTTGCTTCCAACAGAGAGAACCTGGCCAGAAGAAATCCCTGGCATACTATGATCGTATAGAACGACCCACAAAACCTCGATGGGAGAAACACCATTCATTCTTGCTTATGGATGTGAAGCTATCATCCCACTGAAAGTTAATGAACGACCATTTCGTCGCCAATACTATGATGACAGATGAAACTTGGAAGTGATTGAACTCAACCTGTAACTGATCGTCGAGGTCTGCGAATGGGCTTTGGCAACCCTCATTGCACAAAAGGGGCGCATGGCTCGATACTTCAACTCAAAGGTTCGCAGATGCAGCTTTAGTGTAGGAGACTTGGTGCTGTGTAAGGCTGCTTTTGAAGGGGGTTTGGCGGACCCTCAGAGCTCAGATCTGTGTCCGTCCTAAGTCGGACGGACCACAGAGGCATAAAGCGTAGCGGAAAATTAAAACTATCTAGTTAAACAATTTAGCTAGGCCCTGAGGGAGCCAGAACCTTGCCCGATATATGCCAACTTGGGGTGGATCTGACCACCCCAAGAAGGATCTATTCTACTGCGACGAAATTAAACTATACTAAAATTACTTAGAGAACATACCCGAAATCTCGACCTTGGGTCGGGCAAGATGTATTGCACTGTCTTCTGACGCTCCTCGTAGCCGAATTGCCTTGACTCGATCCACCTGAGCCGCCTCGCACCTTCGAACCGATCTGCCTGAGCCGACTCCCTCCTCCAAGCCGATCATACGCAGTAGAAGGTTTCACTTGAATAGACACGTGTCTTAGACGTCTGGATCCGAATCCAAACCCCCTTTGTAGTCTTGCTAGGACTAGTCGGGAGAATAGGAAGAAGAGAGAGAGAGAGAGAGAGAGAGAGAGAGAGAGAGAGAGAGAGAGAGAGAGAGAGAGAGAGAGAACAGTTTAGTCGTAGATCGAGCTTGCTCTAAAATCCGGAGCTACTCGATCGAGGACTTGGTGCATCTTTCAACGAAGAGAGTGCACCCCTATTTATATAGGGAGTCGGCACTTCTCCTTACGTTGCGGGCAATGTGGGACAATAGTCAAAAGAGGAGAAATTAATTTAAGCTAATTTAGCTTAATTGAAGTTTTAGTAAGCTTTTCATAAAATCCAACTTCAACGAATTAACTCTCCTTATCCGTTAAACTTTAGACACCAAACAAGCTATCAATTCGAAGGTCTTCGAATGGTGAATGCGTAGGAACGAACGGCGACGAATTTTGACTTCGTTTGACCTCTCAAACAATTGCCCAAAGATGGGGAAAAAAATCAATTTTCGTAGCCGTCATGGAGGGGTTTCAAAAAACCCTACAACTTAAGTTGTGGACGCGCCCGCTAGGCGTAGCGGGCGTGCCCGCCCAAGGCAAGGAGGGCAGGCGCATGCCCGCTGCTGTAGCGGGCCGTGCCCCCTGTGCAGTGGGCGCTGGCCCGCTGCAACCAGCGGGCTGCGCCCGCTGCTACATCGGGCTGAGCCCGTTGTGCAGCGGGCCGCGCCCGCTTCGCAGCGGGTCATGCACCCGTTTACCCCTCGTGGATGGGCCTGTTAGCCCAGTGGGTCTAACCCACTTTGCCTTGGACTGTTTTTGCATTTCTGGGCTCGTTTGAGCTCCGATTTGGACGCGGTTTGAACCTGTGTTTAAACCGGGACGATCCCGTCAATCAGGTAACCCTTTCCAATGTATTTGTTCCTACAAATATTGTCGTAACCAATTTATGACACGTTTAATCTTTGTTTGCATCAAATGCAACAATGTCCTTATTGCTTCTACGACTTAGTCTCACACTGGCTTGTGAACATTTAACTATTCCATTTCATCATATGAATTTCTCTTATTGATCTTCCTATTACTAAGACACGAAATCTACTCGGTGTGAGACCCTACAGCCTGACCTTACTACAGGTTGGGGCTCGAAACCCCTAGACGACGGTCACCACGAGCAGTAGTTGTCGTCCCTGTTTCAGAATCATCATAACGTGATCGAACCATTGACAAAAGCATCGTTGGGTTTACTTTTGCTGTGTCAGTGATGAATACCGTTAGCTATATTCCCTTCGTCAAGACTGTGTTCCTGTTGGCCTAGGGTATGGTTTACTGTCAAACCCATTAGACAACATTGGTCCGTTTACAGCGGTCTTTGTTGCATTCACGTTATACATCTTACAACGTACCCCGGCCGAGGATTAACACAAAGACCGTACTGAGCCTATGACACTAACTTCCCTTTAACGGAAGAGACGGATCTAATCTTGGTCATCTACTCGCCTCGTGAGCTTTGGGTTCAACCCAACCTAAGATCTTTCAGCAGGCCTAGCCTTGAAGCTAGATCATAGGTCTAAGTAACACTGTTCGCTCACAGGTTCGTACAAATGACTTCAGGTCTTAAGGACCAGCTTACTTAACATCACCTTAGAGTTATTATAGATAGTTTAGTTAAAGTTTAACCATATAATAACTCTATATTGGTCGTTCAGTGAACTCATTCTCCAATGAGCACATGTGTCTCGTCTCCGACTTCACCAAGTCGAATGACTATGAGATCATCATTACCCTAAGGTAAGACAAAGACACATTGGTCTATCCGATGTGCCGATATCCAGTTCTCGACACATCTATGACCATGAACCGTTTAAGACTTAAGTTTCTATTCGGTCGCATACTACTCATAATCGAGATTTTATCCAGATTCGTAAGGACCTAACTATAAGTCTATGGACATTATCTAAGTATATTTATTCAAACGATTTCTTACTTAGGATAATGGACACCATATATTATATGAACAAGACGTACACTTAGGATAAATCGCCTTATGGGCATATATCCTCCTACATCTCCCACTTGCACTTAGGCTATTTATCTCGGTATCTCATACCGTTATAGCATATCAGTCTCTTTGGACATGCATATGAAAACCTAAGAGTGGATTTACTAACGAGTATCTATAATGCATTTTAATGGATTATTATTCACACATCTCTTGATCACAAAAGGATGATCCTTGAAAAATGATTTGGATCAATTTTCCTTTCTGAAGAAGCAGAGCCAACAACCAATACAGTCGGTTTCTTCTCAATTTTCTCAAACGGCCTAAGCATGCTGAGGAGACCAGGAAGATCCGTTTCAATACTGTTCATTATGAAACCAATAATGAAAGGCTTAAAGGCCGGGGTTAAAGATTTAAGGATAATGTCCACGGACATCTCATTGCCCAGGACAAAACCCAACTGGGCGGCGTCTTCTACGTACTCGATCATCTTAATGACATGATCTTGTACGGGCCCTGTCTCCATCTTTGTGCCCCAGAGATTGCTCGTGGCTTCAAACTTGGCAGCTCTAGACCGCGTGCCGTATAACTCTTGTTCATTCAGAAGCATACTTTGAACATCCAAATGTTCATGCTTTCTCTGCAGTTCGTTATTCATCGAAGCCAGAGTAAGGCACCTGGCCTTCTCTGCATCCCTCTGGTATAGCTTATAGGCTTCCTTTTCCTCGTAGGTCGCATCGTCGTCAGGCTTCTCCGGAGCGTCCTTGAACAGCACGTATCCAATCCCGGCTAGAGAAAGGACTAACTTAATGTTCCTAAGCCAATCCTTATAGTTCGTTCCATCGAGCACGTTCTTCTCTACCATATACTTAAGACCCGAATCCATTCTGTAATTTAGTAAATACTTTAGTCAGTATATGTTCGTTGTATAGTTTCAATGGTTTTTAATAAAACTATATTCTCCCACTAAGTTTATTAAAGCCAAAATAATAAACAGTTTATTTTATACTATATTCTCCCACTAAATTTATTAAAGCCATAATAATAAACAGTTTATTTTATAGTAACATTTGTGTGAGAGAGATCCGACTACCCTGAGTCTGACAACATTGAGTGTGTCTCAACAAGTTGTCCAACTCTGCAGTCGGTAGACGAACTCATCGTCAATCATATTAAATATGATTCACTATAGATTTTTACCACTAGTCATTTGTGATCATGAGTGTGCTCATCCAAATCACAATGGCTAGCCTAGTCGGACCCTTGTTTTTATGTCTAGCCTGAATTGCTCCGGTGCTCGGTGTATGCACGAGACGATGGTTTGGGTCAGGTCTTAGACTACATCTTTGGTTAGACTTACACCGGCGCTCGGTGTATGCATGAGACGACGGTTTGGGTCAAGTCAAGATGTTATCAAGAAATCGGTTTCTATAAGATTGTCATGTCACAGCTTGAGTGTAGCTCAACAACCGTAACACGGGTCTTACAGTTGCCAACTCCTAAAACAAGGAGGGCTACGCTTTATCTTGAACAAGATTATTATCGTATTTGACTTAGGTATAGTCGATGGACTTACACAGTTATGATTCGACTCCTTACGGTCCAGCGAACGCGAGCAGGGAATTGACTAAGCTAGGACCACTCGGCCCCTAGACTAGCTAGGGTGGTCCAGCAAACTTAGCCAAGCACATTGACCGACATTATGATCCATTGAAGGAGGTTCATCAATTCTATGTTCATCCATCAACTAAATGGCTTTTAATTAATACTAGTTAATCCTTATCAACTAGTGGATCCTAAAAATTCGAATTTCTTTATGGATTTGTTGAACAACTTTTATTATATCCTTATCAACTAGTGGATCCTAAAAATTCGAATTTCTTTATGGATTTGTTGAACAACTTTTATTATATCCTTATCAACTATAAGATTCATATGTTCATCATGCTACCCAAATCTTATTAGGATTTTAATAAGACAATAAAAACATTTTTCAAAAATAGTCTTTAAATGATAATCATCATTCAAATGATTTATTATAATGATTGTCAATCAAAGGGACTACCCTAATCTGGTATTTGGTTTCGATGTTGTTTTTGTTTATTTAAAACGTAGCATGTCAATAGTCATTAAAATTTTATCTTATAAATTTTTAATCTGTTAATGGCTAACCTAAAGGGTTCATGAATACATTATTCATCATGTCCATTAAAACATAAACCAACTAATTTAATCGCATAAATTAAATGTTCAATTAAAGTGACATACAATGAAAGCATGCAAGTTAAAATTATCTACAACATAATCAAATAACTTGCAAATCTAAAATTTAACATTTAAATTTAAAGATCTAAAATTTTAAAGCTTGAAGCACTTTTATCACATAAAAATTTGGTTTCATAAAATTATCAAATAATTCAAACCTAAGCTTTAAAATTTAACGATACATTTCTAAGATTAAAATATCGCATAAAATAATCTTGAAACCTATATGTAATTAAAAGAAACAAATTTATATTTCCACCTTATGGGAATAAAATTTTTCTTTATGTTACACATTCATTAAAACAATTTTAAAACATTTTTAAAGTCATTTGAAATTAATTTTAAAAACTTTCGGATAAAGTTTAAAAAATTTTCAACCTTTATGTAACCAAAAGAAATAAATTTTCAATATCATCTCATGAAATAAAATTTTTCTTTAATGTTACATAAACTTTAAAAACTTTTAAATGCTTGCTAAAATTATTGTATCTCATAAAATAAAAGGCATTTAAACATGGAAGACTTATTAAATTTATCGCATAAAACTTAAACGTCCCCAAAAAATTTTTCAGCTTACAAAAAAATTTTAAAACACAAAAAAATATTAAACTGATTTTAACATAAAGTTAAAATGTCCGTATGTTCAAAACAAGCAATTTAAAGAATTTAAAATCGTTGCAAATATAGATCTACAAGCATAACGAGGCTCTGATACCACTAAAGGGGTTTTGGCGGACCCTCAAAGCTCGGATCAGTGTCCGTCCTAAGTCCGACGGACCACCGAGGCATAAACCGCAGCAGAAAATTAAAACTATCTACCTAAACAATTTAGCTAGGCCCTGAGGGAGCCAGAACCTAGCCCGATCTATGCCAAATTGGGGTGGATCTGACCACCCCAAGAGGGATCTATTCTACTGCAACGAAATTAAACTACACTAAAATTACTTAGAGAACATACCCGGAATCTCGACCCTGGGGCGGGCAAGATGTACCATACCGTCTTCTAACGCTCCTCGTAGTCGAACCGCCTTGACTCGATCCACCTGAGCCGCCTCGCACCTTCGAACCGATCTGCCCGAGCTGACTCCCGCCTCCAAGCCGATCACACGCGGTAGAAGGTTTCACTTGAGTAGACCCGCGTCTTGCTAGGACTAGTCGGGAGAATAGGAAGAAGATAGAGAGAAAGAGAGAATAGTTTAGTCGTAGATCGAGCTTGCTCTAAAATCCGTAGCTACACGATCGAGGACTTAATGAAGCTTTTAACGAAGAGAGTGCACCCCTATTTATTTAGGGAGTCGGCACTTCTCCTTTCGTTGCGGGCAATGTGGGACAATAGTGAAAATAGGAGAAATTAATTTAAGCTAATTTAGATTAATTGAAGTTTTAGTAAGCTTTTCATAAAAGCCAACTTCAACGAATTAATTCTCCTTACCCGTTAAACTTTAGACACCAAACAAGCTATTAATTCGAAGGGCTTCGAATGGTGAACATGTAGGAACGAACGGCGATGAATTTCGACTTCGTTTGACCCCTCAAACAATTGCCCAAGTATGGGCAAAAAAATCAATTTTCGTAGCCGTCATGGAGGGGTTTAAAAAAACCCTACAACTTAAGTTGCGGACGTGCCCGCTAGGCGTAGCGGGCGCGCCCGCCCAAGGCAAGGAGGACGGGCGCGCGCCTGCTACTACAGCGGGCCGTGCCCGCTGTGTAGCGGGCACTGGCCTGCTGCTACATCGGGCCGTGCCCGCTTCGCAGCGGGTCGTGCGCCCATCTGCCCCTCGTGGATGGGCATGTTAGCCCAGTGGGTCTAACCCACTTTGCCTTGGACTGTTTTTGTGTTTCTGGGCTCGTTTGAGCTCCGATTTGGACGTGGTTTGAACATGTGTTTAGACCGGGACGATCCCGTCAATCAGGTAACCCTTTCCAATGCATTTGTTCCTACAAATATGGTCGTGACCAATTTACGACACGTTTAATCTTTGTTTGCATCAAATGCAACAATGTCCCTATTGCTTCTACGACTTAGTCTCATAACTGGCTTGTGAACATTTAGCTATTCCATTTCATCATATGAATTTATCTTATTAATCTTCCTATTACTAAGACATGAACGCTACTCGGTGTGAGACCCTACAGCCTGACCTTACTACAGGTTGGGGCTTGAAACCCTTAGACGACGGTCACCACGAGTAGTAGTTGTCGTCCCTGTTTCAGAATCATCATAACGTGATCGACCCATTGACAAAAGCATCGTTGGGTTTACTTTGGCTATGTTAGTGATGAATACCATTAGCTATATTCCCTTCGTCAAGACTGTGTCCCTGTTGGCCTAGGGTATGGTTTACTGTCAACCCCATTAGACAACATTGGTCAGTATACGGCGGTCTTTGTTGTATTCACGTTATACATCTTACAACGTACCCCGGACGAGGATTAACACAAAGACCGTACTGAGCATGTGACACTAACTTCCCTTTAACGGAAGAGACGAATCCCATCTTCGTCATCTACTCGCCTCGAGAGCTTCGGGTGCAATCCAACCTAAGATCTTTCAGCAGGCCTAGCCTCGAAGCTAGATCATAGGTCTAAGCGACACCGTTCGCTCACAGGTTCGTACAAATGACTTCAGGTTTTAAGGACCAGCTTACTTAACATCACCTTAGAGTTATTATAGACAGTTTAGTTAAAGTTTAACCATATAATAACTCTATATTGGTCGTTCAGTGAACTCATTCTCCAATGAGCACCTGTGTCTCGTCTCCGACTTCACCAAGTCGAATGACTATGAGATCATCATTACCCTAAGGTAAGACAAAGACACAGTGGTCTATCCGATGTGCCGATATTCAGTTCTCGACACATCTATGACCACGAACCGTTTAAGACTTAAGTTTCTATTCGGTCGCTTACTCATAATCGAGATCTTATCCGGATTTGTAAGGACCTAGTTATAAGTATATGGACATTATCTAAGTATATTTATTCAAACGATTTCATACTTAGAATAATGGACACCATATATTATATGAACAAGATGTACACTTAGGATAAATCGCCTTATGGGCATATATCCTCATACATCTTTCACTACTAAGATTCTCAAGCAAGGAAAGCTTGCTGCGAAGTGAGAAGGACACTACACATTGATTGATGTGTCGGTCCTGCCACCTACCGGCTCACTACATTGGATGATAGAGAGCAACCTCATCCTTGGAACGTCGATGATTTACAGAAGTACTATCAATAATTGTACAAGCAGGGTAAATGCATTAAATGATCGAAACTTATCTTTGTCTTTTGTCTTATGCTGATTCATAATAAATGCAAAGTCGATTGTTTGTCGACATCCTTCTGATGATTTCTGACCTTAGTCGTCAGTCGTAAGTCATAGGTGCCTCGCCTCCTCTCCACTGAGCGACCCACGACCATCGTCAATCGTAAGTCGAAGAGGCCACGTCCCTCGCCATCGAATGACTCTAATCGTCAGTCGTAAGCCTAGGGATCACCACTCGCCACTGAACTACCCACGACTGTCGTCGACCATAAGTCGAAGGGGCCTCGTCCCTCGCCACCGAACGACCCTAGGCGTCAGCCGTAAGCCGATGCATTACCCCTTGCCTCTGAACGACCTGCGACCATCGTCGGTCACTGTCGTCGATTGTCATGCCCCGCTTCCCATTCTACCGGGAGCGAGGACACGAGTGGGTCCGCGATGTGCTTAAAACAAGGGGTGTACTTTTTTTTCTTTTCTTTTCTTCCTCCTTGGTTTAAACACACTAAGCGTCTGTGTAAACTACAGGTCCTTGCATGCAAATTTAAGAAGCAGTCCAAACAATATTATTACATATCCAGCGTACAGAATTTAAGATACATTTTGGCCTTAGCATGGCCAATACAAACAAAGTACACAAATTACATTATTTCAAATATAAAGTTTCCATCGCGAAGGTGATCGTCTAATCTTCAGCAGGTAGGTACTCCACGTTTCTTCGAGTACTGCCTCAACTTCTACGGCAGTGTCTTCAGAAAACTCACTATCTATACATGATGGACTTTTTGTAAAACAATAAAGTTAAATGTCCATCCGCGAGGTTTACTTGGCAAGTTAATCTCCAAAACAAAACGTTAGGTATTTAAAATTGAACCAAGCTGAACTTTAAAGACAAGCAATAAGTCAAATTTAAAAGAGTTATAGCAGTTAAACATTAGCAGCAATTTGTAACCTGCAGCAATTTAATCATTTGATAGCCATTTGCAATACTATTAGCAACCTGTAACAATTTAACATTTGATATCAAAACTGTAACGTTGTTAGCAACCTGTAGAAAAAGAGGTTAGAGCAATAATTAATAACCAGTCTATTCTAGTGATAAGTCCATGTCCAAGAGTATGAGAGATGACTAACATGCGTCTTGTGATGGGAGTTAATTCGTGACGATGCTCACTGACCACATATGGCGATATTCAAGCTCTAACCTCTGTAATGTGTTGGAGGTATTCGGTTGGGTGCATCCAGTCACTCTATAACACTTGTGATCATAGACTAACCCAATCCCACGGGTCAAGTCAAGTGTCGGGTCAAAAGTACGTGTACTATCTATTTATATTGAAGTTCCATCTTCCATTCATTTATATTGAAGTTCCATCTTCCATTCATTCATATTGAAGTTCCATCTTCCATTCAGTCTATTCAGTATATTTGCATCATATTAGATGCATATGATGTCTCATCGGTCCATTCAATAATCTCAACCAATTTTACAGTTTTGTGATTTAGTTACGTAATTATGCGAAGTATAGAAATGCACAATAATTTAAAGAAACGAGTATAGAAAATGGTTTTGACTAAGCAAATGAGGATAAATAATTTTAAGATATTTTTCTAAGGCTAGTAAACATCTTTCAAGATCTTAAAATAACTAATGGGGATTTTTCTTAATTTAGAAGACCCAAAAACTAATTAAAAACGAGAAAACGATTTTTCATTATATTTTCCAAAGATTTCTTTAGGGCAAACCATACGTCGAAATTCTTCCAACAAGGGGTCAAAATGACCATATTAACTAGTACAACAAACTATATTTTTCTCGTACGTCAGTGTAAGTGAAAATCGCATGATATTAATTTTAAAGTAAATTTAGTTTTATTGAGTTTTTCCTTTGAAAAATCATTGTGGGAGATATACTTATCTTTTGGTAATCAAACCAGGGACAATTAGTCTGTTTCATTGTTTCTGATTTTGTAACGCCCCACTCCCCGGGATACCCGACAAGTACGAATCCGTTTCAGGTACCTCCGAAGAGACGGGTGCTACGAAGAAGAATACAAAATTTCAAAGCACAGGCAGGCCCACTGCGCACTGCTGAATAGTACCTGTAGCATTCCAGATAACAAACACAAAACACCATAAGGACAACAGCTCAACCAACCTACTCCAGCTATTAAAATTAGCGAAAGCCTCAATCATTAATAATAAAAATAATCAACAGAGTAAGAATGACATGCGTCAACAATTACATCAGTACTAACACCAATATTAATAACAACATCACCAAAATAACGACCCAACACCAATAATAATAATATCATTCTTTAGTAACTATCTCGGCATCACAAATTATTATGAACTTACTATTTTACACGACGCACGCTAATAACACTAACAACATGCTAACCATAATATCAATTATCCAAACCACACGCTTGCCTTACATGTAGGAAATTACTACACACACACAACAAAATTACTGTATGCACACACGCAACCAGCATTTTACACAGACGGGCATTACAATCTACCCACCTTCAAAATAAAGTTCGTCCTCGAACTTTCTAACTTAGGGCATAGCTGTGGGTGAATAGAGATATATAGGGTCACTCTACCCCTTCATATTGATAAAGCACATTCATATACCTACACTTTTACTAGTTCAAATACATGCAAGTATAACATTTCAAACATACCCACAAGCACTGCCATCCTGAGACATACAACCACCTATGCCACCATGTACACATTTAAACATACACACACATGCCATACATAAAATCTTACACATCAACATCAATACACCCGGATATGACTATATCGATCCTAACACCGGTGTAAGTGTACCCGCTTACAACCAGACCTGTAACCTCAAGCATCTCACATATATACTTATATCAAACACACAACTCTAATGGCATGCCCACTCATACCTGAGTGGAACACAAGGACCCATACAGCCAACACTCCACATATATAGTTGGCCGAGAGATCAATCAATAATATAATATCATGAAACACATTATAGGATACCATTCATTAACACATTAACACATAAACATATGCACCTCTTATACCCAGACATACAATCATGTATGTCCCTTAATATCCATCCAACATTCGCATATATATCTTCACACAGAGTCTTACATGTTAATATCAATACATGAAGATCTATACAAACAGCGTGCCAGCCTACAACCATGCATGTATCATATACTCATCACATACACCCACTCATAACAATAGTACTATCAAGACATATTCACACTTACATGGGTGGAGCTCAGGGAAGGGATCCACTCATGCAGTTGTGCACTCTACATGTGCATATCACAGACAGTATATAGCCACCATGCAATGAATCCATACACTACATGCACCTTAATCACGTAGATAACTCAATTTTTGTTCCACACTACTTATATGTTAATCCTTTAATCAATTATTAACACGCACACTTCAAATACAATCATATAGCCATATGATCATTCATACACATACCATAGTCATCTACGATCATAATCACACAGAGGAGTATATCATCTCAATATACTCGACAAGCCATTCAATGCTTATATAGTTAACAATACATAAGTATACATACATACACACATACATCACATACATCTGCATACCCATACATCGTCAATTAGCACTCAAAGGTCCTCCCTCAGGGGTTCTATACCTTAAGCTTCTGGTACTCAGGTCCTATCCCAAGGCTGGACTCTATCCACCTTAGGTCTAAACTCCCCTCAGAATACCACATGCACTACCCTTACACAGTCGCAGTATGATGACCTGCATGGGCCACCAAATGTAACGCCCCACTCCCCGGGATACCTGACAAGTACGAATCCGTTTCAGGTACCTCCGAAGAGACGGGTGCTACGAAGAAGAATACAAAATTTCAAAGCACAGGCAGGCCCATTGCGCATTGCTGGATAGTACATGTAGCATTCCAGATAACAAACACAAAACACCATAAGGACAACAGCTCAACCAACCTACTCCAGCTATTAAAATTAGCGAAAGCCTCAATCATTAATAATAAAAATAATCAACAGCGTAAGAATGACCTGGGTCAACAATTACATTAGTACTAACACCAATATTAATAACAACATCACCAAAATAACGACCCAACACCAATAATAATAATATCATTCTTTAGTAACTATCTTGGCATCACAAATTATTATGAACTTGCTATTTTACGCGACACACGCTAATAACACTAACAGCACACTAACCATAATATCAATTTACTATCCAAACCATACGCTTGCCTTACATGTAGGAAATTACTACACACACAACAAAATTACTGTATGCACACACGTAACCAGCATTTTACACACACGGGCATTACAGATTTTCTGGGCCTTTCAGTGTATTTTTTTGATGCATGTATAATTTACTATGAATTAACTATGAATCTGCCATATAATGTTATATACATATATACTTATATGTATTAACTACAAATCTGAAGTATTTTTGTATATACGTATATACTTATACGTATTTAATGCGTATTAATATTAACTTACATCTGTTCTCTTCGTTAACATCAGCATGCTGGGTGGGGGCAATTCGCGTCAACGGCAACGACGGAGGGGCAGCAGCTGACGCGACTGGGGTCGCCGTGGGGCGAAGGTGGTGGAGACACGTCAGTGGCGAGTCGGAGCCCTGGGTGGCAGGGCACGAGGTAGGAAGGGCGGAGGGGCATGGGTTGAGGTTGGGTCGACGCCGGAGGGAGAAGGACGGGGCTGTCGAGGCGGAGCGAAGCGAGGGCGCGGCGACTCCACGGGGAGACAGTCGGAGTGGGGGAGGAGCCGTCGACTGTAGGGTTCGGTAGGTTGAGGAAACGAGGAGCGTCGAAGGCGGAGGCGGCGCTTGTCGCCGTGGTGAGTGGGAGAGGGGCGGTTGTCGGAGCTCGGCGACGTAGTCTGGGCAACTGTGGAGACGGACTTGAGGATGAGGGGGCAGAGACTCGGATGAGAGGGGGGCGCTCTGGATATGGGAGAGGGGGAGGAGAACGGGGTGTAGAGGGATGTGCCCTCAGATTATTTGTATTTGATGTACATGATAATTTAAGCTTAGGTAGGTACTATTTTGCATTTGATGTAAACCGGATTAAATGTGTCGTAAATAGTTTACAAAAATATTTAATGAAATAAATGCAAGGAAAAGTTCGCGGGTAAGACGGGAATGTCCCGGTCTACGCCCAGGTTCGAACGGCATCCAAATCGGACGCCAAATACCCAAGTTACAGCCAAAATAGCTCAAAGGGGTCTTACTCATGCCCAAACTGGGCATGGGTCAGACCAGGCTGACCCAGGCTTGACCTGGGGACCACCCAGGTCAGGCCTGGGAGCTTGGCCAGCCAGGGCCAAGGGCCCTGGGCCTGGGAGCCTAGGGCGCCAGGCGGCCTGGGCCTGGGCGCCCTGGGCCTGGGCGCCCTGGGCCTGGGCCCGGCACCCATGCTCAGGCGCCTGCGCCCGGGGTGACCGGCGCCCTGGGCGCCTGGTCGCCCAGGCGCCCGGGGCGCCTGACGCCTGGCGCCTGTGCCCAAGTCTGGGCCAGGTGACCAGTCAGCTTTTCTTGAGCAGTGGGGCCCACACACTGGGCCCACCACTGGGTGCAGAATACTAGGGTTAGTTGGCAGTTTTGACGGCTGATTTTGGACGAAAATCAAGCCTTGGGATGATCTTTGGGCGATCAAATGGAGGGTCAAACGGACTCCGATTGACTCGTTGTTTTTTCCTATGCCTTCACCGTTGAATGCCCTTCGAATTGATAGGTTGTATCAATCATGAAGCTCAACGATGAGGGGTTAAAATTCATGGAAGTTTGGCCTTTGTGAAAGGTAAACTAAATTGAATTTATTAACTCCAAACTTTAGTCCCACATCGGTTGTGGAGAAAAGGGGAGAGTCAGCCACCTATATAAATAGGGGCCTCACCCTTCCTCCAAACTTGTCCTAAGCTCAAGATTTGAGCGTCTTCCAAAAACATTGGAGCACGCTCGGATCAAAGCTTAAATTAATTCCTCTTCTCCTTATATTTCTGCCTTACTCCTGAAGGGATCTAGCAAAGCCACGAAAGAGTTCGGATTCGGATCCGAAGTCTTGGCGAAAGCTTTCACTCGCGTGAAACATTCTTCAGTGCATGGTTGGCTCGGCGACACGAGGATTGCTCGCCTCGGGAGGCGGAGCAGTTAGAGGAGCGGTTCAAGAAGCGGCTCGGCGTGGGACAGGGAGTTGTTCGGAAGACGGTGCTATACACCTTGCCTGCCCCAAGGCAAGGTTCCGGGTATGTGTTTTTAGAAGCTTCCATTTAAATTATTCGCAGTAGTTTAGACCCATCTTGGGGTGGTCAGATCCACCCCGAATTGACAGAGATCCTGGCTAAGGGTCATGTTCCTTAGGGCTGCATGTTAATTAGATTAACATATTTTTTCTGCTGCAGTTTTGCTTCAGTGTTCCGTCCGACTTAGGATGGGCACGGATTTGTGCCCTGAGGGTCCACAAAAACCCTTCAGTGGTATCGGAGCCATGTCTGTATGCTGATCTAGGACTGCGATTAATTAATTGAAATGCTTTTAAAATACTTTTAAAATGTTTTAATGTTATGAGATAATTTTTTAAATGTTTTTAGATGCTTTTTAAAAATGTTTTAAAATTTATGTGATATTTTTTAAAAGATGATTTTAAAAGCCTAAAATTTTTATGCGATAAATATTTTGAGCAACATGCAAATTTTGTGATCTTTTAAAACAAGTTTTTTATTTTATGAGATAAAATAAAATGTTTTAAAAATCATATTTTTAAATTTAAATGTTAAATTTAAGTATGCTTGCTAAATTTTTTTATTTGATAAACATTTTCTATTTAATTGTTAAATGGAAGGACACTCTTTTTATGCGTTAATATTAGTGTAACTTTATGTTAATGGCTATGCAAATGTTGTCACTTATTTGATAACACAAGACAATCCTCTTAGGTTAGCCATTAAGAACTCGTTAAAATTTATGAGATAAATTCTAATGACATGCTATGTTTTAATAAAACATTAACAACACTTTAAGACCTAATTTCTAATTAGGGTAGTCCCTTTAATGAAAATTTTATTTTAATTGTTATAATATTAATTCTCATTAAAGGAATTCGCTTTTAGCGTTGTTAATAAATTTATTAAAAATCCTAATAACGATTAGGGTAGCACGTGAACCTTATAGTTGATAAGGTTAATAAAAGCTATTAAACAAATCCTAAACTTTTGAATTTAAAGATTCAACTAGTTGATAGGATTAATTAGTTGTTAATAAAAGCTTTTTAGTCTATGGAACGCATATAAAAATGACAAGCTTCATTCAATGGACCATGATCCAGTCAATGTGCTTGGCTAAGTTTATTAGATCACCCTAGCTAGTCTAAGGGATAAGTGATCCTGACTTAGTCAATTCCCTGGCTGTGTTCCGCTGGACCGCAATGACGCGAATCATGACTATATGACACCCTGAATTATATCTAAGTCAAATACGTTAATAATCTTCTTCTAGATTAGCCGTAGCCCTCCTTGTTTTAGCGGTTGGAAACTATAGGACCCGTGTTCCAGTTGTTGAGCTACACTCAAGCTGTGACATGGCAATCTTATAGAAACCAATTTCTTAAACACATATGATGTAGTCTAAGACCTGACCAAACCGACGTGTCGTGAATACATCGAGTGCCGGGGCAAGTCAGGCTAGATGCAAAAAAGGGTCCGACTAGACTGGCCATTATGATTTGGATAAGCACACTCATGATCACAAATGGCCATGGGTAAAAATCGATAAGAGAGTCATATCTGATATGATCGATGAAGTGTCGTCTTCCAATTACAGAGTCGAGCAATTTGTCGTGAATACACCGAGATTGTTAGGCTCAAGGTGATTGGATCTCTTACCCATTTATTTAATTTGATTAAATCGTCCATTGTCAAGACTTAAAATGATCGTGAAAATAGTGGGAGGATATAAATAGATAAAAGTCATTCTACCTATATTTAATATTGAACATATGCTAAACTAGGGCAAGACTATGTTTACCGATGGAATAAAAATATAGTATTTTAATGGAATTAGTTAACTGTTAAATAGGTTGATTAATGGAATGTCAAAGATAAATTCTAATTGATAGAATTAAACTATATTCTCAATGACATTAAAATGACCTTCTAAAGAACAGACTTAAGAAATATGATTTCATTAAGTTCTGGGTCCAACAAATAAATTCACGCTACATGTCACTCGCCTCTATATGGGGCAGCTTGAACATATAGGATATTCGAAGTATGTCTCTCCCTACGACTTGTTGAGCTACACTCAAGGTTGTATGGAAAAACAATTTCGATCCGCAAAGTTCGAGAATTCGATCAAACTGTTTGAGTCGAATACGAGTGCATGAACGGTGCAAGGCTATGTATCCCAACCGGATCTTAAGACAAGCAACTTGTTGAGGTATACTCAAGGTTGCAGAGCTCAGGTGTTTGGATACACAAGATGCGTGCATAGCTATTCATTTATGTTGGGCTATTTTAATATCTAAATGTGATTTAGAAAAAGAAGAAAGCACTCCGGAAAGTCAATCAAGTTAAATAGTTTAATTTATGATTAGTGAAGGCATAAGTAGGAGGGAATGAAAATGTGACATATTTTGATGTCACAATTTCATAATTATTATTATACAAAAGGTTAACATATTTTGACAAATGTCGTCACATTGCTTCTGAAGCAATGAGTAATATGTATAACGATAATATATATATTAAATGTTAATATATAAATACAGAAGTTAATAACAAACTTATATGGCAAAATAGACTAGGCCGTATCGAGAGACTAAGCTTCCCAAGTCACATAAAGAGGGGTCTGACCTCTCGTATTATGAAGTCTACGGACACTTGTGAATCTTATCCTCTTAGATATAATGGTCGAAACTCATTTGTAAGACAGTGGGAGAATGAGTTGTCGAACTCAGTCTCGTACATACTGATGTACCCGAGTCTAGATTAACCAAAATAAGTTATTCTTATATTTTATTAAGACACGTGTTCTTGATGGAACACAAGTCTGATAAAATAAAGAACGAAATAACAAAAGTATTTAAACTGATTCGATTAGATCGAATGGTCAAATACTAAGCTATATAAAATCTTGCGTAATTAAAAGAAAATATGATTTTCTCTCAAGTCAAGTCTGTTATAACACATCGGTGTGTTAAAAGGTATGAATCATATTTAATTAGACTTGGTGCGATCCATAGTAAGTGACTCTGAGTTAAGTCCTTCCTCTGGCTTCAGTCCCAGATAGTAATGCCTAGGTTTTGATAATGTTCTATGAGGACATTATCAATAAGATATTCATTAAATCAATCGTAAGGAAGTTGTATAATTACTCGAATCTCGTGAGACGAAGAGTCGAGTTAGACATCATAATTGATGATGACTTAGTCAACTTCTAGGATGAAATTCGGAGTAGCAACTCCGATTTATAACTTGATGCAATCAGAATAGGTCTGTATGCGTAAATAAATTTTGGAATTTAGTTTACGTACACAAGGAAAATGTTTCCTCACTTTCTGCAAGTAAATCTTTAAGTTAAAACATTGCTGCAGAAATAAAATAGTGCAGTACAATCATGTTGGTCGTGAAAGATTTTCATCCTAATTCCTATAAACGGATTCTGATGAAACTGTTCTCGTCAGCAGTTGTGTACAGATCTACTCGGACCAAACTCGATGTAAATGCTCATGATGACCATGAAAACTGAAACATTCGATTATACGTTCATTTTTCTATATGATTTAGATGAACCAACTTATGTGAATCACAAAGAGAGTTTTCAAGGTCAGTGGGAGCAAACAAATTACATGCGAGGCATCAAAGGGATGGACCATATATTTTGACAAAGTAATAAAAAAGTTTGATACTTTATCAGAAATAGATATGAGCCATTTGAATTAACCAGTATCTAATTTAAAATTATTATCTTAAGGTACGATAAACTGGATAAGATCCAAGGAAATAAAATATTATTAATTCCGAAAGACCAAGTGAATTATTTGAATGAGATTCAAATGGTTGGTCTAATATGAACATAGAAACCCCTTAAGTTTATACTGTAGACAGTTTTAGCAGATCCACTCACAAAGGCTCTACCACATGAAGTCGGAAAAACTTATGTGTAAAAATGGTATGAGATATCGAGATAAATGGGCCTGAGTGCAAGTGGGAGATATTGATAGATGATGCCCTCGAGGCATCATATCTCTGTGTGAATAGCATAAACATCTTATTCGAAATAATAGTAAGCTGTTATGTAGTAATTTATCTAAGTTATATTATAATGTAAACATTAGATATTAACTTAGGTAAAGTCCTGAGACTTTATGCATGGTCAAACATGTATCGAGATGAGTGTCTCGATCATGGAGAAATGTTTGACCGTCTGTAGCATAAGTCTAAAAGGGTTCGTGGTCGTAGATGTTTTGAGACAAGGATATCGAATCATCGGATAGACCATTTTGTCTTAGTCTTCACCATTTAGCGATGGCGATGATCTCATGATCATTTGACTTGGCGAAGTCGAAGACGAGACACATGTGCTCATTAAAGAATGAGTTCACTGAATGATCCACAAGAGTTATCATATGGTTATATTGACCAATCTGTCAATGATTACTCTTAGTGATGATAGGCAAGTTGGTCTTTTGTCTTGAGGTCTTTTTACGAACCTGTGCGTGAATGGTGCCACTTAGATCACTGACCTAGCTTCGTGCCTAGGCATGTCGAAAGGTCTTTGATTGGGTGTCACTTGAAGCGTACGAGGAGAGTAATGACCAAGAGAGGATTCGTCTCTCCCGGTCAATGGGAGTTAGTGTCGTAGAGTTAGTTCGGTCTTTAGTAAAATCTCTGATCAAAGTATGTTGGAAGAAGTCCAATATTAGTTAACTAAAGATCGATATAAACTAACCAGATTCAAGTTATTGGGGGTGAGAGTTTGACCGTACCCTAGACTTGATCTACACGATATAGTTAAGACGAAGAGACTATAACTGCAACTCATCATGGACACAGTCAGGGTGGTCCCGACAATACTCATGTCGATGAGTCAACCACATAATTATGATTCTGAAACAGGGACGACAACTACTGCTAGTAGTCTCTACCGTATAGGGCTTCGAGCCCAACCTGTAGTAAGGGTCAGGCTGTAAGGTCTCACACAGAGTGCGACCTTCGTCTAGTAATAGGTACAAACGATTAGGGAGAATATGCATTTGATGCAAGGGATAAAATATTGCAAACATTGTTTACAATTATCTCCTACATTCGGGATAAATGATCCTGAGTGCAAGTGGGAGATGTAGAGGGATGTGCCCTCAGATCATTTGTATTTGATGCAAATGATAATTTAAGCTTAGATAGGGACTATTTTGCATTTGATGCAAATCGGATTAAACGTGTCGTAAATAGTTTACGACAATATTTAATGAAATAAAAACAAGGAAAAGTTCACGGGTAAGACGGGAATGTCCCGGTTAACCCCCAGGTTCGAACGACATCCAAATCGGACGCCAAATGCCCAAGTTACAGCTAAAACAGCTCAAAGGGGTCTTACCCATGCCCAAACTGGGCATGGGTCAGACCAGGCTGACCTGGGTCAGACCAGGCTAACCCAGGCCAGACCACCCAGGTCCGGCCTGGGCGCCTGTGTTGGATATGGAAGACGTTTGTACACCCTTGTGGGGGATGTACGAGGGAATACGGACCTCGAACGTCGCGCACACAAAGTCGTGTGCAAAGGGAATCTGTTCTCTTGCGGAGAGGATCTCTGTATGAGTGGGAAAGTCGCATTATATATGCATAAATGCATGCGACATATGGCTAATAAAGGGGGAATATCTTAAGCTTATGTTGTACCATGCATATGGTACAACTTAAGCTTATAATGTGCCATGCATCATGGTACACCTTAATTAAGTTGTTCCAAAGGAACAACTTACCCTAAAATAACTACCTTGGGGGCTATAAATAAGACCCAAGGGTAGCCATTTTCCTTACACCATTTGCATGAAATTCATGAATGCATCTTCTTCATAGCGAAGCTCTGCAGAAATATTTCCTCTCCCTCCATCCAAGTTCTTAATCTAAAATAGAGATTTAGATTGTGGATTAGTAGCCTTACTCCGTTCGTGAGAAGACTCGATCCGTCGTGGCGAATCCGAAGGCAAAGTTCCGAGACTACCGCTCCGCATACGCTAGCGTAAGTCTCCACTTTAATTATCGATCCTAACTCTGTTTTGGACAGGATCCAACATTGGTATCAGAGCCATATGGGTTCGCCCCGGTCAATCCACCGCCCCGTCGAAACTACGAACGAGTCGTTGTCTTTTTCACGAATGGGTCTCCTACTATTACGGATATAGTAGGAACGCTTCGTGACGGAGAGAACGCAGCGGTTGTTCTTTTCACGTTAGGGTCTCCTATCATTACGGATATGGTAGGAACTCTCCGTGACGGGAAGAACCGACCATTCACCTAGTACGTTATTCATTTTTGGCACACGGCCTTTAGGAAATAACTAATTTCTCGACGAACGGGTGCTTCATCGACGAACGGGTGCTTCATCGAGGAAGATGATGGAAGTTATTTCCATCGGGTAAGAGGAAAATTTGGTGCATGTGCACCATGGCCAAATGGGCTATGAAGGCCATGCACCCCCTCTCCCCATGCGGAGGGGGTTGGCTACGGCCAATAACCACCGGCGACCACCCCATCAAGGGGGAGGAATGAGTGCGGCAACCCCATTTAAAGGGGGTGGCCGGCCATGGCCAAAGGGGCCATGGCCGGCCAACGCCGAATGGCCTTGGCCATGACCGGCCATGGCTAAGCCATGGCCGGCCATGGCCAGGCCGGCAGTGGCCGACCAAGGCCAGGCCGGCAGTGGCCGGCCTTGGCCAAGCCCTGCCGGCCAGGCCGGCCTGCCGGCCCTGGCAGAGGCCAGGGCCGGCGCCCTGGCCACTGCCAGGGCCAGGCCGGCCCTGGCGGAGGCCAGGGCCGGTGCCCTGGCCGAGGCCAGGACAGGAGCCCTGGCCCCGGCCAGCGGCCTGCCGGCCCTGGCCGGAGGCCAGGGCCGGCGCCCTGGCCTCAGGCCAGGGCCTGGCCGAGGCCAGGGCAGGAGCCCTGGCCCCGTCCAGCGGCCAGGCCGCCCTGGCAGAGGCCAGGGCCTGGCCGAGGCCAGGGCAGGAGCCCTGGCCCCGGCCAGTGGCCTGGCCGGCCGGGCCTGGCAGAGGCCAGGGCCTGGCCGGCCCTGGCCGAGGGGGCCAGGGCCCCTGGCCGGCAGGGCAGAGGCCCTGGCCGGCCCTTGGCCAAGCCCCGGCCAGGGCAGAGGCCCTGGTCGGGAGAATTTGCATTTCGAAAATTGGTCGACCAATTTTGTGTTTTTGGTCGACCAATCTGGCAGAAGGTCTGAATCGGCTGCAAATTTGTCAACTGACCCATACGGGGTGACAAAGGGCATTGGTCAAACTCGAATGTGTCAATTAGCCCATACGGGGCTAACCACAGTGCCGTCTAGTTCATACGGGACTAACGTTTTAATGAAGTTTTTTGGGCTCTACTCCTTGAAGATTAGCCATAGTGCTCTACTTCATGCGAGATTAGCCATGTCATTGTGCTCTACTCTACGGAGATTAGCCAATGTACTTGTGACGTTGTGTTCTACTCTACGGAGATTAGCCAACGTGCTTTCAAATTTTTGGAAAAAGATGTTTTTCAAATAGGTTATGTCCCGTCCTTAAATCGGGACAGCGCAATTTAGAATTCCAAGTCCTACCACGATCCGGCCATGGTTATCTAACCCATGGGTGTGTAGAACAGGTCTCGTGGCTTGGCAATTGTTGCGTTAAAATTCTTTGCGCTAATTCTCACCTATTCTATTTTGAAAGATATGTTTTTTAAAGTAATTTTCCGCTGCTAATACCATACGGGTATTATTTCTGATTTCTTTTTACTTAAGATAAGTAAGAGGGATACTTTGAAAGTTACTTCTAGATGGTAGTTGGGAACGTAGTGAACTTCTCGATTCTAGAGTAACATTTCAACGCATCCAAGGAACTTATCAAGTGTTTAAAGAATCGAAACTTTATGCATTGAATTTTGATCGTGTTTTTCCATTTTCTTTGCAGTTTTTTGAATCGAATATGTCTACCGCTTCTAAGAATATTGTCGCAGAGCTTAACAAAGGTGAAAAGCTCAACGGCGACAATTATAAACTTTGGTCAATTAAAATCCAATATGTTTTGGAGGAGCAAGATGTGCTCGAAACACTCCAAAACATAATGGTAGAACCTGAGTTGGGCAATACGGCCCAACACAAGAGGGACCGGGAAGCTTATGACACTTGGACTCGAAAGAACAAAATAGCACGTATTACGTTACTGTCCGCAATGGACAATGACATAATGCGTCTATTTCGGGAATTCGACCTAGCCAAAGACATATGGTCTGAGCTAGAGATAAAGTTTGGTGGAACTTCGGTTACCAAACTCCGCTCCTTGAATATTCAATTTGATTCGTACAAGATGCGGCGAGATCATTCCATGAAAAAGCATCTCCGCCACATGGCGAATCTAATATCTGAATTAAAGGATGCGGGTGTTACGCTGTCTGACGAACAGTAGATCCAAGCAGTCATTCGTTCACTCCCAGATAGCTGGGATAACATGAAAATGCATCTCACTCATAATGAATGCATTAAAACTTTAAGCGATGTATCGAAACACCTCGAACTCGAGGAAGAGCGGATTCAAGCCGCAAAACCAAGTGCAGAAGTGCACGTGGCCGCTAGTTCCTCACATGGAGGAAATAAGCGGAAGAATAAACGCTTAAGGTTTGTGAACGAACGTAAGCAAGAACCGGAGACCTCAAAGAAGACAAAGAACAAAAAGTGGCAAAAGAATGTGCACTCAAAGAAGAAAAATTTGAAGAAGATCAAGTGCTTTAAGTGCAACAAGTACGGTCACTTCGCCCGTAAGTGTACGGATGGAAGTGACAAGGTAACTTGTAGGGCTAGTTACATATGTGTTTCTAGTTCCATGTTTCTTGCTGAATCTAACTATTTTTGGTTGATTGATTCAGGGGCCACAGACCACGTTGCGAAGGACAGAAGGTTCTTCGTAGAGTATCGAAGGATAACTCAAGGAACAAAGTGGATATACGTCGGCAACAACACTCGTGTTGAAGTCAAAGGCGTCGGAACATGTAAGCTAGTTCTCGACAACGGCCGGACATTATTATTGCACGACGTCCTCTTTGCTCCAGATATTAGAAGGAATATCGTTTCCGTGGTCATGTTAATGTCTTTAGATTATGAGTGGAGGTTCTATAAACAATATGTTGACCTTGTTTGTAATAATTCTTTGATTGGTTCTGGTAATGTTTGTAATGGATTAATTGTTTTAAATACAATGTATGATGATTCTTCTTCCATTAATGAAAGTTTCCATTTAACAAATGTTTCTAACTCTCAGTCTGAGATCATTTGTTGGCATGCAAGACTTGGTCATATTGGACCAACTAGAATGGATAGACTTGCCAAAAGTGGCTTGCTATCTAATGTTTCAAACGTTGAAATGTCAACTTGCGAACATTGTCGTGTAGGGAAAACTTGTCGCAAGCCGTTTGGAACTGGCACAAGGGCCGAAGTTCCATTACAGCTTATCCATTCGGACATTTGCGGTCCAATGAATGTTAAGACAAGACGCGGGAAGTCCTATTTCATCACATTCATTGATGACTTCACCCGTTTCGGACATATCTATTTGATATCCCACAAAAGTGAAGCTTTGGCTTGCTTTAAAAACTATATGAGTTTAGTGGAGAATCAATTAGATCGCAAGATTAAGGTTTTGCGAACCGATAGGGGCGGTGAATATCAATCAATAAGTTTTAAGGAACTTTGTGATGAAAAAGGCATAGTACATCAGGTAACTATGCCTTACACTCCGCAACAAAACGGTGTTGCGGAAAGAAGGAATAGGACATTGATGGAAATGGTCCGATAAATGATGTCTCAGGCAAATTTGCCTATCACCTTTTGGGGTGACGCATTATTGACGGCAGTATTCATCTTAAACCGTGTACCCTCGAAGTCGGTAAGTTCTACTCCTTATGAGTTGTGGAACAATAGAACTCCAGACTTAAACATTCTAAAACCTTGGGGTTGTGCCTCTTACGCACATTTATCCTCTCACAAATATGGCAAACTTGGGCCACGTGGGAGGAAGTGTATCTTCATCCGATACGCTGAAAACTCCAAAGGATATGTTTTCGTCGGTCAAGAGGACAATGGGGGTCTAATAGAATTCGAATCGAGGGATGTTGTCTTCCTGGAAAAAGAGTTTCCAAGACAGGGTGAGATAAGTCAAGACTTATCCTTGTTTGAGACTTGGGATCAAGAAGGATCGGAACGTTCGAGTGGGAGAATTCTTGGTGAAGAAGAAAATACGTTTCAAACTTCACCAATGGATGATACGAACGATACCAATCCTATTCCGAGTGGGAGTGATGTTATTCCAAGTGGGAGTGATGTCATTCCAAGTGGGAGTGATCAAACTCAAACAAGACATAGTAATCAAACGAGGCTAACACCTCTGAGATTTGAGGATGAATTTCCTCAAACATTCATGACATTACTACAAGATGATGACGAACCTGCAAATTTCAAACAGGCCGTCACATGCCCTGCTAAAGATAAATGGATAGCGGCAATGGAAGAAGAACTTCAATCCATGAAAACAAACCAAGTCTGGGACTTGGTTAATTTACCTAAGGGACGTAGAGCCATTGGGAACAAGTGGGTTCTCAAAATCAAGCATAAGGCTGATGGCTCCATCGAGAAATATAAAGCTCGCCTTGTTGCGAAAGGTTTCACGCAACAGGAAGGAATAGACTACGAAGAGACTTTCTCTCATGTCGTGCGTTTTACCTCCATTCGCTTAATTCTGGCAATGGTGGCTTGTTTGGACCTCGAATTACATCAGATGGATGTAAAGACTGCTTTTCTTAACGGAGAACTAGATGAGGAGATCTACATGGAACAACCAAACGGGTTCGTACAAGAAGAAAACAAACATAAGGTTTGTAAACTTCGTAAATCCATATATGGTCTTAAACAATCCTCAAGGCAGTGGTATATGCGCTTTCAAGAAGTCGTCTTGTCGTATGGTTTCTCCATGCTCGACGAAGACAACTGCGTATATATTAAGAGGATTAAAAACAAGTATGTAATTATGTCTCTTTATGTAGATGACATACTTATAGCCGGAAATGATAAGCGTCTTATCTTGGATATCAAAACTTGGCTTTCATCCGTCTTTGAGATGAAAGACATGGGTGAAGCTGCATATATCCTTGGGGTTAAGATCTCAAGGAATCGTTCCAAGAAACTTCTTTCTCTCTCTCAAGAGACATATATAAAGAAAGTTTTAGAACGGTTTAATATGCAGGATTGCAAGCCAATTGATACTCCAATAAGCAAAGGCGAGGGTCTATGTTTGGAGATGTGTCTCAAAGATCCAAAAGAAAAGAAAGCTATGGAAAAAGTTCCATACTCCAGTGCTGTCGGGAGTCTGATGTACGCCATGATGTGTACCAGACCGGACATTTGCTATGCTGTTGGTATGGTAAGCCGTTACCAATCCAACCCAGGACAAGCACACTGGAAAGCGGTGAAGAGGATATTAAGATACCTCAAAGGGACTGCGGACTATGCGTTATGCTATCAAGGCAATACCTTGAGACTCAAAGGCTATACCGATGCTGATTGGGCGGGTGATCTCGACGAGCGAAGATCTACCTCAGGCTTTGTTTACTTGCTCGGGAATGGTGCAATATCCTGGAGCAGCAAGAAGCAAACCTGCATCGCCTTATCAACCATGGAAGCCGAATTCGTAGCATTCAGCATGGCGGTCCAAGAAGCTGTTTGGCTTAGGAAATTCTTAGACAGGCTGACGAATGCCTCTGACTCGAGCACTGTTCCTATATACAGTGATAGTCAAGCTTCGATTGCCTATGTCAAAGATCCTAAATTTCATTGTAAGACCAAACACATTGACATTCGATTCAAGTTTACGAAGGATTATGACAAACGGAAGGAAGTAGACATAGGATACATATCCACGCATGAGATGATAGCAGATCCCCTTACTAAGGCGATCCCCAGAGATGTGTTTTTCAAACACTTATCATCTATGGGAATGCGTAGGTGCTGAGCTGTATCATGTAATATTTCCCATGTCTATAGAAGATCAAAGTTTAATAAAAGAAAGAAGTTCTTTTATATATTGCATACAAGTTTCTTACAAATGATTTTAAACATTTGTGTTTAAGTCTCAGCTATTTCATTGTGTGTATGTCGGACAGATTAAGGTTGGCTCTCTCACATGAGCAACCGCCTTATCTTATCAGATGGATAAGATAGAGATGAGACTAGTTTAAAGTCAAAATCATTAGACAAATGATTTAGAGTCATGACTTAAACAAGATAGTCGAATAAAAGATCTGCATCATACGGATGCTTACAAAAGATCTGAGATCTGTATCACAAGGATATAAAGATCTCATTGGATTTCTTAAATCCTATCTGTCTTATGCAGGATGAGAGTCCGTGAATATTTCACGAGTAGTAAGGGGACTCAAAAAGATAGGCACTGTGGTGTCTGATCTTTCATCCGTACAACATCATTAAGACATACTCTCCCTGGGAAAGGAGTGATGTTGTAATACGTGTTCATACCACGTATGCATTTCGACCACTGAGTTAGTAGCAATAGTGTTTGCTATTATGTGAGACTCAAAGGCCATACGGGTCTTAACTCTTACCCTCAAGGACTCCAATTGGTTCCTTTAGATTTGACGAGATGATCGCTATCTTAGCGTGTTACTAATGGGCTATGGTAATTCGGCTCGGCGGGGCACGTTAGAAAAGCGAATCAAGTCAAGATCAGAAGGTTCACAAGAAGAGGAAGATTGATTTCATATTCGCATTTAGACTTTAATGATTCAAAGCTGGCCAGCCAATTGTAATCCAGATGGGATTCAATTGTTGAATATAAAGTACAAGAAAATGTGAAGAAATAATCTAGGGTAAAGCATGCGTTGAACTACTCAACTTTGCACCTTCGAGGTCGTTGTGTATCTCTAACAAGTGCACAACAACAGACTCTACGCGCATGACGGTCGCACGGTCTATTTCTCGGTATGATAGATGAAAGAACTAAGGGAAAGACGTTCTCTTACAATCCCCTCAAGTGTGAGTGGGAGATGTTGGATATGGAAGACGTTTGTACACCCTTGTGGGGGATGTACGAGGGAATACGGACCTCGAACGTCGCGCACATGAAGTCGTGTGCAAAGGGAATCTGTTCCCTTGCGGAGAGGATCTCTGTATGAGTGGGAAAGTCGCATTATATATGCATAAAAGCATGCGACATATGGCTAATAAAGGGGGAATATCTTAAGCTTATGTTGTACCATGCATATGGTACAACTTAAGCTTATAATGTGCCATGCATCATGGTACACCTTAATTAAGTTGTTCCAAAGGAACAACTTACCCTAAAATAACTACCTTAGGGGCTATAAATAAGACCCAAGGGTAGCCATTTTCCTTACACCATTTGCATGAAATTCATGAATGCATCTTCTTCATAGCGAAGCTCTGCAGAAATATTTCCTCTCCCTCCATCCAAGTTCTTAATCTAAAATAGAGATTTAGATTGTGGATTAGTAGCCTTACTCCGTTCGTGAGAAGACTCGATCCGTCGTGGCGAATCCGAAGGCAAAGTTCCGAGACTACCGCTCCGCATACGCTAGCGTAAGTCTCCACTTTAATTATCGATCCTAACTCTGTTTTGGACAGGATCCAACAGCCTGGCCAGCCAGGGCCAAGGGCCCTGGGCCTGGGCGCCCTGGGCGCCAGGCGCCCTGGGCGCCTGTGCCCAGGTCTGAGCCAGGCGCCCAGTCAGCTTTTCTTGAGCAGTGGGGCCCACACGCTGGGCCCCACCACTAGGTGCAGAACCCTAGGGTTAGGTGGCAGTTTTGACGGCTGATTTTGGACGAAAATCAACCCTTGGGCTGATCTTTGGGTGATCAATTGGAGGGTCAAACGGACTCCGATTGACTCGCAGTTTTTTCCTACGCGTTCACCGTTGAACGCCCTTCGAATTGATAGATTGTATCAATCATAAAGCTCAACGTTGAGGGAGTTAAAAATTCACGGAAGTTTGGCCTTTGTGAAAGGCAAACTAAATTGAATTTATTAACTCCAAACTTTAGTCCCACATCGGTTGTGGAGAAAAGGAGGGAGTCAGCCGCCTATATAAATAGGGGCCTCCCCCTTCCTCCAAACTTGTCCCAAGATCAAGATCTGAGCATCTTCCAAAAACATTGGAGCACGCTCGGATCAAAGCTTAAATTAATTCATCGTCTCCCTATATTTTTGCCTTACTCCTAAAGGGCTCTAGCAAAGCCACGAAGGAGTTCAGATTCGGATCCGAAATCTTGGCGAAGGCTTTCACTCGCGTGAAACTTTCTTCGACACGTGATTGGCTCGGTGACACGAGGATTGCTTGCCTTGGGATACGGAGTGGTTCGAGGAGCGGTTCGAGGAGCAGCTCGGCGTGGGATGGGGAGCGGCTCGGAAGACGGTGCGGTACACCTTGCCTGCCCGAGGGCAAGGTTCCGGGTATGTGTTTTTAGAAGCTTTCGTTTTAATTATTCGCAGTAGTTTAGATCCCTCTTGGGGTGATCAGATATACCCCGAGTTGGCAGAGATCCTTGCTAAGGGTCTTGTTCCTTAGGGCTGCATGTTAATTAGATTAACATATTTTTTCCGCTGTATTTTTGCTTCCGTGTTCCGTCCGACTTAGGACGGGCATAGATTTGTGCCCTGAGGGTCCACAAAAACCCTTCACGGGGTTCGAGAGGGGGATGTGGGCTCGTTGGCGAGGGCGAAGAGGACCGTAGGGGGTGGCGAGATAGGTGGTGCTACACTCCGGCGTAGGAGGGTGCTCCACCGGAGGAGAGGGGAGAGGGGAGGAGAGAGGGGTTCGGGAGAGAGAGGCGAGTGTGTGTGCCTGGGTGAGTTTGAGAGGGGAGAGGGGTGAGGTCAGAAAGTCGGGGGTTGGGTTCGACGTGAAGGGGAAGAGAGCAGGGTTTAGTTATAGGATTATAGAAAAAGTAATATATTAGTAATAACTTTAATAATAAGTAATAACTATATGGTTGGATATCATCCAATCCATACGGTGCTTTAGTGGGGTGGGTTAGGGTAATTAATTTAGTGGGGTTAGGGGATTAATTAAGTTGGGTTAGGGGGTAAAAGTAAGAGTAATTAGTGAATGCGAAATTAATTAGGGGATGTAATTTGAAAAATATGATGTAATACTATTCCGTTTTTGCATACAACTCCGAAAACTTACGAAAACATAGTCACGGGTTTGTATCATCGCAAGGATCACAAATACAAAATCCATTGCGAAGTTTGAGCTACGGAGATGCGAGTTTTGGGCCAAAATGTTTGGGATGCGGGTTTGCGTGTTCTAGGTCGATTTGACTCCAGAAAATTGAAAAATTAATATGGGGAGCACTAAATGATCATAGAATTACACTGTAGAAGTTTGAAATCGTTTCGATAACGTTTATATAGAAAATTAATTGATGAGACCCTTTGAGTAATAATTAAGTTGAAAATATTACATAAACTATTTAAACTTTTAGACGACACTTAAACTAAAGAATCTAGGTCGCACTATTGGAAGCACGAAAATATTTTAATATAATTGATTTGAAACTATTTTTGATATAAAACTCCTGACAAACCATTTCAAAATATCTTCAAAGTATAAAAATACGTAGAATATGAAAATATGTGTACTGATGAATACAGATCGTCACATCCTACAATCCTTAAAATAATTCCGTCCTCGGAATTTAGAAGACCGATAATTGCCTAAGCAATTTAAATGATCGAATAGAAGGCTTGATGACTGATAACGACCAAGTAAAATAAGTTGTAATTAGCATGAAATATAATGTGATATCATAGTATCAAGAAAACAAGAGATATTACTAATAAATATATACTATGTTAATATCACAATAGCTTCTGTAATTAGTCCTGAGACCAGTATCATCATAATAATTACATTGACTTTTCAAGTAGCCAACATTTAATATGAACTAATGGCGTTAAATGAAAATGATAGTTATTATGATAACATATGTTCGAACTTGGAACTTGAGGTGATAAGCTAGTAGCAAGCTATTCAACCACATCAAAAGGAAGGTTTAAAATTTCTACTCGTGCTACTTGGACAAATGGGTATAGCTCAGGAAGTCATTAATAATATAGCATACAAAGACGCAATGACTAATCCATATGCGTTCGTGTTGTTATACCTAACCAGCCTAACACAAATGACATCAACTTCCATAAGTACCAAAGACAAGTCAACGTCCAAAACAACTCAAATAAACAAGTACAAGGCCAACTACTAAAGACCATACTTATCACTATACTCATCACTGCTACTCCTTGTATCAACTCCCATAACGCCCAATAACAATCCAACACCGAAACCATTATCCAAATCTAAGCACAAGATCGATATCCAACTTCAACACCTAAGGCCAACAATATTCCAATACCCATCGACAATGATATTCATTGCCAACACCAATTGTTGATATCCACAGCTCTCATCATTAATCCCAAACAAGCCAATAGCCAGAAACTTACAGTCCCGCAAATCCGAAGGAGCGGTCCTGTGGAGATGCCAAGGTGGGACATCAATAGTGATAAGATCCAGAGCAATGAGCTCAAAAGGAGTCCAAGAATCGTGACTTTCCAAGATCTCAACCACACGGCGACGGTGAGGGTGGCGAAGAAGAGGATCGTCGCTAATCCCAAAAATCCTAAAGCAGAATGTCGGAGGGCCATTGGCGGTTGTAGATCTATGTCGTGCGACGGCTGTGGTTGCTTGGTGGCAACGAGTTGCGTGGCGGAGCTCCGAGTGAGGCCGGAGGAGCTTAAGGTAAGAGGGGTTGGGCTCATGAAGGGAGAGGCACGGTGAAGGGGTGTGTGTTGTTGCGGTGGTGAGGAAGCCATGGGATGGTTTGGTGAGGGGAGAGATGATGGGTTTAAAGGGGCGTCGAAGTCGTCGATAGGGTAGGGTAGGGTATGGGAACCGGGGCTCACGGAGAGGATGCGGATAAAAGGCAATAAAGAGGGGCGAGATGGTAGGCGGGAAAAGGATTCAAACCACGGGAAATCTGGTACAAGATGAAAGTAGTGGGTAGAAGAGAAATACGAGCTCAATAAAGATGAAGAAGACGTAACAGCCTACACTTGCACGACTCGGTTTGGCTCGTCTAAAATTCTCTAGCACCATCCTTAAATACTCCTGAGCGTCCTTTGATCTTCTTCTGTTGTTGAACTCGAACTTCGGATGATCAAAAAATTTGAATGCTACCCTCCTTATAAAAGAGTATAGCCATAGTTTAGGTGAACTAAACACGACTAGGAAGCAATCTCAGAATAAGTAGGACGATTGGAAGGCCATTACAAGAATGATGATGGTGATGCAATGAATGGATGGTTCTATCTTACGGAAGGTCACTCTAGTTGTTATCAAAGGAATGTTCTAGAATAAGATTCATCAAAATGGAACACAAGTTCCTAGTTGAGGGTTCAAGAGCTCGAAGAAGATAATGAGGATCGATGGAGATGGATCATTACGACTTTTGTGATAAGAAGCGATGTGAAACTTCTAAATTAGGAATGGGGTATGCTACGAAGACAATACTTATAGTATGATAATGTATGCTAGCAATGATAATAAAGGCGTTGGGCGTCAAATTGACGTAAAGGGAAATATGTTCAGATATACCAGTGATGGATGCTTGACACCTAGCCTGTGCCTGTTGGAATGCCTTCTGCTATGGAGCTAGCGATGGCATACGATGTGCTGATCCAAAAACTCTAGCTGTCGTAGTCACTTTCTTGTTAATGTGGCAGGGCAGTTCCTGGCAGAGTGCTCATATGCACCACAGACCAAACATTGATTCAGCAGCAGGCGACAGTTCTTCTTGATATGTCCCTTTCGGTTGCAATGGAAGCACACCATCGGGGGTTTGTTGTAGACTGAAGATGCATGCCTCTTGAATGTAGTCTTCATCGGTTGGACTGCGTCTCCTGGTGGTTCAATAAGATGCTTCCCTTGGGATGCTTCACAGAGTTTGTTAACAGCCTCATGGAGAATTTGGTAATTTCTAGTATTTCTCTTACGACACCCATGATGTCGTTGTTGGTGACGTCATGAGTATTTGGTCGACCTGCCATACTTCAAGACAAACCGCAATGTAAGTTAGGTGAAAACAATCTATTCTAGTTGTACACTTAGATATTAATGTCATCTACACCGATCATAAAATCTTTGCAAAAGTATGACCTGCATGGGACGCCACTAAAACCTGTCACTCCACGCTTCCCATTCTACCGGGAACAAGGACGCGAGAGGGTCCGCGATGTGCTTAAAACAAGGAGGATTACTTTTTCTTTTCTTTTCTTTTCTTTTTCTTTTCTTTTCTTTTCTTCCTCCTTAGTTTAAACACACTAAGCGTCTGTATAAACTACAAGTCCTTGCATGCATATTTAAGAAGCAGTACAAACAACATTATTACATATCCAACGTACAGAATTTAAGATACATTTTGGGCCTAGTATGGCGAATACAAACAAAGTACACACATTACATTATTTCAAATATAAAGGTTCCTTCGTGAAGGTGATCGTCTAATCTTCAGCAGGTAGATACTCCATGTATTCTTCGAGTACTGGCTTAACTTCTACGGTAGTGTCTTCAGAGAACTCACTATCGATACCTGACAGATATTTCATAAAACAACAAAGTTAAATGTCCATCAGTGAGGTTTACTCGGTAAGTTAATCTCCAAAAAAACGTTAGGTATTTAAAATTGAACCAAGCTGAAATTTAAAGACAAGCAATAAGATTAATTTAAAAGAGGTATAACAGTTAAACATTCGCATCAATTTGCAATCTGCAGCAATTTAATCATTTGATAGCCATTTGCAATACTATTAGCAACCTGTAACAATTTAACATTTGATGTCAACACTGTAACATTGTTAGCAACCTGTAGAAAAAGAGGTTAGAGCAAAAATTAATAACCATTCTATTCTAGTGATAAGTCCATGTCCAAGAGTACGAGAGATGACTAACACGCAACCTGTGACGAGAGCCAATCTGTGACGCTGCTCACCGACCTATAGGGCGACGGTCAAGCTCTAACCTCCGTAATGTGCTGGAGGTATTCGGTTGGGTGCATCCAGTCACTCCGTAACACTTGTGATCATAGATTACCCCAATCCCACGGGTCAAGTCAAGTGCCGGTTCAAAAGTACGTGTACTATCTATTTATATTGAAGTTCCATCTTCGAAAAAACATTGAAGTTCCATCTTCCATTCATTCTTGAAGTTCCATCTTCCGTTTAGTCTATTCAGTTTATTTGCATCATATTAGATGTGTATGATGTCTCATCGGTCTATTCAATAATCTCTACCAATTTTACAGTTTTGTGATTTAGTTACGCAATTATACGAAGTATAGAAATGCACAATAATTTAAAGAAACGAGTATAGAAAATGGTTTTGACTAAGCAAATGAGAATAAATAAGTTTAAAATATGTTTCTAAGACTAGTAAACATCTTTCAAGATCTTAAAATAATTAATGGGGATTTTTCTTAATTTATACGACGCAAAAATTAATTAAAAACGAGAAAACGATTTTTCATTATATTTTTCAAATATTTCTCTAGGGCAAATCATACGTCGAAATTCTTCCAACAAGAGGTTAATGACTGTATTAACGAGTATTACAAAATATAATTTTTCTCATACGTCAGTGTACGTGAAAATCTCATGATATGAATTTTAAAGAAACTTTAGGTTTATTGAGTTTTGCCTTTGAAAAATCATTGTGGGATATATACTTGCCTTTTGGCGATGAAACTAGCGCCAATGAGTCCGTTTCGTCATTTTTGTTTTTCTGGGCCTTCCCGTGTATTTTTCTGATGCATATACAATTTACTATGAATTAACTATGAATTAGCCATATAATGTTATGTAAATACGTATTTTCATATATATGTATATACTTATGCATATATAATACGTATTAATATTAAATTACCTCCGTTCTCTTCGTTAACAGCAGTATGCAGGGTGGGGGTAGTTCGCGTCGACGACAGCGACGGAGGGGGCAGCGACGAACGCGACGGGGGTCGCCGTGGGGCGAAGGTGGTGATGACGCAGTGGTTGCGAGGCGGACCCCTAGGCAGTGGGGCATGAGGAAGGAAGGGCGGAGGGGTACGGGTGAGGTGGGTTCGATGCCGGAGGGAGATGGACGGGGCTGTCGTGGCAGAGCGAAGCGGGGGCGCTGTGACTCTACGGGGCAGCAGTCGGAGCGTGGGAGGAGCTGTCGACGGCGACGTTCGATGGGTTGAGGCGATAGAGGGCGTCGGAGGTAGAGGCGGTGCTTGTCATCGTTGTGAGCGAAGAGGGGCGGTGGTCGGAGCTCGGCGACGTCGCTCTGGGCGGCTGTGGAGACGGGCTCGAGGAGGAGGAGGAGGCGACTCGGGCGAGAGGGGGGTGCTCCGGAGATGGGAGAGGGGGAGGAGAGGGGTTCGAGAGGGGGATGTGGGCTCATTGGCGAGGGCGGAGACAGCCGTAGGGGGTGGCGGGAGAGGCGGTGCTGCACTCGGGCGGAGAAGCGTGCTCCACCGGAGGAGAGGGGAGAGGGAATGAGAGAGGGGAGGGTGTGTGCTTGTGTGAGTTTGAGAGGGGAGAGGGGTGAGGTCGGAGAGTCGAGGGTTGGGTTCGACATGAAGGGGAATAGAGCAGGGTTTAGTTATAGGAATATATAAAAATTAATTTATTAGTAATAACTATAATAATAAGTAATACCTATATGGTTAGATCTCTTCCAATCCATACAGTGCTTAAATGTGGTGGGTTAGGGTAATTAATTTAGTGGGGTTAGGGGATTAATAAAGTTTGGTTAGGGGGTAAAAGTAAGAGTAATTAGTGAATGTGAAAGTAATTAGGGGATATAATTAGTAAAAAATGATGTAATGCTACGCCGTTTTCGTAAACGACTCAAAAAAATTATGAAAGCATAGCCATGGGTTCGTATTGTCGCGAGGATCACGAATACGAAGTCCATTTCGAAGATTGAACTACAGAGGTGCGAGTTTTGGGCCAAAACTTTTGGAATGTGGGTTTTAGGTCGATATGACTCCAGAAAATTACAAAATTAATATGGGGAGCACTAAATGATCATAGAATCACACTGTAGAAGTTTGAAATCGTTTCGATAATGTTTATAAAGAAAATTAATTGATGAGACCATTTCAGTAATAATTAAGTAGAAAATATTATTTAAACTATTTAAACTTGTTGATGACACTTATACTTAAGAATACATGTTATAACTAGTATGATGATACGAAAATATTTTTATATAAATTATTTGAAACTATTTTTGATGTAAAACTCATGACAAACCATTTCAAAATATCTTCAAAGTATAAAAATACGTAGAATATGAAAATACGTGTACTTATGAATACATGTCATCACATCGGTCATAAGCCGAAGGGGCCTTCCTCCATGCCACCGAACGACCCTAGGCATCAGCCGTAAGCTGAGGGATCACCCCTCGCCACTGAACGATCCTTGACAGTTGTCGGCCATAAGTCGAAGGAGCCTCACCCCTCGGAACCGAACGATTCTCGACTTTCGTTGGCTCTAAGTCGAAGGGGCTTTGTCCCTGGCCACCAAACGAAGCGTGGTTTATGGTTTAAAAGAATGTATTCATCAATTGAATGCACCTAACTTACCAATGACCAAACTTATCTTCAATTTCTATGAAATCGGAAGTTGAGTCGTTGAGGGGCCATACACACGCATATGTTCAAATAGATGAAAACGTAAAAGTTGCAACAATTTTCATTATTTTCATTTCAAAATAAAAAGAAGTGAAAACAGAAAGATCGCGAAAAGTGTAAGCTAAGCCTAGGACAGAGGAGAAGCACCTCCAGGTGCAAAGACATTGTGGAAAGCTTCAATCACCTTTGTGAACCTGGCCGTGAGCTCTGCCTTCTCCCTCGCAGCGGTCTCCTCGAGCTCGGCGACTTTGGCCTAAAACTCAGCAGCCTCCGCCTTGCAGGCCTTCCCATATCTCTCAAAGTCGGAAGCTTTAGCTCGGAGTTCAACCGCCTCCCTCCTAAATGCGTCAAGGTCCACCTCGAGCTGAGCCTTCTCTATCATCCACTGAAGCTTGACAGACTTGCGGAGGTCCGACATGGACGAGAGGCTATTTTTAGCCTTTATAGCTGCACACTCGGCCTCCGCCTTAGCGGCAAGGGCTTTATCCAAGTCCTCCTATGCCTTCCACGTCCGAGTCTCAAGCTCGAATGCCTTGCACTCAGCGTCTGCCACCCGTTGACCTCCTTCGATCAAGTTGGTGGACTGACGACGCAACATGGCGCCAAGAACAGACATCTATAGAAAAGATTAGTCAGGGACGGCTAAATCGTGTGTCAATAGGCAAAAAGCAGACAAAGTACCTGATATCCTCTCCCCACAAATAAGTTGGCCACACATTCGAGGTCCAACCTCTGAAAGAACTCCAGGTCCTTAGGGAGGATCGAGTTCTACACTAATCGAGCAGTCATCCCAAAATCCAATAAAGCCTACTCTTTCCTTCCGACGACGAATGGAGGTTGGTAAGGATCAACCCGTATAGGCCCTGAGGAGCGAGACGAAAGTTGATTGAGTGGAAAAACTCGATCAAACTCTGCAGGAATTGGGCCGACCAAAGGGATGGGTGTCTTAATACTGCCCCGGGTCCATCTATCCAAAAAGGGCGTCACGAGAGTCTGAGACGTCGAAGAAGTCTCGATCGCTCCCTGAGACTCGAGAGGGGTGACCCCCATGCCTTTCGCCATGGGCGAAGGAAGAGGACTTCCCTCCTCCACTCGCCTCCTTTTTCCTGGCTCCTCTTCTCCTTAGGCAAATATCTCCTGTTTCTGGCCAACAGCTTCGGTGGGTTCAACGACTTCGACAACGTCGGCGTCGATCACCTCCAGCGGATTCGAGACAATGACAGAGGCAAGGGTCATAGTAGTTCGAACGGGGGCTTGATTCGGAGCCTCCCTTGAGGGGGCATGAGAAGAAGGCCTCGAGGTCCGCCTGACCTTGCTCCTCTCAGAAGAAGAGCTCTAGTTGACGGGTAGGGGAGACCTAACGCTCAACCCTTCAACAAGAGCGCTCGATCCTTTAGCACGAGCGCTCGACCATTCGGTGCTCCTCTTCTTCTTCCGCTGCTCCCTCTAGACTCGATCCAGTCCAAAGTCACCACTCCGGCAAGTTTCTTTAGTCATATCTGCAAACAGCGGATATACATTACTGGGACTCCAAAAAACGGTTTTCAGTCGAAGGCCATCCAACAAATACGAAGTCAATCTCTCTTGCCTCGATCGTCTCAATAGAATCATAGCCGCCTCAACCTCTCCTGGCGTCAACCTGGCCTCGATCTCCTCTGGTGCTAGCATGGACCCTTCATCGTGGTCAGGACTCGAAGAACTCCAACCATTAAGCATCAGTCCTTAGTCAGGGAGAACAACAAACACGAATGTGTCTTCCCAACAAGGATCAGAGAGAGGGAGATCGATACGAGCCTCATAGTTGGGAAAGAGATGATATGATACCACACCTTGCGAGGGTCGGCTATAATCCGAAAGAAATACTTAAAAATCCAAACGGATGGTCGAACCCCACAGAGCTCACAAAGCACAATGAAACAGACTAGTGTGAAATGGCTTGGGGTGCAAGTTGGCAGAGAGAAGGCCACAAGGAGCACATGATCTCTATAATGAATGGGTGAAGTGGATAGTGAAGCCCAAAACAAAAAGCTGTGAGGTACACTCCAACCTCGCTCTTCCGAGGAAAGCAAACTCTCTCATCAAATCCAGACAACCTAACCCTATAAGGAAGGCAAAGGCAATCCGACCAAACCCTAGCAACCACATCGTAGGAGAACTCTGGCGCTTTCTCCAGAATCACTTGAGGGACCTTTGAGTTTGGATCCCTTCGATGAATGTGAGGCGCTGGTTCGATGCAAACCCATTTCCCTTTACCAGGAACATCTTCGGGTTGAGGAGGTCAAAGGCACGATACGAGCTCTTCATAAGATGGCTCATGTATCCTTACCGTTGGAAACATGCCTATTTGGATCTAAAGAGGAATCAAGATCGGTTAGTCAAGGTACCTTAGCAAGATCAAGCAAACTCCAAAGGAAGCAACGAAGGAGTTGAGCTTTCAAAAAGAAAATGGAGGCGGAGCAAGAAAGTATCTTTCTTCTAACCCCTTCCTTTTATACAACGGAGCTCAATAAACAGGTGGCCGATGAGCGACACATGTCTGAGACCATTCTCAATGAGTAGTGAGGATTGATTTAGAAACGAAAGGTTTTTGGCGGCACAAATCAAATCAACCATTTCGAAGACTGTGCGTATTTAAGGATGTTGGATATTGGACTCCCCGGATTTGGTTTTGGATGATGAACAAACATAAATATAACGTGAACTAACACTTTGTGAGCGCAGTTATGGAGATCGTCGCCAAATTCATATGAATATCAATTACGACGTCTCAAGACTTCTCAAAGCACGTGATCGTATGCCTAAAGCTTCGTTGAAGCTTATGGACCATTTCAGAAGTCATGAAGATTCGATTGAAGCTATTGAAGACGGTATCGTCAAGTTTTATTTATAGTCTTTAAGCTTCTTTCGTAGAATGTTAAGCCTTGAGTAGGTCTTACGTTTTAAATCTTCATAACGCTCATATCATAGCTCTAGGATCTTAGTAGAAGTCCATACAATCCTTCCCGAAGCTTCGCGCTTCGATTCGTGACTTCTTGTGCATGTTAGTTGGTTCAAGAAGAAGAACTGACCGACTAAATGGTGATCTAGTCGGTCAGCAAAGCTTCTTGGACCGACTAGTTCTTCTCAGTCATTTTCAAGCTCTTTACTGTTTACAGTTAGTCGGTCTAAGTTGACTCACCGACCGACTAGTTGGTGAACTAGTCGGTCAGTGATGCTTCTGTGACCGACTAGTTGAGCTTTTTCTGTACATGCACATTTGAGCCTATGCTACTGTTTATCATTAGTCGGACTGTGTTCATTGATCGACCGACTAGTTGATGAACTAGTCGATCAACTTTCCTTCTTGGACCGACTAGTTTACTTTTACTGTACATACCAATTTTTCACCTAACTTACTGTTTATCGTTAGTCGGTCTATGCTCATTTGGCGACCGACTAGTTGGTGAATTAGTCGGTCAACATTTGTTCTTGGACCGACTAAGTCTATTTATTCTCAGAATTCTGTTTTATCTGTTAGTCGGTCTCAGTTGAGTGACCGACCGACTAGTTGTGAAACTAGTCGGTCAGCTACTCTTCTTGGACCGACTAGTTCCTTTTGTCTGTGCTTTGATCTTTTCTCTGTTCACTCATTAGTCGGTATACGTTAATTGATCGACCGACTAGTTGATGAACTAGTCGGTCGGTGGTTGTTCTTTGACTGACTAGTTGGGTTCAGAAAAGAGCCGTTGAAGCTTTATTTGAAACGTTTTTCTCTCTCTCTCTCTCCTCTATCCTATAAATAGTTGTTGGGCTGCATTCATTGTAGCCTAGGCTGATATTATTGCAAGTTTAGAGATCAAGAGAAATCATTCCAAGCTCATTCAAAGCTCATTCATTCCATTCAATAATCTCTCCTCACTCTTACTTCCAAAGAGAGATTCATTGAGTGTGAAGCCTTCCAAGCCAAGTGCTTGATTCTAGGTCACCAACATCCCCATATCTCTCCATCGCTGATCTACATCTTGGAGCTAGGGTTTGGTGCCACTTCTTCTTCCTCAAAATCATCCTTGCCCTAATTCGTAAGCGTTACTCAAGGCATAGGTATTTTGTCGGTAAGAAGTTTCTTATTTCATTTCAATTTCATATTGTAAGTTTCACTCTCGGTTGTGAGAGTGTGGTTGTGATCCCGGGTTGTGGGAGTCACAAATTACATTTTGTATGATTTGACTTGTGGAGGTTTTTCACAAGTATTTCATAGTGGAAATCTTGAGTTAGGGTTTCTAACTCAAGTATCCGGAGGGGATCCGGGTGGTTGGGACGTAGGATCACCGGGAACAAGTCGTGGAGACTTGGGTGGATCCGAACCCAGTAATATCGTTTGTTAGCATTGTTAATTTTGTTGTTGTCTTCAATTTAAGCTTCCGTAAATTGATTTGGTAGTTGTTTGCACTATAATTAGGAATTATACTCCTTGTTACTTTTAAAGTACTATTCACCCCCCCTCTAGTACTTGTGCAGTAGCTTGTAGGGCATTACATTTGGTATCAGAGCCAGATACTTAGCTATGTCTGCCAACGACAACAAGACCGTGCGTCCACCTTCCGACTATGGCACCTTCAGGAACCGTGAAGGAGCATCTTCGGTGATGGAAGGACATTCCACAACGAGGCCTCCATTCTTTAACGGTACCAACTACGGGTACTGGAAATGCCGGATGGAAACTTTCCTCCGGAGTGCATCTCTATGGAGGACCACGATGAAGGAATACGTCGAGCCCTCCGAAGAAGACTTTGAGAAATGGACACCCGCGGAGGTCGCCGTGGAGGTAAGCAATGCCAAGGCAATGAACGCCTTGCAATGCGCATTGGAGCCCGAGGACTTCAATAAGATATGCACATGTAAGAGTGCATATCAAATTTGGAACTCCCTCCTCATACTACATGAAGGGACGAGTAGGGTAAGAGACTCTAAACTCGTTGTTGTTAACAAGGATTACGAAATGTTTCATATGCAACAGGGCGAGAAGATGAAAGAGTATTACGCTCTCTTCGTCGACATCATAAACGAGTTGGAGGCTCTCGACAAAACCTACACCCAAAAGGCGAAGTGTTCGAAGCTTATCGAAGGACTTCCTTCTTCTTGGGAAAAGCGTACCTTCGCCATCGAGGAAGGTAATGATATGAATAAGTACACCGTAGTTCAACTAATGGGTACTTTAATGTCATACGAGGTACGCAAGGATAGCAAGCTAAAATTGCAGGAAAAGATGAAGTCCTACCTAAAGCAAGATGAGCCAAAGAAGAAGGCTATTGCTTTCAAGGCCGTTCCATCCACATCCACATCAACCGATGATGAAGACTCGGAAAACGAGTTGGACTTGGAGTCCATGGCACTCATGGCCAAGAAGTTCAACCGTTTCTTCCGAAAAGGTAACTATAAGAACAAAGCTAAATTTGGTTCTTCTAACGCCTCCTCTTCTCCTTTGTGTTTCAAGTGCAATAAGCCAGGACACATGAAAGCGGAGTGTCCTCTCAACAAGCAAAAGGAGAAGTGGAAGGCGCCGAAATTCGATAAGTCCAAGAAGTACAAGAAAGGGAACAAAAAGGGACTTGTCGGAGCAACATTCACCGACTCCGATGATTCCTCAAGCGGAGAGTCGGACGATGAGCAAGTGGAGAAAGCGCATATATGCTTCATGGCAAGAGAGGAGCATGATCAAGGATCCTCCTCTTCCGATGACAGTGACGACGAAGGCGATGAGGTAACTATGGATGACCTTAGGAATGCTAATTCTCAATTATGGTCTAAGTATACTAAATTAGTAAATAGGTATACTAAAGTAAAAGATGACCTAGCTAGCATTCAAACCTCGCCTAAAACTATCATCACCAACAACGACACCGTTGTTGAAGAGTTAAGAAATGAGATTGTTAATCTCAAATCTAAACTTGAACATGTTAGCATTGATGATCCAGAGGATCACAAGATAGCGGATTTGACTTCTCAAAACTCGACTTTGAGTATTGAGAATGAGAATCTTAAATCTCGTGTTTATGTGCTCACATAGCAAGTATCCAACTTGGATACTTCTATGCGTTCTCTCACCGAGAAATATGAGAACACATTAGGCCGAATTAATAAATTCAATAAGGGTAAGGACCATTTGGATAAAATCCTAAGTGACTTACTTCCGGCCAATCACCACATTGGCTTGGGGTATACGATAGGATGTTCATCAAATCGGCCACTACTTTTGTTAGGCCAACTTCTGGTGACTCAACGAGTGGTAGCAAACACTCTATTGGTAGTTCTTCTACCAATGGTGCTTCCACCTCGTCCACACCCTCTTTCGGAAAGAAACCCACTTTGGGTGGACCTCCAAAGAAGGGGCATGCTTATATGTACACCAATACTATGCCACGTAGGAACATACGTCCTACTCCACCGGCTCACACATATGATGATTTTTATGCAACACATTCACAGGCACGTTCACACCATGTGAGACACCCTCACGCACATGTTCCCACACATGCATATTTTCACCCACAACATCATATGAATAATTATCCGCATGCACCATTCCATCATGTTCCTTATGCCTATCCACAACATGCATCACGTAGAAATCAACGTCGCATGCATGCACCCAATAGGATGAGGGCTCCCAAGATTTTCACTATTTGGAGCCCAAAGGACACAAGCATGGATGAAAAACAAGTGTATATGAATGCTTATTTTTCGGATGTTGTGCATAATAGAAATTATGTGGGGAAGTCTAAGTCCAATTGGACTTGGCTTCCAAAGGTCTAATCTTTTGGACCCAATGACCTTGGGTACCATGATATGAAATTTTCTATCTTTAGGTACACAAGGAAAAAAAAAAGAAAATGAGCAACAAATTTAAATTTAGCTCCAAGGGGAATTGGATACTCGATAGCGGGTGTTCAAAACACATGACGGGTGACGCTCAATTGCTCTCCGGAGTGGTTCCCATTGCAAATGGAAACCGCGTCGTATTTGGAGGCAACGAGAGCGGAACCATCATAGGTGTTGGTAAAGTGGGTAATCCTTCTAAACCCATTATATGTGATGTTTACCTTGTTAAAGGATTAAACCACAATATTATTTCAATAAGTCAACTTTGTGACAAAGGTTACAAAGTTAACTTTGCGAAAGGAATGTGCCATATTTTAAGAAAAGATAATAATGAATTATTGTTTTCCGGCACACGCCATAAGGATATATATATCCTAGATCTTCCAAGATCACATGAACAATGTCTTATTGCCAACACAAGTGAACAACACTTATGGCATCGACGTTTTGGTCATGTGAACTTTGGAACACTTTTTAAGCTTTCCAAGTTAAATTCTATTAGAGGCTTCCCTAAGCTTATCTTTCAAAAGAAAAGCTTTTGTGACTCGTGTCAACGAGGCAAGCTTCCAAAATCTTCATTTAAACCTAAGAAAAGCATTTCTTCTAAGCGGCCTCTAGAGCTATTACATCTAGATTTATTTGGGCCAACTAGAGTTGCTTCATTAGGTAATGCTAGATATGGACTTGTCATCGTTGATGATTTTTCTAGGTTTACTTGGGTATTTTCATTGTGTAATAAAAATGAAGCTTTTGAAAACTTCACAATTTTTGTTAAGAAAGTACAAAATCTCTTAGGAACCACCATTGTCACTATTCGTAGTGATCATGGAGGTGAATTTGAGAATGAGTCTTTTGAGACATTTTGTGATGAAGTTGGTATTACACACACCTTCTCTTTCCCTCGTGCACCTCCTCAAAATGGTGTTGTTGAGAGAAAGAATAGGACGCTAGTGGAGTGTGCTCGCACTATGATCGATGATAGCCAACTTGGCCATCAATTTTGGGCGGAAGCGGTACACACCGCTTGCTATGTGTTTAATAGAATACTTTTGAGGCCCGGCACTAAACAAACTTGTTATTAATTGTTGTTTGGTAGGTTGCCTCAAGTTAAACATTTTCGTGTTTTTGGTTCGAAATGTTTTATTAAGAACACGTATGGTAGTTTGGACAAATTTGATCCAAGATCCGATGAGGGGATTTTTGTTGGATATTCTTCGCGTAGCAAAGCCTACCGGATATTCAACAAACGAACCTCGACGATCGAGGAGTCGCTTCATGTGTCATTTAATGAAGGATTTGTTCCAACTAGAATTACTAATGATAATGACTCTATGGATGTCTTATGTGATTCAATTGGTAATTCTAACTCTAATGATTCTATTGATTCTATTGAGACTAACCCAACTAATGAAGTTGTTGAGAATGTTCCTAGTGACCAAGGTATTCCCAAACGGCTTCATACCGTTCGTGACCATCCTCATGAGCAATTCATTGGCAATATCCATGATAGTGTCAAGACGAGATCGCAAGTGAATTACTTCGCTCATTGTGCCTTTGCCTCCTCGATAGAGCCAAAGAATGTTAATGAAGCATGCGAAGATAGCGCTTGGATCTTAGCCATGGAGGAGGAACTCATTCAATTCGAGAGGAATGAAGTTTGGGAGCTTGTTCCATTGCCATCGAAGAACCACACCGTCATAGGGACAAAGTGGATCTTCAAGAACAAAACCGACGAAAACCAAGTCGTCGTCCGGAACAAAGCTCGGTTGGTTGCTCAAGGCTACCGTCAAGAGGAAGGTATTGACTTCGAAGAATCCTTCGCTCCAGTAGCTAGATTAGAATCAATTAGATTATTATTGTCTTTTGCATGCCATAAGGATTTTAAATTATTTCAAATGGATGTTAAAAGTGCATTTTTAAATGGAGATGTTGTTGAGGAAGTTTACGTTTCTCAACCTCCGGGTTTTATTAATGAAAAATTTCCAAATCATGTTTTTAAACTAAAGAAAGCACTTTACGGCTTGAGACAAGCTCCTCGAGCTTGGTATGATCGCCTAAAGAATTTTCTTTTGGATTTGAATTTTAAAATGGGAGAAGCCGATTCTACACTTTTTGTTAAGCATTCGAATAATGATATAATTTTAGTTCAAATATATGTTGATGATATCATTTTCGGTGCTACTAACTTTGCTCTTTGCGAAGAGTTTTCTAATGTTATGAAGGAACAATTTGAGATGAGCCACATGGGTGAGCTCAAATATTTCTTAGGTCTCCAAATTCGCCAAATGGACGATGCAATCTTCATCCACTAAACGAAGTATACGGTGGAGTTGCTTAAGCGATTTGGAATGGAGAGTGCCTCCGGGAAAAAGACTCCAATGAGCACGACTACGCATCTTGATAAGGATACGGGCGGTAAGGATGTATACATTCGTCTATATCGAGGTATGATAGGTAGTTTACTTTATCTTACCGCAAGTAGGCCCGATATTATGTTTGCCGTATGCGTATGTGCTCGTTATCAGTCTCAACCTAATGAGTCTCACTTAGTAGCGGTAAATCGTTTTTCCGTTATCTAAGTTATACACTTGATTTTGGATTACTTTATCCAAAATCTAGCACGTATGAGTTAATCTCATATAGTGATTCCGATTATGCGGGATGCAAATCCGACAAGAAAAGTACTAGTGGCACTTGCCATTTTATAGGAAATTCCCTTGTCTCTTGGTTTTCCAAGAAGCAAAATTCCGTATCACTTTCAACCACCTAGGCGGAATACATTGCCGCCGGTGCCGCGTGTGCTCAAGTTCTTTGGATGAGACACACACTTAAAGACTTTGGTATAAATTGTGATACTTGCCCTATCATGGTTGACAACCAAAGTGCAATATGTCTTTCCAAGAACCCGGTACACCATTCCCGTTCGAAACACATAGATGTCCGACACCACTTTTTAGATGATCATGTTGCTAAAAAGGACATCATTTTAGTGTACGTTGAAACCCAAAAGCAAATCACCGATATTTGCACGAAACCCCTAAAGGAGGACTCCTTTGTGCGGTTGCGTCGAGAATTGGGGATTATGGGTGAATCCGAGATATAGGATTCATGTTTCATTCAATAATCGTGCATGCTATTATTTTTCGCAATATTTCATTCATGCTAGACTTATTGGATTTTTTGGGATTTTATGTGATATTTTGAATTTTTGCGCGAATTCATGTTTGAATGTCGTATTTGAGATTTCGATGTTTAATGGGGTAGTTTAGATGATTTTTGAGAGGATTGTGATGTATCGTCCAAGTGTATTCAGGAGAGAACTTCATTATCAATTTTTGGACGCATCTAGTCGGTCTCAGTTCATCAACCAACCGACTAGATTCACATCTAGTCGGTCAGCTAATGAACTCAGACCGACTAGCTCTATCTCTCAACTTTTGAACTCCTTTAGTCGGTTTCAGTTTAATTACCAACCGACTAGATTCGTATCTAGTCGGTTAGTAAAAGAACTCAGACCGACTAACGCAAGCTAATTTTGAGTTTCCTCTCCAGCTTAACTCTTTAGTCGGTTCAAGCTTACTTATCGACCGACTAGATTGAGTTCTAGTCGGTCAGCACTTGAGCGTAGACCGACTAATTCTCGTTCAGGAAATCTTCGACTGTTCTCTGTTTGCAACTAGTCGGTTCAAGCTCATTGACCGACCGACTAGATCGTGATCTAGTCGGTCAGTGCTTGAACTGTGACCGACTAGTTGTGCCAAGGACTGTTTGGTCTTTTGAGCTCTCGGCCGACTTAAACTCGATCTAACCGGTTATTTTTCATTTTAGTCGGTTGCTTTTTTCTCTCCAGCTCGAAAACCCCGATCTCCTCCTCGTGACCCTTCATCTTCCGGCCATTTTCCGACCATTCCCGCCATCGCCGTCCGTCGATCTTCCTCCTAGGGTAACCCCTCTCACTCCCTCTCGTGTCTAGGGTTCGATTTCCTATTCCTAGGGTTAGGGTTAGTTCATTTTCTGTTAGGGCTTCTTCTAGGGTTTCTGATTTCCTAGGGTTCGGCTAGGGTTTCCTTGCTTTGATCTCTCGTGCGTCGTGTCTTGCTTCGATTATGGCAAGAACACGTATCCCGATCACTCCATCTAGCCCCTCGTCGATGACCGTAGAACCTAACCCTACGGATCCCGTTCAACCTTCTAGAACCCCTCCGACACGACGTGCCAAGACCACCCAACCCTCTTCGTTTTCGCCTCCTCTTAAGCGTAAGAGGACGGCGACTGCGAAACCCCGAGCCAAATCTCAGCCCAAGCCCAAGCCAGTTATCTTTCGTGCTCCCACTCCTCCCGGTGCTTCGGATTCCGACATCGAGTATATCCCCGAGCCCGAGACTCATAGGGAACTCGCTCCTCCTACTCATCCTGAGTCTAGCTCCCGACCTCGTTCGTCTACCCGTAAGCCTAAGGGAAAGGCTCCGATGCCGGTTGGCGGTGTCGATATCTCGTTGTGTCGCGACGACCCTATATGTCCCGCGGCTTACAACCGTATCGAACATTGCCCGCTGCTTCTGGAGCATTTCGTCCAGTTTAGTGACTTCATAGGGCTAGCTGATCTTCTTTCCTCCTCGGGTCTTCTCGATTATCTTCGATATGACCCAAAGGTGAATCCTCACCCCTACCCTCGATTAGTCAAGCTATTTTATGCCAATAGGATCCGGGGTCAGTACGGTGCGACCCACTCTGTTGAGACGACTGTTTTGGGGACTCCTATAGTCCTCACAGCAGAAATCTTAGGAGAGATTCTGGGTATCTCTTCGTTTGGCCTCCTCCCTTCAGACATTTCTGTTGATGATATTTCTTCCCTAGATCAGACCATCCTTTCTGATATTTTCCATCAGATTCCTCCTGCCATGATTGGCGTGCCTTCCAAGTCCTTCAAGCCAAATGCATGGGTCCTCAACTTGATTCTGAAGTCGTGCTTGCTTCCCAAGTACGGCTCCTCATCTCTTCCGTCCCAGCCTTTTCTGAAGCTGATCTATGCCATATTCATGAGGAGCTCGATTAACGGGGCTCGCATCTCGATAAGATTGACTCTTTCGAGTATATTCGCAAGTCCTCGAAATCGGCTCACATCCCATTTCCGTGCTTGTTGACCCTTGTTTTCCGTCACTTCCGTGTCCCTTTGCCTCGTGACGATGAGCGTCCACTTGGTCCTCCCCTGAACGCGACGGCCATCAAGAAATTTCTTACGGCGCTCCGTCACGTTCAGAGGACAACACCTTCAGCGTCTACCTCTGCCTCTGCCCCAGATGCTCCCTCTGCCACCCTTGATGATGTCGTTCGGTTACTTCGTCGTCACGAGTCTCGGCTCGTACCGAGGAGGTAGTTTGCTGTATGGTTAGTCTGATGGGTATTCAGCTTCCTCCTTCTGTGTCTGAGGATGAGGAGTTGGATGAGTTGGCTGAGGAGGACGTTGAGGATCTTTGTCGTGCTTCCACTCGTGCCCCCGAGGGCACTTCTGGTCCTGCTGCTGGTGCTACCTCTTCTGGTGCTGCTGTTGCTGCTTCGTCTGCTGGTGCCCCCGAGAGCACACCTGTTGCCACCGCTCATGCGGTGGATACTCCGACCGGTGCTCCCGAGGCCACTCCTGTTGCTGCTCCAGAGATTGCCACTTCTGCCGTCGCTCCTGCTGATGTTCCAGACGTCCCTGCTGATCCAGTTTCCACCACTTCTCCTGCAGAGCCGGCTGCTGCTGCAGATCCTGCCGTCTCCTCTTGAGCTTCCTTTGAGGACTCTCCGATTCTCCTTGGATGATACATCTAGTGTGAGAGAGTATGGTTAGGATAGAGTGGGGTTTTGGATCTTGTTGATGATGTGTTTTGGATCTTTTTTGATGTATGTTGATCTTTTTGATGATGTACTTTGATGTATTTTGATGATGGTGTATTTTATTTTTGACACTCCGATATCTGGGATATGATGATGTATTTTTGTGCACCGATCGGTGGATCGATGTTTTGTATGTCAGTGATGTTTATATTTGATGTACTCTGGTTCATATCTTTTATATATATACATCGACGTTGACATTTCATACTATTGTGCACAATTTATAATTTTTTTAATGTCTCTGTTGTTTGAGTTCGTCGCACGACGATATTAACTTAGTTTAATAGAAATTTCTTCTATGGAAATATAGAATTGTTTTCCATGCACTAAATTAACCAAGAATGTTGATATTGGAGAGTATATTCCATAACTCAATCCGTCAAAATGATTTGAGTTTTGATGCTTTCGTTTTACGATTTTCGACTATGGTATCATTGACACACCTTGATTTTATTCGTATTCTTTTGGTGTCACTTGAACCTTCGTCGTATTCTACGACTCCCGTGCTTTTTGTTTGAGGTCATTGTTGTTGTCGTTGTTATCCTCCCGCTCTTTTTGCTTATGCCAAAGGGGGAGAGATATAATAATAACGATGTGCTAAATGAAAATTTAAAGCATTTTTCCAAGAATCTAACTTGATGTGTTAGATTCAGGGGGAGTTAAGATATATAAATGGATTTTCAAATCCGATATTTCAATAACCTTCATTTGGTATTCAATATTTCAATAATCGATTCTCATTTTATATACTTCACTCGTCTGCTTGATGCGTATTATTGTTTAAATTGGAATTAACGTGTCATCAATGCAGGGGGAGTAAGTAAATTTCATTTGAATTATTATTATTTATTATTATTTATGTTGGTTTGTCATCACCAAAAAGGGGGAGAATGTTGGATATTGGACTCCCCGGATTTGGTTTTGGATGATGAACAAACAAAAATATAACGTGAACTAACACTTTGTGAGCGCAGTTATGGAGATCGTCGCCAAATTCATATGCATATCAATTACGACGTCTCAAGACTTCTCAAAGCACATGATCGTATGCCTAAAGCTACGTTGAAGCTTATGGACCATTTCAGAAGTCATGAAGATTCGATTGAAGCTATTGAAGACGGTATCGTCAAGTTTTATTTATAGTCTTTAAGCTTCTTTCGTAGAATGTTAAGCCTTGAGTAGGTTTTACGTTTTAAATCTTCATAAAGCTCATATCTTAGCTCTAGGATCTTAGTAGAAGTCCATACAATCCTTCCCGAAGCTTCGCGCTTCGATTCGCGACTTCTTGTGCATGTTAGTTGGTTCAAGAAGAAGAACTGACCGACTAGATGGTGATCTAGTCGGTCAGCAAAGCTTCTTGGACCGACTAGTTCTTCTCAGTCATTTTCAAGCTCTTTACTGTTTACAGTTAGTCGGTCTAAGTTGACTCACCGACCGACTAGTTTGTGAACTAGTCGGTCAGTGATGCTTCTGTGACCGACTAGTTGAGCTTTTCCTGTACATGCACATTTGAGCCTATGCTACTGTTTATCATTAGTCGGACTGTGTTCATTGATCGACCGACTAGTTGATGAACTAGTCGGTCAACTTTCCTTCTTGGACCGACTAGTTTACTTTTACTGTACATACCAATTTTTCACCTAACTTACTGTTTATCGTTAGTCGGTCTATGCTCATTTGGCGACCGACTAGTTGGTGAATTAGTCGGTCAACATTTGTTCTTGGACCGACAAAGTCTATTTATGCTCAGAATTCTGTTTTATCTGTTAGTCGGTCTCAGTTGAGTGACCGACCGACTAGTTGTGAAACTAGTCGGTCAGCTACTCTTCTTGGACCGACTAGTTCCTTTTGTCTGTGCTTTGATCTTTTCTCTGTTCACTCATTATTCGGTATACGTTAATTGACCGATCGACTAGTTGATGAACTAGTCGGTCGGTGGTTGTTCTTTGACCGACTAGTTGGGTTCAGAAAAGAGCCGTTGGAGCTTTATTTGAAACGTTTTTTTCTCTCTCTCTCTCTCTCTCCTCTATCCTATAAATAGTTGTTGGGCTGCATTCATTGTAGCCTAGGCTGATATTATTGCAAGTTTAGAGATCAAGAGAAATCATTCCAAGCTCATTCAAAGCTCATTCATTCCATTCAATAATCTCTCCTCACTCTTACTTCCAAAGAGAGATTCATTGAGTGTGAAGCCTTCCAAGCCAAGTGCTTGATTCTAGGTCACCAACATCCCCATAGCTCTCCATCGCTGATATACATCTTGGAGCTAGGGTTTGGTGCCACTTCTTCTTCCTCAAAATCATCCTTGCCCTAATTCGTAAGCGTTACTCAAGGCATAGGTATTTTGTCGGTAAGAAGTTTCTTATTTCATTTCAATTTCATATTGTAAGTTTCACTCTCGGTTGTGAGAGTGTGGTTGTGATCCCGGGTTGTGGGAGTCACAAATTACTTTGTGTATGATTTGACTTGTGGAGGTTTTTCACAAGTATTTCATAGTGGAAATCTTGAGTTAGGGTTTCTAACTTAAGTATCCGGAGGGGATCCGGGTGGTTGGGACGTAGGATCACCGGGAACAAGTCGTGGAGACTTGGGTGGATCCGAACCTAGTAATATCGTTTGTTAGCATTGTTAATTTTGTTGTTGTCTTCAATTTAAGCTTCCGCAAATTGATTTGGTAGTTGTTTGCACTATAATTAGGAATTATACTCCTTGTTATTTTTAAAGTACTTTTCACCCCCCTCTAGTACTTGTGCAGTAGCTTGTAGGGCATTACAAAGGAGAATACACATCATGTGGTCTCAATCAGCGGTGTTTCCTGAGACACGAATGATGCGGGCCATTGTTGGTGCACGGTTACGGATCGCGTAACGGTGTCAAGATATACGGCCCATTTAGAACCTACAACCCACAATCTGTCATTAAGGCAGAGTAATACTCAGTCAAGCGAACGGCTCACTCGGCCGTTAGGCTCCCGCTAATACTCAGGGATGTGTTAATGAGACCGAGTAAATATGCAGCCGTTATCACCAATCCCGGAGAAGATCCCACCTGAATCAATGAGGGACGATTATTCGCAATCATCGGACCAATGCCTATAAATACCTGAAAGGACAATGGCAAAAAGGTTCCAAATCCTAAGGTACAAGATCTGATACTCAGACTCTACATATTACATCTTACATTTCATCCATCAAAGAGTTTGCAACGCTAGACCTGAGACGAGACTCCATGGGTCGATCTCAGCTGCTTCAAGCTCCCTCCGTCTCTTAAGTTCCATTCTAACTTAAGCATCGAAGGGGATTTGGGTCGGGACTTAGATCCGACCCCTCTGACGCCTCCTTGTGGTACAGATCATCGAGTCTCGATCCTACGTGAGGGTCGCTCCTGAGCTTCTCAACCTCGATCGACCGGCGCACGTTCCTCTCGAGGGTCGATCGAGCACCGCAAGTCAACTACCATCCACCAATGACCCTGGTTTTTCCAACCTAGGGTCCCACTCAACCGGCTGATGAGGCTCTGACTCACCAGGAAAGGATCCACGTCAGCATCTCAATTGTTTCGGTCATTTTTGGCCTTAACATAGAGAGAGTGTGTGAATTTTCGTGTGTTTTAGACAGGGGTCTGTGAGTCTATTTATAGCCCAAAAAGTTAGTTTTTGAATGTTGGACAACTGCCTAAATTTTCAAAAAATTCTGAAACGTTTTTGTCAAATTGGTCGACCAATATGGGTCATTGGTAGACCAATATTTTTGCCAGTTTAGGTTTTGACTGTTGAAGCACTGTTTCGGGAAAAGACAAAAAATGACAGCTAAAACTGCCATAAACTGACATAAACTGGCAAAAATATGGCCGTTTGGGGGTGGTTTGAGAAACTGATATAATCAGTTATAAAACCTGATTATTTAATCAAAAATCTGAATAGTATTAATATTCTGAAAACTGACTGGTCCACCAACCAACCTGATTAGTCAACCAAAAATTTGAAAATTTAAATTTTGGGAAATTCTCAGAAAATGATCATAATGACTTAAGAATAATTCTGGGAAATTTTGGGAATTTTTAGAATTTCTGGAATTTGTGATTGGTCGTCTAGAAGGGGGTATTGGTCCACCAATTTTGTCTTTGACTCAATTTTTGAGGATTGACCCTAAACGACTAAGATAGATCATCATCAAGGCTTTCACATACTAAGTATTTGCAAGAAATAAAATGAAGATTACATCATGTATCACACGTTATAAAAATTTGTCGATAAGCTTCAAATTGAACTTGATGCTTCTTGCAAAATGTAGTCTAATGAGTATCTGATCTGAGTGGGTCAATAAAATCTGCATAGATAAAGTTAGTATACACATATAAATGTTTGTATATCATCAAAATCTTATGAGGAGTTGTGAGTTTCCAACACATGTTCATCATCAAAATACACATAATGATGACTCAATATCTTAACACCATATAACACACGTTTGATTTCTTCTTTTGGTCTTTGCCCATGGATGATGACCCATTAAGTGTTGACTTTTCATATTTATTTTCGAAAGTGCACCAAATTTAATTTGTAGATTTTTCTTTTGATACACAATAAAAAATATCATTAGTAATACCACAAAACAATATAATCATTACCGGTGAGTTAATATTCACCGATTCCATTTCTTGTTTGGTCCATTGTGATTTGGGTGTAGTGGGTTCACTATATGGCTTCTCCATGAATATTCCATAGCCATAGTCGAAGGATTGAACTAAGACCATCATCCTTCTTCTTTTCTATATATAGTTGGTTTCATTGAAGATTAGTAGAGTTGTGGTCGATTGACCGATTTAGAGTTATGATTCAAACTTTGTTGACACCATACTTAACGCAATCTTTAGTACTAAGTGTTTGGGATCATGTGATAATGCAAGTAGAAAATACTAAAAGGGTTAAATAGTGTTTAAATTTTTTTTAAAAACCTTGAAGTATTTTCTACCGAAGAATCAATTTGTGTAACTAAATTGATTCTTAATCAACAAACTCTTGCTAAGTATAAGATTGAGTTAAGAAACGAAATGAAAACTATACTTGCATGCTTTTCTCATAGTTTGGTCAATCCTTACATTCTCCAACCCCCAGGTCCATCCCACCTGATATTTGCGCTATAATTCCCAACCGTATGAATACTATAACCATTATCTTCACTACAACACATTGTAAGAAAATCCCACTCGACCAAATACAAAGTGTAAATCATCTTAACAACTTAAGAGTAACAGTCCCTTCTTACAATACAATAAAGAAATACTTATAACCTTTGTATAATTGAAGAACAATATAGCCTTGTTGAAGCAGAAATGTATAAGTGGCTATAAGAATTTAAGATCTCTTAGAAGACGTAGAAATTTAAGAGCGAAGAAATTAATATTGGCCAAGAAATAAGTTTAAAAACTTTAAGAATGAAGGCAAAAATGAGATGTTTTTTCTTGAAAGCTATTTGCAAAAAAACTAATTATTCTCTTGAAACTATTAAGCTTGAACGAATCTAAAAGTAAGGGAATCAACATGCAGTTATAAATCAACAAAATACAAAATTGGATTACCAAAAAACACCTTCAAAACAACTAGAAACAGCTAGTTGTGGATTCTACATTAATTGTGGCCATTGGATACTTGATTAGAAACTAGAGTACAATGATAAGTCGAGTAATGGCTCATCAGTCGACTAATAGTTTGCCTCTAATCGACTTGTAAGTCATGCCAAAAAGCTATAAAAGACTCTGTTATGTCTCAATCAACTAGCGTTCATCAATTAATTAACTAGTCATGTGATTAGTCGACTAACTGACTAACATTGGTCAACTAATCTAACTTGCTGATAGCCATTAGTTTCTAGGTTTGATTTGTCAAATAGTGATCAAATAATGGTTGACTACTAACCCTAAAAATACATTGTTTTTGCTATAAAAACTTAAAAAAACAAATTGAAACATTTTCAAAACATTTTTAAAAATTTTTAATCGTTCCCTACGTGTGTGAAGTGCGTCATCAAAGCTTTACCATTCTAACAAAAAGCAAGAGAAATAAATACATCAAAAATTACATTTACCTTGAAATCTTCTTGTCTTGTCTTTGAGTCTTCAAAATGCTTAAGTGCTCTAGCCTGAATTAACTTCACTTACCTTCGAACGTTTTCTTCCTAAATCTACGTACAAAATCAATTGGCACAAAAATTTGTTTACTAATCATCAAAATATATATTGGGGTGACTTAATATCCAACAACATCATGAGACAATACACATGTTCTTGTTCGAGAATAAGTTTACAGAACAGCTCACCAAGAAGCTTATATATGGTACCATACTCTTACTATCAATCGATGCTCTTAAGTGGAAAATGATGTAGGTTAGTCTTTAGACCTTGAGATGTGCTAAAACATACCAATGTGATGTCTACACTTTTACTTTTTCTTACCAATGACGATAAAGTTGTTGATAGACAATTTCTATGTCTAGGTGGGAGGTGAGGGTCAAGATGGAATTTGTCTCATTAAGTATGAAGGTTAGTGTCGCAAGAAGTTGGAATAGATCCATAATAAATCATTGCCAATGTAGAATGGATAAACTTACTATAGTAATAAGTTTGATCCATGATAACAATGCCATCACATACTCAACTTACGATACTAAGATGTTATTAGGGTTTGACAAATTTTCATACCATTGAAATCTTAGCAATATAGTTCTAATAAAGAGACTATACTATATGACAGTAGTTTTTGATAAGCCCATAACTGTGTTGGAGAATAATCCTAGTTATATCAACTAGATAATTACAATTCTAAAATTGAAAATCTTCATATGTAGATAGCATCACTGGTGTACCTTTTACTTCATCATTGAGTACAATTAATCATTATTGAAGTATGAATTAGGCTTTTACGGGCTCATAGAGATGATGGACTCGTTACGACAAATGAAGGAGAAAAAAATACATGTATATGAGATATACATAGTCAAGTGATCACAAGGAGTTGTGATCGTTTTGATTAAGAGAGAAACCCATCACAAAGTGTTCTGTAGCGAGAATAAAGAATTCATATTTATTTTTGAACACATTAATATAAAATAATAATAAATACACCTTAGACTAGAGAACAAAGAATGATTGGACCTTCGCTAGTGATGCATAATTATCACTGGTTTTTGGAAGGCCAGTTAGTGCATGGTGGCTAGCAGTTAGCAAAATGTTGGCTAGCCACTGGCTAGCCAAGCTGGCTAGTGGCCGTTGCCTGGTCAAATATGGCTAGTACTAGATGGCAAGTTAACGTCTAATGGTGGGTGGTGATAGCTAGTCGACATCAATGCTCGGGATTAATTATATTAGGTTTGGGTCTAGTTTAGTTTAGATCTATGATAGTATTATAAGCTGAACTAAATTAGAGTTTGACTTAAGGAAGGCTTCCTTAAGCTAAGGGGTTTTATTAAGAATCCTTATTCTAGTTCCATATTGTATATGATTAGAAAACTTTAAGGATGCCAGTACTATATAAAGGCCAAGTCTCTTCCTCTTAAAGAACATTAGAAAATCAAAGAGTTGAAAAACATTAGAGTTTTGGCTCAAATGTAGAATTTAACTCTCATTGAAGCCGTTTTTTTTTCTCATTCTCATTCTCTCAAACACTAGCAACGTGTGGGACTAAATCAAATTCTAATTTGGCAACTCATAGATCATGAAAGGTTTCATTATCAAGGTGAAATATCTATCATGCTGGTTTGTAAAGAGATCTAGTATCATCATCAAATTTTAGAGAGTGGATATCACATAAGAATATCTGTGTAAATGTGAGGTTTTATTTTAAGCATTAATTTCTAAATTTCGTAGATCTTGGGTAATTTTACTAGGATTAAAATTTTCAAATTTATCACTCCGACCTATTCTAATTAGTTAGCATTATTGATCATATGATTGAGCATATGATGCCTATATGCAATGCCAGATCAAGAATTTACATAAGGCTTGACAAACCCTCACAAGTGTTAATGGATGTTGACAGCTAGGATGTAAATGAGAAGGGTTTAGCAACTATTCATAAATGATAAAGAGATGTATGTTAGAGGAAGAGTAATAGCAATAAGAACTATAATTGCAACAATCAATAAAAACATCACAACTAAATATAATTAAGGCTGAAATTAAAGTTAAAAGCTGATAACAAGAACCAACAAGCTAATGTGGAGATTTATAGTGGTTCATTCTCATCAATGCTTCTGCTCTACTTCATATAAGCCTCTTCTGGATTTATACACAAGCGTTATTGATGCAATAATACATTTTACAGACTTGCTTGGTTTTTGGAATTTTCAACAAACATATACCCATAACATGCTTGGACTTTACACTAATCCACACACCAAATGATTACATACTTGCTGAAGCAACTATACTTACACAGTTACACTATCCAAATAAATGATATACGAGGTTGTTCTCATAAGAATGCAATAATTGATAACAAAAAGAATAAGCAACAGAAATATCCCAAGCCAAAAAATGGATAGTATAGAAGAGGCTTTTTATCAATAGTAAAGATCAATGAGAATTGTTTCAGAGTGTTTTCTCACTACAGAGCGTTGACCGTGGACAACCCGGTCAACGTGGTCAAGGGGCCCAGGTTGAGACGCTCGGCCTCGGTCGGACGAGCACGGCCTCGGAGGAAGGAAGACGAGGGGTAGCCTCGGTCGTCCAGCTAGAGGCACGATCGGCGAAGGGCGAGGGGAAGCCTCGGACCCAGTTAAGACGCTCGGCCTCGGTAGGATGTGCTCGGCCTCGGAGAAAGGAAGACGAGGGGTAGCCTCGGTCGTCCAGTTGATTGTGAAGTTGGAGAGGGGCGAGGGGAAGCCTCGGCCCGTTGATCAGCTGTCCACCTGCGTAGACGAGAACGCTCGTCAGGGGGCCGGACCTAGGTTCCGGCCAAATCCACTCCGATGCCTAAGTCAGATAGAGATCTGAAAGAGGAGGCCCGGCGGAGACGGTTCGACTCGTGAGGAGATCAGAACGGCATCTCACGGCGCGAGCGAGGGAAGAAGGAGATAGGATGGGGGAGCTAGGTCGTTGATGGAGTACCTTAGGTTTTTGATACCTCAGATGCGGTCCTCTGTCCTGTTGTCCTCCTAGCCCCTTTATAGACCTCCGCCGTGATTGCTCCCGACCCACGTTGCTCGTCCGCCCCCAATCGTGCCCCCTCAATCCGCCCCCTGCCGCGGCTCCCTGCGCCATGCCAGCCTCCCCCCATAACTGCCATTAAGTGGTCGTGGGATCGAGGGAGCGGTTATCGCAGGAGTGGGTGAGTGACCCATATGCTACCGGGGCCGGGTCGGATCTACATTCGGGGGAGTCCCCGATAGGGCCTTATCGAGTGGGCTTGAGTGCTCAGATGGGCTCTTGACCGGGGGTCGGGTTTTCGGGCTCGTGTCGTTCGGGCCTCGGCCAAATAGGCATAACAATTGCCCCCATCGGTCGGGTCGATCGGCCTCGGCCGGTTCGGCTCGGCCGATGTGACTTCCGCCGACTTCGACAGGCTCGCCAATCGATGTCGACTCATTTATTAGTCGTCATCATGAGTTGGTCCGTTCGATACTTTTAAGGCGCGGGCTCCGAAGCGCCGTCGGTCTTCTGATGCTGCCACGTGTAGCTGCAAGCTTATCCCCATCGCTCGTGGGGTCGTCTTAAGTCGAGAAGCTGAGGGGTTCGTGAGCCGCCCTTGGTGGGGTCGACCGGCCTTGGCTTGCTCGGTTCGGCTGCTGTGCCTCCTGGGATTTCGAGTGGCGCTTTAATCGAGGCGTGGTCATAAATGTAGGTCATGATGAGGCGGATCGATTGGACTTCCCCTGGCGCCGATTTCGAAACGCCGCCGGTTCTTCGAGTCCTGCCACGCGTTATTGTCAGGCGCTTCGAATTCATCCCTGCGTTTGATATATAAGATCCCCAGCTGCGTTGATCTCCTCTCCTTTCTTGTTCTTCCCATTGCTCTAGGCTTTCTACAACTCGGAGTCTCCCGTCGCCTTTGCTTCTTCGCCTCCTTCAAACTAGCTAAAAGGTAATTTCTTTCTCGCTCTCGTATTATGGCTGCTCTTAGGATAGGCGGTTCTGGCCGAGGGGCGAGGGATTCTCTAGAGTCCAGGCGGGGTAGGCCCCGGCCAGTGGGATCAGGGTCCTCTTCCGGGAGTCGTCCCTTCCAAGATAAGGGGAAGGGGAAGCTATTCCCAGACTACGCCTGCGATGACGTGGCATCGGCTGCCGTGCGTCTTAACGTGCCCCCGGTCATCCTCCGTACGCCGTCGAGGACCGTTCCTTCGGTGGTCTCGGAGATCCGGGAAAGATATCTCTGCTTTCCGTACGATGTCCGAGTTCCATTCGTCGACGAGCGGATTTGCCTTCTGAGGAGCAATGAAGTTGGCGTCTACGTCGAAATGTTTCACCTGGGTCTTCGTTTCCCTCTCAATCCCTTCCTTATCCAGGTCATGGAGTATCTCATGGTGCCGCTTTGTCAGTTTACCCCTTGCTCGATTGCGGTACTGACGGGCTTCGTAACGCTTTGCTGCACCCGCGGTCTGGAGCCGTCTCTCCCCCTTCTCTTCCACTTTTACCAGGTCCAGACGGTCGGGCCGGGGTCATGGCTGCACCTCCGAGCCCGTTCGAGGAGGGAATGTCTGATCGGGCTACCCCGCTGGTCGGGGGATTGGAGCTCAGATTATGTCTTTGTGGTCTTCTTGGGTGATGCCCAGATTCTGACAAGCTGGGGCGCGTCCGTCCAGCCTCGCCTGCCGTTAGCCCTTTCTGATGCTGATCAGGCAGCCGCCGCGCTGCTGTCGGCTCTTTCTTTGGAATCGAAATCCATCTGGTCTTTGTTGGACGACCTACTCCTGAAGGCCGTCTTGTGGTCTCCGGTTAGGTCGCTTTTTCATCCTCGGATCGCCCTATGACTCATCCTGATTTCGGTCTCCTTTGCAGGGATGGCAGGCCGCGAGTTCGTCCGTGACGTCGATGAGCTGATCCGTCGTGGAGCCGCTCGGAGCCGAGGTAGTACCTCTGGAAGGGCGCCTCGGAGGACCGTTGAGGAGGAAGTGCGCCGAGCCGAGCCTTCCGTGGGTAAGGTGGTGGCCGCGCCTCCCGCCTCTTCTTCTGGCGATCCCCTTCCCGGGGGTGAGGATGGTGCGAGGCGGAAGCGTTCCCCTCCGACGCCTTCGGAGCCCCACAGAGGAAAGAAGAGGAGGGAGGACGTGGATCCCTCCAGTCCGGCAGGTTCCGCGCTTCCCGTGGCGACCGCCGGGGATCCTTCGGTAGCTTTGTCAGCCACCCCCCTCGCAGCGTCTTCGCCCGTATCACCAAGGGTCGGGGCCTTGTTGGCGAGCGACTTGGCTTCGATCGTCGTCCCTGGGAGTTCGATGTTTGTTGACCGAGCCCTGGCCCAGCAGGTTGCCGAGGTCTCCGTCCCTCCCTGGGACCGCAGCCTCCTCAAGAAGATCCCGGCCGACAAGATGTCGGATTCCTTGGTCTGGATCCTTCAACAGGTTCGGTTATCTTGCTATCCTCTCTTTCTCTTTATCCTCTTCTTAGCCCGTGTCTCGTCTTTTCAGGGTTCAGCGCTCGCTGCGGAGTTGCAGTGTCGAGCCGTCCGCTTGAGGGAGCTGGAGGAGTCCTCCATGAGGGCTCAGGAGCGGGCCGGGGCGGCTGAGGTGGCTATGACGGAGGCCCAGATGGAGTCTCGGCGTCTCAACCTCCGTGTGACCGAGTTGGAGGGACGAGTGGGTGACCTCCAAGGAAAGCTGGAGGATGCTCATCAGTCGGCTGAGGAAGCGGCGGAGTCGTTCCGCCTGGAGAGGGAGGAGCTTCAGAGGGAACTGTCGGATCGGCGCCAGGTGATGCGGCTTGCAGAGGAGGTGGAGAAGGGCGTCGTCGAGACTCTGGGGAAGAGGATCTTCGAGGTTCTCAGGGAGGCCTTCGGTAAGTATGAAGACCTCATCGCCCCTCGGATCGTCGAAGTCGTCCAGTCTTCCTTCCGGGAATGTGCGGAGCGTGTTCGGCAAGCCCCTCCGTCGGTCGATCCTCCTTGCTCCCAGCAGGGCGAAGTGCCCGAGGATGTGTCCTCCCGAGCTCGGGCTCCCTAAGCCGTCCCTCCCGGCCTTATCCTCAAATTTTTAAGCATCCGCTTCGCTTTGGGCCAGTCTACTTGAAATGGATCCCTGGCCCCCGCTATCTCCTTCGGCTTCGTTATCGGCTCAGTGGCCAATAATTGCTGGTTGCATGGCTGCTAGCTTGGGCTAACTACTTTGGGTCTTTTGTCAACCAATTTTGCTCTGTCGGTGTCGATCTAGCTTCTGTAGGTGAAGAACTCTGTCATTCGTCGTGAGTGGATTATTTGTAGAGTGTTTCCTTCGCCTTGATTCCCTGTAAATAAGACACGTTTTTGTACCCTGGTTAACTATTATAAACGAAATTGACTTACTCGGACTTCTCGTGTATTTTGCGTTGCTGCCTCGTTCTTGGCCTAGGATTGGATGACGTTCGCGTCGGCTGGGGGAATTGCCCCCAAACTTATAGGCGTCCGTGCCTGCCCTCAGACTTATGAGCGCAGGAGTCGGTCGGCGAGGGCAAAGCTCCTCGGCTTAGGACCGGTCGGCGTCCGTGCCTGCTGGGGGAACTGCCCCAGACTTATGAGCGCAGGAGTCGGTCTGCGAGGGCAAAGCTCCTCGGCTTAGGACCGGTCGGCGTCCGTGTCTGCTGGGGGAACTGCCCCAGACTTATGAGCGCAGGAGTCGGTCGGCGAGGGTAAAGCTCCTCGGCTTAGGACCGGTCGGTGTCCGTGCCTGCTGGGGGAACTGCCCCAGCCTTATGAGTGCGGGAGTCGGTCTGCGAGGGCAAAGTCCCTCGACTTAGAACCGGTCGGCGTTCGCGCTGGCTGGGGGGATTGCCCCCAGACTTATGAGCGCAGGAGTCGGTCGGCGAGGGCGAGGCTCCTCGGCTTAGGACCGGTCGGCGTCCGTGCCTGCTGGGGGAACTGCCCCCGGGCTTTCGAGCGCGGGATTCGGTCGGCGAGGGCAAAGCTCCTCGGCTTAGGACCGGTCGGCGTCCGTGCTGGCTGGGAGAATTGCCCTCAGGCTTCTAAGCGCAGGAGTCGGTCGGCAAGGGCAGTGTCCCCCTTCCTCCTCCAGTGAGGCAGCGGCCTTCATTCTTTTGCACTATTAGTGAAATGTCAATTCCGTCGAGGATTTAAGAAAAGACAAAAAGGGAATGCAATTGTACTCTCAAGAGTCCTGTCAGACCGGTACATTTGGAGGAAAAGGAAAAAAGGAAATGAAGCTAGACAGAGGGATGTAAACCTAGATAACTCCCTCTTTCTAGGCTGCAACCGGGGGGAGAGACATCGCCCGCTCACTCTATGATGCGGAGGGGACCTTGGACGGTGTTGATCTTCTTCCCCTTGTCTGGCTGCGTGGAGGTCCCTTTTCCGTGGGCCGGCTCGTCGGCCTGGTTCCTGGCGTGCCCCCGGCTCATCAGCTTCTCAATGTCCTTCTTCAAATGCCAGCAGTCTTCAGTGTCATGGCCATCTTCCTTATGGTACTTGCAGTACTTCTCCCTGTTCTTCCCACCTCTTTTAGCCTTCGGTGGGGGGCGATCAGCTCGCTCTTCCTTCTGTACTTGGGCGAGGACGGCGTCTGGGGTGGTGTCCCTCGCGCTTTCTCCCCGCTGTCTGTTCGTCGGCCTCTTCTCGGTCCGGTACCCTTCGGTGCTGACTCGTCCGCCGTCGCCGCGCTTGGTCCCTCGAGTGGATTTTCCTGCATCCTCGGCCAAGGACTCCTCGGTCAGCATGAGGCGTTCGGCCCTCGCCATGATCCCGGGGAGGTCCTTCGGGGGATCGTTGTGTAGGGACTTCTTGAGGCCTCTGTGGCGAAGCCCTTTCTTAAGGGCCGTCTGGACCACCAGGTCAGGAGGGCTGTTCACGTTCAGCCTTTCCGCATTGAAGCGGCGCATGAACTGTCGGAGCGGCTCGGCCGGGCCTTGCACTATGTTGAACAGATGTTCAGCGCCAGGCTTGATCTGCCTCCCCGCCATGAAGTGTTTGCAGAACCACTGGGAGAGTTCCTCGAAGCTGTCGATGGAGCGGCCGGGCAGGCTGTGGTACCAGGTCCTCGCCGCTCCCCTGAGAGTAGAATAGAAGCCCCGGCAAAGCAAGTCATCTTCAGCTCCCTGGAAGGACATGTCCCCCTCGTAGTCCATCACGTGGTGTCCCGGGTCCCCTATCCCGTCGTACTTTCCCAGCACCGGGATCCTGAATCGAGAGGGGACCCGTGCGTCTGTTATTCTCCGTGATAAGGGGCACCGGTCTCCGTGGATGCCCCCGGGGATGCGGCAGTCGCCTGCCTCTGGCTCGATCGGGGGTGGAGGAAGCACAGGCGCCATCAGGGCTGGCTCCACGGCCCTCGCCACGCTGGGGGTCGGGCTGACCCGACGCTCCCGACTCCTCCTGCGGGAGCTCCTGCTCCACCGTGATCGGTCTCTTGAGTGGTGTCGTTCGCTTCTCCTGCGGCGGGACGACCGTGACCGACGAGATGATGCCGTCATCGATTCGCCCTCCGTCCCTTCGGTTTCTCTTCGGCTCCTTTCACGATAAGGGGAGGAGGCGCGTGACCTCGCCTGACGAGAGCCGGACAGCGTGAACCGACGCTCCGTGTTCGGTTTCTGGGTCCCGTGGTCGTCGACCACGGCGGACCGCAAGTGCGGGGGACCCCCCGCCCATCGATGGCTATCGTCCAACGTGCCTCCGTTGGACGGCGTAGGGCCGACGAGCTGCTGTACCGTCGCGACCAACGTCTGGAGGCTCGCGTTGGTCTCCTGAGCCAGGGCGCGGAGCTGTCCCTGCGTGGCCAGTTCTGAGCCGCCGGTCTCTTCGGTTGAGAGGGCGGGGTGGCCGCCGACGGGCGTGTCCTCGGGGTTGCCGTTTGATGCGCCATTCCCCTCCTCCGGGATGGGGGGCATGCGCTTCCTTCCATTGCTGGCTCGGGCCATTGTTGGTGTGGTATGCTGCTTCGTGGGACGGTTTTCGGTTCCCACAGACGGCGCCAGATGTTTCAGAGTGTTTTCTCACTACAGAGCGTTGACCGTGGACAACCCGGTCAACGTGGTCAAGGGGCCCGCTTGGGTCCCTCGGGGGCTTCGAATCGGTGCAGATGGGACGAGGGGAAGCCTCGGCCCAGGTTGAGACGCTCGGCCTCGGTCGGACGAGCACGGCCTCGGAGGAAGGAAGACGAGGGGTAGCCTCGGTCGTCCAGCTAGAGGCACGGTCGGCGAAGGGCGAGGGGAAGCCTCGGACCCAGTTAAGACGCTCGGCCTCGGTAGGATGTGCTCGGCCTCGGAGAAAGGAAGACGAGGGGTAGCCTCGGTCGTCCAGTTGATTGTGAAGTTGGAGAGGGGCGAGGGGAAGCCTCGGCCCGTTGATCAGCTGTCCACCTGCGTAGACGAGAACGCTCGTCAGGGGGCCGGACCTAGGTTCCGGCCAAATCCCCTCCGATGCCTAAGTCAGATAGAGATCTGAAAGAGGAGGCCCGGCGGAGACGGTTCAACTCGTGAGGAGATCAGAACGGCGTCTCACGGCGCGAGCGGGGGAAGAAGGAGATAGGATGGGGGAGCTAGGTCGTTGATGGAGTACCTTAGGTTTTTGATACCTCAGATGCGGTCCTCTGTCCTGTTGTCCTCCTAGCCCCTTTATAGACCTCCGCCGTGATTGCTCCCGACCCACGTTGCTCGTCCGCCCCCAATCGTGCCCCCTCAATCCGCCCCCTGCCGCCGCTCCCTGCGCCATGCCAGCCTCCCCCCATAACTGCCATTAAGTGGTCGTGGGATCGAGGGAGCGGTTATCGCAGGAGTGGGTGAGTGACCCGTATGCTACCGGGGCCGGGTCGGATCTACATTCGGGGGAGTCCCCGATAGGGCCTTATCGAGTGGGCCTGAGTGCTCAGATGGGCTCTTGACCGGGGGTCGGGTTTTCGGGCTCGTGTCTTTCGGGCCTCGGCCAAATAGGCGTAACAAGAATAATCTTGGCTAACTGGAATGCATGCAACAAGAATTGAGATAATTGAAACAATAGAATACATTGTTGAATACCCTTGTGAGAAAATGAGAGACATGGATTAAAATTATTTTAAAGGAATGTAGGACAATGCTCTCAATTATGGAACTCTAATTAATGAAAATTTAACTCAAGAATCAGAAGAAAAGAATGATAAAATAGTAGAGTTTCCTCACACTTTAAAAATAAGAGTTCTGCTGTAAAATGAGTCCATATTCTCTCTATTTATAGTAGAAGAAAAGGTTGAGATATCATCATGGCGTGAACAAAAACCTTCAAATTTAAAAATATAATATAAACTACTGTATGTTAGCTCAAATTCATGAATCTAGCCATAGTGTCAGTTACTGGGGGTGCATCAAGTGAATTTTTTGCCCAAAATGAAGGGTACTTCAAGAATAGGCTTATAGAACAAGCATATATTTCTGAAAAAAAATTTAGCTTCACAAAATTGATGCCCATTACATTAATTGAAAGTGAACTGAATCAAATTAGAGTTTTATATTATCACATATCCCACCCGCCAATCCACACCAGTCAGCTTATCTATATAGCAGAAGAAAGTTTTAAAACGACAACCAAGAACAATGATGGACCAATCAACAATAGAGGTAATTGACTAACCAGTAGCTTGAGAGTTGGCAAACGTTGGGCGATCGAAGTACTGATTGGCCGCTTAGCTGATTATCTCATAGCATGTACAAAAAGTGGGGATTGGTTGAATGATTATGTATTCTAAGATTAATAAAGGATATAATGCGATGAAAAGCAATGTAAGGCAAGCATATCTTAAGTTCTAGGGTTATATAGTACCGACCCCCTGTGTTTTCTCCATAATTAGTATCACCACTCTATGGTTTCAATTATTAGTAAGACCTCCCTGGTGTATCCAATTTGGACTCCCCGCCCCCTGTTTGGAGGGGGCGGACGAGTCCAAATTAGATACACCTAGGGTGCCGATACTAAATAACCCTAAGTTCTATTTTCATGCATAACATATGAATCCAAATATGAGTTCTTGACAAATTCTTGGCCCTAATGGTATTGCTCCACCAATACAAGCCAATTTGCACGCCCTTAAGCATCCTTTAGCGTAGTGCTTGGACTTCTTGTCTTAAAGTATAATGTTCTGTGGTAACTGATAATTAAGACACTAGACTAGCATGAATTACATAGAATGAGTTATAAATCATCACATTCTCTTATATACAGCCTTGGATACAATCATTCCTTTATTATGACCCCAAAATTCTAATAGGATTAATACAAGCAAGCAAGTAAAATATAAAATTGTTAAGCTTAGCAAGCCACACCCATATGAGTGCAAATAAGAATTTATATAAATAAAAACTAAGCAAAAAGTACATTCTGGTTCCCTTATATATATATATGCTTCGAATCAATATATAAGCACATGACATGATTCTCTTCCCCTTTTGGCACCATCAAATCGACAATATTATAGTATTTGAAACTGAGTGATACAAAAGTTATATGAGTGCAAATCAGATATATATCCAATGCAAATCAAACATAATGAAAATACATATTGTAGCAAGAGAACCTAATTAGCAATACAATCACAAATCGTCAAAATAAGTAGGGTTATTTAGTACCGACCCTCGGTGTTTTCTCCATAATTAGTATCACCCCCCTATTGTTTCAATTATTGGTAAGACCCCCCTATGGTACTGCAAGTTTTTCTCCATAATTAATATCACCCCCGGTGTTTTCTCCATAATTAGTATCACCCCCCTATGGCAGGGGGGTCTTACTAATAATTGAAACCAGGAGGGGGGGGGGGGGGGGGGGGGGTGATACTAGTTATGGAGAAAACACAGGGGGTCGGTACTAAATAACCCAAATAAGTAAGATAATTTACCATGACGTATGCGTATAATGCTTTTGCAAGCCACAAGTTGTGTGGCCAACCCAGTTGAACACACCTAACACAGCAGAATACACATGATCGCCGAAGAACCCCGAAACAAAGATGGGCAGATAAACAAACAGAGCACAAAGAGGATTGCTTTTAGTCCGTCGATCGGCCAAGTAGAAACACCGATGAGCTTTATTACGAAAGGAAAGAACATTACAAATCTTCTCTTCGTCCAACGAAGAAGAAACACACAAAATCTCTCCAAAACTCACAATACAATCTCTCAGAGTTGGCTCTCACAAATGACGGCTCTCTCAAAGGATACAATGGCGTCCACACCAAACCCACACCTAAAACCTCATATATATATAACCCTTGGTTACAATAGGTGTCATCATTGATTAGGAATTCCAAGGATACGGATCCCGACAATTACGACATCCAATCCAATCGTCGCTTCTACGCAATCAATTCGCCGCACACTAGTGGGCCCTCTGCCGCTACCTAGTGGGCCGCATCCCAATGGGCTCCCTTCGACCGAACGACCTTCTTCTGTGTCGAACGAATGAAGTGCCGAGCCACGCATACGATCCTTCGACCAATGAGCCTCTATACGACCGTTATACTGAACACGGACTCTAACCGTGTTACGACTAAACGACCCAATGCTGAGCGTTCGACCCTCAGACTCGAACTGACAACCCAATGACCAACTACGTTGTAGAAGCGAAATGTCCAGCATCCTCGTATCTGACTTGTGCAGAGTCAGATAGGACGAATTTGAGCACAGTCGAGTTACATCTGCATAAGATAACTCTTCGTCAATACGAGTACTTCTCCTGCGCCGAATCGAGCCAACTTCTCCACAAATCTCCACTAGTGAGATTCGAGCCTCCGTCCAATGGACGACCCTCACTGACCTTGGTAGAGCATTGAATGGTGTCCCCCCACCAATTTGCTTCGAAGAGCCAAATGTCCCGAATGACCAAATGCTTCGCCAGAGCTACGACTGTCTCCTTCTGAGACTGGATTGACTCTAGTCTCAGATGGCTCCACCGAGCCTCAATGCCTCCTCCTAGTGCTGACGTCAACTTCTTTGAGGAACCACATTAAGCAAGTCCAAAAATGCTTGAACTTGGCTCCCGATACAACTTTTGTCAGCATGTCTGCTAGGTTGCCATCTATCCCAATTTTCAACAAGTTGACGTCGTCGTCTTCTTCCCCCACATATTTCCTGACAAAGTGGAATCGAACGTCGATATGCTTGGTATGAGCATGGAAGACTCGATTCTTAGCCAAGTACACTGCACTATGGCTATCACAATGGGACATCATAATATTCTTGGTAGACTCCCAGATCAGCCATTAAGCCCATCAGCCATATTGTCTCCTTCACCGCTTCAGTCAATACCATATACTCTGCCTCCGTAGTAAACATGGCCACCGTACCGAAGGATACTTTGCCAACATATTGGAGCGCCTGGTAGGTGAAGACGTAGCCTGTCATTGATCGCCTCGCATCCAAGTCGCATGCATAGTCGGAGTCGACATACCTGACAGTGTGCAGACCATGAACACTCTGACTGTATGTCAGTCCGACGTCGACTGTGCCATTGATATATCGCAATATCCACTTCACTGCTCGCCAATGCTCTCTCCATGGGTTATGCATGTATCTAATCACCATTCTGACAACATGTGATAGATCAGGTCGAGTACATACAATTGCATACATCAAGGACCCTACCGCATTGGCATATGGTACGCACATCATAAGCTTCTTCTCATCTTCGTTCGTTGGACAATTTTTGGCACTGAGTTTGAAGTCAGGTGCAAGCAGAGTAACTATGGTATTCATCTTCTCACAGCCAAACTTCTGTATAACAGACTTCAAATAACGAATGTGTGAAAGATGAACAGTACCTGCACATCGATCTCTTGTGATCTCCATCCCAAGAATACTCCATGCCTCGCCCAGATCCTTCATCTCAAATGCAGAGCTCAAATGAGCTTTCAATCTTCGAATCTCCTCTTTATTCCATAAAGCTATGAGCATATCATCGACATAAAGTAGAAATAGATGAAAGACCCGTCAACCAACTTTCGATTGAACTTGCAATGATCATAGGGGCTGTGAACATATCCTTGATCATCCCTCATAAATCATTCGAAACACTTATACCACTACCGTAGTGATTACTTCAACCCATAGAGTGACTGCTTCAGTTGACATGTGATGTGACCATATTTTACATATTTTTATCGCATCATTTCATGTTATATTGGCCTCCAAAAACCATATTTTCATATATTATCGCGCTTCTAACGCCATATTAGAGTTTTGTATAGCTTTTTGGTTTTTACAAAAGTTTTGGAGTGAATTGGAGCTATTTTGAGACATGAACACATCCGGCACGTCTGAGACGTCATTGGAAAGACTACATGAGAGTTCGCTGAGGAATGGAAGGAGATTGGAGGAGAGAAGGAGAAGAGAATGCGTAAATGGCAATGTTGAGATCTGTTTCCTAGGTGACTCGACCGAGTAGCATCAGCTACCCGGCCGAGCTGACACGCTGAAATCGCACAGGAAACGGCTCTGACCTACTCGACCGAGCAGACATCCGACTCGGCCCGAGTTGTACCAGACAAATGAAGATTCTGAGCTTCTTCCAAGGCATCCCAGCTCGATCAAGCAGCAAAGTTGCTTGACCGAGCAGCTCACCTGCTCGACCCAAGTCGAAAAGAAACAGAAAGATGTTTTGGAGGAATTTCGGATCTACTGCAGCTCGACCGAGTAGGGGGCTACTCGACCGAGTAGCTCATATCCGCCAGACGTAGAAGCAGCAGCAAGGGGAGCCTGTAGCTGACTCGACCGAGCAGGCTCCTTTACTCGGCCAAGCAGCCGATACGACCAGCCTAGTTTGTGGGCCCAGGTGCCTAGATTTTCTGAGATTTTTTGGGATCATCCCCCTATGTATTTAAGGATGTTTTAGCTTTATTATTAGGGGAATTTCAGAGAAACTCTTAGTTTAATTTTAATTAGGTTTTTGAGAATTTGTGTCGTCGCTATTTTGTATGAAGCAAAGCTTTGGTTTTTATTATTGTTTTGCGCAAGGAATCTTGTCTTCTTAATTCTCTTTGGATTGCTATTGCTTCTCGACGTGTCGGTAACAATTCTCAAAACTTTTTATTGCTTTTTAATGTTTTCCATTGCCATGATGAATTCTATCGCATCTATTGAATCTCTTGTTGTTATATGATGCATGAGTAGTTCTATCTAGGACTAATGGATTAGCCCATGGATTTTAGGATTGAGATGCGAAGTTAGGATTTTTAGGTTGCGTTGGAATAAAAGGGAAGTATTTTGGTTGATCTTGCAAAGTTTGTAGGAGAACTCGTATTGAGATCGTGCACACGGTCAGTGGAATTGATTGGCTTAAGGATTATTTTATAGGCTTAATTAGGGTGTTAGTGGAATCAATTCGGACATGTGACCATGCCCGGCTTGTGTCTTGATGGAATCCACATATGAACTATATTACTAATTGAAGGCTACCGCCATTACGTCAATAAGAGCTACCAAAATACGTCGAAGCTCTAATCTCATGAGAGTGGTGTTAGCTGAGATCATTACGTCTACGAGAGTGGCGTGAATATTGTCGTTTCTTAATGAATGTGTCGTGTGTGCCTACGGGTTAATGCAATACGTTAGATTCATGGTGCTTATAACCATGAATTCCACATCTTGGATGTGACAATCCCTATAAAACCAATGCAACATCAGAGTCTAACCATGCATCCACGTTCGACGATCCTAGTGGTGAGTTCTAAAGCTCTAGCCTTTGTTAATTGTTCACAATCTTAAACAACCAATCTTTCAAAACCGACTGCTACCTATATTCTGAGATTTAAAGATAACCCAAGACAATAACATTCATACCTTCCCTATGGGATCGTTAACTTTTATACTATTACTTGACACTGTACGCTTACGTAAAGTGTCGGGGATTCGCATTTGGGATACATTTAGCACTTGATGTTCGTGCCATTGCTAGGTGAATTCTAGGTGTTAGTGTTGAGTATTGGACTTCTCCCTACTTGGTATTAATGATGAGCAAACATAAATACTTGTGACTAATCTCCTATTTGCAGTTAATCCATTGCCTAAGAATATCATGAAGCTCTATTAGCAATGGATGTCACTCAAAGATCAATGGAAGCAAGAAAAATGGATTGGATGTTCAAAGATGGTGATTGAAGCTCCTAGAAGACTTCAAGCGCATACTTTGGAAAGAAGAGTTAGTTCTACATTGTTATCTTCTTTTTATCTTCTAGTATGTAGCTTAGAAGTAGAACTTTGATGGATTACACACACTCACCTTCATTTCTATCATAGGAAATCATTAAATCAATTCTCCTTTGACACACATTCACTTTTTCTCTACAATATGCAATGTTTGATCTCAACAGACGACTGCTGATCGTTTTACAATCGCCTGTAACGAAATAGTCGACTGTGTTTTGTTCTACAGTCGCCTGTTATGCACATATTTAAACAATTGATTTTTGGGCCTCTATGCTTTAACTCTTTCAGGTGACTGCTGTACGTTTCACAAGTGCCTGTCCAAGAGACAGTCGACTGTAATCTGTAAATCAGTCGACTTTCTATCATCTGTCCAATGACCAGTTCCTTTGATCTGGTCAGTCGACTGATGTTGTATTTACAGTCGTTTGTCCTAGGACCAGTCGACTGTAAATTCTTCAATAGTCGTATGTCCATGATTCTTCTGCAGGACTTGCTCTCTGGAATATTTCTGATTCTAGTACCAGTCGACTGGCGATGGATCTACAGTCTCCTGTCTAATGGCACAGTCGACTGTCGATGCTTCAACAGTCGTTTGTCTATGAGCCTCTCTGCAGACACAACTCTCTGGAAATTATTGTAATGCCCTACAAGCTACTGCACAAGTACTAGAGGGGGGGTGAATAGTACTTTAAAAATAACAAGGAGTATAATTCCTAATTATCGTGCAAACAACTACCAAATCAATTTGCAGAAGCTTAAATTGAAGATAACAACAAAATTAACAATGCTAACAATAGATATTACTGGGTTCGGATCCACCCAAGTCTCCCCGACTTGTTTTCGGTGATCCTACGTCCCAACAACCCGGATCCCCTCCGGATACTTGAGTTAGAAACCCTAACTCAAGATTTCCACTATGAAATACTTGTGAAAAACCTCCACAAGTCAAATCATACAAAATGTAATTTGTGACTCCCACAACCCGGGATCACAACCACACTCTCACAACCGAGAGTGAAACTTACAATATGAAATTGAAATGAAATAAGAAACTTCTTACCGACAAAATACCTATGCCTTGAGTAAGCTTACGAATTAGGGCAAGGATGATTTTGAGGAAGAAGAGGTGGCACCAAACCCTAGCTCCAAGATGTAGATCAGCGATGGAGAGCTATGGGGATGTTGGTGACCTAGAATCAAGCACTTGGCTTGGAAGGCTTCACACTCAATGAATCTCTCTTTGGAAGTAAGAGTGAGGAGAGATTATTGAATGGAATGAATGAGCTTTGAATGAGCTTGGAATGATTTCTCTTGATCTCTAAACTTGCAATAATATCAGCCTTGACTGCAATGAATGCAGCCCAACAACTATTTATAGGATAGAGGAGAGAGAGAGAGAAAAACATTTCAATTAAAGCTCCAACGGCTCTTTTCTGAACCCAACTAGTCGGTCAAAGAACAACCACCGACCGACTAGTTCATCAACTAGTCGGTCGGTCAATTAACATATACCGACTAATGAGTGAACAGAGAAAAGTTCAAAGCACAGACATAAGGAACTAGTCGGTCCAAGAAGCTTTGCTGACCGACTAGATCACCATCTAGTCGGTCAGTTCTTCTTCTTGAACCAACTAACATGCACAAGAAGTCGCGAATCGAAGCGCGAAGCTTCGGGAAGGATTGTATGGACTTCTACTAAGATCCTAGAGCTAAGATATGAGCGTTATGAAGATTTAAACCGTAAGACCTACTCAAGGCTTAACATTCTACGAAAGAAGCTTAAAGACTATAAATAAAACTTGACGATACCGTCTTCAATAGCTTCAATTGAATCTTCATGACTTCTAAAATGGTCCATAAACTTCAACGAAGCTATGGGCATACGATCACGTGCTTTGATAAGTCTTGAGACGTCGTAATTGATATTCATATGAATTTGGCGACGATCTCCATAACTGCGCTCACAAAGTGTTAGTTCACGTTATATTTATGTTTGTTCATCATCCAAAACCAAATCCGGGGAGTCCAATATCCAACATTCTCCCCCTTTTTGGTGATGACAAACCAACATAAATAATAATCAAAAATAATAATTCAAATGAAATTTACTTACTCCCCCTGCATTGATGACACATTAATTCCAATTTAAACAAAAATAATACGCATCAAGCAGACGAGTGAAGTATATAAAATGAGAATCGATTATTGAAATATTGAATACCAAATGTAGGTTATTGAAATATCGGATTTGAAAATCCATTTATATATCTTAACTCCCCCTGAATCTAACATATCAAGTTAGATTCTTGGAATAATGCTTTAAATTTTCATTTAGCACATCGTTATTATTATATCTCTCCCCCTTTGGCATAAGCAAAAAGAGCGGGAGGATAACAACGACAACAACAATGGCCTCAAATTAAAAAGCACGGGATTCGTAGAATACGACGACGGTTCAAGTGACACCAAATGAAATACGAATAAAATCAAGGCGTGTCAATGAAACCATAGTCGAAAATCGTAATACGAAATCATCAAAACTCAAATCATTTTTACGGATTGAGTTATGGAATATACTATCCAATATCAACATTCTTGGTTAATTTAGTGCATGGAAAACAATTCTATGTTTCCATAGAAGAAATTTCTATTAAACCAAGTTAATATCGTCGAGCGACGAAGTCAAACATCAGAGACATAAAAAAAATTATAAATTGTGCACAATAGAATGAAATGTCAACTGCGATGTATATATATATAAAATGTGAACCAGAGTACATCAAAAATAAACATCACTGTCATACAAAACATCGATCCACCGATCGGGGCACAAAAATACATACAAAAAGATCATCAAAGTACATCAAAATACATAAAAATAATCCAAAACCACACTCTATCCTAACCAAACTCTCTCACACTAGATGTATCATCTAAGGAGCATCGGAGAGTCCTCAAAGAAGCTCAAGAGGAACCGGCAGGATCTGCAGCAGCAGCAGGCTCTGCAGGAGCAGTGGTGGAAACAGGATCAGCAGGAACGTCCGGAAGGTCATCAGGAGCGACGGCTGAAGTGGCAATCTCAGGAGCAGCAACAGTAGTGGCCTCGGGAGCACCAGTCGGAGTATCCACCGCAGGAGCGGTGGCAACAGGTGTGCTCTCGGGGGCACCAGCAGACGAAGCAACAACAGCAGCACCAGAAGAGGTAGCACCGGCAACAGCAGTACCAGAAGTGCCCTCGGGGGCACGAGTGGAAGCACGACAAAGCTCCTCAATGTCCTCCTCGGCCAACTCATCCATCTCCTCATCCTCAGAAACAGGAGGAGGAAGCTGAATACCCATCAGACTAGCCATACGGCAAACTACCTCCTCGGTACGAGCCAAACGAGACTCGTGACGACGAAGTAACCGAACGACATCATCAAGGGTGGCAGAGGGAGCAGCAGAGGCAGAGGCAGGGGCAGACGCTGAAGGTGTCGTCCTCTGAACGTGACGGAGCGCCGCAAGAGATTTCTTGACGGCCGTCGCGTTCAGGGGAGGACCAAGTGGACGCTCATCGTCACGAGGCAAGGGGACACAGAAGTGACGGAAAACAAGGGTCAACAAGCAAGAAAATGGGATATGAGCTGATTTCGAGGACTTGCGAATACACTCGAAAGAGTCAATCTTATCGAGTATAATGCGAGCCCAGTTAATCGAGCTCCCCATGAATATGGCATAGATCAGCTTCAGAAAAGGCTGGGACGGTAGAGATGAGGAGCCGTACTTGGGAAGCAAGCACGACTTCAGAATCAGATTCAGGACCCATGCATTTGGCTTGAAAGATTTAGAAGGCACGCCAATCATGGCGGGAGGAATCTGATGGAAAATCTCAGAAAGGATGGACTGATCTAAGGAAGAAATATCATCAACAGAAATGTCCGAGGGGAGGAGGCCAGACGAAGAGATACCCAAAATCTCTCCTAAGATTTCTGCTGTGAGGACTATAGGAGTCCCCAAAACAGTCGTCTCAACAGAGTGGGTCTCATCGTACTGACCCCGGATCCTATTGGCATAGAATAGCTTGACTAATCGAGGGTAGGGGTGAGGATTCGCCTTCGGGTCATATCGAAGGTAATCGAGAAGACCCGAGGATGAAAGAAGATCAGCTAACCCTATGAAGTCACTGAACTGGGCGAAATGCTCCAGAAGCAGCGGGCAATGTTTGATACGGTTGTAAGCCACGAGACACATAGGGTCGTCGCGACACAACGAGATATCGACACCGCCAACCGGCATCGGAGCCTTTCCCTTAGGCTTACGGGTAGACGTACGAGGTCGGGAGCTAGACTCGGGATGGGTAGGAGGAGTGGGTTCCCTATGAGTCTCAGGCTCAGGGATATACTCGGTGTTGGAATCCGAAGCACCGGGTGGAGTGGGAGCACGAAAAATAACTGGCTTGGGCTTGGGCTGAGGTCGGGCTCGGGGTTTCGCAGTCGCCGTCCTCTTACGCTTAAGAGGAGGCGAAGACGAAGAGGGTTGGGTGATCTTAGCACGGCGTTTAGGAGGGGTTCACGTAGGTTGAACGGGGTCCGTAGGGTTTGGTTCTATGGTCAACGGCGAGGGGCTAGAGGGAGTGATCGGGATACGTGTTCTTGCCATAATCGAAGCAAGACACGACGCACGAGATCGAATAGAAGAAACCCTAGCACAACCTTAGGAAATCCGAAACCCTAGAAGAAACCCTAACAGAAAATGAACTAACCCTAACCCTAGGAATAGGAAATCGAACCCTAGACAGGAGAGGGAGAGAGAGGGGTTACCCTAGGTGGAAGATCGACGGGGATCGGCGGCGGAGATGATCGGAAAAGGGCCGGAAGACGAAGGGTCACGAGGGAGTCGGGGGTTTTGAGCTGAGAGAGGGGAAGATTTGATCGACTAAAATGAGAAAGATCCGACTAAATTGAGATAAAGTCGGTCGAGAGCTCAAAAGACCAAACAGTCCCTGGCACAACTAGTCGGTCACAGTTCAAGCACTGACCGACTAGATCACGATCTAGTCGGTCGGTCAATGAGCTTGAACCGACTAGTTGCAAACAGTGGCTGAACTCAAGTTAACTGAGAAGAATTAGTCGGTCTGTGTTCATTTACTGACTGACTAGATCTCAATCTAGTCGGTCGGTCACTGAACATGAACCGACTAAAGAGTTAAGCTGGAGAGGAAACTCAAAATAGCTTGAGTTAGTTGGTCTGAGTTCTTTTACTAACCGACTAGATACGAATCTAGTCGGTTGGTGATTGAACTGAAACCGACTAAAGGAGTTCAAAAGTTGAGAGATAGAGCTAGTCGGTCTGAGTTCATTAGCTGACCGACTAGATGTGAATCTAGTCGGTTGGTTGATGAACGGAGACCGACTAGATGAGTCCAAAAATTGATAATGAAGTTCTCTCCTCAAAACACGTGGACGATACATCACAATCCTCTCAAAAATCAACTACCCCATTAAACATCGAAATCTCAAATACGACATTCAAACATGAATTCGAGCAAAAATCCAAAATATCACATAAAATCCCGAAAAATCCAATAAGTCTAGCATGAATGAAATATTGCGAAATATAATAGCATGCAAGATTATTGAATGAAACATGAATCCTATATCTCGGATTCACCCATAATCCCCAATTCTCGACGCAACCGCACAAAGGAGTCCTCCTTTAGGGGTTTTGTGAAAATATCGGCGATTTGCTTTTGGGTTTCAACGTACACTAAAATGATGTCCTTTTTAGCAACATGATCATCTAAAAAGTGGTGTCAGACATCTATGTGTTTCGAACGGGAATGGTGTACCGGGTTCTTGGAGAGACATATTACACTTTGGTTGTCAACCATGATAGGGCAAGTATCACAATTTATACCAAAGTCTTTAAGTGTGTGTCTCATCCAAAGAACTTGAGCACACGCGGCACCGGCGGCAATGTATTCCGCCTCGGTGGTTGAAAGTGATACAGAATTTTGCTTCTTGGAAAACCAAGAGACAAGGGAATTTCCTATAAAATGGCAAGTGCCACTAGTACTTTTCCTGTCGGATTTGCATCCTGCATAATCGGCATCACTATATGAGATTAACTCATATGTGCTAGATTTTGGATAAAGTAATCCAAAATCAAGTGTATAACTTAGATAACGGAAAATACGTTTTACCGCTACTAAGTGAGACTCCTTAGGTTGAGACTGATAACGAGCACATACGCATACGACAACCAAAATATCGGGCCTACTTGCGGTAAGATAAAGTAAACTACCTATCATACCTCGATATAGACGAATGTCTACATCCTTACCGCCCGTATCCTTATCAAGATGCGTAGTCGTGCTCATTGGAGTCTTTTTCCCGGAGGCACTCTCCATTCCAAATCGCTTTAGCAACTCCACCGTATACTTCGTTTGGTGGATGAAGATTGCATCGTCCATTTGGCGAATTTGGAGACATAAGAAATATTTGAGCTCACCCATGTGGCTCATCTCAAATTGTTCCTTCATAACATTAGAAAACTCTTCGCAAAGAGCAAAGTTAGTAGCACCGAAAATGATATCATCAACATAAATTTGAACTAAAATTATATCATTATTCGAATGCTTAACAAAAAGTGTAGAATCGGCTTCTCCCATTTTAAAATTCAAATCCAAAAGAAAATTCTTTAGGCGATCGTACCAAGCTCGAGGAGCTTGTCTCAAGCCGTAAAGCGCTTTCTTTAGTTTAAAAACATGATTTGGAAATTTTTCATTAATAAAACCCGGGGGTTGAGAAACGTAAACTTCCTCAACAACATCTCCATTTAAAAATGCACTTTTAACATCCATTTGAAATAATTTAACATCCTTATGGCATGCAAAAGTCAATAATAATCTAATTGATTCTAATCTAGCTATCGGAGCGAAGGATTCTTTGAAATCAATACCTTCCTCTTGACGGTAGCCTTGAGCAACTAACCGAGCTTTGTTCCGGACGACGACTTGGTTTTCGTCGGTTTTGTTCTTGAAGATCCACTTTGTCCCTATGACGGTGTGGTTCTTCGATGGCAATGGAACAAGATCCCAAACCCTATTCCTCTCGAATTGAATGAGTTCCTCCTCCATGGCTAAGATCCAAGCGTTATCTTCGCATGCTTCATTTACATTCTTTGGCTCTATCGAGGAGGCAAAGGCACAATGAGTGAAGTAGTTCACTTACGATCTCGTCTTGACACTATCATGGATATTGCCAATGACTTGCTCATGAGGATGGTCACGAACGGTATGAAGCAGTTTGGGAATACCTTGGTCACTAGGAACATTCTCAACAACTTCATTAGATGGGTTAGTCTCAATAGAATCAATAGAATCATTAGAGATAGAATTACCAATTGAATCACATAAGACATCCATAGAGTCATCATCATTAGTAATTCTAGTTGGAACAAATCCTTCATTAAATGACACATGAAGCGACTCCTCGATCGTCGAGGTTCGTTTGTTGAATATCCGGTAGGCTTTGCTACGCGAAGAATATCCAACAAAAATCCCCTCATCGGATCTTGGATCGAATTTGTCCAAACTACCATACGTGTTCTTAATAAAACATTTCGAACCAAAAACACGAAAATGTTTAACTTGAGGCAACCTACCAAACAACAATTCATAACAAGTTTGTTTAGTGCCGGGCCTCAAAAGTATTCTATTAAACACATAGCAAGCGGTGTGTACCGCTTCCGCCCAAAATTGATGGCCAAGTTGGCTATCATCAAGCATAGTGCGAGCACACTCCACTAGCGTCGTATTCTTTCTCTCAACTACACCATTTTGAGGAGGTGCGAGAGAGAAAGAGAAGGTGTGTGTAACACCAACTTCATCACAAAATGTCTCAAAAGACTCATTCTCAAATTCACCTCCATGATCACTACGAATAGTGACAATGGTTGTTTCCTAAGAGATTTTGTACTTTCTTAACAAAAATTGTGAAGTTTTCAAAAGCTTCATTTTTATTACACAATGAAAATACCCAAGTAAACCTAGAAAAGTCATCAACGATGACAAGTCCATATCTAGCATTACCTAATGAAGCAACTGTAGTTGGCCCAAATAAATCTAGATGTAATAGCTCTAGAGGCCGCTTAGAAGAAATGCTTTTCTTAGGTTTAAATGAAGATTTTGGAAGCTTGCCTCATTGACACGAGTCACAAAAGCTTTTCTTTTGAAAGACAAGCTTAGGGAAGCCTCTAATAGAATTTAACTTGGAAAGCTTAAAAAGTGTTCCAAAGTTCACATGACCAAAACGTCGATGCCATAAGTGTTGTTCACTTGTGTTGGCAATAAGACATTGTTCATGTGATCTTGGAAGATCTAGGATATATATATCCTTATGGCGTGTGCCGGAAAACAATAATTCATTATTATCTTTTCTTAAAATATGGCACATTCCTTTCGCAAAGTTAACTTTGTAACCTTTGTCACAAAGTTGACTTATTGAAATAAGATTTTGGTTTAATCCTTTAACAAGGTAAACATCAAATATAATGGGTTTAGAAGGATTACCCACTTTACCAACACCTATGATGGTTCCGCTCTCGTTGTCTCCAAATACGACGCGGTTTCCATTTGCGATGGGAACCACTCCGGAGAGCAATTGAGCGTCACCTGTCATGTGTTTTGAACACCTGCTATCGAGTATCCAATTCCCCTTGGAGCTAAATTTAAATTTGTTGCTCCTTTTCTTTTTCTTTTCCTTGAGTACCTAAAGATAGAAAATTTCATATCATGGTACCCAAGGTCATTGGGTCCAAAAGAATAGACCTTTGGAAGCCAAGTCCAATTGGACTTAGACTTCCCCACATAATTTCTACTATGCACAACATCCGAAAAATAAGCATTCATATATACTTGTTTTTCATCCATGCTTGTGTCCTTTGGGCTCCAAATAGTGAAAATCTTGGGAGCCCTCATCCTATTGGGTGCATGCATGCGACGTTGCTTTCTACGTGATGCATGTTGTGGATAGGCATAAGGAACATGATGGAATGGTGCATGCGGATAATTATTCATATGATGTTGTTGGTGAACATATGCATGTGTGGGAACACATGCGTGAGGGTGTCTCACATGGTGTGCACGTGCCTGTGAATGTGTTGCATAAAAATCATCATATGTGTGAGCCGGTGGAGTAGGACGTGTGTTCATATGTGGCATGGTATTGGTGTACATATAAGCATGCCCCTTCTTTGGAGGTCCACCCAAAGTGGGTTTATTTCCGAAAGAGGGTGTGGATGAGGTGGAAGCACCATTGGTAGAAGAACTACCAATAGAGTGTTTGCTACCACTCGTTAAGTCACCGGAAGTTGGCCTAACAAAAGTAGTGGCCGATTTGGATGAACATCCCATCGTATACCCCAAGCCAATGTGGTGATTGGCTGGAAGTAAGTCACTTAGGATTTTATCCAAATGGTCCTTACTCTTATTGAATTTATTAATTCGGCCTAATGTGTTCTCATATTTCTCGGTGAGAGAACGCATAGAAGTATCAAAGTTGGATACTTGCGATGTGAGAACATAAACACGAGATTTAAGATTCTCATTCTCAATACTCAAAGTTGAGTTTTGAGAAGTCAAATCCGCTATCTTGTGATCCTCCGGATCTTCAATGCTAACATGTTCAAGTTTAGATTTGAGATTAACAATCTCATTTCTTAACTCTTCAACAACGGTGTCGTTGTTGGTGATGACAGTCTTAGGCGAGGTTTGAATGCTAGCTAGGTCATCTTTTACCTTAGTATATCTATTTACTAATTTAGTGTATTTAGACCATAATTGAGAATTAGCATTCCTAAGGTCATCCATAGTTACCTCATCGCCTTCGTCGTCACTATCATCGGAAGATGAGGATCCTTGATCATGCTCCTCTCTTGCCATAAAGCACATGTGTGCTTGCTCCACTTGCTCATCGTCCGACTCTCCGCTTGAGGAATCCTCGGAGTCGGTGAATGTTGCTCCGACAAGTCCCTTCTTGTTCCCTTTCTTGTACTTATTGGACTTATCGAATTTCGGCGCCTTCCACTTCTCCTTTTGCTTGTTGAGAGGACACTCCGCTTTCATGTGTCCTGGCTTATTGCACTTGAAACACAAAGGAGAAGAAGAGGCGTTAGAAGAAACAAATTTAGCTTTGTTCTTATAGTTATCTTTTCGGAAGAAACGGTTGAACTTCTTGGCCATGAGTGCTATGGACTCCAAGTCCAACTCGTTTTCCGAGTCTTCATCATCGGTTGGTGTGGATGTGGATGGAGCGGCCTTAAAAGCAATAGCCTTCTTCTTTGGCTCGTCTTGCTTTAGGTAGGACTTCATCTTTTCCTGCAATTTTATCTTGCTATCCTTGCGTACCTCGTATGACATTAAAGTACCCATTAGTTGAACTACGGTGTACTTGTTCATATCATTACCTTCCTCGATGGCGAAGGTACGCTTTTCCCAAGAAGAAGGAAGTCATTCGATAAGCTTCGAACACTTCTCCTTTTGGGTGTAGGTTTTGCCGAGAGCCTCTAACTCGTTTATGATGTCGATGAAGCGAGCGTAATACTCCTTCATCTTCTCGCCCTGTTGCATATGAAACATTTCGTAATCTTTGTTAACAACTACGAGTTTAGAGTCTCTTACCCTACTCGTCCCTTCATGTAGTATGAGGAGGGAGTTCCAAATTTGATATGCACTCTTACATGTGCATATCTTATTGAAGTCCTCGGGCTCCAATGCGCATTGCAAGGCGTTCATTGCCTTGGCATTGCTTACCTCCGCGGTGACCTCCGCGGTTGTCCATTTCTCAAAGACTTCTTCGACGGGCTCGACGTATTCCTTCATCGTGGTCCTCCATAGAGATGCACTCCGGAGGAAAGTTTCCATCCTGCATTTCCAGTACCCGTAGTTGGTACCGTTGAAGAATGGAGGCCTCGTTGAGGAATTTCCTTCCATCACCGAAGATGCTCCTTCACGGTTCCTGAAGGTGCCATAGTCGGAAGGTGGACGCACGGTCTTGTTGTCGTTGGCAGACATAGCTAAGTATCTGGCTCTGATACCAAATGTAATGCCCTACAAGCTACTGCACAAGTACTAGAGGGGGGGTGAATAGTACTTTAAAAATAACAAGGAGTATAATACCTAATTATCATGCAAACAACTACCAAATAAATTTGCGGAAGCTTAAATTAAAGACAACAACAAAATTAACAATGCTAACAATAGATATTACTGGGTTCGGATCCACCCAAGTCTCCCCGACTTGTTCCCGGTGATCCTACGTCCCAACCACCCGGATCCCCTCCAGATACTTGAGTTAGAAACCCTAAATCAAGATTTCCACTATGAAATACTTGTGAAAAACCTCACAAGTCAAATCATACAAAATGTAATTTGTGACTCCCACAACCTGGGATCACAACCACACTCTCACAACCGAAAGTGAAACTTACAATATGAAATTGAAATGAAATAAGAAACTTCTTACCGACAAAATACCTATGCCTTGAGTAATGCTTACGAATTAGGGCAAGGATGATTTTGAGGAAGAAGAGGTGGCACCAAACCCTAGCTCCAAGATGTAGATCAGCGATGGAGAGCTATGGGGATGTTGGTGACCTAGAATCAAGCACTTGGCTTGGAAGGCTTCACACTCAATGAATCTCTCTTTGGAAGTAAGAGTGAGGAGAGATTATTGAATGGAATGAATGAGCTTTGAATGAGCTTGGAATGATTTCTCTTGATCTCTAAACTTGCAATAATATCAGCCTTGACTGCAATGAATGCAGCCCAACAACTATTTATAGGATAGAGGATAGAGAGAGAAAAAACGTTTCAATTAAAGCTCCAACGGCTCTTTTCTGAACCCAACTAGTCGGACAAAGAACAACCACCGACCGACTAGTTCATCAACTAGTCGGTCGGTCAATTAACGTATACCGACTAATGAGTGAACAGAGAAAAGATCAAAGCACAGACATAAGGAACTAGTCGGTCCAAGAAGCTTTGCTGACCGACTAGATCACCATCTAGTCGCTCAGTTCTTCTTCTTGAACCAACTAACATGCACAAGAAGTCGCGAATCGAAGCGCGAAGCTTCGGGAAGGATTGTATGGACTTCTACTAAGATCCTAGAGCTAAGATATGAGCGTTATGAAGATTTAAACCGTAAGACCTACTCAAGGCTTAACATTCTACGAAAGAAGCTTAAAGACTATAAATAAAACTTGACGATACAGTCTTCAATAGCTTCAATCGAATCTTCATGACTTCTAAAATGGTCCATAAGCTTCAACGAAGCTATGGGCATATGATCACGTGTTTTGAGAAATCTTGAGACGTCGTAATTGATATTCATATGAATTTGGCGACGATCTCCATAACTGCGCTCACAAAGTGTTAGTTCACGTTATATTTATGTTTGTTCATCATCCAAAACCAAATCCGGGGAGTCCAATATCCAACAATTATCAGGGTTTGTCATAGTCTCCTGTAGAAGGAATTACAGTCGCCGGTTGGATATACATTCGACTGTCTTCACTTCATTAGTCGCATGTCATGTATTCCCAGACTTTTCTCAGATTTCTTCAATTTACCCAGCTTTCGGCAAGTCGCCTGTAGTAGGATTTTGACGTGCGTTTATATTTCATATATTCACGCACGTCTTCTTTGTGATTTTTCATTGTTTTCTGTCGTTCTGTACCATTTCTCTTGTGATTTTTAGTTTTCTTTCACTTCTTTGTGTTTTTGGGTAAATGCAGGAGATTGCCTGCATTGGGGACGTATAACAAAGATATCATGAGTCCCCGGAGCAACGGGAGGAGTCACGCGTGATCCAGGGGGTCGAACGACCAAGATTGCCACTTTTCAGGCCCCACCCGGTAGGTTGGACACAGCCAACCGATCGGGTGATGCACGCATGTCTGACCCGGTCTGAAGCTGGAGCGAAGTGCAAGGTCAACCGACCGGTTCGCCCCAACAGAGTTCTCGGGAATTTGGAGCTTAATTCCAACCGATCGGTTGATATCTCACCCGATTGGTTCATCTGAAGCTGAAGTTTCCCAAACGACAACCCAGTCATGCCACCTGCTCACCTCAGCACCTGGTTGAAGCTTCTGAAGCCCGATGGCCAATGCGACAAGCTACTCACCCGATCGGTTGATGTTTCAACCGATCGGGTGGCCTTTTCTTCCCCTTTCACGCGCTGATGATGCATTCATTGAAGATCTGCTATCATTCCAGGGGGATTTTGGGTGATATCTTATTTTTCTAGCGTCGGCATCATCGTTAGCTTTCCAACGATTGGTCACAATCCCAAATCCGATTTTTCTACATTTTTCTGAAATTTTCTGAGAGAAGCTGTGTGCTGAAATGGGCTGCTGTCTGGATTTTCAGATCAACCGATCAGTTGGTGTCCGGTGGCCGTCCGGGTGAGCCAAATTTCAGCTGTTTAGTCTCTGTTTCATCCCACCCGATCGGGTTGTCCGGTTTTGACAGTTTATTGGGTTTTCTGGACCCGAACCGGTGGGGTTTTTGAGGGGTTAGATATTTGAGTTTGGGGCACGACTTGGGGGATTCTTCTCCCATTTTTTCAGTAGTTTTTCCTCCCTTCCTTGGGAGTTTTAGGTTAGGTTAGATTAGGTTTTCTATTGCAAGAAATCTTGTAAAGGATTGAAGATTCAAATGCGAGATACGTATTTCTTTCTCTTATTTTCCATTGTTTTGTATTGTGTTTATTTTTCCTTGATGGTGAACGTTTGTATGTCTTTTCTGTTGCTTGTTTTTATGTTCTTCACCATTGAGTAGTATTGATGAACCCTAATACGGGTTAGGGTAGGATTGATGCTTGGGTTGTTTCATTTGACTTGATTGCATGGTACGTGTTCGATGAAATGTGTCAATTGAGATTTCTAGCAATCTGAGTCCAATTCGTATGGCAACACACTAGTTGAGTTGGGGATTGGGGTCCGGTGTCTTGTCCAGTCAAGATCCGATTCGATGTATTGCTAGAAATCATATTCGACCTATTTGGCCATTAGGGTTACGCGGGGGTGTTTCATTGTCATTGGCGGGAGAAAGACCGCCTCTGACCGTCGGTCCAAGGGGGAATAAACTTGGTGGTTGACTCCCTAGCTATAGCGCACGCCCCTAGTGTAGACATCGAGTCCTCGCACGTGGGAACGGCTTGGACGAAATGTTGGGAGTTATCATTGTGGCCTTAATGCTCCCGGTTGCGGAAGGTGTTAATGGACATGGGAATGCCCACCGTCCGAAACCGGGTAGACCTAGCGTACTAGGCACAGACCAGAATATCGGGCCATGGACGCTAGGTACCACCTTTTGGGGCAATGTCTCACCCTGGGTCAAGTCAAATGCCAAGTGTCATGAGTGCTCTAGCCCGTGTTAGCAGGGATTCATTTCGTGTCTTTTTTTTCTTCTCTTTATTTCTACACTTCCACCCATATTATCCGCGTAGCTAGCACACAACCTAGGCGATGCTAGTAGCCATTCAAGCCATCCACCTCTATGAGTTCGATAAACCCGCACCCTACACTAACCGTGCACTTGCGGTAAAATGACACCGGGCCCATACCATAAACGGGGCGCCGGTCAAGTTTTTGGCGCCGTTGCCGAGGAGGCGTTCGGTTTGATATTAGCTTAGCTTGGGTTCGTTAGACTACGCATAAAAACACAAAAAAAATTTTAAAAAAGAAAAATTTTCCCCCACCATTATATTATCCTTTTGTTATTCTCTTGTGCTATTGACGCTCCTCTCTAGTTTTCTTATTTTTGTTGTCCAAGTACCTTTGATATTACCATGTGGAGATCAAATTTCGATGCTCAGATGGGAGGATACGATCCTTATTCAGTAGTGGTTTGTGAGACTTGTGGGATGGTGGTAGGCCCAAAATAGTGCTTCTCTCAAGCGCAAGAGTCCGTACAAGTAATATAATCTGGGAGTCCAGATGTCGAATCCTCGGGAGAAAATCTGTTGCAACCACAGCTCAAATCAAATAGAAATCCAATGAAGAGAAACTAACCACTTCAATAATGATGGTGATGTGAATGGAGTTGATCGTGGTGAACAATGCGAACGAAGAAAATTCATGAAAATATCTATGAAAAGTATGCACATGGTATGGGTTCATTAGGGTCCATGAGTCGTATTAATTTGGTTGACGAATATAACACAATGAATTCTCTTTTTGAGAGCAATTCACCGGAAAATACCCAATATAACTCAATGAATTCTCCTTTTGGGAGCAATTCATCGGAAAATACCCTTTTGGGGGTCCAAGCACAAAATTCAATAAGATCGTTGCTAAAGTTTTAGTCTTTTAAATACGATATGAAAGTCCCTTTTGGGGAAATCAAAACTCACCCTTATGGGGCGATCATCAACTCAATCACTTCTTTTGGAAGATGAAAAAAAAGATTTAATAACAAAGATCACAACTTTATCAACGTTAACGATTTAGCACAACGATTCAACCAAACGAATACAAATCATATCCCCTAACTACGCAATACCATGCACAATAAGAAATTTAGCTACTCACGGTGCAAGAATAATCAAGTTTCATAGCAAAATGCATCATTCTAATAGCAAAATACAATAGAAAAGCACCAAATACGGGGTATAAGTTTAAGAATTTATCACCAAATCTCCAATATAGACACCAAAACTCTCTGAAAATAAGAAGAATAGCCTCTGGAATTTTACAGAATTTTTCAGAGGAGAAATACGGCTCCTAGAGCCTCCAATACGCCCAGAATACGCCAAGAATACCCCAGAATACGCAACAAAAACCCTAGAATACGCTTATATAGAGGCATTGCGGGTTTAAGTTGCTTAGCGGGTATCCGCACCCATTATCGACTTACACCCACTCCGCTCACCGCTTCGAATATCCACCGTCCGATCGAGAGGGATTAACCTAGAGCGCGCCACGTGGCCATCTCTTATCGGCTCTTCTTCCTCGCGGTCACCCGAACCCGCGTTCATCTTCAATTTCGCATCGGAGTGGATCACCGCCGTTGGATCGAGATAGGAGCCGTCAGGATCTTGCCACGCGGCCGGTCAATGGATCTTTCGATTCACGAATTCGAGTTCGAGCGGGCGTCGTCCGCAGCCGTCGGATTAGCATCTGACAGCTCATCAGTCGCTGCTTCGCTCCGCTCTTCTTGGCCATCAGACAAGAGCGGGTGGCTGTAGGATCTCGACGCGTGTCCCCTGTTTGAAGCAGCCAGCCTGGTTGCGAGTAGTGTTTGGGTTTTATCTTATCCGTTCGATGGTAGATCGACGGTGCAGAGAATGCCGCATCAATCTTAGCTAGCGCCCGTTGGATGCAGAATGGGCGGCCACGATTTAGCCACGTGGCCCGCTTTTGAGCTGATACGCGTACAGCGATCCGAATACGAATCCGTATTTTAGCCGTATTTCATCTGTATTTTAGCCATTTAAATGGTATTCTGCATTCAATAAATCACAGAAATTAGCACAGATCTCAGAAAAATACAAATAAATAGTCGTTGGAATCGTGAGATCGAGACCAAGCCATGAAAAATATAAAAAGTGCAGAAATACTCTGTTAATTGCTGTTTTGTGCTGAAATAGATTGTTTTCTCTAATAAATGATGGTGTACAAAATACGAATGTATTAGAGATCAATTTAGAATCATATGAGCACAAAATAGGGCTAAAATAGGGGGTTAAATATGTAATATTGAACCCGAATCACACCCCCCAACTAGCGTTTTGCTAGTCTCTAGCAAAAAGAGCGATGAATACAGATGATTAATAAAACAATAAGTTTTTGCAATCGCTTATGGCATGGTTCAAAAATACACATTCCAATATGATCTTGGCCATCAATATACACATTCCATGACTAAGATCAATCACACGATATTTTCTCTAATTTAATTTTCATAAATAACATGCAAGCATCGTTTTGCGCAAGCGAAAGTATAACACGTCGTTATATTCTAGTTTTCTTGTTTCCAAGGAATTGGCATCTCAAAAGTAACCGTTCAAATCATGGGTATTGAGGTTGCTTAGTTTATTCGCCACTTCCTTTCTTTTATTAGTTCTGTGTAACGCGCATTAAGCAACATTCGCAGAAAAATGTATAACTTGGATCGCTCCATCAAATGAGTGAGGTTCCGGTCAATGGCTCCCAAATCAGACGATAATAGGGCATTAGGCCAAAAAGGACCTCTCGGACTGTACTACTCGAGCTAACCAAGTTATTTATTAGTGACATACTTATTCATTCATTTTTCTTCATTCATTTGTCATTCATTTTTTTCTTCGTTTCTTTTCTTTTTTCTTTGTAAGCAACTCAACACCCATATTTTCGAACATAAACATTAATAACCATGGCCACATTCCTCTTCAACTTGAAGAATTTTTTAATAAATCGTGTATACTTAAGCTTTTTCATCATATTAGCATGCATGAAATAAATTCAAACTATTTCGAGATATTAATCATGGAAATTGAAAATTTTCATGAATAGCATATTAACGGTAATTCCATGAAGGAAAAATAATTAACTCAAGCCACAAACAAATTTTAGAACTCAATCAATGCATAATCATCCGTATTCGTGGAATGTGAAGGAGTTTTAAATGATGAGATTTGGTGATTTATTCTTCTCTTAGCCTTATTTTTGAAAAAAATTCCTAAGGTCTCATACACACACCCCGACTAAAGATGGACATTGTCCTCAATGTCGAAAGGGGTACGAGTTTATTCAAGCAAGCAATCTAGAAAGCATATAAAATCTACACTACTGGAAAGAACACACCGTGGTCAAATGGTGGATCACGAATCTTTGATGGTGGAGGAAGTTGTTCAATTTGCTCCTTGCGCTCCTCGGCGATTATTCTTCCCCCAAAAGCTAAATTGGACCCCAGCAACGTAACTCCTAGCATCTCTATAAGATATTCACCTGTATCCTGCAAGAAATGAGTCACGTCAATCCATTTTAGTTTAAGATTCTTCTCAATAAAAGTGTTCCAAACGTAGTCATCAAAATAGTTGAAATAAATTAAAGAAAGTTGACGACTACTCCCTGAAAGATATGCACTACTCTCGGTATGATGCTCAGTCATTGGGGAGAGGGGTAAATGATGTTGGGAAAAAACTGGAGGAGGGAATGGTTCTGGCTCCATGGCGATAATCTCAAAACCCTTGTCCCTAGTTGCGTCCTCCTCCTGTTCATCCAAAATTGATAGCTCATCCTCTCTTTTGCACACACTTCCTGCCATGTAGATATTTTTATTTGTGTCCTCAACGTGACATGGTTCGCTCGATATACCTGCAATAGAAGATAAACTCGTATTAGATTCTTGAAATTGAGTTGTAAAAGCATTACTTTCTTATAGGCAAGTGGCAATCAAATTATGATCTGTAATGGATTTCTGAATCTGCCGACTCCGAGCAAGGAAATTCTCCTGGAATTGATGGGATGTAGCCTCATGTGTTTGAATAATCAGGTAAACTTCCTCTCTCAAGGATTGCAAAGGTACGTCTATGCTTTGCTCTTCTTGATCAAGGCACGAAGGCTCCGTTGAATCGCTCTCTGAAGTCTCTTCCATGGTTTCTTCATTTTCTTGCAGAGACTCCATGTATTCCCACGCCTCTGTCGGCGTCATGCCTCCCAATAATTCCTACAACTGTGGTCGCAGTCCATCTAGAAAGGACTCAATAAGCTCATCCTTTGTGTACCCATGCTGCAGATAGATTGATACTATGTCTGTGAACCTCCTCAAGGTCTGAAAGAAGTTTCACAATCAGTCTGATTAAAATTAACGATTTTGAGCTTCTCCATCCTATGTTTGTGTGCGTTAGCATACCTTGCATCATACAGATTGTTTGTGCAATAGAAATTCATATACTCCATTTAAAAAAATAAAAGTTTATCTACAATAAAATTAAACAAAAATTTATATACAGTAAAGTGGAAAGATCTCACCGAAGGTCCTCTAAATGAAATAAACTGTGGTAACAAACCATTCCTCCCCGGCAACGGCGCCAAAAACTTGGTAGGCCCAAAATAGTGCTTCTCTCAAGCGCAAGAGTCCGTACAAGTAATATAATCTGGGAGTCCAGATGTCGAATCCTCGGGAGAAAATCTGTTGCAACCACAGCTCAAATCAAATATAAATCCAACGAAGAGAAACTAACCACTTCAATAATGATGGTGATGTGAATGGAGTTGATCGTGGTGAACAATGCGAACGAAGAAAATTCATGAAAATATCTATGAAAAGTATGCACATGGTATGGGTTCATTAGGGTCCATGAGTCGTATTAATTTGGTTGACGAATATAACACAATGAATTCTCTTTTTGAGAGCAATTCACCGGAAAATACCCAATATAACTCAATGAATTCTCCTTTTGGGAGCAATTCATCGGAAAATACCCTTTTGGGGGTCCAAGCACAAAATTCAATAAGATCGTTGCTAAAGTTTTAGTCTTTTAAATACGATATGAAAGTCCCTTTTGGGGAAATCAAAACTCACCCTTATGGGGCGATCATCAACTCAATCACTTCTTTTGGAAGATGAAAAAAAAGATTTAATAACAAAGATCACAACTTTATCAACGTTAACGATTTAGCACAACGATTCAACCAAACGAATACAAATCATATCCCCTAACTACGCAATACCATGCACAATAAGAAATTTAGCTACTCACGGTGCAAGAATAATCAAGTTTCATAGCAAAATGCATCATTCTAATAGCAAAATACAATAGAAAAGCACCAAATACGGGGTATAAGTTTAAGAATTTATCACCAAATCTCCAATATAGACACCAAAACTCTCTGAAAATAAGAAGAATAGCCTCTGGAATTTTACAGAATTTTTCAGAGGAGAAATACGGCTCCTAGAGCCTCCAATACGCCCAGAATACGCCAAGAATACCCCAGAATACGCAACAAAAACCCTAGAATACGCTTATATAGAGGCATTGCGGGTTTAAGTTGCTTAGCGGGTATCCGCACCCATTATCGACTTACAGCCGCTCCGCTCGCCGCTTCGAATATCCACCGTCCGATCGAGCGGGATTAACCTAGAGCGCGCCACGTGGCCATCTCTTATCGGATCTTCTTCCTCGTGGTCGCCCGAACCCGCGTTCATCTTCAATTTCCCGTCAGAGTGGATCACCGCCGTTGGATCGAGATAGGAGCCGTCAGGATCTTGCCATGTGGCCGGTCAATGGATCATCCGATTCACGAATTCGAGTTCGAGCGGGCGTCGTCCGCAGCCGTTGGATTAGCATCCGACAGCTCATCAGCCGCCGCTTCGCTCCGCTCTTCTTGGCCATCAGATAAGAGTGGGTGGCTGTAGGATCTCGACGCGTGTCCCCTGTTTGAAGCAGCCGGCCTAGTTGCGAGTAGTGTTTGGGTTTTATCTTATCCGTTCGATGGTAGATCGACGGTGCAGAGAATGCCACATCAATCTCAGCTAGCGCCCGTTGGATGCAGAATGGGCGGCCACGATTTAGCCACGTGGCCCGCTTTTGAGCTGATACACATACGGCGATCCGAATACGAATCCGTATTTTAGCCGTATTTCATCCGTATTTTAGCCCTTTAAATGGTATTTTGCATTCAATAAATCACGGAAATTAGCACAGATCTCAGGAAAATACAAATAAATAGTCGTTGGAATCGTGAGATCGAGACCAAGCCATGAAAAATATAAAAAGTGCAGAAATACTCCGTTAATTGCTGTTTTGTGCTCAAATAGAGTGTTTTCTCTAATAAATGATGGTGTACAAAATACGAATGTATTAGAGATCAATTTAGAATCATATGAGCACAAAATAGGGCTAAATGGGGGGTTAAATATGTAATATTGAACCCGAATCACATGGTTGGGCTCATGTATTATTATTGCTCATTTACGCTTGAGAGACTTCCCCTACACCAAGGCCATACATTTTTCCACAACCATTGCCCAAACACCTCCCATCCATTTCCTCAACCTTATATCCCTCCACCAACACAAGAAGAATCAAGCCTCGTTTCTCTCCTTGAAAGTGCCATGTTTAACCAATGCCAATTATTACAAAACTTCATGGTACCAATCACCGAGCCTACACCGAGGAGAGGGGATGAAGGATAGGATATACCCACTTTCATGGTTGAGACCACCTTCTCATCGGCCCCCATAGACAAATCTTATGCCGATACCCCATTTTTCCAACACTACCACTTGGATGACGAAGTATTTTTTGATGGTGATAGTGAGGATGTGGAGATGTCTCTAGGATTTGTGGGAGAGACTTCTTATCTTGATTCAGATACCCCACATGAGTCCTACAAGGGCACCGAGGAGACCACAGAGCTTATGCATACCGGCGAGGAGGATGTGTGTGAGGACACGGACACCACGATAACATACGAGTGGTCCGCTTCACATCCACATCCACTGTCATCTTTGTTGCTGCTTCTTCCTTGGTCTGTGGTCAACCACGAGGATGTCATTCAGGACATCGGGCAGATGGTGGAACATGAGCATATCGTTGAGGAGGATGTGCATGAGGGCTTGGATACGATGGTCCACTCCATGGAGCCCGAGTCACATCTACCTTTACCGTCGCTCTCCACTTCTTCTGCGGCTGAGCATCTACTTAAGCATATTGCCCCTATTCAGGGAGATTTTCATACTCACTCTCACTCCACTTTTGAGTCTCTCTTTTCACTTCCTATTTCTTTAGACTCGTATATATTTGACATACCATATCTCTCGCAGGACACAGTATCTACTTCCCTTGAGGTATGCTGCGGTGTGTTACCACTTGGAGAGCCACTTCTTATGGAGAGCGAGGATCTGGTCGTTGCTAGTACAGAGGATAGCGACCCATTCTCAAGGAGTATTCGTCACCCTTTTATTATTTTTCCATCTCATGTTGATGATTATCTCTGGGATACATTTATTTTGGGAAATAATTTCTTGCCATGGACTAATGCACCTCGTCCTTTGCAGGTCATAGGTGGACACCTACGAGGGATGCTTGGAGGTGCATTACTTGGGTCCATTGGCACTCGTGGCACAGCGCTTCTGGCGGAGCCACAGAAGGAGAAGTTAGAGCAGCTACCTGCCCCACTTCAGATCTTGGATCCGCATATGCCCAGGTGTATCCTAATCCAGTAGTGCAAAAATTTACCGCTTTCTAGTTTAGATTTGAATAATCTCGTCTCCTCTCATTAGCGAGGGGAGCGTATCTACGATTTGCTTTTGCATCATAATAACCCATCATGTCGTGCCCTTCTATCATTTCACCCCCATCTTCTACCGAGGAGGACGAGGACTCGTCCTCTCCTGCATTTTGATTTCTTTCTTTTTCTTTTCCGATCTTCCCCCTAGGATTTTTCTACATCACATTGATCATATCATTTCGCTAGCATTGCCATGTTCAGCTTGGGGAAAATCGACTTTTGTGCATACTGTCGTGTGACGTCTTTGTCGTGTGTTTGTTTTTATGTGATGTTTATTTGTGTGTTTCTTTTTCTTTATTTTCAGTTTCGTATGTGTGTTTTTCTTGTTTTTCATTTCTTTTCGTGTCGGTGCGTATTCCCCCATTTTCTTTGCCCTCCGGTATTCACTTTTATTGTATTGAGGGCAATGCAAGTTTCAGCTTGGGGGAGTCGCACTTTGTGCGTCATTTGTACTCTTTTTCTTCGTTTTTGAGTCGTTTTCCATCGTGTTTTTCTTTTTTTTCTTCTCATCTTTTGTTCCATCTCTCCTAGAGATGACCTCATATAATGAATTACCAAATGATGACGCGCACACTTAGGATAGTCTCGATAATCACATTCACTAACCCTAGGAAGCCGAGTCCCTTTGCATTTCACGCTTCGTGGGTCCACTTTGCTTTTATGAGAGTCGTGTGTCGTGTCTAGCTTATAGTGTGCTTCTACTTTGTGATGTTGATTTATATACCTACCCTTGGTTGACCCCTAGATTATCATGCTTCGATTTGAATATGCGGTATTTCCTTCTCATGTTTGCTTCTATATGCATGCTATATTTATATCGTATACTTCATTTCGCATGTGTCGGTTGATCGGCCCTGGATATACACCTGGAGAACGATTGTAGTTTTACCGCAAGCGCATAGTCAAGTAGCGAGCGGGTATCGAACACGAGGAGGTGGTGTTGGCTCCAATCTATCCTAAGTTGGTTTGACTACGAATGCTTTATTGGTGGAGATGGTTATGGAATGATATAATGGAAATGGTGGTGGATGTCGGATAAAGTATCGATTCAGATTTAATACAATAAAAGAGTCTAGGGCAAGGGAATCCCCACTACGGATCGTCATACATCTTTGTGAATCGTGAATCTCAATATTACTAGGCTTATGTTGGGGTGAACTAGTCGTAACTGAATAGAGAACCAAGCTCACGCTCTCGCGCTATTGTCGGTCTATAGCAATCTAGATTAGGGCCCAATCTCTTTCAAACCCTAGCCTAAGCCACTAACATGAAGATCGACATCATCGTTCAATTGCCCCTCGAGCCCACTCTCGTGCAAACTCGAGTTACGATCTAGGTTGTGATAGTTCGTATTCGTCCAATCTCTTGCAAACGAATATGGGTATAGATTTATAATAAAAATCCTAACTTTGGTCCAATCTCTTGCAAACAAATTCTAGAAAATCTCAATTATAAACCTAAATCGAATATCTAGGCCTTCCCATCGATTAGAATCCAATCTCTTGCAAGACCCAATCGATGGAAATCCATATCTATCCGTAATAAATCGATCACAACCTAACATCCTAGCAATTCTAGCAATTTAGAAATTCATTCATCACAAATCTGAAATTAGACCCATAGGGTTCATCCCCAAACCCTAGAACAACAAATCTACTCAAGCATAGCAATAATGATATGAGAATCAATAAAAATCATTGCTTGCATACAAAAAGATAGAAAAACAAAGATTTAAATAACAAGAATAAAATACTTAGCTTTGATGAAGATCTTCAATCCAAATACAAGCTTTTTGATCCAAGAGGGGGCCTAGGGCATGGCCTAACCTCTAAAATAATCCCTAAGAGAACATGTGGGAACCCCCTCCAATGACGGCTACAAACCCCTTATATAGTCCCCCAAAACCCTAGCAAATAACCCTAGAAACCCCTCAAAATCATGCCCAAAAACAGCCCAAACCGCAACTTAAAATCTGGGCCCGCCGCCGACTCGGCAGAGTGGGAAAATGACTCGGCCGAGTGGAAATTCTTGCACTGCAGCGTCAACTTGCAGAAATTCTCTAGATTTCATCCGACCTCTGATTGGCACGTTCTTAGCGGTGTTGGAACCGTCATGAAGTCTACTATCCATAAAAAATATGAGAAAAATACTTTGATTGCTGGAATGAAACAGATTTCAAAATAGTGGAAGGATGTCTGAAAATCTGGGCGTGTGTGTCATCGGCGTCACTCGGCCGAGTGGGATTCTTCACTCGGTCGAGTGGACTTTTTTACTCGGCTGAGTGACTGACCCTGTAGAAAAACAGTAACTTTGAGGTCCTCAGGGGTCTGTCTCCGGGGGTGGCTCGGTCGAGTAGCTTTCATCATTCGGCCGAGTGGTAATGTGTACTCGGCCGAGTAGGCCATCGACGGGTCTCTGGGAATCGCAGTAGATTCGGCCTCTTCTCTGGAAAATTTTCCTGACGTACTCGGGCGAGTGAGCTTCCTCACTCTGTCGAGTAGGACTTTGTCATTCGGCCGTGTATACGCTGAAAAACATTGTGCACGTACCTGTTCTTGTCGGCCGAGTGGGCTTTCTTGCTCGGCCGAGTGTGTGCTTCACTCGGCCGAGTGGCATGCTGTAAATGCCCAATCTTCTCCTATTTGCCTCCTCGTCGATTCTATCAAATTCTTTCCTTCTCCACTCATTCTCTAGTGCTGATATCTCCTCAATAAGGCCATGAGCGGTGCTTCGTTACGCGCGCAAGTCCTTTAAGCTCATTTTTGCTCACAATTGCTCCATATTTCCTGAAATCCGACAAAAACAAGAAATAGTGAAAAGTAACGCAAATATCATCGAATAATCGTGAAAATCGCAATATGATCAATCGAAATGGCGTGTAAACATGCAGAAAAAAGGTGTAAAATATGGACCGATCAAAATCCCCCAAGCTTACCTCTTACTCGTCCTCGAGAAAGATAAGTAGAGAGACGAACTTGGGAAATGAAAACAAATGAAATGAAATGAAAAAGAAAGAACACGAGGTGGAATGGGTCGCTAGATTATTCTCTCAGATCTCAAGCCATAAGTTACACATCACGATACCTCAGAAAATACGAATCTCATGCTATAAAGATTTCATATTTTATTTAAACATGGTGCTTGCAAGCTTTTAAGAACAAAGGAAGGGACTCCCTAAATTCATGCAATCAACTCATATTCACATCACGCATTTCATAGAATCTAATATACAAATGTTGGCGATGCACTTTTCAATCAAAAGTTATAAATGAAGCATATAAGATACACACCAAGCATGCAATAGAGAATAGAATAAGAGTCATGGCATTCACATATCTATTTCAAATCATGAAAAATCTCCATATCTAATATATTTTGCAAAGTCTAAGCATTATCGAATATTCCCATTCATGCACGTCTCCACTCTAATGTCATACTCACTCATATGGTCAAATGAATTCACCCCCCCCCCCAAGCTTAGCTTGAGGCATCACATCTAAAGGAATATGATAGTGGAAAATGGGATTTTTTCCTTGGTTTTCCCAAGTATTTTGTGGCTCCAATAATGAGATAGAGAAATATATTTTTTTTTTTCTTTTTGTACTCTTTGTATCTCATTTTTCTTTTTTTTTATTTTTGTAGGAGCTATATGATTTGTATTTTTGGATTTTGGCTCCTTTTTGGCTTTTTGGACTTTTTGGAGCTAACTTTTTCTTTTGTGGGGATTTTTGGGAAGTAGATTCGATAAAAGTAGCTTTAGGAGGTGAACTCAAGTGACATGTAGAGAATAAAAAGATATATGTGGAGAAAGAAATAATGTAGCACTCGGTTCACTCTAAGATGTGCACGAACGGTTCAATAAAATAATACTTCAACTAAAACTCATATGTAAGCATGGATATTCTCAATCATTTCAATAAATAGTGAAGTCAAGCAGTAAAGTTTACAACCATATCAGGCATGCAACAGAAGGTGAATAAGACAATAAAACTGATGCTTCAGATATACTAATGATGTGTGAATCTTTGTGCATTTCCAACAAAAGCAAACTAAACACTAATCCATACATTCAGTTTCAATTAATATCATGCATTCATGTAGAGGAATCATCAAAAGGAATAGATTTGCAAGCATATGTGAATATCAAGACTATGGAATACTCTAAATAGCATGGCATGGAATAATAAGCATCGTGATGTCTACTAAAGCAATAAGATATATCATCATATGGAACGGCGCAAAAAACTTGATCGCGCCCCGGATACACACCCAGGACGAGACTCACTAGTCTTACCGCAAGCGCACGGTGTAGCGACGAGTGGGTATCGAACACGAGGAGGGCAATGACGGTGTCTTCTTCAATTCACCTGTCTATAAGAACAGTTGAGAAATATTCGCAATAAAGCGGTCACAGTCATTCAATTGTATAAAGAAAATATCAAATTAATAAAAATGCCTAGGGATAGGGAATCCCCGCTACAAACCGTATCTCGTCATTGCGATGCGTAGGGTTTCACAATTGCTAGGCTTGAAATTCAGGTGAACTAGTTGCAACTAAATGTAGAACCAAGCTCACGCTCTCGCGCTATTGCCGGTCTATAGCAAACCTAGGGTAGGGCCCAATCTCTTGCAAACCCTAACCTAGGCAAGCTAGTGTGAAGAACAACATCATCGTCCAATCGTATCTCGAGCCCACTCTCGTGCAAACTCGAGCTACGACCTAGGGTGGGATAGTTCCTACCCGTCCAATCTCTTGCAAACGGGTTTTGGTATAGAATTGCAATCGAAAACCCTAGTTCCGGTCTAATCTCTTGCAAACCGATTCCAGAGAAACCCAATGGTAACCCAATTCGAATTTCTAGGGCTTCCTATCGAGTTGGGATCCAATCTCTTGCAAATCCCAATCGTTATGAATCCCTAGCTATTCGTATTAAATCAATCCCAAACTAACCCTATTCAATTCTAGCAAGCATTTCACCAATTCATCACAAATTAGAAATAGGGTTCGTAGGGTTCATCCCTACGCCCTAAGACGATAAAACTACTCACAATTCATAATGCAAATCATTAGAAATTCAATAATAAAAACAATAGAATTAATTGCAATAAACAATATATAAATAAAAATGAGGTTTTTGATAGGAAGAGAGACAAACCAATGAAGATTCAATAGCATCCAACAAAATAGAACTTTTTTATCTCTCTCCAAAGCACTCAATCTAATCTCCTCAAAAGTAATCTAAAAAGGCTGCCAAAAGTATGAGAAAAGCTCTCTAAACTAGGTTAAAAACTGGGGTTAAAAACCCCCCAAAATAGCCCAAAAAACTGTAACAAAATTGCCCCTGCGCAGCTTGAAAATCACACTTTACGCTACAGGCAGCGCGACTCACTGATCACTCCGGAATGTAACCCAAAAGTGCGACCGTGTAGTTTTACCGCAAGCGCACGGTGTAGCGACGAGCGGGTTATCGAACACAGGGAGGACGAATGAAAGTGCTTGCTCCAATCAACCTGGATATTTAAGAACAGAAAAGAGAGAATTTGCCTTTGGCGATCCTGTCACAATCGTCAGACAAAGTACGAAGATATCAAATCAAATAAAGAACGTCTAGGGAATGGGAAATCCCCGCTACTCACCGTATCTCGTCAATGTGGTTCATTGGTATCAAAATTGCTAGAATAAAATTTTGGATGAACTAGTTGCAACTGAATGTAATACCTAGCTCACGCTCTCGCGCTGTTGCCGGTCTATAGCTATCCTAGGTTCGGGTCCAATCTCTTGCAAACCCTAGCCTAGGCAAGCTAGCATTAGGATCAACATCATCGTTCAATCGCGCCCCGAGCCCACTCTCGTGCAAACTCGGGCCATGACCTAGGTTGGGATAGTTCCTACCCGTCCAATCTCTTGCAAACGGGTATCGGCACGGAATTGCAACCGGAAACCCTAATATCGGTCCAATCTCTTGCAAACCGATACTACGGAAATTCGATTCCAACCCAATTCGGATTTCTAGGGTTTCCTATCGAATTGGGATCCAATCTCTTACAAATCCCAATCGATATGAATACCTAGCTATCCGTAATAAATCGATCCCAAACTAACCCTAATAGCAATTCTAGCAAAATTTCTACCAATTCATCACAAATCTGAAATTGGGCTCGTAGGGTTCATCTCCACGCCCTGAGACGTGGAGACTACTCATAATTCATAGCACAAATACAAAAATAATCAATGAAATTAACAAGAGAATTCATCACAATATTGAGATAAGCAATAAAAATAGTATTTTTAGAGGAGAGAGACACAAACCAATGGAGTTCTTCAAATAATCCAACAAAAATCAACTTTTGTCTCCTCTCCAATCACAAGAATAAAGCTAAAAAGTTAATCTAAAAAGCTGCAAAAATCTAAGAGAAAAAGCTCTCTAACCTAGGGTAAAAACAGGGGTTAAATACCCCCCAAAATCGTCCAAAAAACTGTGACCAAAATGCCCCTGCGCAGCCTGAAATCCGCAATTTTCGCTACAGGCAGCGCGTCGCACTAGGTCGAGTGACAAAAGTCGCTCGGCCGAGTGATAAACCCTGTAAATTTCCAGTAAGTCTGGGTCTTCGGGGGTCTTCACTTCGGGAGTCGCTCGGCCGAGTGAGTTGTCGTCACTCGGCCGATGGCTTCTTAGTACTCGGGCGGTCAGCATTTGCCACTCGGCCGAGTGGGTCTTCTGAAGCTCAGGCAGACGAAAAACAGTAATTTGGCGATTTTTGAATGGCTTCATCTGAGCGCCACTCGGGCGGACGGGGTCTCGTCACTCGGCGGATGTGGCTGCCGTTGCTCGGCCGAGTGCACACATAAAGCGTGTCCGATCCGGTCGGCCGAGCGGTGTCTCGCTGGTCGGCCGAGTGACTCCTTCACTCGGCCGAGTGAGACACCAAAAATGCCTAAACAGCTTGTTTTGGCCTCCTCGTCGCTCCTGCAACGTTCTGTCTTCTTCCGCTCCTCTCCAACAGCAAAATAACCCTCGGGGAGGTCATCGGTGACACTCTGGAGTAGGCGCATCTCGAGATCACTGCAAATCGCTTCAAATCACCTGAAATGCGACAAAAACAACAAATCGTGAAAAGCATCGCAATATCGTCGATATATCGTGAAAAAAATGATTTGAGCGATCTAAATGGCATGCAAACATGCGGGAAAAAAGTGTAAAATAAGGAGTGATCAAAATCCCCCAAGCTTACCTCTTACTCGTCCTCGAGGAAGATAAGTAAAAGGCGAACCCGGTGGATTCGGAAAACGAAAACGGCGAGAAACGAAAAATGAAAAATGAAGGAAAACGAAAAACGAAATAAAAACAAAGAAGAAAGAAAGAAGTGAAGAGGGAAGCTGCTAGATCATTTTCTCAGGACGTGGGTTTTGCTCGCTCATATAGCATGCACCGAATGAAAAACACATGTCAAAGAATTTTATTTCGATATCATAGTATAATAGTGCAAATAGAAATAGAAAACCCACGAACAACGATATAATCATGAAAAACGGAATAATTTTAGAATTAACATCGTCTGAATCATTTAAAGCGGTATACAAATCGCAGATCACACACTTTTCAATTGAATGCTTTCTATAAGGAGTATAAGAGTATCACGCAATAGAGTAGAAAGAATAGATAAGCATGGATTTCATGAGATGAGTGCTAGGCATAGATTTCTGGACTTCGTAAAGCTAAAAAAAATCTCACCGAGTATAGAATATTACTTAGCCTAGGTTGTCGTGCAACGTCAAGTAGTCACTCTCTCTCACATCATTGGGTTCCCTCCCCCAAGCTTATCTATAAGCGTGGTGGCATAAAAAAATATTTACATCCCCATCTTTATAAAGCTCCAAAAGTAGTGAAAATAAATATGAAAAGAGAGAAGAAAGAGAGAACATGAGATGTGATCTTTTATTGAGGTTTTTTTTTCAAATAACACATATACACAATGATCCCAACTCAGAGAGAAGTAAGAACATACAAGAAATTTTTTTTTTCTTTTTCTTTCTTCGGTTTTGGGAAATTTGGAGCTAGGAATTAATAGCGGGGGAAATGCCATATAATAGAATCGCTAAGGGGAGATTCACCAATGATTTTAAAATAGAGAAATGATGTTCAAGATTTGTGGAGAAAGAAATAAATATATCTCTCGGTTCACTCTATAAGACGTGCACGACAACTTCAGCAGGGTAATCTAATCTACTCAGTTTCGATCACAAAAAAGCTAAGCTAATCCAGATTTATCATAGCTAACATCATTCAATCATCCTGAAGTGAAATGTACAAATCATGCATATAGAAGTGATATAGGAAAAGAAATCGGTACTCCAGATATAAGCATTCAATGCGTGAATCTTGGTGTGTTTTCTGCGATAGCATACATATGAATATTCAGACTCAGCTAATAATAAAATTTCATCCATTTTCATGTGGAAAAAGGTGTGGGTTACTATCTCTAAATGCAAGGCAAATCACAGCATATGATATCAGAAATAAATTCTAAGACATGACAAATATAGCATGCATATAGAGTAAGCTAACTCCACGTCATCATCATCACAGAAAAGTCATCTCTAGCATGAGATGAAAAAGAAATAAAGATAAAGGGCAAAATAAAACTATTTACAATGCGGCACACAGAAAAATAAGAAAAACGTGATGCATGGTAAAATAAAAGAAAAAATGATGAAAATAAGTGTAAAAGCGGAAAATGGCATGAAAAAACTAAAAATAAAGGTGGTAAATCAAAAAGAACGTGAGAACTCACTCCCCCAAGCTAAATGGCACAGTGTCCTCAATGTGCAAAGTGTGGCACACCGAGAGACAAGTAATGTGAGGGGTAAGTGAGGATGCATGCATGAGGAAAAATAATAGAAAATAAAAGAAACGTAAAATATGATGCATACATGATGCATGCAAATAAATGAGTGATACAGATATAAAGGTGTGGCACCAAAAACTCTCCCTCTCTCACAAAAAAGATATATGAAGATATATATAGAAAATGTGTACCCAAAAACAGTGAGGGGAGGGGGTGGGCAAAATGCATCAGGACCCAGCAGAGACGGGCAGCACAACGGCAGAAAGGATCGATGGCATCAAGAGTGCCTAAGAAGGTGGGGCTGCGTCGTCTCCGTCCTGAGGCGGAGGTGGTGGTGGTGGTGCAGGCTGCTGAGCAGGTGTGGGTGTGGAAGTGGAAGCAGGCTGAGTGTGTGTAGGAGTGGTGGTGGGGACCTGCTGGGTGGGTGGTGGTACGCGGGGGAGACGCTCCAGGACCTGGGTAAGGCAGTAGTGAATATGCGGGAGCAGGTCGAAGCGGCCAGCCATCGCAGTGACGGTGGCGGACAGGGTCCGAAGGTCGCCTCTGAGGCCACTCACCGCCCCCTCGAGAGCACGAATGCTCTGAAGTACAGTGTCGGGGGGAGGTGGTGCAGAGGGACGCACCGGTCTGGGTTGTGCAGGTCGGGGCTGGCGTACTCTGGTGGCGTAGGTGACGGGCTCAGCAGGCAAGGGAACGAAAGGTGATGCGCTCGTAAGTGTGCGCATGGCCTCAGTGCGAGGCCGGGGCACCGGCTGGTGAGAAGTGGAGGCAGCAGCAACGAAAGAAGAATACAAAAGTGGCAACAAGGCGGCCAGAGAGGTCGGTGACACAGAAGTGTGGACAGACGCCACGACACTCTCAGAGAATACTGCAACGGTGGAGACAGAGGCGGAGACTACGGTCTCTACGGCAGTGGCAAAAGAGGGCTCTCTGCACTCAACTATGGTCGGCGGGCGCTCGGGTGGGGCAGAGGAAACGGGCTCGGCAGACAAAGGGCCAGTGGTGGTGGTGGCAGGTGAGGAAGCAGTGGAGGTGGGCTCAGATAGGGGACTCCCGATACCGACAGCAGTGTGGACAGAGGTGTCAGGAGTAGCAAAAATATCTGGGATAGGCTGAGGGGCCACGGGGTCAACAGGGGCAGCGGGCTCGGCAAGCGCGACAGGGTCTGCGGGGGCAGCGTGGGAAACGTGAGCCTGCTCGGCCTCCTCGGCCTCGAGCACGTATGCGGCTGGGATCAGAACATCCATCGTAGGGAGCCAGTCCACCTGGGCCGGTGCAATCTGAGTCCGAGCTGGGCTCGGAAGAATCATGTAATCGGCACCGTAAGGGCCGTGCAGCCAGACCCAGTGTCGCTCACCATGCGGACGCATCATCTTCATCCGGGCCATAACATCTATGGACAGTGAAGTGGGGCCCGGTGCTCGGCGCAGGTCATCAGGGAAGTCCTCGCCGGTCATAAGGGCGAGCAAGGTGATCAGGCCGCCGCAGCATATCGGTGAGCGAGCGCCCACCGATACGATGATGCGGTCCAAAAACCAAGCCGCGACATCAATCACGACGGCGGGGACCAACTCATCGCCCTCCCTAGATAGAGCTTTGGGCCGTGTCATCGCGTAGAGCATATAGAGCTCCGGCATGGACATCGTACCCGGCTCATATCTCGCCAAAAAGGTCGTCGCCAAAAGGTGCTGAGCTATACAGAGGCAGGGATGGACAATGCCCGAGGCCTTGGCCCTACTAGGGTCAAAGGCAGCGTGAAGACCCGTAATCCGGGCCCAGAAGGCGCCGGCATCGAAGGAAGGTGGGGGGATATGGGTGGGGGCGTAACCTTGGTCGGCCCCGGGGACGTCGGGCCACGAGAAGAAATCTCTCATCATACCGAGAGTGACCTGGCACTCTCGGTCCATGAACCGAAACGAGCATCCCTCGTCGGTCCGGGCGATCGAACTAAGAACCTCAAGTGTCGGACGGATAAACGTGTCCGCCGACACCTGGAAGAAATCTCGCCAGCCCACGTTGTCGTACAACGTGAGCATCCCCTCGAGTACCCCCAGGCGTCCTAGGTCTGCAAGGTGTGCGAACCTGGAGGGTACGATCGAGCGCTGGGAGATACGCTCGAAAGCGACGCGGTGTGCGTCGTTCCGGAACGTGATCCCAGCGGCCCGATAAGTGGAGCCAGAGGTGGTGGCTGTGGAACGGCAGGGAGTAGCTGTGCGGGCTCTGCAGGCTATGCGGGGTGTGTGGGGCCTGCAGGCTGTGCTGGGTGGACAGGGTGTGGTGGAGAAGGCGGAGGAGAGTCCTCCACCTCGTGGGAGGGGCCGGCATCATCCGACCGCTTCCGATTGGCGGAAGCTCTCCTCGACCGCGGCCGTGTCCGGGGCGACATATGGGCCCCGAGCGCTAACCAAAAAGCGTGAAAAGTGCGGCGTGCGTAAAATAAAGGAAAGAATATACCACGACACGCCGCGAGTGCAAAGATATGGAAGCGTGCGAAGACGACGCCTCCACGTAGCCCAAATCAGTCTCTGGAAGCTCCCCTGGGCTCCCCTAAGCTCCCAAAAATATCCTGCGCATGAAACGGAGATATCAGCGAGTAATATTCAAATTGTATGAAGCATTAGGGGTATAAGAGATAGAAATAGAAATTAATTTGGGTTAGGGGTTCGTTTAACACATGGATCGTCAAAAAATACACAAAAGAGGATAAATAGGCTAAAATCGGCGATACCGGAGGTGGCCGGAGGAGTGGCCGCCGGCGGCGCCTCGGGCGAGGAGCGGCGGCGGCTTGGCCGGCGAAGGGTGGCCGAGCGACGGCGGCGGATGAGCGATCGGGCGAGTGGGGGAGGGGTTCGGGCGCTGGGAATGCGAGGGGTCGGGCCGTTGCGATTTGTTTCGTTTCGAAAAACGAGCCCGACCCTCGCCCCTTTTATAGCAAAAGTTACGACTCGGCCGAGTGACTAGGTCGCTCGGCCGAGTAACTCAACGGAAAAATTCCTCCCCGCTTACGCTTCGGCTGAGTGGCCTTGCCACCCTCGGCCGAGTGGAGTAAGTCCATTCGGCCGAGTGGCTCAAGCTACTCGGCAAGACTCGCCCTAGGAGCGTATCAGTTTTACTCGGCCGAGTGAATATATATACTCGGCCGAGTAGCAGTTATACTGAAATCAGGAAAATAAACAGAGAGTTGGGTACAGCAAACTTCCCTCGTTCGTGGGCGGCTCGGCCGGACGAACTTGTGTCTTCGGCCGAGTGACTAGTATGCTCGGCCGAGTGAGCCTTGTTTTCTGCTGTTTGTCTTCGTTTGGGTTCTAAACTCCATTTTTCTTCCTCCAGTCGATTTCATCTTCCTCCTAAGCATCGAGCGCCTTTCTGGGGCGCTCCTCGTCGCCTTGTGCATCCTCCTAATGATGGGTACCTCATTCTCCTCTCCTGTCAGGAAAAATAGGGCCCGTTATCACAAGATTTTTGGGCGAACGACTCAAAACACTAAAAATTTCTAAAACAAAAATAAAAGAAAAGTAAAAATAAAGCAATAACCGTCGGGTTGCCTCCCGACAAGCGCTCGTTTAAGGTTGTGAGCTCGACCCCCTATGATTTTCAATTAATGCGGGATGTTTGGTGCATATGAGATGCACCCGTCAAACTTTCCGGGGAGAACGCTTGGATTCGGAAGTTGCGGCAGCGTGTTCTCCCTCGGTGGTCTATCGTCTCGAATAGTGTTGGGGGGAGGCTCCCCCAAGCTAGCATTTGCTCCGGTCCTCGGCTTCACCGGTGACGCCGATTTCCGTATCGGCGGAGCTTTCTTCGGAGACTTTAATTTCGAGAGCTTACAGAGCTCTCGAATCCTTGCGACATCAGCGTCGCCTTCGTCAATTTCAGCGGAGAAGTCGAGGGAATCATTTTTCTTCTCATCTTGGCCTAAATCCGGGCCTTCCTCGAAATCCTCCTTGAATAGAGCGCCGATCGAATGGGGGATCGCCTCCTCAATTACCTCGTCAAGGAGGTCCATATAGTCTAGCTCCTCGTGGTAAGGAATGTGTTTCATTGCCTTAGGAATATGAAGCTCCACCTCAATGTTGCCGACGTTCAATGTTAGGGTACCTTCTCGCACGTCGACAATGACACCGGCGGTGGCGAGGAATGGGCGTCCAAGTATCAATGACGTATCCCCCTCCTCCTTCACGTCCATGATCACGAAGTCACATGGCAAACATATGCCCCCCGAGACTTGTAGCGGGATGTCCTCAGCGATTCCTACCGGCCTTGTTATCCGTCCATCGGCTAATTTTATCCGCATGTCGGTAGGTTTCAACTTCGTCCCGGTGTTTAGCCTTAGGAACATGGAGAGAGGCATGAGGCTCACACTAGCCCCTAAATCCACCAACGCCTTTTGTAGAGGGACGCCGCCCAAGGTGCAAGGAATTCGAAAACTCCCCTGGTCTTTGAATTTGGCCGGCTCCTTCTCTCTCTTGGTGAACCAAGAGCCCTCCTTGGCGAGCATAATCTTTTCCTTCCTCTTTCCCCCCGAAATCAAATCCTTTAAAAATTTAGCATATGTGGGGATTTTCACGATGGCGTCGAGGAAACGAATGTTGAGGCTAACCCCTCTCAGATACTCGAGAAACTTTGCTAGCCTTTTCTCCATTTTTGCTCTAGCAAGCCTCTGGGGGAATGGGACCGGTGGCATAAAGCGCCTCTCTTCAATTAAGTTCTCCGCCCTAGATTTCTCCTTTTCGTGCGGCTCTTTCTCCCTCTCAACTTCAACTACCGGCTCGATCGGCTCTACATTCTCCTCCACGGGCTCCTCGGTAGGAATCATGGCGGGGGTGGTATCCTTCCCGCCTCTAGTAGTAACGACAACCACGGCATTGATGTGGCCGGTGTTGCCCCGTGGGTTTTGCTCGGGTTGAGCCGGCAATTGTTGAGTATTCCGATTGAGCAACGCCAATTGCTCTGATATTTGTGCCACAACGGTTGTAAGGGAGTCTTGGCCCGCCTTCAAGGAAGCATTGACCTTCTTTTGCTCGACCATAAACTCCTTCACTCTAGCTTCGAAGTCGGATCGTTGTTGAGCTTGTGGAGGGTTTTGATTTCTCCACCCTTGATTGTATCCGGGCGGCATATAGGGTGGAACTTGTTGCTTCGGTTGGAAATTTTGTTGTGGAGGCCCCCTCGGCGGATAGTGTTGTTGTTGGGGTGGTGGTGGTGGTCGAGCTTGTTGAGGTGGTTGTTGCGGCGGGTTCAAAGCTCCTTCATTGTTGGCATAAGAGAAACCGGGATGATTTCTTGTGTCCGGATTGGCCCAATATCATTGGTTCCCCGCGACATATTATACTTGCTCCAAGGATCCCTCTCCTTGCTCTCCTCCCAAATACATGGCTTGAGATTGGTCTTGCCAATCACACATTTGGTTCGTTGGTGCGGAGGTGGAAGGGGTTCCTTGGGGCTCCGTGATAAACTTCTCGAGTCTCTCCACTACCTTGTGGAGAGAATCAAACTTGCTTGTAAGCTCCGCTACGGCCTTTGCCTCATAGATGCTAGTTGGCTTCAAGGAGGACGTAGAGTGTCCTCGCTCGTCGCCCCATTGTTGATTGTTTGAGGCCATCTCCTCAATTAGGGTCGTAGCTTCTTCGGGAGTCTTTGATAAGATAGCACCATTTGCCGCGGCAACAATGATTTGCTTGGTCCCCGGTTGGAGACCATTGTAGAAGCTATGAACTAGCTCCCAGTCTTCAATGCTATGGTGCGGACATTGATGCTGCAGATCTTTGAAACGCTCCCAAGCCTCATAGAGCGTCTCTTGGGGTCCTTACTTGAAGGACATAAGAGCGCTCCGAATCTTCACCGTCTTGGAGGGCGGATAGAACTTGTCAATGAATGCACTCGCCAACTCGTCCCATGTGGTAAAGACTCCCTCAGCTTGCGTCCTCAACCAATAAAGTGCATTGTCCTTTAGTGTGAAGGGGAAGAGACGCAGTCTGATGGCATCGATGGAGACCCCCGTCATCTGAAATGTGGCGCACTTCGACAAAAATAGCTGGATGTGGTAGTGGGGATTTTCATGGGCATTCCCATGAAATGGATCCTGCTGCATCAGAACCACTAGTCCAGTCTTCAGCTCAAAGTTCTTGTTAGCCGCCAACTCCGGCATGGCAATGGATGAGGTCGTAGAAGAGGTCTTAGGCTGAAGCCTATCTCGAATAGAAATAATCCTCGCCATTCTTGCCGTTAATTGTTCCGCAGTTTCCAGGTTGGTCATAAACCTCCCTTCCGGATCTTGTCTTCTCTCCGCTCTGATTCTCCGCGCAGTACGCTCAATCTCGGGATCAAATAATATAGCTTCAGGGTCCGCCGTTGATCTCGTGTTCATGCACGGGAAAACAAAGTTTCAAAGAAGTGATTAGCACAATGGAAGGGTTAGGTAAAAAAATAATGAATTAAAAACAAAAAGAAGGAAATAGCTAGGGTGGTAAGATCAAATGCAATCGCCTCCCCGGCAACGGCGCCAAAAACTTGATCGCTCCAGAATGTAACCCAAAAGTGCGACCGTGTAGTTTTACCGCAAGCGCACGGTGTAGCGGCGAGCGGGTTATCTAACACAGGGAGGACGAATGAAAGTGCTTGCTTCAATCAACCTGGCTATTTAAGAACAGAAAAGAGAGAATTTGCCTTTGGCAATCCTGTCACAATTATCAGACAAAGTACGAAGATATCAAATCAAATAAAGAACGTCTAGGGAATGGGGAATCCCAACTACTCATCGTATCTCGTCAATGTGGTTCATTGGTATCAAAATTGCTAGAATAAAATTTTGGATGAACTAGTTGCAACTGAATGTAATACCTAGCTCACGCTCTCGCGCTGTTGCCGGTCTATAGCTATCCTAGGTTCGGGTCCAATCTCTTGCAAACCCTAGCCTAGGCAAGCTAGCATTAGGATCAACATCATCGTTCAATCGCGCCCCGAGCCCACTCTCGTGCAAACTCAGGCCATGACCTAGGTTGGGATAGTTCCTACCCGTCCAATCTCTTGCAAACAGGTATCGGCACGGAATTGCAACCGGAAACCCTAATATCGGTCCAATCTCTTGCAAACCGATACTACGGAAATTCGATTCCAACCCAATTCGGATTTCTAGGGTTTCCTATCGAATTGGGATCCAATCTCTTGCAAATCCCAATCGATATGAATACCTAGCTATCCGTAATAAATCGATCCCAAACTAACCCTAATAGCAATTCTAGCAAAATTTCTACCAATTCATCACAAATCTGAAATTGGGCTCGTAAGGTTCATCCCCACTCCCCGAGACGTGGAGACTACTCACAATTCATAGCACAAATACAAAAATAATCAATGAAATTAACAAGAGAATTCATCACAATATTGAGATAAGCAATAAAAATAGTATTTTTAGAGGAGAGAGACACAAACCAATGGAGTTCTTCAAATAATCCAACAAAAATCAACTTTTGTCTCCTCTCCAATCACAAGAATAAAGCTAAAAAGTTAATCTAAAAAGCTGCAAAAATCTAAGAGAAAAAGCTCTCTAACCTAGGGTAAAAACATGGGTTAAATACCCCCCAAAATCGTCCAAAAAACTGTGACCAAAATGCCCCTGCGCAGCCTGAAATCCGCAATTTTCGCTACAGGCAGCGCGTCGCACTCGGCCGAGTGACAAAAGTCCCTCGGCCGAGTGATAAACCCTGTAAATTTCCAGTAAGTCTGGGTCTTCGGGGGTCTTCACTTCGGGAGTCGCTCGGCCGAGTGAGTTGTCGTCACTCGGCCGATGGCTTCTTAGTACTCGGGCGGTCAGCATTTGCCACTCAGCCGAGTGGGTCTTCTGAAGCTCAGGGAGACGAAAAACAGTAAGTTGGCGATTTTTGAATGGCTTCGTCTGAGCGCCACTCGGGCGGACGGGGTCTCGTCACTCGGCGGATGTGGCTGCCGTCGCTCGGCCGAGTGCACACATAAAGCGTGTCCGATCCGGTCGGCCGAGCGGTGTCTCGCTGGTCGGCCGAGTGACTCCTTCACTCGGCCGAGTGAGACACCAAAAATGCCTAAACAGCTTGTTTTGGCCTCCTCGTCGCTCCTGCGACGTTCTTTCTTCTTCCGCTCCTCTCCAACAGCAAAATACCCCTCGGGGAGGTCATCGGTGACACTCTGGAGTAGGCGCATCTCGAGATCACTCCAAATCGCTCCAAATCACCTGAAATGCGACAAATACAACAAATCGTGAAAAGCATCGAATATCGTCGATATATCGTGAAAAACATGACTTGAGCGATCTAAATGGCATGCAAACATGCGGGAAAAAAGTGTAAAATAAGGAGTGATCACTCACTCAGCCGAGTGACAAATGTCACTCGGCCGAGTGACGGACCCTGACGGATTCCAGTAAGTCTGGACTTTTGGGGGTCATCTCCTCGGGAGTCACTCGGGCGAGCGTCTTTCTTCACTCGGCCGAGGGCGGATTTACTCACTCGGCCGAGTTGGAACTCGGGAGCTGACTGACGGATTACAGTAACTTTGGGATTTTTGCTTGCCGTCGTCGTGATGCCACTCGGGCGAGTGGTGTCTCCGTGCTCGGTCGAGTGGTCTGGCGATGCTCGGCCGAGTGCACGCTGATATTCAATCTGCTGCGTGTCCGATCTGGCCGGCCGAGCGGGCTGTCGATGCTCGGCCGAGTGACTCCTTCACTCGGCCGAGTGGCATGCTGAAAATGCCCAATCTTCGTATTTTTGCTTCCTCGTCGCTCCTACGACGTTCTTTCTTCTTCCACTCCTCTCCAATCGTAGAATTCCCCTCAAAAGAGTCACGGGTGACACTCCGGAGTGGCTGCATCTCAGAATCACTCCAAATCGCTCCAAATCTCCTGAAATACAACAAAAACAAGAAATCGTGAAAAGCATCGTAATATTGTCGAATAATCGTGAAAAACGCGATATGGGCGATCTAAATGGCATGCAAACAAGCAGAAAAAAGGTGTAAAATATGGAGTGATAATCGGGATTCCACAATTAAGGACTAGGACAACCCATTTAGCCCATGCTCTAATTTGCGAGAAATGTTTCCTTTGCCCAAGTGCTTAGATTTCGATGTTCTTTTTTGTTTTACTTGGTGCAAATCCCCTCGTCGTGTACCGTTCTCCCACTTGGGAGAGTACACATGTATATATCCCAAAAGCCCAAAAATAAAAAAAAAGATAGAAAATAAAAACAAAAAAATAAAAGAAAATAGAAAAGAAAGAAAAAAATATGTATAGCCAAAAATCCAAAAATTATACAAATGCCCAAAACCCAAAAAAAATGTGTGAATATTTTCCTATCTACCCAGAATAAAGGGAAGTCGAGAGTTTGTACCGAGTGTTCTTCTCCACGTCATCTCAACCCCCGTCGTTTTCGAAAACACTTGGCTTAGGCACTTTTTATCTATTATATAGGCTATAGTGTGGTGATTTCCTTAACCCTAGTTGTGGAGTCCACGATATATGATACGCTTCAATTCTCATACTTTTATCATGCATGCTTGAGCTATGTTTCACCGCTATTTCGAATCGAATCGATATTTGGGTCATTCCTTGGGTATGTGCATATGGAGCTTTATTGCACAATATAGACATTGACACCGTATGCTAGCGCACGACCACACTCACACGCGCTTCACCGCGTGGACCCACGACACTTGTTTGGACTCACATTCCTTGGTTTAGTGTTGTGTTTTGTCGTATGCTTGCTTAGTGTGGCGCGTTTGATTTTGTTGGCTCTGACGGAGGATTTAGGATTTTGATTTCTCTTTCTATCTCTCTCTATTTTTTCTTTCGAGCTCCTACTCTCACTCGTCTTCCTCGAGGACGAGGAAGGGTTTAGCTTGGGGGATTTTGACGTGCGTTTATATTTCATATATTCAAGCACGTCTTCATTGTGATTTTCCATTGTTTTCCGTCGTTCCGTACCATTTCTCTTGTGATTTTTAGTTTTCCTTCAATTCTTTGTGTTTTTGTGTAAATGCAGGAGATTGCCAGCGTTGGGGATGTATAACGAAGATATCATGAGTCCCCAGAGCAACGGGAGGGGTCACGCGCGATCCAGGGGGTCGAACGACCAAGATTGCCACTTTTCAGCCCCCACCTGATCGGTTGGACACAGTCAACCGATCGGGTAATGCACACATGTCCGACCCGGTCTGAAGCTGGATCGAAGTGCAAGGTCAACCGACCGGTTCACCGACCAGTTCATCCCAACAGAGTTCTCGGGAATTTGGAGCTTAATTCCAACCGATCGGGTGATATCTCACCCGATCGGTTCATCTGAAGCTGAAGTTTCCTAAACTATGACTCGGTCACGCCACCCGCTCACCTCAGCACCCGGTTGAAGCTTCTAAAGCCCGATGGCCAATGCGACAAGCTGCTCACCCGATCGGTTGATGTTTCAACCGATCGGGTGGCCTTTTCTTCCCCTTTCACGCGCTGATGATGCATTCATTGAAGATATACTATCATTCCAGAGGGATTTTACGTGATCTCTTATTTTTTTAGCATCTACAACGTCGTTAGCTTTCCAACGATAGGTCGCATGCCCAAATCCGATTTTTCTACATTTTTCTGGAATTTTCTGAGCGCAGCTGTGTGCTGAAATGAGCTGCTGTCTGGATTTTCAGATCAACCGATCGGTTGGTGTCCGGGGGCCGTCTGGATGAGCCAAATTTCAGCTGTTTAGTCTCTGTTTCATCCCACCTGATCGGGTGAACTTCCACCCGATCGAGTGGGCCGGTTTTGACAGTTTTATTGGGTTTTCTGGACCCGAACCGGTGTGGTTTTTGAGGGGTTATATATTTGAGTTTGGGACACGACTTGGGGGGATTCTTCTCCCATTTTTCAGTAGTTTTTCCTCCCTTCCTTGGGAGTTTTAGGTTAAGTTAGATTAGGTTTTCTATTGCAATAAATCTTGTAAAGGATTGAAGATTCAAACACGAGATATGTATTTCTTTCTCTTATTTTCCATTGTTTTGTATTGTGTTTATTTTTGCTTGATGGTGAACGTTTGTATGTCTTTTCTGTTGCTTGTTTTTATGTTCTTCACCATTGAGTAGTATTGATGAACCCTAATATGGGTTAGGGTCGGATTGATGCTTGGTTTGTTTCATTTGACTTGATTGCATAGTACGTGTTCGATGAAATGTGTCAATGGGGATTTCTAGCAATCTGAGTCCAATTCGTATGGCAACACACTAGTTGTGTTGGGAATTGGGGTCCGGTGTCTTGTCCAGTCAAGATCCGCTTCGATGTATTGCTAGAAATCACATTCGACCTATTTGGCCATTAGGGTTACGCGGGGGTGTTTCATTGTCATTGGCGGGAGAAAGACCGCCTCTGACCGTCGGGCCAATGGGGAATAAACTTGGCGGTTGACTCCCTAGCCATAGCTCACGTCCCTAGTGTAGCATCGAGTCCTCGCACGTGGGAACGGCTTGGACGAAATGTTTGGAGTTATCATTGTGGCCTTAATGCTCCCGGTTGCGGAAGGTGTTAATGGACATGGGAATGCCCACCGTCCGATACCGGGTAGACCTAGCGTACTAGGCACCGACCGGAATATCGGGCCATGGACGCTAGGTACCACCTTTTGGGGTAATGTCTCACCCTGGGTCATGTCAAATGCCAAGTGTCATGAGTGCTCTAGCCCGTGTTAGCGGGGATTCATTTCGTGTCTTTTTATTTCTTCTCTTTATTTTTACACTTCCACCCGTATTATCCACGTAGCTAGCACACAAACTAGGCGAGGCTAGTAGCCATTCAAGCCATCCACCTCCCTGAGTTCGATAAACCTGCACCCTACACTAACCGTGCACTTGCGGTAAAACGACACCGCGCCCATACCGTAAACGGGGCACCGGTCAAGTTTTACAGTCACCTGTTGGTTTAACAGTCGACTGTCTACGCCTCATCAGTCGACTGTCCATGTGGTAAGTTACTGTTATGAATTCTCACCTACCCTCTGTCACTGTGCAGCAGTCAACTGTGAGTTGTTTAACAGTCGACTGTCGCGGGCGCAGATTCTATCCGTTGAGTTTTTCTTCACGGATTTCAAAGGGGTTTTTGGAGATTCAGCTTGAAGGGTTTGAGTAACCTATAAAAGAAGCCTCTACTATTCCATTGAGAGGTTTACTCATCTTTGATTAGCTTACTCATTCAAACTTTCATTCTTTAAAAATCAAAGGTCTCAAAATCCAAAAGCCCTAGAATTCCTATCTTTCATCTCTTGCTCTCCAACCTAGAAGCAAAGAGAAATCTTCTAGGCATTTGGTGCAGTCAAGAGAAAGGGCTTTCCTCTCTTCCTAGAGAGTCTTTCAACACACAACACACTTCTCCTTCAAGTTCTACTTCAAGGCATAGGTAATTGTAAGTGTTGCTTAATTTCATATTTCATAACTTTCGTTATTTGATTTACTCTCGGGTTGTGAGAGTGGTTTGCTTGCTCCCAAGTTGTGGGAGTCAAGATCAATCGAGTGTATTTCGATTTCACTTGTAGTGTTGCTACAAGTGGGGTTTTTAAGGAAACATCAAGTTAGGGTTCTAACTTGAGTATCCGGGGGTTACCGGGTGGAAGGGACGTAAAATTACCGAGAACAAGTCGGAAAGTGACTTGGGTAATCCGAACCCTTGAAACATCCTTTCATTTGCATTGTTTCATTTTGGGGTTTCACTTATTCCGCATTATTTATTGGTTAGGAATTTAATTTGGTGTAACTATCTTTTTAAATTACACAAACACTATTCAACCCCCCTTCTAGTGTTTTTCTCATAGCCAGTGACCTTACAATTGGTATCAGAGCGCTGGTTTATACCTATGGCATCCAATAACAACAACATTCCTCCACCGACCTCGTACAACAATCATGATTGTGATGGAGCGTCCACAGTATTCAAAGGACAATCAACGGTGCGTCCTCCGCATTTCAATGGCACGAATTTCGGCTATTAGAAATGCCGGATGACATTCCTAAGGAGTGCTTCCCTTTGGAGAACCCTCCACAAGGAATCAGTCGAGCCCACCGAAGAGGATTTCGAAATTGGACGGCTTCTGAGAAATCCAACGAAGTCAACAATGCAAAGGCAATGAACGTTCTTCATTGTGCATTGGACCCAGATGAGTTCAACAAGATATGCACATGTAAGAGTGCATATCAAATTTGGAACCATCTCTTTGTTACCCATGAGGGAACGAACAAGGTAAAACTTTCTAAACTCTATGTTGCCGTGCAAAATTTCGATATGTTTCACATGCAGGAAAATGAAAGCATAACATCGATGTACAGACGTTTTACCGATATCACTAGTGAACTGGAATCTCTCGGACAAGTCTATTCCCAACAAGATAAGGTAAGGAAGATCATAATGGGAATGACCTCCAAATGGAAAAGAAGAGCGATCGCCATCGAGGAGGTCAACGACTTGAAGATTTACATAGTCGTGAATCTTATCGGCACTCTCATGTCTTACGAAGCAAGACGGGAGAACCGATTGAAGATTCGAGCTATGATAAATCCTTTGGAGGCCAAGAAGAAAGCTTTAGCATTCAAGGCTAATTCTTCTTTCTCCGATAGTGAAGAATATGAAAATGAGATGGACTTGGAGGAAATGGCTCAAATGGCGAAGAAGTTCCAACGCTTCTTTCACAAAGGTAAATTTCCCTCCAAAAATAGATTTGAGTCTTCTAATAACACTTCCTCTTTGTGTTTTAAGTGTAATAAGCCAGGGCACATCAAGAAGGATTGCCCAATGCTACGAAACAAAGAGAAGTGGAAGGCTCCAAAGTACCACAAGTTCGACAAGAATAATAAAGATAAGAAGAAAGGACTAGTCGGTACATTTGATGACTCTAATGGAGACTCATCAAGTGAATCCGAAGATGAGAAGGGTGAAAGTGCACACATGTGTTTCATGGCCCGGGAAGATTCACTCTCCGATGAGAGTGATTCCGACATGGATGAACCCGAGGTAACTATGGATGAATTGTGTATTGTTAATGAAGAATTATTTGTTAAGTATCAATCTTTAATGCTTAATATATACTAGCTCAAAGAAACTATCTGTTAGCAAACCATCCATACCATGCATTATCAACAATGACACCATTGTTGATACACTAACTCTTGAGAAAGCAAATTTGGCTTCTCAAAATGTCACCTTGAGAAATGAGGTGAATACCCTCAAATCTCAACTAGATCAAACACATCCTAAGGATAATTGTGATCTAGCTTCACGACACACACAATTGGGTTTAGAGAATGATTCTCTTAAAACCCAAGTGCAGGAGCTCAAAGCACAAGTGTCCACCTTGGATACCAATATTTCTTCTCTTAAGGAGAAATATGAGCTCATGTCCTTCCGTATTGTGAGATTTAATAAGGGGAAAGGATAATTGGATGATTTTCTCGCAAATCAATTTCCGGCCACACATCGTGTCAGACTTGGTTTTGTGGAAGAAAATGCCTTCAATGCTCACATCTCCTATAGTGGTGTCACTATAGACTTTGTGAGGCCATCCTACGGTGCATCCACAAGTGGTGTCAAAGACACTATAGGTAGCAAACCTACCAAGAAAGCCACCACTTCATCGTCACTTCCTTTTGGTAAGAAACCCATTACGAGTGGAAACCAAAAGAGAAGTCATGCTTACATGTACACCAACCTTCATCCACGTAGGAAATTTTCTACTTCACAAGTGGATACTCAAGACACTTTCTATGCTCCACACCCACGGACATGTATAAATCCACACATGAGAAATACTCATGTACGTGCTCCTACACACTCGTATGCTCGTACGCATCATTATTACATGTATACACATCCTCCACATGTCATGCATGCTCCATATGTCTCAAACAGCATGCATGCTCCTACGCATGCATACAATCTTCATATGTCTAATGCATATATACCTCCTCATTTTTATGCTAGAAACCATGTTCCTAAGAAGCATGCACCACATAGAAATCTAACAAATGTGCATGCAACTAGGAAAAGGACTCCCAAAACATACACTATTTGGGGTCCTAAGAACACTAGCTTAAATGATAGGAATGCCTATGTTGATTCCTATTTTTAGGACATTATTAATAATGATAACTATGTTGGGAAGCGGAAGTCCACTTGGACTTGGCTTCCAAAGGGCAAATCCCCTTGGACCCAACAAAAATTGGGTACCATGAGCTTATGGTATATTATGTAGGTATCCAAGAGAAAGAAAGAGAGTAATAAAGGTCAAATTAGCTCAAAAGGAAAGGATGGATTCTTGACAGTGGTTGCTCCAAACACATGACGGGAGATCGCTCATTGCTTTCCGAAGTGATTAGCATCAAGGATGGTGCAACGGTCACTTTTGGAGGTAACCAAAAGGGAACCATCATTGGAGTAGGTATAGTCGGTAATTCCTCTAAACCTTTAATTTCTAATGTATTTTTAGTTAGTGGTTTGTGTCATAACCTCATCTCCATTAGTCAACTTTGTGACAAAGGTTACAAGATTAACTTTGGAGAATGTTTGTGTAAAATTATTGATTCTAATTCACATGTTTTATTTACCGGTATTATGCGTAAAAATATTTATTATTTGAGCTTGCCTAAAATTGTAGAACATTACTTAGTTTCTAATACAACTGAACAACTATTATGGCATGGCCGCTTTGGTCATGTTCATTTTAAGTACTTATATAAGTTAGCTAAGCATGATCTTGTCAAAGGTTTTTCCAAAATTGCTTTTAGTAAGAAAAACTTTTGTGATTCATGTCAAAGAGGTAAACTTAGTAAATCTTCTTTCAAACTTAAAGAAGGCATAACTTCTAAGAGGTCCCTAGAATTAATTCATTTAGATTTGTTTGGGCCAACTAGAACCACTTCTTTAGGCAATCCTCATTATGGATTAGTTGTCGTTGACGACTTCTCTAGATTTACTTGGGTTTCATTTTTAACTAATAAGAATGAAGCCTTTGAAGTGTTTACCATATTTGCAAAGAAGATTCAGAATCTCTTAGGATCCACCATTATCACTATCCGTAATGATCATAGAGGAGAATTTTAGAATGAGTCTTTTACAAAGTTTTATGATGACACCGGGATAACTCACAATTTCTCTTTTGCTCGTGCACCACCACAAAATGGTGTTGTAGAGAGAGAGAGAGAATATGACTCTTATTGAGTATGCTTGTACCATGCTCCATGATAGTCATCTTGGACTACAATTTTAGGCAGAAGCGGTGCACACGGCATGTTATATGATCAATAGGATCCTAGTGAGATCCCGAACGAACAAAACTTGCTTTGAACTATTTTATGACAAAAAGTCACAAGTTAAGTATTTTCGAGTTTTTGATTCAAAATGTTTTATCAAGAACAACTTTGGTAACTTAGATAATTTGAGCCAAGATCCGATGAAGGAATTTTTGTTGGATACTCCGCACGTAGCAAAGCCTATCAGATATACAACAAAACCTCTTCAACGATCGAGGAATCACTACAGTATCATTTTATGAAGATTTTGATTTTCCTCATGTTATAGATGATAGTGTAGATGCTATATGTGATTCTCTTAGTAATGTTAAGATTAATGATTCTATTATTGAGACTAACACTACTAATGAGATCGTTGAAGATGTTCCAAGTGATGTAGGAATTCCCAAAGCTTACCCAACCGTTCGCAACCACCCTCATGACCAAATTATTGGAGATATTGGTGTGGGTGTTCGAACGAGGTCGAGAATTGAAGAATTCTCTCATTGCGCATTTGTCTCTACCATTGAGCCAAAGAACATCCAAGAAGCATGTGAGGATAGCTCTTGGATAGTGGCAATAGAAGAAGAGCTCATGCAATTTGAGAGAAATGAAGTTTGGGAGCTCGTTCCTCTTCCAAGTGGTCACCAAGTTATTGGGACCAAGTGGATCTTCAAGAACAAGACCGATGAGAACGAGATCATCATAAGGAACAAAGCAAGGTTAGTAGCTCAAGGCTACCGGCAAGAAGAAGGTATCGATTTCGAAGAATCATTTGCCCCCGTAGCTAGATTAAAAGCTATTAGATTGCTTTTATCTTTTGCATCTTATAAGAATGTCAAATTGTTTCAAATGGATGTTAAAAGTGCATTGTAAAATGGTATTATTAATGAAGAAGTTTATGTTTCTCAACCACCCGGTTTCATACATGAAAAATTTCCAAACCATGTTTTCAAACTTAAGAAAGCGTTATATGGGTTAAGACAAGCTCCTAGAGCTTGGTATGATCGACTCAAAACCTTTCTTTTGGATTTAGTTTTAAAATGGGTGAAGTTGATTCAACACTTTTTAATAAGGATTATGAAAATGACATCCTATTGATTCAAGTTTATGTAGACGATATTATATTTGGTTCTACTAACTTTAATCTTTGCCAAGAATTTTCTAAGTCTATGAAAGATGAATTCGAGATGAGCCACATGGGTGAGCTCAACTATTTCCTTGGACTACAAATTCGGCAAATGAAGGATGAGACTTTCTTACATCAAACCAAGTACACATGGGAGCTTATCAAGCGATTCGGGATGGAATCGTCTTCAAGCAAAAGAACTCCCATGAGTACGACAACCCATCTACACAAGGATGAGAACGGAAAAGATGTGGACATTCGTCTATATCGAGGTATGATTGGTAGCTTACTCTATTTAACTGCTAGTAAGTCCCATATCATGTTTTCCGTATGCTTATGTGCTAGATATCAACCTAGACCTAAGGAGTCACACTTGATTGCGATTAAACGAATTTTTCGGTATCTCAATCATTCACTAGATTATGTGTTACTTTACCCTAAATATAGCATATATGAGTTTATCTCATATAGTGATGCCGAATTTGCCGGATGCAAATCCGATAGGAAGAGTACTAGTGTCACTTGCCATTTTCTAGGAAATTCCTTAGTTTCTTGGTTCTCCAAGAAACAGAACTCGGTATCATTGTTCACGACTGAAGCGGAATATATTGCCGCGGGTCTTGCTTGTGCACAAGTTCTTTGGATGAGACACACTCTTAAGGACTATGGTGTCAATTGTGATACTTGTCTTATCATGGTTGATAACCGAAGTGCTATATGTCTTTCCAAGAATCCGGTACATCACTCCCGTACCAAACACATAGATGTGATACACCAATTTATCAATGATCATGTAGCTAAGAAGGACATCAACTTAGAGTACATTGAAAACAAAAAAAATCGCCGACATCTTCACTAAACCTCTTAAAGTAGATTCATTTGTGAGGTTGCGTAGAGAATTAGTGATTATGGGAGAATCTGAAATTTAGGAGTTCAACCTTCATGGTATATCATATTTGGACTCATTTCACCATGATATTTCTTTTCTTTCGATAATTTATATGTTTCCTTTAAGAGTTGTTATTGAGATTTTTAATGATTTCGTTAGTTTTTAGATTGTTTTAAGAGATTTGTGTGTTAATCTATTATATTTTGATATTGATTTTTCGATTAGTTTTATGTTAGAATATAGGTCATATGGTGAGTTGTCTCTATCCTCTGGTTTTTAACCTTACTGTGTATTTCTGGACCAGGACAGACGACTGTCATTCCTTCGACAGTCGACTGTCCAACTCACTTGTATCTACAACAATCTGTATCTTTCGCACGTCCGACTAATGAATACTTTACAGTCGACTGTCTGATCGACAGACGACTGTCGTTTGGTCTTCAGGCGCATGTCCATACTTTCAGAAGTCTCTGTTTTTATCATCGAATTTGTGTTTCTCAGTCACTCGACTAATGAGTAAATTACAGTCGACTGTCTCTCCGACAGGCGAATGTGATTAACCCTACAGTCGACTGTCTGCCTTCGCATGCTTATCTCTACTTAATTTCCCAATCGACTGACAAATGTTCTTCAGTTGACTGTCAACTGTTACGACGGTTCGATTAATTGGATCTGAGCCGTCGATTTTTCGATCCAACAGCCCAGATTCTTTCGACCCTTCTTTATATCGTCGAGAGACGTCGATTCGATCAAGCATTTTCTCTCTCATCCGACTGAAAAACTCCCTCGTCTTCCTCCTTCGAACCCCACCGTCGATCACTCCTCCGTCGATTTCGTGCCGATTCGAAGCCTCTGTCCTCCGATCTTTCGATTTCTGAGTCGATTGCCTCCCTTTTGATCGTTCGTCACTACAAGGTATCGCCATATTTCGTTTAATCGACATGTGCCTACCCTAGTTTCTTAATTTCTACATTAATGGATCCAGCTAGTCCAGCTTCGTCGGGAGAATTCTTGGGGATTTTCGTTGCTCCACCTATTCCCTCAGCCACTGCGGCTGAGCCCTCCCCTCTTCTTGGTGAACATCCATATCATCCTACACCGTCTATTCTGCTCAAAGATTTCTTTATCAATCAACTTTGTGACGGAGTCTATTCGATCGAGAAGATTACCGCTTCCATGGATCAGAAGCTCTCTCTTCTCCTTGAGCTTCAGTACAAGTCGTTCGTGCATCATGGCTTCTCGATTCTAGCTGAACTCCAGGCCATGTTTCCTTCTTTTGATCAGTCTCCAGATTCTGCTGTTCCAACTGCTCCAGGCTTAGTGCATGCGTCTTCTGTTAGTCAGCCCATTGTCCCTGCTCATGTTAAGTCTTCGGCTGCTGGTGCATCCTCATCCAAGAGGAAGGCTCGAGCATACCCTACCCGTCGCTCCACCAGACTGATGTTTCGTCAATCTGGTCGCCCCTCAGATCCCTCAGTCATTCACATAAACTGATCTTGCTACTCCTGATATGGACACTCACCCTTAGTACTATATGTTTTTGTAGGGTTGAGTGTTTGTGCTAATGGTGTATGTGATGGCATATGTATTTTGTTCTTTTTGATGCACATGGAGATGTGCATGTATTTTGTGTAGAGGAATATGCCCTCGGATCATTTGTATTTGATGCAAATGATAATTTAAGCCTAGATAGGGACTATTTTGCATTTGATGCAAAAGCGATTAAATGTGTATTAAATTGTTTAATACAATATTTAATAATATAAACACAAGGAAAAGTCCACGGGTAAGACGGAAATATTCCGGTCTAGACCCAGGTTCGAACGGCGTCCAAATCGGACACCAAATGCTCAAGTTAGAGCCAAAACAGCCCAAAAGATCAGACCAGGCCAGGCCCAGTAAATGCAAGGCAGAACAGGCTGCCTGGGCTAGCCCAGGCGCTGCCTGGGCTAAGCCCAGGCTCGGCCTGGGCTAGCCAGGCACAAGCCTGGGCTAAGCCCAGGTGCCTGGGCGCGCCCAGGCGCGGCCTGGGCTCTGCCCAGGCGTTTTCTGCGCGCGCAGCTGGCGTGGGGCCCACCCGTGGGCCCCACCTCTAGGGTTTTGAACCCTAATTGTGAAGAATCAAATGACGGCTCAGTTTTTGCAAAAAACTAGCCTAGGGCTGATGTTTGAACACTCAATTGGAGGGTCAAACGAACTCCGATTGACGAACGGTTTTTTCCTATGCATTCACCGTTGAACGCTCGTCGTATTGATCGGTTGTATCAATCTTGAAGCTCAACGGTGAGTGAGTTAAAATTCACGGAAGTTTGCACTTTGTGAAGTGCAAACTAACTTGATTTTAATTAACCCATTAAATAGTCCCACATCGGATTTTGAGAAAAGGGGAGAGTCCGCCGCCTATATAAATAGGGGTCTCCCCCCTTCCTCAAAACTCGTCCCAAGCTCTAGATCTGAGTAGCTCTCGTAAATGTTGGAGCACGCCCGGATCTAAGCTGAATTAATATTTCTCCTCTCCCTATAAATTTCTGCCTTGCTCCTGAGGGCTCTAGCAAAGCCGCAAAGGAGTTCGGATTCAGATCCGAAATCTAGGCGGAGGTTTCACTCGCGTGAAACTTTCTTCGTCGCGTGGTTGGCTCGGCGAAATGGGATTGATCACCTCGGGATGCGGAGCGGTTCGAGGAGCAGTTCAGGGAGCAGTTCAAGGAGCGGCTCGGCGTGGGACGGGAGCAGCTCGGAAGACGGTGCGGAACATCTCGCCTGCCCCAGGGCTGAGATTCCGGGTATGTGTTTAAGCTTTTCATTTAATTATTCGCAGTAGTTAGATCCCTCTTGGGGTGGTCAGATCCACCCCAAGTTGGCAGAGTTTCTGGCTAATAGGGTCTGGTTCCTTAGGGTTGCATGTTAATTAGATTAACATAAATTTTTCCGCTGCATTTCTGTCTATGTTCCGTCCGACTTAGGACGGGACTAGAGTTTTTGTGCCCTAAGGGTCCCAGAAAACCCTGCATTGGTATCAAAGCCATCTCTGTATGCTGATCTTGGACTGCGAATTTATTATTTGAATGCTTTTACAGAAAAATGTTTTCTTTAAATTTATGCGATAAATTTAAATTTTTTTTGTTTAAAAATTTTATATGATAAATTTTAAACATGTAAGTTTTAAAATGGAATTTTTTAAATTTATGTGATAAATTTTAAAAATTGTTTTAAAGCTTTAAAACTTTATGCGATAAGTTTAAAATGTTGTTTAAATATTTATGGGATAAATTTTAAACATGGAATTTTTTAAATGATGTTTTAAATTTATAAGATATTTTAAAAACTGATTTTAAAAAGTTTAAAATTTTTATGCGATAAATATTTTAAAGTAGCATGCAAATGTTATGATTTTTAAACAAGCTTTTACTTTATGAGATAAAATAAAATGTTTTAAAAATTGTATTTTAAAATTTAAATGTTAAATTTAAGTATGCATGCTAAAATTGTTTATGCGATAAACTTTAGTCTATTTAATTGTTAAATAGTTGTACACTTTTTATGCGATAAAATTAGTGTAATTTTAATGGCTATGTCTTCTTGTCCCTTATTTGATAACACAAGACAACCCTTTAGGTTAGCCATTAAGTAATGATTAAAATTTACTAATTGAATTTTAATGACATGCTATGTTTTAATAAAACATTAACAATGCTTCAAGACCTAATTCCTGATTAGGGTAGTCCTTTTAATGAATTTTTAATTTTAATTGTTATTTTTAAATCATTAAAGGACTTCGCTTTTAGCGTTGGTTAATAAATTTATTAAAATCCTAATAACGATTATGATAGCACGTGAACCTTATAGTTGATAAGGACTTAATAAAAGTTATTAAACAAATCCTAAAATTTTGAATTTAAGGATGCAACTAGTTGATAGGATTAATTAGTGGTTAATAAAAGATGTTTAGTCTATGGCACACATACAAAAATGACAAGCTTCATTCAATGGACCATGATCCAGTCAATGTGCTTGGCTAAGAGTTCTGAATCAACCCTTACTAGACTAAGGGGTAGTGATCATGGCTTAGTCAATTCCCTGGCTTGTTCCGCTGGACCGCAATGTCGCGAATCATGATAGTATGACACCCTGGACTATATCTAGTCAATGCGTTATAAATCTTATTAAAGATTAATCCGTATCCCTCCTTGATTTTGGAGCTTGGTAATTCAAAGAAGACAATTATAGTTGTTGAGTCTCCTCAAGCTATGACATGTTTATCTTTAAGGAACAAACTCCAACATACATATGATGTAGTCTAGACTTGACCCAAATCGATACGTCGGGTCTCCTCGAGCATCGATCTAAGTCAAATCTGGACACGAAATCAAGGGTCTGACTAGACCAATCATTATGATTTGTTGAGTCTCCTCAAGATCATAAGTGACTGTGGGTAAAAAACGATAGGGAGTCACATGTGATGTGATTGACTAAGAGTTATTCTAACAATCATGGAACCAATCAACTTGTTGAGTCTCCTCAAGGTTGTGAGGTTCAGGATGATTGGATCCCTCTTTCACTAAATTTTAATTCGATTAAATCGTTCGTTATTAAGCTTTGAAACGATCGTAAAAATAGTGGGAGGATATAGATAGATAAAAGCCATTCTACCTATATTTAATATTGAACATTTGCTAAACTAGGGCAAGACTATGTTTACCGAAGGAATCAAAATATAAATTTTAATGGAATTAGTTAATTGGTCAAATAGGTTGATTAGCTGAATATCTAGTTAAATTCTAATTGATAAGATTAAACTATACTCTCGTTGACATTAAAATGACCTTCTAAAGAACAGACTTAAGAAATATGATTTCATTAAGTTCTGGGTCCAACAAATAAATTCACGCAATATGTCACTCGTCTCTATATGAGGCAGCTTGAACATATATGATATTCGAAGTATGTTTCTCCCTACAACTTGTCGAGCTACCCTCAAGGTTATATGGACAAACAATTCTGATCCATAAAGTTCGAGAATTCGATCAAACCGTTTGAGTCAAATACGAGTGCATGAGTGGTGCAAGACTATGTATCCCAACCGGATCTTGAGACAAGCAACTTCTTGAGCTACACTCAAGATTGCAACTCTCAAGCGTTTGGATACATGAGTCGCTTGCATAGCTATTCATTTATTTTGGGCCATTTAAATATCTAAATGTGATTTAGAAAAGGAAGAAGGCACACCGGAAAGTCAATCGAGTTAAATAGTTTAATTTATCATTAGTAAAGGCATAAGTAGGAGGAAATGAAAATGTGACATATTTTGATGTCACGATTTTATAATTATTGTTATACAAAAGACGTCTAACACAATTTGACGAATGTCGTCACCTCGCTTCTAAAGCAATGTTTTGCGTTAGTAATTTATGTATAACGATAAAATATGTATTAAATGTTAATATATATATACACACAAGATAGTAACAAACTTGTATGGAAAAATAGACTAGGCCGTATCGAGAGACTAAGCTTCACAAGTCACATAAAGAGGGCTCTGACCTCTCGTATTATGAAGTCTGTGGACACTTGTGAGTCTTATCCTCTTAGATAGAATGGCCGAAACCCATCTGTAAGACAGAGGGAGAATGAGTTGTCGAACTCAGTCTGGTACATACTGATGAACCCGAGTCTAGATTAACCAAATTAAGTTATTCGTATATTTTATTAAGACACGTGTTCTTGATGAAACACAAGTCTGATAAAATAAAGAACGAAATGTCAAAAGTATTTAAATTGATTCGATTAGATCGAATGGTCAAATACTTAGCTACGTAAAATCTTGCGTAATTAAAAGAAAATGTGATTTTCTCTCAGGTCAAGTCTGTTAACACATCCGTGTGTTAAAAGGTATGAATCACACTTAGTTAGACTTGGTGTGATCCATTGTAAATGACTCTGAGTTAAGTCCTCATTCTGGGTTAAGTCCCAGATAGTAATGCCTAGGTTTTGATAATGTCCTGTGATGACATTATCAATAAGATATTCATTAAATCAATCATTAGGAAGTTGTATAATTACTCGAATTTCGTGAGACGAAGAGTCGAGTTAAACATCATAACTGATGATGACTTAGTCAACTTCCGGGATGAAATTCGGAGTAGTAACTCCGATTTATAATTTGATGCAATCAGAATAGGTCCATGTGCGTAAATAAATTTTGAAATTTAGTTTACGTACCCAAGGAAAATGTTTTCTCACTTTCTGCAAGTAAATCTTTACGTTGAAAGATTGGTGCAGAAAAGAAAGTAGTGAAGTGCAATCATGTTGGTCGAGAACGGTTTTCATCCTAATTCCTATAAAATGGATTATGTTGAAACCGTCTCGCCAGTAGATGTGCACAGATCTACTCGGACCAAACTCGATGTAAAACGCTTAAGTTGACCATGAAAATTGTAGCATTCACTTATAAGTTCATTTTTCTAAATATGATTTAGACGGACCAACTTATATGAATTAGCCAAATAGTTTTCAAGGTCAGTGGGAGCGTATAAATTACATGCGAGGCATCAAAGGGATGGAACATATATTTTGACAAAGTGATCAAAAGAGTTTGATACTTTATCAGAAATAAATATGAGCCATTTGAAATGACCAGTAACTAATTTAAATGATTATCGTAAGGTACGATGAACTGGATAAGATCCAGGGAAATAAATATTATGGATTCCGACAGACCTAGTGAATTATTTGAATGAGATTCAAATGGTTGGTCTAATATGAACATAGAAACTCCCTAAGTCTATAGTGTAGACGGTTTTAGCAGATCCACTCACGAAAGCTCTACCACAAGAAGTCGGGAAAACTTATGTGTAAAAACGGTATTAGATACCGAGATAAATGGGACTGAGTGCAAGTGGGAGATGTTGAGAGAAGATACCTTCGAGGCAATCTATCTCTGTGTGTGAATAGCACAAACGTCTTGTTCGAAATAACAGTAAGCTGTTTGGTAATAATTTATCTAAAGTTATATTGTAATGTAGTTAACATTAGATATTGACTTAGGTAAAGTCCTGAGACTTTATGCAAGGTCAAACATGTATCGAGATGGGTATCTCGATCATGGAGAAATGTTTGACCGTCTGTAGCATAAGTCTAAAAGGGTTCGTGGTCGTAGATGTTTGGAGACAAGGATATCGAAACATCGGATAGACCATTGTGTCTTAGTCTTCACCGTTTAGCGGTGGCGATGATCTCATGATCGCTTGACTTGGCGAAGTCGTAGACGAGACACAGGTGCTCATTAGAGAATGAGTTCATTGAACGATCCACAAGAGTTATCATATGGTTATATTGACCAATCTGTCAATGATGACTCTGAGTGATGATAGGCTAGTTGGTCTTTTGACTTGAGGTCATTTTGACGAACCTGTGCGTGAACGGTGCCACTTAGATCAAATGACCTAGCTTCGAGGCAAGGCCTGTCGAAATGTCTTTGATTGGGTGACACTTGAAGCGTATGAGGAAAGTAATGACCAAGAGAGGATTCGTCTCTCCCGGTCAATGTGAGTTAGTGTCGTAGGGTTAGTTGGGTCTTTAGTAAAAACTCTGGCCAGAGTATGTTGGAAGAAGTCCAACATTTTTGACTCAAAGATCGATAGAAACTAACCGGAGTCAAGTTATTGGGGTTGACAGTTTGACCATACCCTAGACTTGATGTACACGACATAGTTTAGACAAAAATACTATAACTGCGGAATTCATCACGGAAACAGTCAGGGTGGTCCCGACAATACTCATGTCAATGAGTTAACCACATAATGATGATTCCTAAAGCAGGGACGGGAACCACTGCTCGTGGTCACTGCCGTATAGGGCTTCGAGCCCAACCTGTTGTAAGGGTCAGGCTGTAGGGTCTCACACAGAGTGCGATCTTCATCTAGTAATAGGTAGAAATTAGTTAGGGAGAATAATTTGCATTTGATTCCAGGGATAAAATATTGCAAAAGATGTTTGCAATCATCTCCTACATTCGGGATAAATGATCCTGAGTGCAAGTGGAAGATGTAGAGGAATATGCCCTCGGATCATTTGTATTTGATGCAAATGATAATTTAAGCCTAGATAGTGACTATTTTGCATTTGATGCAAAAGCGATTAAATGTGTATTAAATTGTTTAATACAATATTTAATAATATAAACGCAAGGAAAAGTTCACGGGTAAGACGAAAATATTCCGGTCTAGACCCAGGTTCGAACGGCGTCCAAATCGGACACCAAATGCTCAAGTTAGAGCCAAAACAGCCCAAAAGATCAGACCAGGCCAGGCCCAGTAAATGCAAGGCAGAACAGGCTGCTTGGGCTAAGACCAGGCTTGGCCTGGGCTCTGCCCAGGCTTTTTCTGCGCGCGCAGCTGGCGTGGGGCCCACCCGTGGGCCCCACCTCTAGGGTTTTGAACCCTAATTGTGAAGAATCAAATGACGGCTCAGTTTTTGCAAAAAACTAGCCTAGGGCTGATGTTTGAACACTCAATTGGAGGGTCAAACGAACTCCGATTGATGAACGGTTTTTTCCTATGCATTCACCGTTGAACGCTCGTCGTATTGATCGGTTGTATCAATCTTGAAGCTCAACGGTGAGTGAGTTAAAATTCACAGAAGTTTGCACTTTGTGAAGTGCAAACTAACTTGATTTTAATTAACCCATTAAATAGTCCCACATCGGATTTTGAGAAAAGGGGAGAGTCCGCCGCCTATATAAATAGGGGTCTCCCCCCTTCCTCAAAACTCGTCCCAAGCTCTAGATCTGAGCAGCTCTCGTAAATGTTGGAGCACGCTCGGATCTAAGCTGAATTAATATTTCTCCTCTCCCTATAAATTTCTGCCTTGCTCCTGAGGGCTCTAGCAAAGCCGCAAAGGAGTTCGGATTCAGATCCGAAATCTAGGCGGAGGTTTCACTCGCATGAAACTTTCTTCGACGCGTGGTTGGCTCGACGAAATGGGATTGATCTCCTCGGGATGCAGAGCAGTTCGAGGAGCAGTTCGGGGAGCGGTTCAAGGAGCGGCTCGGCGTGGGACGGGAGCAGCTCGGAAGACGGTGCGGAACATATCGCCTGCCCCAGGGCTGAGATTCCGGGTATGTGTTTAAGCTTTTCATTTAATTATTCGCGGTAGTTAGATCCCTCTTGGGGTGGTCAGATCCACCCCAAGTTGGCAGAGTTCCTGGCTAATAGGGTCTGGTTCCTTAGGGTTGCATGTTAATTAGATTAACATAAATTTTTCCACTGCATTTCTGTCTATGTTCCGTCCGACTTAGGACGAGACTAGAGTTTTTGTGCCCTAATGGTCCCAGAAAAACCCTGCATTTTGTACCCCTTGTAATCTTGATCTCATTTATATATATATAATATTTCTGTTTCGCATATTGTCTCATTAACTTTTATGTGTGCTAATTGTGAAATTGTCTCCTTGTATGCGATATCATTTATATGATGTGATTTGCGATGTATTTTTTATCATGTGGCTCATAGGCTCGTAATGGTATTTTTTATATGATGTTGATATTGGACTTTCATTCCTTTAGTCAACTAAGTTTTACTGTGTTTTATGAGTTTTTGGAATGTATGTCAATAAGATACGCTTGTGTGATTAATCTCTCTCCGAAGATTTACAAGCATCAAATTAAATATACATCCTCTCTTTACACTCTCATGTTAGTACTTATTTAGCACGGTTGTTGTTGTTATTTTACTCCCACCTTTTGGATAATGCCATAGGGGGAGAGAAATAAACAGATTCATAATGCATGTGCTAAGTGAATCCTAATTACACTTGAATCTACGATTGAAGTCGCCTTAGATTCAGGGGGAGTAAGATATAATGAATATGGATTATAAAATCCTAGATCTCATGGATTCAAGAAAATCATTCCTTTCATGCATATCTTACCCTTTAGCTTCATTTGATCTATAGATGCCCCAAATTTTTAATGACTAACTTGTTTGGCATCTATGTAGGGGGAGTAAGTTTTATTTAAGCACAATTATTTATCTTTTTGTTTATGTTTGTTTGTCATCATCAAAAAGGGGGAGAATGTTGAGTATTGGACTTCTCCCTACTTGGTGTTAATGATGAGCAAACATAAATAATTGTGACTAATCCCCTATTTGCAGTTAATCCATTGCCTAAGCATATCATGAAGATCTATTAGCAATGGATGGCACTCAAAGATCAATGGAAGCAAGAAAAATGGATTGGATGTTCAAAGATGGTGATTGAAGCTCCTAGAAGACTTCAAGCGCATACTTTGGAAAGAAGAGTTAGTTCTACATTGTTATCTTCTTTTTATCTCCTAGTATGTAGCCTAGAAGTAGAACTTTGATGGAGCACACACATACCCACCTTCATTTCTGTCATTGGAAATCATTAGATCAATTGTCCTTTGACACCCATTCACTTTTTCTTTAGAATGTTCAATGTTTGATCTCAACAGATGACTGCTAAACGTTTTACAGTCGCCTGTATCGAAACATTCGACTGTGTTTTGTTCTACAGTCACCTGTTATGCACATATCTAAACAGTTGATTTTTGGGCTTCTATGCAGTAACTCTTTCAGGTGACTGCTGTACGTTTCACAGGCGCCTGTCCAAGAGACAATCGACTATGATATGTAAATCAGTATCATGTCTATTATCTACCCAATGATCAGTTCGTTTGATCTTGCCAGTTGACTGATGTTGTATTTACAATCGTCTGTCCAAGAACCAGTCGACTGTAAATGCTTCAATAGTCGCCTGTCCATGATTCTTCTACAGGACTTGCTCTCTGGAATATTTCTGATTCTAGTGCAGTCGACTGATGATGGATCTACGGTCGCCTATCCAATGGCACAATCGACTGTCGATTCTTCAACAATCGTCTGTCTATGAGCCTCTATGCAGACTCAACTCTCTGGAAAATGTCAGGGTTTGTAACAGTCTCATGTAGAAGGAATTACAGTCCCCTGTTGGATATACAGTCGACTGTCTTCACTTCATCCGTCGCATGTCCTGTATTCCCAGACTTTTCTCAGATTTCCTCAACTTACCTAGCTTTCGGCCAGTCGCCTGTAGTAGGATTTACAGTCGCCTGTTGGTTTAACAGTCGACTGTCTATGCCACATCAGTCGATTGTCCACGTGGTAAGTTACCGTTATGAATTCTCACCTACCCTCTGTTACTGTGCAGCAGTCGACTGTGAGTTATTTAACAGTCGACTGTCGCAGGCGCAGATTCTATCCGTTGAGTTTTTCTTCAGTGATTTCAAAGGGGTTTTTGGGGATTCAGCTTGAAGGGTTTGAGTAACCTATAAAAGAAGCCTCTACTGTTCCATTAAGAGGTTGACTCATCTTTGATTAGCAACTTACTCATTCAAGCTTTCATTCTTTCAAGATCAAAGCTCTCCAAATCCCAAAGCCCTAGAATTCCTATCTTTCATCTCTTGCTCTCCAACCTAGAACCAAAGAGAAATCTTCTAGTCATTTGGTGCAGTCAAGAGAAAGGGCTTTCCTCTCTTCCAAGAGAGTATTTCAACACACAACACACTTCTCCTTCAAGTTCTACTTCAAGGCATATGTGATTGTAATTGGTGCTTAATTTCATATTTCATAACTTTCGTTATTTGATTTACTCTCGGGTTGTGAAAGTGGTTTGCTTGCTCCCAAGTTGTGGGAGTCAAGGTCAATCGAGTGTATTTCGATTTCAATTGTAGGGTCGCGACAAGTGGGTTTATAAGGAAACATCAAGTTAGGGTTCTAACTTGAGTATCCGGTGGTTACCGGGTGGAAGGGACGTAGGATTAACGGGAACAAGTCGGAAAGTGACTTGGGTAATCCGAACCCTTGAAACATCCTTGCGTTTGCATTGTTTCATTTTGGGGTTTACACTTATTCCGCATTATTTGTTGGTTAGGAATTTAATTTGGTGTAACTATCTTTTTAAATTATATAAACACTATCCAACCCCCCTTCTAGTGTTTTCCTCCTAGCCAGTGACCTTGCAGTTAGTTCACGGGCGATCAAGTTATTGGCGCTGTTACCGGGGAAGGTAAAAGTGTTACTTGGATTATTTTTCTATTGAAGAATTTGTTAGCGAATTTTATCATCTCTTATCTTTCCATACTTTTTATTCGTTTATTACTTTGCTACTGACGGTATCTTTCTGAGTTCTTATCGTGCATGAACACTCACCTTGGGAGTCTGAACAGAGAATTATTATTTGACCCCGAGATCGAAAGGACTGCAAGAAAGCTCAAAGCAGAGAAAAGGAGTCAGACTCATATAGATACAATGGCAGAGGGAAAGGCTTCTCCTCTACGCAAAGGGTCGATCTTGGACTATATTAAGCCAAATTTTACTGGAGCCTCTTCCATCTTGAGACCGTAACTGGCAGCGGGTAGTTTTGAGCTGAAGACTATGTTAATAAATATCATGTAGCAGGACCCCTTCCATGAGCATCCTCATGAAAACCCAACCCACCATATCGACACGTTTTTGGCAAAGTGTGACACGTTCCATGCTAAGGACGTGAGCAAAGATGCTATCAAGCTTAGGTTATTCCCATTTACTCTAAGGGACAAGGCTTCCTATTGGTTGCGAGCACATCCTTCCAACACATTCACGACTTAGGAGTAGTTGGCCACCACCTTTATGAACAAGTTCTATCCACCATCTAAAATGGTAAGGATTCGAGTAGCAATCTCAAACTTTAAACAACTTCCTCAGGAGTCATTGTACGAGGCTTATGAGAGATTTAAAGACTTACAGCATCAATGTCCGCACTATGGAGTCGTGGAGTGGGACCTTGTTCAGAGCTTCTACAATGGTATTCAGCCAAGCACGAAAGTGATTATTGACGCCTCTGCTCAAGGAGCTCTCTTATATAAACCATCCTATGAAGCTTTATCTCTGCTGGAACAAATGGCCATGAATACTCAGCAATGGGGCGACGAACGCCTCATCTACTAGAGCCCCCGAGGTAAAAATTGCTACCCATCTTGATAGCTCTATTGACACTCTTTGTAAGCATGTAGCAATGATTAAACAGAGGTTGGATACCATTCCAACCACCTCTAGAGCTCCAGCTTATCCCACGCAAGAAGGCTATGCGAAGTAAGGCTATGCTTAAAATGAAGGACAGTATGATGGAGCTGATATGCAAGCTGAGCATGTGCACTTTGTAGCTGGAGAGGGAAGGAATCAATGGCAACATTCGGCGGAGAGAAATCATCCCGGATTTTCTTATCGCAACCCCAATGGAGGATTGCAACCTCCTCAACAACAGAGACTTCCACCGCCCCCTCAGCAACAAGGGCCGCCTCCGCAACAATATGGGTTTAGGCCATCTGTGCCTTACAGACCACCGGGGTACAATTATCAACAACAACAACAATATGCACCGGCGGATCCAAAGCCCAATCTCGGGGCAACATTAGACACCTTCATGAGTGGGTAATCCAAGATAAATGCAGAGAATTCCGTGCACTTCAAGTCTATCAATGATTCCATTGATGAGCTTAAACGCCAAATGTCACAATTTTTGAAGATACAAGGGAGATTGCCCTCTCAGCCGAAGCCCAATCCTAGGGCCCAAGCAAATGCAGTGGTCGCAGTTACCACAAAGGAGGAAAGACTAACGATGCCGTCATGGTGCCGATTTCTAGCAATTTGAGCCGAAAACCGTCTACTCATGCTCAAGATGGAGAAGATACTACCACTGAAAATGACGAGAAAAAGGCTACAAAGGAGCCTCATGCTATTGGAGAAAAGGAGACTTCGTCATCTACTTCATCTACGAGTGCTACGGCACCGTTAGACGTTACTATTACTTCCAGCAATCATATTCCAAAGGATGCCGCCAAGGACAAAGCGATCCAACCTCCACCTACATATCCCCAAATGTTGGCTCTAGCAAAGATGGTGAAGAAATACGCAAAGTTTTCCGAGCTCCTTAAAGGTATACAACTGAACTTCCCCTTCATGGACGCTATTACTGAAATTCCCATGTATGCCAAATTCTTAAAGGATCTCATTACGGGGAATCATAAGCAAGAGGAGGTAAAGATCTTAGACAATTGTACCTCAGTTATCAAAAACCATATACCAAAGAAGTTGCAGGATCCCGGGAGATTCATGGTACCGTGCTCCGTTGAGACAACCCTATTGGTAGAGAGTTGATCGACTTAGGAGCAAGCATTAGTCTAATGCCGCTCTCCATCTTTCAGACGCTAAACACTGGGACAGAGATCGAGCCTACCGATATGAGCATCCAATTGGAAGATCACTCCATTACTTATCCGGTAGGCATCGCACGCGACATTATCCTTCAAATTCAGCCTGGGCTATGCGTGCCAGTAGATTTTATTATTATGGACTTGCCATGGAAAGGAAGCTCGCAAATCATTTTGGGTCGTCCATTCATGGCGACGGCCGGTGTCTTGATTGACGTCCGTCAGGGGACGCTATCTATGAACGTGGGAAATATTGATGTCCAAATCCGCTTGCAAAACCTTTGAGGCAACGCCCACCATCGGAGGACGCTAATTACCTTGATCTCTTGGAAGACGAGGTTACACATGAGCATACCTTGGAGGAGATTACCCAAGATCCGATAAATACGAGCTTGGATGACGACAGCGATATCGTATACAACAAAGCGATAGCCGCCTATCTACGAGTCCTTGACGAGGAGCCACATGGACATACACTTGCGCCATCACGAACCAGAGGCTACTATCTCCTCCTTGGCTGCTGAAGGCCGACATGAAGAGGCACACCAAATAGCACCGCACGGGATCATCGGAAAGCATGATGGGCGTATTTTGCACGTGCCTAACATCATTCAAGGAAAATCTTGAGGGAGTCGAGCTTACGACTTAAAACAAGCGCTTATCAGGAGGCAACCCGACTTTCTATCCCTTATCTTTCGTTTTTTTCTTTTTGTTTTTCTTTTCGTATTCAAAAACAAAATAAATATGCTTTTAATTCTAAGAAAATATGAAAACACAAAAAAAATGATGAGTTCCCCCTTCTACAGGTTGAATGATGAGGAGAGCGCGACAAACGATGAAAGGAAGGAGAAGAAACCAAGTAAAGAGTACCTAAGAGAAGTACAAGCTTGGGGGAAAAGTTACCGGCAACTCGGCCGAGTAGCCCTCTACTCGGCGGAGCTGTAGGGAATTGGAGAAACCTGGCAAAAACAGCTTCTGGAAATTAATTGCGACTCAGCCGAGTAGCCCCCTACTCGGTTCAGCTATAGTACGAGCTGCAAAAAGATGGAGATGAAGGGAAAAAGTGCCTCTGGAAATTAATTGCGACTCGGCCGAGTAGCCCCTTACTCGGTCGAGCAATAGACAGAGCCCAAAAAGGTCGAAAAGAGCACTCTGTTTCTAATTTGACTCGACCGAGTAGCCACCCTACTCGGTCAAGCTGTAGGGAAGTCACCAAAAGTGCTAAAAGGGCGCTCTGGAAAGCTTAATGGACTCGACCGAGTAGTTACCCTACTCGGCCGAGCTGCTGGGAGAGCAAAACAGAGCTGGAAACATTTCTCTGTTTTAATTTAGCTCGACCGAGCTGAGTAAGCAGCTTGGTCGAGCACTAGGGAAGAAATTCTGAATTTAAATTCTTATATTTTTTATTATTTTCTGCTCAACCGAGCAGCTACTTATTCAGCTGGGGCCCACCTCTTAACCGAGACCGACTTGGTTTATATTAAACCAAACCCCACCAGGGCCAACCCTAATGCCATTCTAATTAAACCCTTAATCCCCGAGCCCTCCCCCAACCCTACCCTACTCGACTTCCCCCCCCCCACCGCCATCGCCACCCCCGCTCCGCCCGAGTGCAACCACCGCCGTCGACTCGGCCCGCCCCTCCACCTCTCTCTCTCTCTTTTCATAACCCCCTGACCCTTTCGCTCCAGCCATCGACCGGAGCAGCACCACCAGCGCCACTATCTTCCCCCCTCTCTTTTATCCCCCCGCTGCCCTAGCTCCAGCAAATTAGCCGGTGCATCGCCGTCGGCACCACCCAGCACCGGTGGCGCATCCCTCAGCCATCCCCTCCCATCTTCCGACCACCACCCCTCTCAAACCCCCCTCTCTAATCCCCGCCCCTGCCCCCCATTGCTCCGGCAACTCGTCGGAGCTGGGCCCCAAAACAGCCGCCCAAGCAGCCCGCCTGAGCACACATTGTGCTCAGGCCGAGCAGGCCCCCACCCCTTCCCCCTTTTTCAAAATATCTTCCCCCCATCTCCATCCATATCCGACCCATCCCCAACCATAATATTTTCAAAATTTTGATCTTCAAACCAGATTATTTTCGAAAATGTGTAATCTAATTCTCATATCTTATTGCAGGTACGCTTGGAGCTTCGACGAGGATCCGAGGAGCTTGGTTTGGATTAGCTTGGAGGATAGCTATGATTTGAGACTATGCACATGCATGCGACTTTGCTCTCGCAATGACTATGATCTCGGTATATTTGCTCCAATCCTTATTTTTATTACCATTGCTAGTCGCTTGCCATTTTTCGCACGATGTCTCCTCGCCGACTTTGGCCGAGGAAGGCCGACACCGGTCCATCCTCTTCTCGGTCGTCTCGTCGTCCCCATCGCACAAGTTCCCACATGCCTATAGCAACAGAGGTATCACCTATGTCGTACACTACCACTTCTCCTCTCCCCACCCCCACTCCTCCATCCCGGCTAGTCCTTCCATCACCTGCCATGGGACCCTATGATTTCGCCTTCAGAGACGATGATCAGGGTGACCACTTTGTCGCCATACTCCTACTAGGACAGGGGAGCGGGACCTCTCAGGAGTCAGGAGAGCGAGACCTACCAGCCATTATCGATGTACTTAGGCGTCAGCGTGCCCATCCTCCTAGTCCAGACCCCATTCCACTAGTCGAGCCTTCACCTTCTATGCCGGTAGTTCCCATTTCTGGTCCCCAGCAGTCGAACCCATCATCACCTTCAGAGGGTGATGCTGCTGCTTGATCCTCACACTATTTTTTCTCCCGTCACCACCTATCCTTTTTGTGCACATCTGTCTCTTCAGGGCCCTGACCTTGCATAGCTAAGGGGATGACACTTTTTGCACCACCCGCATCCACTCCGTCATTTTGCATTTGCACCTACATCATGACATCATTTGCATCATCTGCCTGCCTATTCATATTTTTGCAGCTTAGGCATTAGGACATGCACTTTTTCTTTTATCATTTGCATAGTTTCAGTTTTTTATTTACCACCCGTGTAACGGTCGCTTTTCGACCGAACGTTTGTAGCTTGTATCCTTGTCTGTTTTGTGTGCGCATTACCGTATTTGATTTTATTATTACTTTCCGTAGCTCGAACACGTGTCTGAGCCCCGTATTCACAATCCTCTCGGAGGCACGATCACCCCGGTATTTTCATTGTAATTTTTGGGCGTCGGGAAACCAACCCGCATATTTCATTATTTCATTATTAATAAAATTTTTTTATTTTCAAGTCTGTACCATTTTTTTAACTAAATATCAGTTATTTTAAAAATCTAAGATGTGTTGTGAATGGAAATAACCAGAGTCGGTTAGGATTGCGGGTATCTTAGAGATACGCCCATATCTATGTATTCAATGTATCTACTCTCCCACCATGCCTATAAATAAAGGGCTGTGGGTTCCTCCCCCAGTAGTTGATTCATAACACGTTATCAGCACGAGCCTCTAAATTTTCTTTTTTCCACAAAAATTTTTTCCGTTCGTTGCGAAGGCGAAGGCGAAGGCGAGACGGGAGATCCACGAGCGCGGTGCAAGGCTTCCTCCATCAAGGGTCGTCATCCGCGTAGGGCTTCGAGCAACCGTCGCTATATCCGGAGGACGGATATAGAGGTAAAAATACTAAAAATGATATTTTTAATCATACGTATGATTGTCCCTCCCCTAGATCTCGCAAGATCTTCATGGGGATTCATCGTCGCCTTGAAAACGACGGATTTTTTCATCCCAAAAACTCAATTTTTAGGGTAAACCCCCAATTTTGAACCCTCCGGCGGCTAGTCGTCACCGGAACCCCCCCCCCCTCGTCGGAAAACCCCACCCCCCACCCTGGCCTCCTCCCCCAGCAGGGGGGCGGCCCCCGCCGCCGCCCCTGCAGGGGGCGGCGGCCCCCGTGGCCGCCTCCCCCTGAAGGGGGGCAGCCCCCGCCGCCCCTCCTGCAGGGGGCGGCGGCCCCCGAGGCCGCGCCCCTCTACAGTGGGGGCGACCCCCGCCGCCCCCCCTGCAGGGGGCGACGGCCCCGGCGGCCGCGCCCCCCTGCAGGGGGCGGCGGCGGCGCCGGCCCCCCCAATGAAACCCTAGAAGAAGAAAAAAATATTAAAATTTCAGAGCTGTGGGCCTGAAGCCCACAGCAGATCTGTGGGCTTCAGGCCCACAGAATTCAAAAAAAAATTCCAGATCTGTGGGCCTGAAGCCCACAGATCTGCTGTGGGCTTCAGGCCCACAGAATTCAAAAAAAAAATCCAGATCTGTGGGCCTGAAGCCCACAGCAGATCTGTGGGCTTCAGGCCCACAGATTTCAAAAAAAGGAAGCCTATGGGCCTGAAGCCCATAGGCCGACTGCGGGCTTAAGACCCGCATGCTGTTTTATCTGAAAGAAAAAAAATTTGGGGGAGGCAAAGGCCATTAACAAGCCTTAAAAGGCAACTTGCTAGCCTAAAAATTAATTTAAAAAGGGGATTTAAGGGTAAAATATTCGTGAAAAATCACGGTAAATTACGGGACAAATATCGGGCAGGCGAGGACTTTTTGGGGATTCTTGGTGGGGGCTTTTGGGATGATGAGGGAAACTTTTCCCTCTGACAAAGAAAATGTTAATTTTGGGCTCTTAATCAATTTAATTGATTAAACCCATTCAAATTACAACCTTTGCATTGTAATGATTTTTTCTGCAAAAATCATATTTACATGCTTTGCATCTCTGGTATATTCTGTTGGATATTATATGCGTGGTTGTGCATTGTATTTAAAACTTAATAATTAGGAAGATCCTGCGACCGCTCTGCCGTTAGTAACATAAACTAACGGTGTATGACGTTGCCCAGTGGTCCAATAATTATTAAGTGTTTAAATTATTTATCCATCTCTGCGAATGTTAAATGCCTGTGATGCATGTGTTGAAAATGTCTGATGAAAATGTTATGAGCACAATATTTCTGCATGAATTGCTAAATGTGGTTTTTGGATCGGCCGTTTAGTCACACAGTTTATTTCCCGCACTTTTCTTTTATTTTTGAGAGAAATTGTAGTGAGGAATTTATGTAAATGTCAAATAAAGAAGACCAACTTCCATGGAGATGGAGGCCACACTTGAAGATGGAGATATCATATGGGACCCACGGGGTTTCCAAAGTTGTATTTTCAATTTTCTTCAAGCTGCAAATTTGTATAATTAGGACTGTGGACTTTTTTTTGGACTCTTTCTTGTGGGACTGGCCGATCCACACATTTAGTTTTTCGTTAAATATTGACTCCGCATGAAAATGTTTTCTTTGAATTAATTATTAATTCATGCATGTTTGTGCTCTGCTAGATAAATGGCTAATATTGCAAGCGTTAATTTCGAAGTACTGGAAGCATTAGGTAGAAACTATCTAAGCTGGCAGCTAGATGTAAAGTTTCACCTGCGGGCAAAGACCCTCATCGCTGATGTGACTGAAAAAGAAAATGTTAGCGATATAGAGAAGGCACAAGCCATCATCTATATTCGCCGCCATGTGGACAAGACCTTAAAGGCTAAATACCTTACGGTCGAAGATCCACTTGAGCTATGGACTGCCCTTGAGGACAGGTATAAACATCAGAAAGATGTTATACTCCTAAGGGCACGATACGAGTGGGAGAACCTGAGACTGCAGGACTTAAAGTCCGTTGCTGAGTACAACTCAGCACTTTTTAGCATCACCGCACGCCTGAAGTTGTGTGGTGAAAAAGTCTCAAAAAATCACATGCTGGAAAAGACGTATACGTCTTTCTATGAAAAAGATGCGATACTCATGCAGCAATACCGTGAACGCAAGTTCACCAAGTATTCCGAGCTGCTGTCATGTTTACTCATGGCCGAGCAAAACAGAGAGCTTCTTCTCTCCACTCACAATATACGCTCCCCGGCACTGCCCCCAACCAGAAGCTCACTATTCCTCTTCCTTCAAAAAGAAGAGAGATAATAAAAGAAAAGAAAGACCACAGAAGGGGGGGTCAATAGAAAAATGCCAAGGGCCATGTACAGCAGCAGCGAAATAATGAAAGTAAGCGGAAGTTCACGAGGCACAGAAATAACAAAAATAGAAACGATATACCCCCACCCAAGAGGGAATGGGAAGACCAGTGCCATAATTGTGGCATGAAAGGCCACTGGTCCAGAGTGTGCCGAACTCCGCATCATCTCCAGGATTTGTATAAAGAGAACAAGAAAAATAAAGCTGAAACAAACCTGATGACATTTGATGCTCCAGTTAAGTTTTTCAGCTGACGACTTCGAAAATAATGACATGCTTGACTAGCCTTTATTTTTATCTTAGCAATTTGTTTTGAGAATAATTTATGAGAGCATTTTAAAATTTGTTCTGAATGAAAATGTTTAGTAGACAATAAATGAATATGTCTATCTGAATATGCATGTGCCTTTATGTTTCATCTTTTGAAACTGATCTCATAAGTAATTAGTAGACAATAAACACGTACGATCTCTTTCAATACAAAGCCCAATATCAGGGCTATATTGAAGATCCAGGGAATGCAACACTGTTGCCCCCAAACGACACAAAAATAAAGGATGCACTAATCCCTCTGAATTCCAAAAGAAACTTTCTAAGTTTCAAGGACATCCGTTTCAACGAATTCCACTTAGAAACAGCAAATGTAAATGAAAAAAAAAATTACCGTATGCAACGTCTCAAGAAAAAGGAGTAAAATCCATACTTGAACGTTTTGAGAGCCTTAGAGGCCTCTACCATAAGAAGATTCGGAGAAAGGAAGCGTAATTAAACGGAGCACCTGAAGTGCCCGACATCAGCCTAGTTTTTACTCTGGCATGATGGACTTGGCCATCCTGGATTTGTGATGATGCACTGCATCTCATCCCATGGGTATGACTTGAAGAACCAGAAGATTCTTCAGAAGGGAGAATTCCCTCGCATCCCTTGCTATAAAGGAAAAAAAATTAATTGCAAGGCCATCTCCACAAAAAGTTGAAAAAGAATCTCCACGCTTCCTCAAAAAGAATAAAAGGAGGTAGATGTGGATAAAATCCACCACCCCTAGTGGGCTATTTCAGTACTTCACTGTACTGATAAATGCATCCTCTGAATATCCGTACGTGTGTCTACTACAGACCCGCAACTTAGCTTTTCCAAAGCTATTGGCACAAAAATAAAAATGTTGCGGGCACATTTCCCAGACAATAAAATGTTGTAAATAAGTCTGGTTAATGTTGGGAAATATACCTCCCAGTCTTTTCAAGAGTACTGCAAATCAACGGGAATTGAAAATGAACATACAAGTGCCGCATGTTCATACCCAAAATGGGTCGGCAGAGTCACTGAAAAGTAGACTCCAATGGACTGAACGTCCATTAAATCCCTATTTCCTATGGATGCATGGGGACATGCAAACTCTGCATGCTGCATCGTAAATGAAAATAAGACCCTCTGGAGGTCAGAGTCTCCAATGCAACTTGCATGTGGAATGCCACCGAACACTTCTCATCTGAGAATCTTCGGTCGCGCAGTCTTAAATCCCCATTGCACCACCAAAGAGGACCAAAACGGTACTCAACGTCGCCTAGGTATCCATGCAGGGTTTGACTCACCCTCACTTATAAGATACCTAGAACCCCAAACGGGTGACGCATTTAAGGCACATCTTGAAGACTGTGATTTCGATGAGACGAGTTTCCCAAAAATAGGCCCAGATACTAGAAAATCTGGCGTGAAGAAAATTATAACGTGGGATACAAAAAGTTTGACCCACTATGATCCGGTAACAATACAATGTGTAGATGAGATCCCGCAGATCCTCCACATACAAGAACACTGTTTACCAATTACCGGAATCATTTATTGACAACCAGAAGATTGTCAGATCACACATCCCTGCTGCAAAAACTCCAGCTAGGATTGACATCCCCAAGAATGGATGCAATCCACCAGCAGCAGAAGTGGCTGATCCTCAACAGAAAAGAGGCAGACCACCAGGCTCCTAGGACAAGAAACTCCTGGAGACCTTAAGACAATACTACCACATGACAATGAGCTCCAGTCCACACCATCACCCTTCCCGGAATCCACTGCAGAGGAATTACCGGGAAAAAGTGAAATTAAGTAAATGTTGTACGTACTGGGGAGGTGTTGGACAGATAGAACATAAATTGTCGACAATGTATTCACGTATCATATTGCCATATACATCGCAATGGCGATGATGTTTATAAATTATCGTTCCACACTCCGTTGCTAGAAGGCAAACGTAGAAATTGGCCAAACGTGGAACGTGGCAATAAAAGATGAGCTGGACTCACTTATGAAACGTGAAATGTTCGGACATGAAGTCCAGACACCAAAAGGTGTCAAACCTGTGGATAAAACAAAGTATTGCAAATATAAGAAAAATAAATACAAAATCGTATGCTATACGGTACAACCTATAGCCCAAGGAAAATTTCGCTGAAACTAGGGATCGAACAAATTCAAATGAGCATGTCTCATAAATGATGCATCAGTCTCCCTAAGTTATCAAAAGCGAATACCTTACGATTTGGCGAAGGAAAATTTTGGATATGATGTTATTGGATGTTGTGACGGCATACCTTCGTGGATATCTTGTAAAGATAATTTCCACATTTCCTTAAAATGCCTGAATAGACTTCGGGACGTCTATTCAAGAAAAACAATAAGTATAAATAAATGTACAACCAAGAGAATCACTTGACAAGTCAATGATTCCTACTGAAGGTTGTCTTTGCATCTGTGCAAAGAACAGGATTAGAGATCTTAGTTGTAGACAACTAACATCTCATCGGATCTCCTGAAGAGAAAACCGAAATAAATGTACAACCCTGACTTTTAAACTTGAAATAAAAAGACCTAGGCAAATATAAAGTCATGGCTCATAGAATCCCGTTACAAACGCCCAGAAGTGCGTTGGAGATATTATAAGGACCATTGTCATCCAAAGTACACCTACGGTGTTACACTTACTGGATGAACAAAAAGAACCCTTCCGATCGCTGGAAGAGGGGGAGGATATAACTGGTCCTAAAGTCCCTTATCTTAGTGCAATCATGCACTCCTGGCTAACTGCATGTGTCCCGGTATAGCAATTGCAGTAAACTCATTAGCCAGATATAGTTGGCACCTAAAAAGGGCCATTAGACCTGAGTTAAGCCTTCTGCGCTTCCTCCAAGGGTCGAAATATTTGGACTTACAAAATGTAGTAGCATCCTCCAATGTTTATGCAAATGCAGGTTTCAGGTCCAGTCCCTATGCTGAGAAATCACAGAACGGGTACCCACAGTGGCATGGCCATCCCCTGCAGATCTGCAAAGCAACTTATGAAGGCAACATCATCCTATCATTCCGAGATCCTCACCATTCCAGAATCACACCAATGGTGTATTTGAGGGCGCCTGGTGGTACATCACATCCCAGTGACGACTGGGATAGAGGCTGGTTCTGTGGAGCTGACCATATAGTCTGAAGACCACATCAGAGGCGACGAAACTTAGCAACCTCTTCAGAGTTTCTGGATTCAGCAGCTGCTTGATGGTGATAAAATTCGTAATCTGTGTACATTTTCGGAATATTGTAAATAGGAGTGATGAGATAAGCCTACGAGATCTGAAAACCTAAGAGCTTTTACAGATCAGGGGGAGTTGACAGAATTTGTACTCTTTTCCCTTAGCTATGGTTTTTCCCACTGGGTTTTCCATAGCCAAAGGTTTTAACGAGGCAAATCACATCAACTCTGGATCCTGAAGTATCAACCCCTCAGTGACGCTCAGAATCCAGAAGTATTCATGAGCAGAGTCACTTGTACAAATCAGGGGGAGTTAAAGAGCGTTTGCACTCTTTTTCCTTAACTATGGTTTTTCCCACTGGGTTTTCCATAGCTAAAGGTTTTAACGAGGCAAACCTCACCAACTCAGGATCCCGAAGTATCCACCCCATGTGAGACTCTTATTACGCTCTTGAATGGAGTCCACACCTATGGCTGGATAAGGGGGAGTGTTGTGAATGGAAATAACCAGAGTCGGTTAGGATTGCGGGTATCTTAGAGATACACCCATATCTATGTATTCAATGTATCTACTCTCCCACCATGCCTATAAATAAAGGGCTGGGGGTTCCTCCCCCAGTAGTTGATTCATAACAAGATGCTGTTAATTTTTTTAAACATTCTCAAATCTTTGATATCTTTTTTTAAAAAAGCAACCTATTGGAATCCTCTAAGTGACCAATTAGAAAATCTTAACCTAATATAGGTTCTGTTAAATTTTTGTCACAAAGTCAAACTTTTTTAAAATAGGAATCACAACAAATATCACCCTTAACAACTCACGATGCCGCACCGACCCAGGGCTCCTCTTCATTTCTTTTTAAATAACCCCCTTAACACCTGAGCATCATATTATTAAACCCATGCATTAGAGGCCGAAATGAAAATCCCTAGGGTTTCTTTTGGTTCTCTCAGCCGCCTATATTTTTTTCCAGTTCACAGTTCTCTCCCTCTCCCTCATCTCGTCTCGCCCCTCTCGATCTCACCCTCGCGTGCCCACCTACCCAGCAGCCGCCAGCATCTCCCCAGCCTAAACTCCGACCAGCACCCCTACAGGCCGCGCACGCATAGTCTCCCCTCTTTGCCGGTGACAGCACCCTTCGGCCAGCCTTGCAACCGTCGGAAGCCCCTTTCCTCTCCACGCACAAGCCACTGACGCGGTCGTCCGAATCTCCGTTGCAACCGAACTCGAAACTGTGAGTCCCCTTTCATATGTAGTAACAGAAGAACAAATTCTATATATAGGTTATCTTTATGTGTTAAAATAGGATTGGATGCAAGTACTAGGTTACTCTAGTTGCCACTAGGTTGTGTAAGAATTGGACAAATGGAAACTTATCAGAACATGATATATTAGCGACTCTTACACTGTTAGCTTGTAGTTTGTGAGTTAGTAACATAGTATTATTAGATAAGGTACAGTATTAGTACTTTAAAGTTAGTTTTGGGTTAAGTGTATAGTTGTAGCATTAAAACAAAGATAGGTTTGATAATGTTTCATTGATTAATCACGCCTAACTTAATATCACATATCTGTTGTCCCAGATTAATCTCGCATCTTGCTGCCACCTCCCGAATACCCAGAATCGCATCGATCAGATGTTCCGGGTTCAAAGGCGACGCGTTTCATTGCTACTCCCAGTTCCGACGCCGATTCACGTGTGACCGCCGAAATAGGTTGGTGTCCCTATACTCGTAGCAACCCAAACAACACGTCACCTGAACCCTATCTAAACATCAGCAACATAATAACACTAAATTTACTTTTTGTGCTCCTTTAAAATGTTGTGCTAATCTAGATCATCGACCGGACTTTTGACTGTGCACATAGGACAGATGTCGACGTAGAGAAATGTAGAGTAGAATATGACAATTAAACACCGCATCTTGGAACCGATAGGGTAGTCACGCTTAACTTTGAGATGCACCTAATAGGATTTCTAAAACGTGACTTGATACGGTCCCATTAATTCATTTCAGTGAACCCTAACCGACACTCGGACCACGACGAGACACTCCCGACGGACGGACCCTCGCCGACGCGACGCTTCGACGGGACGCTCCGGACAGACGACACACTCGCCACCGTAGGCAATTGTTTACACTTGTACTCGTACGGCCACGTTTAGGCCATCTCTTACTTAGAATGTTAGAGTACATTTAAGAGAACCGGACGTGAAATGATAGCGTCCGGGACCCCTGACAGATTAGACAGCTTAGACGAAGTCTAAGCACAAAACAACAACAATTGACAACTTAGGGCTTTTCTGTGTGTGCGTGCGTGCGGACCCCCTAGAATAACAACTGAACAACAGAACTTTCATAACAGTCGAGTCTTGTCCTCTTTATTCTTGTGGTATACCTTACGGGTGTCTTGACGTCTCACCAGGGGAGTGAGCGTCCCGGCAGACCGTTCCTTTTCATGTACGCCCTACGGGAAGTCTCAGCGTTTCATCAGGGGAGTGATCACCCCGGCAGACCAAAGGGAGAGGCACTCACCAAGGGTGTGAGCGGTACTCGTACAGTCTAGTCTAATCTTGTCTTGAGCACTTGGGGTGGGGTTGGGTTAGCGGCCACCAGATAGGGAGTTTGGCCACTCTGTACTCTGCAGGCGCGAGCTCTCTTTGGTGTCACACTCACATCTTGTCTTGTCTTGTCTTGTCCCGTCTAGGTTAGCCCCGTAGCCGGTAGCACATGCTACAGCTACTGTCTGTCCCGTTTACTTTCCAGCACCGTTTTACTTTCTGTCTTGTCATAACCCCTGCATGTTAATCAACCAGTAAAACGTTGCTATTAAATCATTACACACTTGCAGTAGAGTCTAACATTTTCTTATAGACTTTACCTGACGTACGGTTCCTTTTCTCTTGGGTGATGTACGTCAGGTGTTGAGCCGGAGTACGTTGACGAGGCAGACCTGCCAGAGTACGTAGAGCCAGGAGACATCGACCCAGAGAACGTGCCTGAGGAGGACCAGAGCTAGAGGTTCCTCACTATTGCTGATTCAGAGATTTACTGCTTCCTATGTTGGGTGCGTAGCACCGTTTACTTTTCTGTCTAGGTTGGGTGCTTGCACCAGTAGTTTCTTTCAGCTGTTGTAGCCGTGTTGGCTTTTGTTTTAGACTTCCGTACTTTTTCTGGATATCTGTTGGAATAAAATGGATGAATTTCTTTAGTTACTTTTGTTGTTTCGTACTTTTCTACAGGGACATGTTCCTTCGTCTTAGAGTACCACACAGACGCTTATTGGGTCCGAGCCTCACAGCTCCGGCCTAAGCGGGCCTTAATCACTCTTCGCCTCCGTAGTTTTGGGAAGCGGGACGTGACAGGTTTTAGTGGTGGCCCATGCAGGTCCTCCCCTTTCTGCAAGTTCGGAACGATAAAAGTATTAACATTCATTTTTATTATCCAGTTTTATGTGCGAGTCTAAATTGTGTCCTTCTTGTCAATATGATGGCAGGACGACGCAACACTCGGTTCGGGAGCTCATGCAATGGAGTTCTGGACGACCAAGGTAGTGAGTTCTGCCAGTTTCTAGGCGTGATGAGAGAGATGCTGGACGTGCAGCATCAGTTGGTTCAGGAGTTCCACCGTGCTGCCCAGACTCCTCCAGCTGCACCACCACCACCTCCACCTGCCCCTCGAGCTGCTCCGGGAGTGAAGCAGATCAATGAGCTTCAGCCGAAGACATTTTCAGGAAGGAAGGACCACTCGGTGCTGACGAGTGGATTCAGAGCACAGAGGAGAAGCTGGTAGCTATGAAGATCCCTGATGATACCCGAGTTGAGATAGTGAAGATGCAGCTGACCGAGAATGCTAGGAACTGGTGGCGCATTGAGGAGAGGCGCCTGCAGAAGCCAGTGGAGTGGAAGACCTTCAGGTCGATGTTCAAAGAGAAGTATTTTCCCAAGGCTGCAAAGAGGGATCTGTTGAGCCGATTCGTGGATCTGAAGCAGGGGGATATGACCGTCGATGAGTACGAGGAGGACTTCGAGATGCTCAGTCGTTTTGCCCCTCATTTGTTGAAGAAGGAAGAGAACCGAGCTGATCGGTTTCGTCAGGGTCTGCATCCGAAGATTCAGGCTTCCATGTCCTCGGCAGATTTTTCGACCATGGGAGCCGTACTGAATGCCGCCAGGAATCATGAGATCATATCGCGTCTACCTGACCCTCCAGCTGGTGGAGGAAAGCGTCCTATGGAGCAGTACCAGCCACCTGCTAGGCCAGCTGTGAGACCAGTTTAGACCGTGCCTTTCAAGAGGCCTGGAGTATTGGAAGCAACGATCTAGGATCTTGGTTTGATGATGACAAACGTGTTGTTATATTTAACGTGTGTGCTTAGTGTGTTTCAGGGTTGGCGATTGGCGAAACGATACATCTTTCACTATTTGGAGGAGTTGATATTCATATAGCTATTTGGGTGTGAGGGAGAGCTTTGGCCTAAGCAAAGTGGACTTGGTCCTATATGGGATGAGATGGACTTGGTCAAAATATTTTTCTAGATTTGCAAATATCTGATTCTACCAATTTCCTATCCTTATTCAAATCAAATCAAAAATCCCACAAAATCTTCATCAAGAAATCTCCTTTCAAATCCAATTCAAATTAAAAATTGGTTTAATCCGTATCTCTTTGGGGATGTGATATCTTTCCAAGAGATAACCTAGCTCCCCTATATAAGAAAATATATTACTGAAGCTAGGGTTGCAGCAATAAAAAAAAGGAGGACAACATATATAAAATATTCCAAAGGGCTAGTCACAAAACCCTCTCAATAGAAACCTGTATCCAAAAAGGCCAAGAAGTTCACGAAACCATATCTCTCTTCCTAAGACGCCAGCATCTAGCAAAGCCTACAACCGCCTACATCTCCCAAGGCCAAAGCTGAACCTCCTAGGTCAACTTCCTCCAAGCCGTGAGCTCACCAACCTCCGACAATCTTCAACGGAGACATCACCATCACCAGAGATCGCTACACGGAGGAGTAGCAAACACCGCCGCCTTGAATAAGTGGAAAACGCTGCTGCGCCGTTCCCTCGCCATTGGAGAAGGCGCTCGCTGCTGCAAATTGGAGAAAAAGAACCATCCGCCGTTGTCGAAGAAGGAGTCGGAAGCATGAGCTGTCAACCCCCTCACCTGAGCTCGTGTCGCCGTTGAGCAACCGCTGCCATCATTGAGGAGGCGCAAATCAGAGTGGCAGAGCCAAAGCTGCTACTGAACGTCGCCGTAGTGTCGCCGCTGGTGCTTAAAACCCGTGCCCAACAACGTCGCTGCAGCAGTCGGGAGATCGTTGTCGTCGCCACGAAGTAACCGACGACGAAGCGGAGTTCGAAGTCGCTATCGCTGAAGCACATCGGCCGTCGGAGAAGTCAGAGCCATCGTCGGAGAACATGATCAAGTCGTTCGTTACGGAGCCATCGCCGGAGGAGCACGATGTCACCGTCGAGTACGCGAAGGGCGACGTTGCATGCAAATGAAGCGAAGCAGACGGATTCTCGTGCTGACAAGGACAGATCCCCACCGCTGATCTCCAAGTAATGAAGCCATCACGTGAGGAGATCAGAGAAATTGAGATTTACGCGGGCGATTGAAATCGAACGGCGGCTGCAAGCGTGAAAAAGAAATCAACGGCCCATATTAATCAAGAAATCGGAGTTGATTTCACTGACGTGGGCTTGGTTTTTTAAAGGGAGTTGCTCTACGCACAGGACCCTTAATTATTAAAGTTGTGCTCATTTTCTCTGCACATCGACTGCTGATTCAAAGAGAGTTGCTGAGCGCACAGACCAGCCACTATTAAAGGATTGAACTGTAACTTCGTTACACACAGACCAGTGTGTAATTTGCGATCCAAGAGTCAGATTGAGACACCGTTTACGTCAGATTGGAGCTGACGACGTGCTGATTGACAGAGACGCCTACACGGACATGAACTGAGCATTTCTAAACCCTTAAACTCTTTTATTTGTGTCTTAGTGTAACGTTCTCCGTAGGAAAAACATTACCTATATTTTGGGACTATTTTGGGACTTGTCTGGTTGGGGCTAGACAAGTGGGACCCAGCTAGTTTGGGACTAGCTGGTAGAAAGCATTACTAGGATTGATAGTGAGAGGAAACACTGTGTGTGGGGTACTGAGAGCCTGGCGAGTGTAGAGACGTAGAGGGTGCTCTGAGCGTGCTCTAACTTGTGGTTTTGTACCTATTGCACTATTCAATACTAGTATCTGCTTTGGGGGCTGGAGTAGGTCGTTGGGACGACCGAAGCAGGGTAAATCTGCTGTGTACTCTGTGTCTGCATTTTATTTACTCAGCTGTTACTATAACTGCGTGAGTTTGTTCGTGGGTTGCACGAATTATTTTATAAGCCTATTCACCCCCCTCTAGGCTAGGATCCAGATCCAACAAGTGGTATCAGAGCAGGTTAGAGGATCTAGTCTAGTCTAGCTATCATGAAAACCCCAAAGTTTGTCCTTCCTCATGGCATGCCTATTGATCATCCTTCTCTTTTTAGTGGCCATGATTATATATACTGGAAGGCTAGGATGAAAACTTATTTACTATCAGTTGATGTTGATACTTGGTACATTATTGATAACGGATATTCTATGCCTGAAAGTAATCTAAATTTCAATGATAAAGATGTGTGTGATATAAATGCTGGAGTAATGAATATCTTATTGTGTGGGTTGAGTAGAAAAATATTTGATCGTATCTCACATTGCTCTTCTGCGTAGGATATATGGAGGACCTTGGAAACTGCATATGGAAGTGAGCAATCCCTCAGCCGAAATGAAAAGAATCTAAAGGGAAGAAACGCTCCTTTAAGTAATTTTGATGCACCTCTTTGTGACAATACTAAGTGTAAAGTTATTTGTTTTAAATGCATAAAGCAGGGACACTTCGCTAAACATTGCCCACAAGAAACAGCTGTTGTCGTAGAGAAGAAAGAAAAAGATGTAGTGCGAATGTGGGACATGGATAGTGGAGATGAGCTCAAGGAAAATGAAGCACACACATCCCTCTGCTTGATGGCAAAACATAACGAGGTAAAATCTGGTAGTAAAGCTGAACTCCTTATCCTTTGTAAAGAAATGCAAGATAAAATAGTAGAGCTTGAATCCACTATAGATGATTCTCAAAATGAGAACTTTGAAATGCAACAATCTGAATATGATATGTCTAAGGAGATTGAAAAACTGAAAATTGAAATTGTTGCTCGTGACTCTACTATTGACATATTGAAAAAGGAAAAGTCCAGTTTTAATGATGAAGTACCTTGTCTTTCTTGTCCTTCCTTGATGAATAATATTAGCATGCTTAAACTTGATTTGATTAAGCTTGAAACTGAAAAAGACTATGTGATTAGAGAGCTTAATGATAAATTCTGCATGTTGGATAATGACTTTAAAAGAAAAATGATTGAATTTGAAAAGAAGGAAGAGGAAAACATGAGAGCTTTTATAAGTAAATGCACATTGCTTGTGGAAGAAAATAAATTGTTAAAATCTAAAGTTTCTAATCTTGAATTGGCCATTAAGAAATTCTCTATGGGAAAACAATCGTTGGATACCATCTTAGAGAATCAATTATATGGCAATAATAGAAGAGGACTTGGATTTGGTTTGAAAAACGTTGAAAAGCCAAAATTCAAGAAATTCCACAATGGCCCCTCTATTGCAAAAAAACTTACATGCAAAGTGCTTTACTTGTGATATTGTAGGCCACACATCATATTATTATATATTTAGGAACACAAATATCAAGTTTAAACAAGTGTGGGTTCCTAAAACAATATTGGCTAACACTAGTGGACCTTGTTGGATTCCAAGGTCACACTTAACACCTTTTATGTAGGTAAGGTGGAGATTTGGCGAGGAGTAATAAATTGGAAGCCTCATTCTTTTAGCTCCTTAGCCAAATAGCGACGAGAAGGTATAATTTTTATCCCTCTTTGCATTTCATTGCATACCTTCATAGTTTTTGTGTGTGCATGACTTATTTTTGTTTGTGTGCTTGCTTGGTTGCTTTTTAGGCGTGTTTTAGTTCTTTATAGAAGAAAAACAAAAAAATTTACAAAAAAAAATTGAGCTTAAAAGAATACCCTTTACGATTTATCTTAAGTGGTATTGTATGAATGTTCAAGTCTATCCCTTGTAGAAGTTAATTCATTATTGTTGTAGCTACATGAACATGTTGTTCTCCTTTTAGTAGCAATGGCATGTCTCATAAATTTCGAATTTGACTTCTACACCTACATTTGCTCTTTCACGATAATTGACTTTTTAGTGCTTTTGGAGATTCTTTTGAAGAATAATGGAAAGTGAATGTAGGAATGATTAATTTCTGAATTTTCTAAGTGATATGAAGTGTTTAGCCATGAATTAAAATTGAGCACAAAAGAATTGAGAAAAAAATTATATATTCTATAATTGCTCCGTATGAAAAATGGATACACTTCATGGCTAATACACAACCCACGAGTATCCAACTTGTGCTAAATGGGTAATCATTAGTGTTGGTGTATATAAACTCATCAAGCAATGCCATCCCACATTTAAAAGTCCTTTTAGGCCATGTTTTGGGGCTTGGTAACTTGAACTCATCTTTGATGAAGTGGGAAAACCCAATCCTAGTGATATTCATGAAAATTGGAAAATGTGGATTGATTTGGTTGATTTTCTGAAATTGAATCTCCTCTTGTACTTTATTGGGTATATCACTACACTTACACAAAGGTGGGGAAGTCGTGTTATGAAATTCTATGAGATTGAATTATTTGCTAATTAGCAAACTCATGTAAATGCTAGCTATAACGTATAATGGTTTATTTTTTCATGAGATATTTTTGGGACTTCATTAGCCCACTTTTGATGATAACAAAGGGGAGAAAGAAAAAGAAAGATTTGGTGTGTCTGTATTATATGTTGAAGGGGGAGCTCGAAAAATACATAAAGAGGGGGAGCTTGAGAGAAGGGGGAGCATGCTTTTATATTTACTATTTGTTGTGCATACTTTTTAATGCTTGAATGACTCATCCATACATCATATTGCATTACACCCTTCAACACACTTCACACACCCATCTATTGCTTAAATATTTTATGGGTTTGTCATCCCCAGAAGGGGGAGATTGTTGGAAGCAACGATCTACGATCTTGGTTTGATGATGACAAACGTGTTGTTATATTTAACGTGTGTGCTTAGTGTGTTTCAGGATTGACGATTGGCGAAACGATACATCTTTCACTATTTGGAGGAGTTGCTATTCATATAGCTATTTGGGTGTGAGGGAGAGCTTTGGCCTAAGCAAAGTGGACTTGGTCCTATATGGGATGAGATGGACTTGGTCAAAATATTTTGCTAGATTTACAAATATCTGATTCTACCAATTTCCTATCCTTATTCAAATCAAATCAAAAATCCCACAAAATCTTCATCAGGAAATCTCCTTTCAAATCCAATTCAAATTCAAAATTGGTTTCAACCCCTATCTCTTTGGGGATGTGATATCTTTCCAAGAGATAACCTAGCCTCCCCTATATAAGAAAATATATTACGAAAGCTAGGGTTTGCGGCAATAAAAAAGGAGGACATCATATACAAAATATTCCAAAGGGCTAGTCACAAAACCCTCTCAATAGAAACGTATCCAAAAAGGCCAAGAAGTTCACGAAACCCTATCTCTCTTCCTAAGCCGCCAGCATCTAGCAAAGCCTACAACCGCCTACATCTCCCAAGGCCAAAGCTGAACCTCCTAGGTCAACTTCATCCAAGCCGTGAGCTCACCAACCTCCGACAATCTTCAACGGAGCCATCACCATTGCCGGAGATCGCTGCACGGAGGAGTAGCAAACACCGCCGCCTTGAAGAAGTCAAAAATGATGCTGTACCGTTCCCTCGCCATTGGAGAAGGTGCTCGCTGTTGCAAATCGGAGAAAAATAACCATCTGCCGCTATCGAAGAAGGAGTCGGAAGCCTGAGCTATCAACCCCCTCGCCTGAGCTCGTGTCGCCGTCGAGCAACCGCTGCCATCATTGAGGAGGTGCCATCAGAGAGGTGAGCCAAAGATGCTACTGAACGCCGCCATAGTGTCACCGCTGCAGCTTAAAACCCATGCCCAACAACATTGCTGCAGTAGTTGGGAGATCGCCGTCATCGCCATGAAGTAGCCTCCGACGAAGCGGAGTTTGAAGTCGCTATCGCTGAAGCACATCGGCCGTCGGAGAAGTCGGAGCCATCGCCGGAGAACGTGATCAAGTCATTCGTTGTGGAGCCATCGTCGGAGGAGCACGCTGTCGCCGTCGAGTACACGAAGGGCGATGATGCATGCAAACGAAGCGAAGTGGACAGATTCTTGTGCTGACGAGGACAGATCCCCACTGCTGATCTCCAAGTAGATGAAGCCATCACGTGAAGAGATCGGAGCAATTGAGATTTACGCGGGCGATTGAAATCGAACGGCGGTTGCAAGCGTGAAAAAGAAATCAACGGCCCATATTAATCAAGAAATCGGAGTTGATTTCGCTGACATGGGCTTGGTTTTTTAAAGGGAGTTGCTCTGCGCACAGGACCCTTAATTATTAGAGTTGTGCTCATTTTCTCTGCACACCGACCGCAGATTCAAAGAGAGTTGCTGAGCGCACAGACCAGCCACTATTAAAGGATTGAACTGCATCTTCTTTACACACAGACCAGTTTGTATTTTGTGATCCAGGAGTCAGATTGAGACACCCTTTGCGTCAGATTGGAGCTGACGGCGTGCTGATTGACAGAGACGCATACACGGACATGAACTGAGCATTTCTGAACCCTTAAACTCTTTTATTCGTGTCTTAGTGTAACGTTCTCTGTAGGGAAAACTTTACCTATATTTTGGGACTAATTTGGGACTTGTCTGGTTGGGGCTAGACAAGTGGGACCCAGCTAGTTTGGGACTAGCTGTAAGAAAGCATTACTAGGATTGATAGTGAGAGGAAACACTGTGTGTGGGGTACTGAGAGCCTGGCGAGTGTAGGGATGTAGAGGGTGCTCTGAGCGTGCTCTAACTTGTGGTTTTGTACCTATTGCACTATTCAATACTAGTATCTGCTTTGGGGGCTGGAGTAGGTCGTTGGGACGACCGAAGCAGGGTAAATCTGCTGTGTACTCTGTGTCTGCATTTTATTTACTCTGCTGCTGCTATAACTACGTGAGTTTGTTAGTGGGTTGCAGAATTATTTTATAAGCCTATTCATCCCCCCTCTAGGCTAGGATCCAGATCCAACATGGAGCACCAGTGCGGAGTCAGGGCAAGGGCCCGTGCCACTTCTGTGGTAAGCCGGGCATATCAAGAGAAATTGCAGGAAGATGATGGGTTTGTGTTTGGCGTGTGGGGATGCCTCACATGTTGCCAGAGACTGTCTGACTCTTCTTCGTATAGAAGACAGAGCACCAGTTCCGCTTCCGAGTCGAGTGCCCGCTCCAGTTCAGAGAGGAGCTGTTGTCCGTGGACCACCCTTGGCACCACAGAGGCAGATGTTTCGACAGGCAGTGCAACCCCAGAGGCCGGCTTACACCATGACGGCCATTGAGGCTGAAGATGTGGATGGAGTTATTGCAGGTATTTCTTCAGATCTAGTCTTTTATTTCATAGTTTAGATCTTTTATGAGTTAGTTTGTTATGTAGATCGTGTACGTGCAAGAGATTGTACGTTTACATGGAGTCCCTGTAAGCATCGTGTCTGACAGAGACTCGAGGTTCACATCTCAGTTCTGGAGAAGTCTGCAGGAGAATTTGGGTACGAGTCTGATATTCAGCACGGCGTACCACCCGCAGACCGACGGCCAGTCCGGGAGGACTATTCAGATTCTGGAAGATATGTTGTGAGCTTGTACGCTCGATCTGAAGGGTTTGTGGGAGGACCATCTTCACTTGGTGGAGTTTTCATATAACAACAGCTACCAGGCGAGTATTGGTATGGCACAGTTTGATGCCTTATATGTAAGAAAATGTCGATCGCCACTGAGCTGGGATGACATCGGAGATCGGGAGCTGTTGGGTCCAAAGATGATAGTGGAAGCTGTGGATGTTGTGAGAGACATCAGGGAGAAGCTCAGGATTGCGCAGGACCGCTTCAAGCATTGGGCAGATGCGAAGAGGAGACCTTTGGAGTTTCAGCCTGGAGATCACGTCTTCCTGAAGATTTCCCCAAACCGTGGAGTCATTCGATTCGGGAAGAAGGGAAAGCTGAGTCCAATGTTTATTGGACCGTTCGTTGTGCTGGAGCGTGTGGGAGCAGTGGCATACCACCTTGCTCTGCCACCATCTTTGGAGGGAGTTCACGACGAATTCCACGTATCTCAGCTACGTCGGTACGTTAATGATCCATTGCACACTGTTGATTTCTCAGAGATCACGGTCCGTCCGGACCTGACTTATGACCAGCAGCCCGTGAAGATTTTGGACCATCGACAGAAGCATTTGAGGAATAAGGTAGTCGACCTGGTGAGAGTGATGTGGCGTCACGGACCACCTGGAGAATCCACTTGGGAGCGCGAAGAGGAGATGATAGAGCGTTTCCCCTTTTTCTTTTCTGATTAGTGATGTTGTTGATTCCGAGGACGGAATCATTCTTTTAGTGGGGTAGTTAGTGGGGTAGAATGTAACGGTCGTTTTCCGACCGAACGTTTGTAGCTTGTATCCTTGGCTGTTTTGTGTGCGTGTTACCGTATTTGATTTTATTATTACTTTTTGTAACTCGAACACGTGTCCGAGCACCGTATTCACAATCCTCTCGGAGGCGCGATCACCCCGGTATTTTCATTGTAATTTTTGGGCGTCGGGAAACCAACCGCATATTTCATTATTTCATTATTAATAAAGTTTTTTTTATTTTCAAGTCTGTACCATTTTTTTACCTAAATATCAATTATTTTAAAAATCTAAGATGCTGTTAAATTTTTTTTAACATACTCAAATCTTTGATATCTTTTTTTAAAAGCAACCTGTTGGAATCCTCTAAGTGACCTATTAGCAAATCTTAACCTAATATAGGTTCTGTTAAATTTTTGTCACAAAGTCAAACTTTTTTAAAATAGGAATCACAACAAATCACACCCGTAACAACTCACGGTGCTGCACCAACCCAGGGCTCCTCTTCATTTCTTTTTAAATAACCCCCTCAACACCTGAGCATCATATTATTAAACCCACACATCACAGGTCGAAACGAAAAGCCCTAGGGTTTCTTTTGGTTCTCCCATCCGCCTATATTTTTTCCAGTTCGCAGTTCTCTCCCTCTCCCTCATCTCGTCTCTCCCCTCTCAATCTCGCCCTCGCGCCCCACCTACCCAGCAGCCGCCAGCATCTCACCGGCCTAAACTCCGGCCAGCACCCCTACACGCCCCGCATACATAGTCTGCCCTCTTTGTCGGTGACAGCACCCTTCAGCCAGCCTTGCAACCACCGGAAGCCCCTTTCCTCTCCACGCACAAGCCACCGACGCGGCCGTCCGAATCTCCATTGCAACTGAACTCGAAACTGTGAGTCCCCTTTCATATGTAGTAACAGAAGAGCAAAGTCTATTTATATGTTATCTTTATGTGTTAAAATAGGATTGGATGCAAGTACTAGGTTACTCTAGTTGCCAATAGGCTGTGTATTAATTGGACAAATGGAAACTTATCAGAACATGATATATTAGCGACTCTTACACTGTTAGCTTGTAGTTTGTGAGTAAGTAACATAGTATTATTAGATAAGGTACAGTATCGGTACTTTAAAGTTAGTTTTGGGTTAAGTGTATAGTTGTAGCATTAAAACAAAGATAGGTTTGATAATGTTTCATTGATTAATCACGCCTAACTTAATATCACATATCTGTTGTCCCAGATTAATCTTGCATCTCGCTGCCACCTCCCGAATACCCAGAATCGCATCGATCAAACATTCCAGGTTCAAAGGCGACGCGTTTCATTGCTGCTCCCAGTTCCGACGCCGATTCACGAGTGACCGCCAAAATAGGTTGGTGTCCCTATACTTGTAGCAACCCAAACAACACGTCACCTGAACCCTAACTAAAAATCAGCAACTTAATATCACTAAATTTACTTTTTGTGCTCCTTTGAAATGTTGTGCTAATCTAGACCGTCGACCGGACTTTTGACTGTGCACATAGGATAGATGTCGACGTAAAGAAATGTAGAGTATCATATGACAATTAAACACCGCATCTTGGAACCGATAGGGTAGTCACGCTTAACTTAGAGATGCACCTAATAGGATTTCTAAAACGTGACTTGATACTGTCCCCTTAATTCATTTCAGCGAACCCTACCCGACACTCGAACCGCGACGAGACACTCCCGACGGACGGACCCTCGCCGACGGGACGCTTCGACGGGACGCTCTGGACAGAAGACACACTTGCCACCGTAGGCAAGTGTTTACACTTGTACTCGTACGACCACGTTTAGGCCATCTCTTACTTAGAATGTTAGAGTACATTTAAGGGAACCGGACGTGAAATGATAGCGTCCAGTACCCCCTTACAGCTTAGACTTGACGACGAAGTCTAAGCACAAAACAACAACAATTGACAACTTAGGGCTTTTCTGTTGTGCATGTGTGTGGACCCCCTAGAACAACAATTGAACAACAGAACTTTCATAACAGTCGAGTCTTGTCCTCTTTGTTCTTGTGGTATACCTTACGGGTGTCTTGACGTCTCACCAGGGGAGTGAGCGTCCCGGCAGACCGTTCCTTTTCGTGTACGCCCTACAGAAAGTCTTGGTATCTCATCAGGGGAGTGAACGTCCCGGTGGACCAAAGGAAGAGGCACTCACCAAGGGTGTGAGCGGTACTCGTACAGTCCAGTCTTGTCTTGTCTTGAGCACTTGGGGTGGGGTTGGGTTAGCGGCCACCAGATAGGGAGTTTGGCCACTCTCTACTCTGCAGGTGTGGGATCTCTTTGGTGTCATACTCACATCTTGTCTTGTCTTGTCTTGTCACGTCTAGGTTAGTCCTATAGCTGGTAGCACACGCTACAGCTACTGTCTGTCCCGTTTACTTTCCAGCACCATTTTACTTTCTGTCTTGTCATAACCCCTGCATGTTAATCAACCAGTAAAACGTTGCTATTAAATCATTACACACTTGCAGTAGAGTCTAACATTTTCTTGTAGACTTTACCTGACGTACAGTTCCTTTTCTCTTGGGTACTGTACGTCAGGTGTTGATCTGAAGTACATTGACGAGGCGGACCTGCCAGAGTATGTAGAGCCAGGAGATGTCGACCCAGAGTACGTGCCTGAGGAGGACCAGAGCTAGAGGTTTCTCACTGTTGCGGATTCGGAGATTTGTTGCTTCCTAGGTTGGGTGCGTAGCACCGTTTACTTTTCTATCTAGGTTGGGTGCTTGCACCAGTAGTTTCTTTCAGCTGTTGTAGCCGTGTTGGCTTTTGTTTTAGACTTCCGTACTTTTTCTGGATATCTGTTGGAATAAAATGGATGCATTTCTTTTAGTACTTTTGTTGTTCCGTACTTTTCTGCATGGACCTGTTCCTTCGTCTTGGAGTACCACACAGACGCTTATTGGGTCCGAGCCTCACAGCTCCAGCCTAAGCGGGCCTTAGTCACGCTTCGTCTCCGTAGTTTTGGGAAGCGGGACATGACAACCCGCCCACCCTAGTCTCATTTTCCCTACTTGCCAGCGTGTTCTCAGCAGTGATGACACTGCTGTGTTTAGCTTGGGGGATGAGCGCTATCGCTTTTATTTTCATTATTTTTTCCCACTTTGTTTCATTTTACACCCTTTTATTTTCATTTTCACCACTTTTTCATTTTTAGCATCATATTTTCCATGTCTGGTTTGCTTGCATGCCTGCTTTTATTATACTTTCTCCGCCTTTCTTTTCCCCTTTTGATAGATATATTCCATATGATGATATCTCTCTTAACCCTGGTAGCTATCACGATGCTTATTACTTTTTCCATGCTACGTAGAGTATTTCAGCTCTTATTATTCATATGCTTGCATATATATTCTATTGATGATATCTCTTTATGAATGCATAAAATGAATTGAAACTGAATGTATACAGTAGTAGTTAGTATGATCATGTTGGATATGCACTGAGATTCACGCATCTTTAGAATATTTGAAGCATCTGCTTTGTTATCTCTTTCACCTTCTGTTCCATGCCTGCTATTATTGTATGCCTTACTGCATGACTTCATTATTCGTTGAAATGAATGAAAATATCTGCTCTTGCTTATGAGTTTAGTTGGAGTATTATCTTATTGAACCATTGTGCACATCTTATGAGTGAACCGAGTGATTATATTATTTCCTTCTCCACATATCTTATTATTCTCTATATGTCACTTGAGCTCACCCCCTTTTGCAGCTACGTATACCACATCCTATTCCCAAAAATCCCAAAAGAAAAAGATAGCTTCAAAAAGCCCAAAAAGCAAAAAAAAATTGCCAAAATAAATGTACATCCTATTGCTCCTTCAAAAAAAAATAGTTACTTCATATTACTTGGAGCTACACAAATACTTGGGGAAAAGCCACAAGATTCCTTTGTTATTCCTTTGATTCGATGCCTCAAGCTAAGCTTGGGGGGGTGAATCCATTTGATTATACGAGTGTGTACACCATTAGAGTGGATTTGTGCACATTTGGGGATATTTGATAATGCTCAGACTTTGCGAAATACATTAGCTACGGAGATTTTTCATGATTTGAGATGAATGTATGAATGCCATGATCTTTATTCTATTCTCTATTGCATGCTTGGTGTGATTCTTATATGCTTCATCTATTTCTATTGATTGAAAAGTGCATCGCCAACATGTTTATACTAGACTCTATGAATTGCATGATGTGAATATGAATTGATCGCATGAATTTAGAGAATCACTTCCTTTGTTCTTAAATGCTTGCAAGCAATATGATTAGCTAAGATATGAAATTCTTATTAGCTTGTGATCTATTTTCGAAGCATTGTGATGTGTCGCTATGACTTGAGATCTGACCGAATACTCTAGCACTCCCCTCCATCTTCCATTCTTTTTCTATTTTTTGTTTTTATCGCTCGGTGAGCCTCGTATTCATCTTCCTCGAGGACGAGTAAGAGGTAAGCTTGGGGGATTTTGATGTGTCCATAGTTTACATGTTTTTACCGCATCATTTCATGTCATATTCGCCTCAAAAATCCATATTTTCATATATTATCGTTCTTATAACACCATATTCGAGTTTTGTATAGCTTTTTGGATTTTTCAGTAGTTTTGGAGCGAATTGGAGCTATTTTAAGACATGGACACATCCGGCACGTCTGAGACATCATTGGTAAGGCTCCATGAGAGTTTGCTGAGGAATGAAAGAAGCTTGGAGGAGAGAAGGAGAAGAGAACGAGAAAATGACAATGTTGAGATCTGTTTCCCTGGTGACTCGACCGAGTAGTATCAGCTACTTGACCGAGCTGACACGCTGAAATTGCACAGGAAACGGCTCTAACCTACTCGACCGAGTAGACATTCGACTTGACCCGAGTCGTACCAGACAAATGAAGATTCCGAGCTTCTTTCCAAGGCATCTGAGCTCGACCGAGCAGCTCACTTGCTCGACCCGAGTCGAAAAGAAACAGAGCGATGTTTTGGACGAATTTCGGATCTACTACAGCTCGATCGAGGAGGGGGACAACTCGAACGAGTAGCCCGTATCTGCCAGAAGTTGAAGTGGCAACAAGGGGAGCCTGTAGCTGACTCGACCGAGCAGGCTCTTGTACTCGGCCGAGTAGCCGACGCGACCAGCCTAGTTTGTCAGCCCAAGTGCCCAGATTTTCTGAGATTTTTTGGGATCTTCCCCCATGTATTTAAGAACGTTTTAGCTTTATTTTCAGGGGAATTTTAGAGAAACTCTTAGTTTTGTTTTAATTAGGTTTTAGAGAATTTGTGCCGTCGCTATTTTGTATGAAGCAAAGCTTGGATTTTTTTTATTGTTATACACAAGGAACCTTGTCTTCTTAATTCTCTTTGGATTGATGTTTCTTCTTGACTCGTTGGTAACAATTCTCTACACTTTTTATTGCTTTTTAATGTTTTCCATTGCCTTGATGAATTCTATCGCATCTATTGAATCTCTTGTTGTTATTTCTATGATGCATGAGTAGTTCTATCTAGGGCTAATGGATTAGCCCATGGATTTTAGAATTGAGATGCAAAGTTAGGATTTTTAGGTTGCGTTGGAATAAAAAGGAAGTATTTTGATTGATCTTGCAAAATTTGTAGGAGAACTCGTACTGAGATCGTACCCACGGTCGGTGGAATCGATTGGCTTAAGGAGTATCATATAGGCTTAATTAGGGAGTTAGTGGATTCAATTGGGACACGTGACCATGCCCAGCTCGTGTCTTGAGGGATCCACCGATGAACTATATTACTAATTGACAACCACCATCATTGCGTCAATAAGAGCCACCAAAATACGTCGAAGCTCTAACCTATGAGAGTGGCGTGAGCCGAGATCATTCCGTCCATGAGAGTGACGTGAATATGGTCGATTCTTAATGCACGTGTCGTATGCGTCTACGGGTTAATGCGATATGTTAGATTTATGGTGCATAGAACCATGAATTCCACATCTTGGATGCGACAATCCCTATAAAACCAATGCAACGTAACAGTCTTAACCAAGCATCGACGTCCGACGATCCTAGTGGTGAGTCCTAAAGCCCTAGCCTTTATTAATTGTTCACAATCTTAAACAACCAATCTTTCAAAACGGACTGCTACCTATATTCTAAGATTTAAAGATTACCCAAGACAATAACATTCATACCTTCCCTGTGGGATCGTTATCTTTTATACTATTACTTGACACTGTACGTGTTACGAGGTGGAACTCGCGTACAACGAATTTGTATTATGGGGAACCAAGGGCACGGTGGTTATATGGAAATGTGGGGTTAGGTAGGCTGTTTTACAAGTGATTAGTAGGATGAAGAGGTTGGATCCGTTGCCGGTGGAGCTCACAGGATCGTATCTCGTCGGACGTAGCTGAGGAAGGTCGGACGGCGGGAGGCTGGCGCTGACTTTGGCCAAGGGGCGAGCTCTCCTGCAGCACGAACAACTCGTCAGAAGGGCGGGGTTGGGGTCCAACCCTTAGCCCCTCTGATGCCTAAGTCAGTAAAAGGGCTTAAATGGGGGGCTGGACACGCCGGCCGGACTAACTGTGTGTCTGCCTCGCGTGACGAGCTATAGGTGGGAGAACAAAGATATGGAGGACCTTTGCTCTCGTGTGTGAATGATAGAAGATGAGAGAGTTTTTCTAACCCCCTCTCCGTAAGAGGAGAGGGGGTATTTATACCTGACGGGTGATGACTATGCGTGCTGAGCTGGCTTGGGTGTCAGCGGAAACTTCGGACGAGGACGTCGGGAACAGGAGTTCTGATCTGCTTCTGTCAGGCGGTGCAACGGCCGAGGGGTGCTTTTGTCGGGATGTCAGGGCCAAAAGCACCAACCGCCGGTCAGGTCAGCCGCCTGGGGTGCTTTGTCAGACGGTCGGGTGACGTATGGGTTAGGCACGTCCTTATCCTAGGTTGTTTGTCGTTAGCGTCGAACTAAAGGTCTGGCTCACTTTTGGGCGCCGCGGTTCGCGGGAATCGGACGGGCCGATCCAGTCGGGGGTTGTTCGGTCCGGCCGCGCCCGCCAATAGGCCTGGCCTAGCTATACGACCGTTCCCTAACGCGCTCCCCCGGTGGGCCGGGCGGCCGTAGTTACTCGCCTCGGCCGGTCGCAGTTGTTCGCTTCGGCCGGTCGCAGTTGTTCGCCCCGGCCGTTTCGGGGAGTGCTGTAAGGCGCGCTTACCGCCGTGATGCCCCGGGTTTGCGGGGCGGCGGCCCTAATTGTTAATTGGTGAGCTAAAGGGGAATGTTAGCGGATCCGGGCGGGAGTTGGGCTACTATGACCTTTAGGTCGTAACAATTGCCCCCGGCCTTCGAGTCTGAGGCGGCGGCCCGGCTCGGCTCGGAGGGCGAACCGCATCCAACATTCTGGACCCTCAATATGGGCCTTGGGCCCACCGGGTAGTGCCGGCGGCGGCTTCGGGATTCCCGCTTTAGTGGTCATTATTACGATTTGAAAAGGAGGCAGAGGAAAACGAAGCGTCTCTGCGATTGAGCTTGCGACACGTGGATGAGGTGACCCTCACGCCAGTCGAGGCGTCGGGGATGTCTCGATGGGCGCCGCGTGGTGAGAGTTTGACGGCCGAGATGGCCCGGGGGCCACCTGTGCCGCTAAAAAGGTTAGGGAGGCGGTCGGCGGGAATTTTTGTCTTTCTCCGATTCTACTCTGGCGCTCGATTTTTTCATTTGGAGCGTGCTGGCTAACCTGTCCCTTTCGTCATCGGCCATCTTCTTCCGATCGCCTTCCAGGTTCAAGGGAGCAACAGGTAACAACAATTAATTTCCTTCCTTTCCGATCAAAGGATTCTCGATTTGAGATTGGAGGGAGTAGCCGGATCGGGGAAGATGAGTCAGCGTTCGAGGGGGCGTCGCAGCCGGGGGTGCAGCGGACCAGGGAAAGATGGTCATGGTTATCCGTTGCACCGAGAGATATTGAGTCCCCCCGACGTAGGTTGGATAGGATCAACATTCGGGAGATTCGCGTGCGGTTTGTGCGACAACCCTATGAGGTGCGGGTTCCCGGGTCGGAGGAAGCGGTGAGCTCACCGGGGAATAATGAGGTCGGGGTCTATGTCCGGTCCTTTGAGTTGGGGCTCCGCTTCCCGATCCACCCGTATTTGTTTCATTTGTTGAATTTCCTGGAGCTGCCGATATTCGCCCTAGCGCCCCGGTCCTGGGGCTTGCTAGTGGGGTTTGTCGTTTTGTGTCTTGCTTGCTCTTTGAGTCCCTCCTTGGCGTTGTTTCAGCATTTCTTCGTGGTTCGGAAGTGGGGGGTGTATCATCGCGTTTGCGCCAGGAGGGGGCGAGAACTCATCCTCGAGGTGCCTGATGATGTCGGCGAATGGATGAGGGAGTTCGTCTTCGTGACAGTGCCAAGTGATGTGGCGCTGACGTCGAATTGGGGGGCGCGGAATCCCTTCGTAAACGAAGGGGTGGAGCTGACCGGGGAGGATATTGCCAAAGCTCAGATTTTGAGGGAGCTGCCCGAGGAGTGTCGTCATTGGGCGAGTCTAACGCAGAGCAGTCGGCTCGCCCAGGATTTTTGGGCCCTAGGTATCTTTGAAGTTTTGTAAACTTTGGGCTAGGCTCGCCCTGATTGTCTCTCTTTTCCTTTTGCAGGTGAAGACACGATGAGGGAGCCGGAGGAGTTGTCAGGTTCGGCCGGTGCCCCGACCTCGGGGGGTACTGATCCTCGCGGGAAAGGCAAGGGGGGGCTAGTGAGGCAGGATCCCCGTATCGAGGGGGCGGGCCCCCCCGGGGGAGAGATTGCACCCGGGGCGGGCGACAGTCGGGCAAGACCGCTCCGCTGGTGGGCCCGGCGAGGCTCGTCCCGAGGGCGTGCCCGCACGAGGGGCCCGACCCTCCGTCCCCCCGCGGGTTCCCGAGGTGGTCGCGCCCCGCCGGGCGCCTGTGGTTCAGAAGTGGCCATACGGGATCCCTTCGTGGGAAATGGGGGCGTCGTCGAGTCAAGCCTGTGAGAGCGCTCTCGTTCGCTTTAAGAGGACCCGAGAAGAGGTCGAGGCGTACCCTGATGACCATCTCCGCAAGTTTCCCTTTCGAGTCAGCCGCGACGAGTCGGTATTCGAAGATGCGGGAGTGGCGGCGCGCCTCGCCGAGTACTGCAGGTTGCCGCGCGATCGTGAGTCGTTGGCTCGCGTGGGGGCGGAGCGGCTATGTGGCTCGGCTATATGGCACGTCGTGCAGGTAAGGCGGCTTTCCTTACTCGCACGCCGGCTTTATGCGCCCGTGTCTCACTGATTCAAGGTTTATGTAGATGCTTACGAACATGCTAGCTCTGCGGGGCCGTCCCTCAACGGTCGCCACCAGGGCGGCCCTGCGTGAAGCGAAAGAGAACCTAGGCGAGGTCAGGGAGAAGCTGAGGGACACGGAGGCGGAGCTTGAGAGGGTTAGGGCGGCCCACGGCGTGGAGAAGGGGCGGGCTGCGTACTTCGATTCGTCCAAAGCAGCGATCGAGAAGCAGCTTCAAGAAATAACGCGAGAGAGGGATGATATCCGGGCGAAATATACCTCGGAAGTTGTCAGCAAGGAGTCTGTGATCGGGTTACAGAGGCAGCAGATTGAGGACCTAAAGGTAGCTCTGGCGGCCGAGAAGAGGGAGAAAGGTCTAGCGGTGCGGCGACTGGAGGATAAGCGGGATGCTGAGGGCAAGCTGGTCGAAGCCGCGATCCGCCGGTATCATGACGAGCATGTTGTGCCGATGCTGCAAGAGCCTAAGGAGGCGGCGATTCGGCAAGTGGTTAAGGAGGTGAGGGATCAGCCGGTCGAGAAGCGGCGCCGATAGAAACGCGGGTTCAGGGAGGGCCGTACCTTCTCGTCATAGGGTTATGAACGATGTGTTGTTGTAGTGGGTGAACCGTCAAATGTCCAATGTACGGGTTAGCGGTTTGAGTAAATACATTAGGATGATGATTTTTTTGTGCCAAACTGTATTCGTATACGGTTTGACCGTAGAATGTACGATTTGTGCGGGATGTGATTGCCCCCAACTTCGCTCTGCCGGGGTTTCCGGTAGAGGGGAGTTGAGATGAGGCGCGATTTGTGTCAGTTCGGTCGGGAGCCCGTGCCAAGTGTTGGGATTGAGGTGTAAATGAGGTGAGCAGCGCGCTCCTATGCCGGCCGGGCCGAAGGAGAGCGGAAGTGTCACTGATACGAAGGAAGCTCGTGCTTTGGCCGGACTGATGAGTGTTAGACCAAATATAGGGTCAAACGCTGACCGTGTTTTGGCCGGACTGTTGGAGGCCGGACCAAATCTTGGATATAGCGCAGATTTCACGCTTGGGCCGGACTGTCTGGGGCCGGACCGAATCTTGGATCTGGCGTCGATTCTATGTTTTGGCCGGACTGTCGGAGGCCGGACCAAATCTTGAATCTAGCGGCGATATCGAGGGGTAATTTCAAAAGAGGGTAATCATTTTTGCAGGGATTTGTGCGGGATTTGATGGCGGTCGTCTGACTTGACGTCATCCTGGCGAATCGTCGGCGGGCGGGAACCGAGGCGGCCCGACCGCTGTGGTTTCGACGCGTGGCGCCACTGACGGTTTTGACAGGACGCGAAGCATCCGAACACGTGGGTTGGCGATGGACCGGACCCAGATGGGTGACGCGTGTCGCGGGATCGACGGTCACGATGATGATGCTTTGCGGGAGCGCTTTAAAGATATATTGCCTGTGGGGGGGTAGAAAGTTTGAATGTTGAGGAGCTAGGGCTTGTAAGAGGTTTAAGAATCCTTTCAAGAGTCGTTCTCGTAGGAGCGGACGGCGGAGCAACGCGAGAGGCCGAGGCGACAGCACCCGTAAGGTAAGACGCAAATTTGACTAATGTCTTCCTCGATGTCGCCGATTCGGGGTCAGGGTTCTGGGGTAGTTGGGGAAGGGAGTTCCGCCGCGGAGACTGGAAGGGTGCCCGTCGAGATTGCGGGGGTGAAGTCGGTGCTGAAGAAATCCATTGGGGAGATCTTCACGAAGTACGTCAGGCCGCCATATTCAGTTCGTGAACCGGAGCCGCAGGAAAGGGTGTGTTTTGCGGGTGACCGGGAGGTTGGAGTATATGTTTCTTCATTTGAGCAGGGTTTGCGCTTTCCCCCTCATCCGTTCGTGCTGGAAGTGTTGAACTTCCTGGAGCTGCCTCTCTATCGCCTGATGCCCAATGCCATCAGTGCCATTGTGGGGTTCTTGGTGCTGTGCTTGAGCAACCAGGTTCGCCCGTCGCTGTCCTTATTTCGGCACTTCTTCTCGGTCAAGAGGTTGGGGTCGGGCTACTACCTGTCCGCGAAGAGGACTCATCCGCTCGTCAGGGGGTTGCCTAGCAAAATTAAGTTTTGGCGCCATCAGTATGTGTTTGTGGAGGTGCCGGAGGAGGTGTTGATAAGGTCTGACTGGGCAGAGCTGAATCCCGAGGCGAGGGAGGTGGTGGAATTGGGGGACGAGGAGAAGTTGGTGGCCCAGATGTTAATGGCTATACCAGCAGAGGGCCGAGATTATCGGACGCTATCTCGGGCTGAGATGATAACGGCCTATATATGGCCCGAAGGTACAAAAGATCTGGGTGTTCCGGCACCTGATATGCTTACGCTGAACTTTCTCTCTTTGGCAGGTGGCACGATGAGTCTATCCCTTGAGGAGATGATGCGGAGGGCCGCGGATCAGGCGGGGCGATCGTTGGCAAGAGGTGGACCCAAGAGGGCACGAGCGGAAGGAGGGGCTGGGAGTTCGACTGGGGTGCCAGCGTCAACGAAGAGGAGGAAGAGGTCGGCGAAGTTGTCAGGGCATGACGCGCAAGGGGAAAGCGGTCCGTTGGATGGCGGAGATGGGGGTGGCGTGGCGAGTCCCATCATCGACCTGGAGGGCGGCGATGAAGGGTCGACAGGGGGAGGGGTGGAACTGCCCCGAACGAGATTGCCTAGCCCCATGGCGCCCGCCGGGGGGGAGGCGGCGGATCCTAGCGGTCAGTCGCATAGGGCCGAGGCGTCGAGTGGCCCGATCGGATCAGGAGGATGGGACCCATGGCCTTATGGTTTTCCCATGTTTGGCCTCAAGAGAGCGCCCACCGACCCCCACTGTGAGGCCGCACTGGCCAAGTTTAAGGCCAAGATGACCGATGTCGAGGGCTATCCCGAAGGGCTGCTTCATCGGGCGCCGTACAAAGTGGCGAACAATGAGTCCGTGTTTGAGGATGGGAGCGTGGCGGCGAGGCTGGCGGAGAACATCTTCCTGCCTCGCGATAGGGTGGCGCTGGAAGCGGTGGAGCCTGAGGGTCTGTGCGGGACCGCGGTGATGCATGGCGTCCAGGTATGTTATGTGAGACGGGTGGCGCATTTCGTTGGGTTTTAGGGGACGTCCTAAATGTGTTTATTGTTCGGCGTTTCTTTACGCAGATTCTCAACTTGATGCTCGGGATGATGCGGCACGTACCGGCCATACATAAGGCGGAAGGCGCCGTGGCTAGAATGGTAGCCGAGGTCGATGCCGTTCGTAAGAGAGCCGGCGAGGACCTGGAGAAGGAGAGGGAGCGGGGCAGCCGATATGAGGCTGAAGTAGAGTGCCTGAATAAGGTCGTGTCCGATTATGAGCAGAGGGCTACCGAGGCTGGAGAGAGAGCGAAGGAGCTGGAGGGGGCCCTTCGGGGGGAGGAGGCTCGTTCGGAGGATCTAGCGGGGCGTGCCCAGGCCGCCGAGGAGGAGTTGGCCCGTAGGGTCGAGGAATTCAGGACGTATCAGGAGACAACTGTCATACCCGCCCTTACAAAGTCGATGGTAGAGGGCATAAGGAAGGGCCGCGTGGAGGGATGGGATGACTGCCTGGCTCGGATGAAGGAGAAGGCGGCTGGCCTGGTCCCGCCGATAGAGGTCGATCTTGACGGTCTCGCCACGAGCGGCGGCGAGGAGGGGGATGGGGACGACGAGGGGGAGGAGCAAGAGGACGAGGAGGGTGACGAGCCAGAGGGCGGCGGGGCGGTGGGGGATTCTACGGAGGGAGAGGGCGTCGTGATTGGCGGGGGCGCCGAGTAGTTTTGTGTAGGCCCCCACCCCCCTCCCCCCTTGTGTATTATTTTTTTATAAAAACGAAAGGAAGTAATGGTTCGCCTGACTCGCCCCCGCCTTTTTTGGACTTTCCGCCTATGTATGCATAGGTTTACTTCTTAGCATTACGCCTTGGTGCGGACGTTTCTATCTTGGTGTAGGATGAATTGTGTCGAGTCCCTTTATTTCGCGTAGGGCGCCCGAGAGATTTACAGCGGGGTCGCCTCCCTTTTCGTAGGTTTGTTTGAGTTTGGGTCTATCCGAGCTATGACTAGCGGTTAACCGGCGTTTGTCATTGGACTTTTCATTGGCTATTAGTGAAAGTTTAATAAAACGGGGTCGCCCTATGGGCGTAACGTTGAAACGGCCCGAAGGCGTAACATTGTAGCGGCCCGTAGGCGAAGCATTGTATCGGCCCGTAGGCATAACATTGTATTGGACTAGGTAGGTTGAGGTTCCCATCGCAGCTGTCCCGCCTTTCTCTGGTGTTATGCCCCTGATATGGGGCGTGGAGTGGATTTAGCGGGTTCCGCCTCGGCGGAGGTGCGGGTGGTCGCGTCGGAGCCAGGTAGTGGCTTTGGCCTTCGATCCCAGAATTGGGGGGAGAGGGAGTCCTTGGTGGTTGTTCTATCCCAAGGGGCCCCGTTGATCGCCCCGTCCGGAGTCTCTGCGTGGTAGGCTCGTAGGGGCGTGGGCCGCCGCCCCCCTGTGCGGCCTTCTGGCGTAAGCGGCCCGGGGAAGGCCGATGAGTGGAAGGGGGTGCTGCAGGTGTAAGTGGAATAGTCAGTTGGGTTGGGCCGGTGCTCGGGGACGCGTTCCCCTCGGTTGGGGCGCCGCGGACGGCTGCCGGGGTGCCCTGAAGGGTGATTTGGCAGGTCTGTCCCCTCCATTGGGTTGTCTGCCAGCCGCGCCTGCGTACGAAGGGCGTCCGTGGAGAGGGCTGGTATGTCATTGGAGCTCCAGTTCCCCTGCCTTAAGTTGTCTAATGGAAGGAGGGGAGCAGCTGGCTGAGCAACCGCCGTGTAAGGGGAATATCCTGTTGAAGAATCGCTTATTTTGGAGGTCGATGAAGCTCGCATTTTCCGCGTATGTTGAGGGAGAGATGGCGTCAAAACGATTAATCTTTCTGCACATCCTTCCCCTCGCCTTTCTTCCCCTCCTCAAGGAAGTAGGGGGGGTTTATAAAGGTGGATTTCCGCCCTTATTTATTCTCTGGCGAGAGTCGGGGCCGTATTGGAATTTCGTTCTTAGGGGGTGGGGCGTTCCCGATGGGCGACAGGTGATGTGAACCCTCAGGCATGCATGCCATATGTCAGTGGTGTCGGTCCCGAGTGTCCTTTTCGGGTGGATAGGTCAACTCGGGTGCCGGCTTTATGGGGGGTCAGGCGTCGGTGTCTGCGTTGGAGTCGCCTCGATTCGGGGTCCTTGAGTAGCTTCCCGAGGTTTGAGAGAAAGGGTGATGGGCCCCTTCGGGGGAGAGCGGGTATTGGTTTGTCGGGTATCCCACTTAAGGCGCTCTGGGTCGGGTGGCCAAGCTTAGGGAACTTGCTCCGGAGGACTTCTTGGGGGGGGGAACTTGCTCCGCAGCTCGGCTCGTGCCCCTCTCCGGTTTGGGTGGCGAGGACTAGGCCTGCCCCAGAGTCTTTGAGAGGGGGGTATGGGGCCGTCGCCTACCCCGCATATGGCGCTCCGGTTTGGGTGGCCAAGCTCAGGGAACTTGCCCCGGAGGTCTTCCTGGGGGGGAGCGAGTACGCAGCTCGGCCCGTGCCCCTCTCCGGTTTGGGTGGCGAGGACTAGTCCTGCCCCGGAGTCTTTGAGAGGGGGGGTATGGGACCGTCGCCTCCCCGCAAACTCTATAGTCGGACGGGTATTGGGCCGTCGCCTACCCCGCATATGGCGCTCCGGTTTGGGTGGCCAAGCTCAGGGAACTTGCCCCGGAGGTCTTCCTGGTGGGGAGCGAGTACGCAGCTCGGCCCGTGCCCCTCTCCGGTTTGGGTGGCGAGGACTAGTCCTGCCCCGGAGTCTTTGAGGGGGGGTATGGGGCCGTCGCCTCCCCGCAACCTCTATAGTCGGACGGGTATTGGGCCGTCGCCTACCCCGCATATGGCGCTCCGGTTTGGGTGGCCAAGCTCAGGGAACTTGCCCCGGAGGTCTTCCTGGGGGGGGAGCGAGTACGCAGCTCAGCCCGTGCCCCTCTCCGGTTTGGGTGGCGAGGACTAGTCCTGCCCCGGAGTCTTTGAGAGGGGGGTATGGGGCCGTCGCCTCCCCGCAACCTCTATAGTCGGACGGGTATTGGGCCGTCGCCTACCCCGCATATGGCGCTCCGGTTTGGGTGGCCAAGCTCAGGGAACTTGCCCCGGAGGTCTTCCTGGGGGGGAGCGAGTACACAGCTCGGCCCGTGCCCCTCTCCGGTTTGGGTGGCGAGGACTAGTCCTGCCCCGGAGTCTTTGAGAGGGGGGGTATGGGGCCGTCGCCTCCCCGCAACCTTTATAGTCGGACGGGTATTGGGCCGTCGCCTACCCCGCATATGGCGCTTCGGTTTGGGTGGCCAAGCTCAGGGAACTTGCCCCGGAGGTCTTCCTGGGGGGGAGCGAGTACGCAGCTCGGCCCGTGCCCCTCTCCGGTTTGGGTGGCGAGGACTAGTCCTGCCCCGGAGTCTTTGAGAGGGGGGGTATGGGGCCGTCGCCTCCCCGCAACCTCTATAGTCGGACGGGTATTAGGCCGTCGCCTACCCCGCATATGGCGCTCCGGTTTGGGTGGCCAAGCTCAGGGAACTTGCCCCGGAGGTCTTCCTGGGGGGAGCGAGTACACAGCTCGGCCCGTGCCCCTCTCCGGTTTGGGTGGCGAGGACTAGTCCTGCCCCGGAGTCTTTGAGAGGGGGGGGTATGGGGCCGTCGCCTCCCCGCAACCTCTATAGTCGGACGGGTATTGGGCCGTCGCCTACCCCGCATATGGCGCTCCGGCTTGGGTGGCCAAGCTCAGGGAACTTGCCCCGGAGGTCTTCCTGGGGGGGAGCGAGTACACAGCTCGGCCCGTGCCCCTCTTCGGTTTGGGTGGCGAGGACTAGTCCTGCCCCGGAGTCTTTGAGAGGGGGCTATGGGGCCGTCGCCTCCCTGCAACCTCTATAGTCGGACGGGTATTGGGCCGTCGCCTACCCCGCATATGGCGCTCCGGTTTGGGTGGCCAAGCTCAGGGAACTTGCCCCGGAGGTCTTCCTGGGGGGGAGCGAGTACACAGCTCGGCCCGTGCCCCTCTCCGGTTTGGGTGGCGAGGACTAGTCCTGCCCCGGAGTCTTTGAGAGGGGGGAACTGAAATTGTCATGCAGAAAAAGCGGGAAATTCGAAGATAAAAAAGGAGGGAACAAGGTGTTTCGTTCATGACTTACAGCTCTCGGTTATGCCACGACCGGCGCACCGCGCCCCTTGGAGTCATTAGTCCGTCCTTCAGGGGGGGTGGGGAGGCTGATCCCGTTTCGGCCTGATCCCGTTTCGACCTGGCAGTGGCATCGGCGGGAGCTAGCTCCGGCTGGTAGGGGCAATCACTCCGCCCGGGGGAGTCGACTTTCAGGTTCACCTCTGGTCCTTTGTGCTTGGTTGACCCTACGTAGCAGCTTCTTGACAGCTTCTGGCTTCCCCGCACGATTCCCACCCCTCGGGGGGTTTGGAACTTGACCATCTTATGGAGAAGGCTGGGGAGCGCTCTGATGGCCGACATGTATGGTCGTCCTATAATCCCGTTGTACGCTGACATAATGTCGACCACAACGAACAGCGGCATTCGAGTGACGACCTGTGGCTTCTCTCCGAGGGTTATTGGCAAGGTGATCACCCCCATGATGGGGGTGGAGTGACCGGTGAAACCGACGAGGGGCCCGGTACAAGGTCTCAGGTCGGTCGGCCGCAACCCCATTTTCTCGATCGTGGACATGAACAGGATGTCGCAAGAGCTCCCTGTGTCGATCAGGAGGCGGCTGACGATGGCTGTCCCAATCTGGGCTTCGATGACGATGGTGTCGTCGTGGGGCTGCTCGATCCCCTCTAGATCCTCGTCACTGAAAGTAATGGGAGGGTAGGTCATCATTCTCCCTCTCCGGTCCCCCCCGAGACCCACCGTCATCACTTGCCTTGCATACACCTTTTTGCTTGACGACGACGCCCCTTCTGTAGATGGCCCGCCGCATATCGTATCTATGCGCAAGACGGGTTTCGGTGGGTGAAGCTCTTCCCGCTCGCCGTTTGCCGGAGGGTCTGCCCTCCGCGCCCTTCGGTGGTTCCCATCTTCTCGGTCTGGTCTTCGACCTCCGATGAAATCACCCAGGTGGCCCGCCTGGATCAGCCGCTCGATTTCCCTTTTGAGGGTGAAGCAGTCATCGGTGTCGTGGCCGTGGTCCCGGTGGTATCGGCAGTATTTCTTAAAATCTCTCCGGGCCGGGTCCGACTTCATTTCTCGGGGCGGCTCCGGCAGCAGACCGGCCCAGGTGGCCGCAGCCATCACCTCGATCAGGGGGGCATTGAGTTGCATGTAATGTGCCCGCAAGGGGACCTCTTGGCTTGGGGCGACTCGAGGGAGCCCTTGTGCCGGAGCAAACTCGCGCGCCGGACCGGGGCGATCTTGGGGGCGAGGCCCGGGCGGCTCCCGCCTTGGTCGGGCTAGCCGATCACGACCCCGGTCCCCCTCTTCCTGTCTCGGCCGAGGGTGTGATCGGGGTTCGCCTTGAGTCGGTTTCGCCCGGGGGAACAAGGTCTTTGCACCAAGAGTTTCTTCGGCCAACGCGTGCCTCTCCGTCATGGCAACCAACGCCTCATAGTCGGTCGACGGGTCCCGGAGCAAGGATTTGTGGAGGCTCCGAGTCCGCAACCCCGTTTTGAAGGCCAGCATAAGCACCTCATCCCCACATGTCACCACCGCCCGTCTCTCCTCCTGAAAACGGCGGAGGTATCTACCTGTTGTCTCTCCTTCTCCTTGGACTATCGTGCAGAGATAGTCCATGGGCTTCTTCTTCGTCTGCCCGGCCCGGAACTCTTGGCAGAATTTATGGGATAGCTCGCCAAAGCTCCCGACGGATCTCGCTGGCAAGCCGAAGTACCAGTCCAGTGCGGTGTCCCTTAGGCTCTGGGAGAAATGTCGGCACAGGAACGCCTCGTCCACATCCTGCGCCTCCATTGCCCCCCGGTATTGTTGCACGTGTGTGAGGGGGTCGCCCCTCCCATTGTACATCGCCAAGTGAGGAGGTTTGAACTTTCTGGGCCTTGGGGCGGATGTTATCCACCGTGCGAGCGGCGTGGCCTCCTCCGGATAGGTAGGGCGATCCGGGGCATCCCCTCTCCGCCATTCGGGGGTCAGGCTCCGGTCGCGTCGTGGCCGTTGGCAGTCCTCCGCTCCCGGGGAGTAGTCCGATGGTCGTCTGGCGGGGCTCCTTCCTCGGGCCGAGGACTCGACGGGTTGTGGGCTACGGCTCTCCCAGCGCCAGCGCCTCCCGGCCAGCTCTCCTCGGGCCTCCATCCGTTCCTGATTCTCTCGGAGGAGCCTCTCGCGCTCGGCGGCGAGGAAGCGTAGTTGTCGACAAACGGCTTCCTCGTGCAGGGTATCGGAGGGGTGGTGCTGGTGACGCGGGTCGCCTGCTCCAGGTGGGGGTCTGTTCAGCAACGGGTCCCGCTCGTTCCCGGGCCGCCGTCCCATCGTCGTCTCTTCAATGACTTCTTGGTTGCTTCTGTTTTCCTTCCTCATCCTTTCGCGCTCCGCGACGATGAAGCGGAGTTGGCGGCGGGCGGCCTCTTCTTCCTGGTAGGCCCTCCGGGCGGTCTCGGCCGCCTCGTCCAAACGCCTTTGCGCGGTGGCCGCCTCCCCCAGACGCCTCCACCGCTGCGCAACTTCCATCTCATCTTCCAGGAGCCTTTGCTGGGCCGCAATCTCCTCAGCGAGCCCCCTATCCTCCCCCTCCTCCTCGAATTGAGGGTGGAGGTTCCGCCTCACGTTCAGGGGCTCTGAGGGGCCGGGCGGAGGCTCTGTTCCAGCCATCTGATAGCCTTTCCTGGCCAGGGGGACGGCCTCGAAGCTCTTCGGGACGACGGGGGCCGAAGTATGTTCAGTCTCGGTGCCCATCCCCAGAAGGGGGTCGGATGCCGGGGTGATTTGTAGAGAGAGCGGTTCCTGACCCACGGGATCTTTACCGTGGTCAGGGTTCCGCGAGATCGGCATGGAGTCTAACATGGGTGTGACCCTTCGTTCCCACAGACGGCGCCAATTGTTACGAGGTGGAACTCGCGTACAATGAATTTGTATTATGGGGAACCAAGGGCACGGTGGTTATATGGAAATGTGGGGTTAGGTAGGCTATTTTACAAGTGATTAGTGGGATGAAGATGTTGGATCCGTTGCCGGTGGAGCTCACAGGATCGTATCTCGTCGGACGTAGCTGAGGAAGGTCGGACGGCGGGAGGCTGGCGCTGAATTTGGCCAAGGGGCGAGCTCTCCTGCAGCACGAACAACTCGTCAGAAGGGCGGGGTTGGGGTCCAACCCTTAGCCCCTTCGATGCCTAAGTCAGTAAAAGGGCTTAAATGGGGGGCTGGACACGTCGGCCGGACTAACTGTGTGTCCGCCTCGCGTGACGAGCTATAGGTGGGAGAATAAAGATATGGAGGACCTTTGCTCTCGTGTGTGAATGATAGAAGATGAGAGAGTTTTTCTAACCCCCTCTCCGTAAGAGGAGAGGGGGTATTTATACCTGACGGGTGATGACTAGGCGTGCTGAGCTGGCTTGGGTGTCAGCGGAAACTTCGGACGAGGACGTCGGGAACAGGAGTTCCTGATCTGCTTCTGTCAGGCAGCGCAACGACCGAGGGGTGCTTTTGTCGGGATGTCAGGGCCGAAAGCACCAACCGCCGGTCAGGTCAGCCGCCTGGGGGTGCTTTGTCAGACGGTCGGGTGACGTATGGGTTAGGCACGTCCTTATCCTAGGTTGTTTGTCGTTAGCGTCGAACTAAAGGTCTGGCTCACTTTTGGGCGCCGCGGTTCGCGGGAATCGGACGGGCCGATCCAGTCGGGGGTTGTTCGGTCTGGCCGCGCCCGCCAATAGGCCTGGCCTAGCTATACGACCGTTCCCTAACGCGCTCCCCCGGTGGGCCGGGCGGCCGTAGTTACTCGCCTCGGCCGGCCGCAGTTGTTCGCTTCGGCCGGTCGCAGTTGTTCGCCCCGGCCGTTTCGGGGAGTGCTGTAAGGCGCGCTTACCGCCGTGATGCCCCGGGTTTGCGGGGCGGCGGCCCTAATTGTTAATTGGTGAGCTAAAGGGGAATGTTAGCGGATCCGGGCGGGAGTTGGGCTACTATGACCTTTAGGTCGTAACAGTACGCTTGCGTACAGTACCAGGGATTCGCATTTGAAGGGTTTTTGGAGCGATTTGGAGCCATTTTGGAACATGGACACATCTAGCACGTCCGTGATACCGTTGGCGAGGCTCTACAGGAGTTTGCCGAGATTTGGAAGCATATGTGAGGAGAGGAGGAGAATCGAGCGAGAGAAAGAAGTTAAATCCCCAAGCCTATGCAGCTTTCCCAGGCGACTCGACCCGAGTAGCACCAGTTACTCGGTCAAGCTGACACACGAGTCCAGCAGGAAGAACATGCGCATCCTACTCGACCGAGCAGACTGACAACTTGTTCCGAGTCAATCCAATTTTCGATCTCCCTCCCACAAGCATCCTACTCGACCGAGCAGGATCTACTCGACCTGAGTAGGCAGAGCAATAATTTGGAAGGGGAGTTCCGACCAATTGAAAACTCGACCGCGTAGTGTATGATCTAAATAAGGCTTAGAGGGGGGTGAATAGGCCTTTGACCAAATTATCGCAAGATAAAAATTAAGCCTAGTTTACAGCATGCAGTTTAGGAATCGGACAATCAAAGCATTCACAGAAGACACAGAATTTAACGTGGTTCGGTCTCCCAAGACCTACATCCACCCCAAAACAACATCACTAAAATTGATTCTTTAAGCAGTTACAATCACACAAGATTAGAGCCCCAACTCTAACCACACTGACTAACCCTAGCTCACCAAAGCCCAAAAAGAATAACAATATAATGATGCTCTCCCAATCCGATATGCCCCAACAACTCGGATTTCCCAAAACAATATAGTGGAAGAAAGTGTAAACCAAAATCTCAACGACAAATAATACAACGTATTCACAAATAAATAAGATCAAGAGTTTAGAAATCTCATTTGTGAAGATCTCTCTGGTTTTCGTCTTTCAGCACATCAGTAGCTTCGCAACGCTTCTTACGGAATGATGATCGGATGTCTGTAGAAGAAGTAGTCGATGTCCCCGTGAAAGTAGTCGGTAGAAGTTCCTCACTCAAAGTGATCTCATTTGCTGCACAGGAGGAACTAGCTGCTTAACTTGCTATCACTGCGTCGGGGATAAAGTCACAGTCGCAACGCTTCTTACGGAACTCAATTTGGATCTCTAGAACTCCATTTGTTGATGAAAATGTGAAGAGATGTACATTGGTATATATAGGATCAGTTTAACGGGTCTGTGCACTGTGCGAGGGGATCTGCTAACGTTGGCTTCGCGGGTTTAAAGCCGCTGGGACCCGCATCCGTAATTTTCGCCATGTCGGCAACCGTCGGATCGTCGATGGACGGATGAGATCACGCCACGTCGCTGCGGATTCGCGCTGTCGCCGCCCGCCTTTGTTGAGTCGGCGCCGCCTCAGCTGACTCGAGTCGACAGAGTCTAGACCGTTGGATGATGATCCAATGGCAGAAATGATGACACGTCGCCAGCAGCTGAGTCAGTTGCGCCCGCCTCTTGCGACTTCGTCTCGATTGGTAGGTGGCCGTTGGATCTTGATCGAACGACGCGCAAGCAGCCACGTCGCCCCACTTCGAGCGACCGTCAGATGTGGAATGGACGGCCCAGATCATGCCACGTCAGCCGTATGGAGCTGCGATGAAGCGTATAAATGCACAGTGCCGTATGCCGTATTTGCTGAGTATTTTCACTGTATTCTTGCGTATTTGGGAATCAAATAAATCCCAAAAATTCTGAAATAATTCTCAAAAATCCCATAGCTTCGTATTGACATGTGAGAATTTTTTCACCTCATTTCACTTCTTATAGAAAAAGTTTCTTCTTTGTATACTCAGTATTTTCTCGTATTTCCCCGTATTTGGACTTCAAACAATCTCCATAAATCCTGAGAAAAATCCCATGCTATTTATAGCCTATGATTAACTCTAGAGTAGAGTTTCATAGCTATACTCCATTGTTTGATCAGCTTGTGTAATTCCAAATGAAGTTTCACCCTTGTATCTCTACGTACTTGAGTACGTACATGTGTAACCTGAGAAATCATGGCTATAGGGACCTGTGACACACTCAACAAACAGATTAGAACAGTTCAGTAGGGTTTGTTATCATCAAACATAGGTTAGGATGCTGTTTCCAACAATCTCCCCCTTTTGATGAGAACAAACCAGACATTAAGATTACATCAAAAATGCGTGAAGTGTGTGAGTGTGTGAAGCATGAATATGAGCATGAATGGCAAAATGATATGCTCCCCCTATTGACATGCTCCCCCTATCTCTGACATGCTCCCCCTATTGACATGCTCCCCCTATCTCTGACATGCTCAATCTTAATATTTCTCTCCCCCTTTGTTTTCATCAAAAAAAATGTATGAAATAGCATATGAAGAATGGAAAATTGAACATTATAAAGCAAAACAAAAGGCAATACATTGATGACCATAATGAATAAAGAAGCAATAAGCACTAAGTCATAACTACCATAATTCATCTCCGTGCTCAAGTGTGATGATCAAATGTGTAGTACATATGGAGAGGTAATAAGGAATACAGCCTGTCATATCCAACTTTTCAACTGAATATATGAACGTCAATGATTGAGTTTCCCCTTCTCATGTAATATGAGTTCAAGTTACCAATTCCAAACATAACCGATAAGGATGTTTAAATGTGAAGTGGCAGTGCTTGACAGACTTAACACCAACGCTAAAAAATGACATTTATAGCATAAGTTGGATGTCCAAGGGTAGTATCAAGGACTTGGATCGTATCCATTTTTCATACGAAGCTCTGTGTATATATTTTGAAGACACTCGTCTTGCTATTCTTTTTATACACGTATATTTTGATGAGAGCTTTTCTTTTTACCCATGCCTTGAAACATCATATCCCATTAAAACATAAATTAGTCCACCAACAACCACTTTTCTTATTCAATATTTCAAATCCATATCAAAAAACATTTTGATCTGTGTAAGTGTGATTGGAAGATGAAAAACGTTAGTTACTCATTAATGAATATGACCTAATTAAGCATGTAGTCTTTAAATGCAAGCATTGTTAAGAATATAATATTCAAAATCCATAAGACATATGTTTTGCATTTAAGGCTGTTTCTGATGAAAAGTGCAAAAAGAGGAGATAGACATTCCATTTCCCCTTTCTTTTTATATTTTTCTTTTTCATTTTTTTATTTTTTTTTTGTAGCACACCACACAAAAACAATAAAAGCACACCAAATAATATTTTCACTCTAAATATGATCAATAATGCCCAGTTCTAGACGTAGACGACAAAAGCGATCTTCTGGCAAAGGTTTTGTAAAGATATCTGCCAACTGAGAATCAGTAGAAATATATTCAATGGATACATCCTCTTTTGCCAAATGATCTCTAAGAAAATGATGTCTTACGTCTATGTGTTTTGTCCGAGAGTGATGAACAGGATTGTTAGAAAGATCTATAGCACTCTTACTATCACATCGTAATGGAACTTTTCTAAGATCCAAGCCGTAGTCAGACAGGGTTTGCATCATCCAAAGTACTTGGGCACAGCAACTGCCAAGGGCAATATACTCAGCTTCAGTAGTGGACAAAGCAACATTGTTCTGCTTACGACTAGACCAAGAAACCAATGAATGTCCTAGCATAAAACATGTTCCACTAGTGCTCTTTCTATCAATCATACTACCAGCATAATCAGCATCAGCAAATCCAATTAAATCAAATAAACCACATGAAGGATACCAAAGGCCTAAAGATGGTGTGTGAATCAAATACCTAAAGATCCTTTTTATGGCAATTAAGTGTGACTCTTTTGGACAAGCTTGAAAACGTGCACACAAACAAACAGCAAACATTATATCGGGCCTAGACGCTGTTAAGTAAAGGAGAGAGCCAATCATACCTCTATAAATCTTTTGATCCACGTCGATTCCTTTTTCATCTTTTTCCAACTTCGTCGTGGGACTCATGGGAGTTCCAATTCCTTTTGCCTTTTCCATCCCAAACTTTTTCAATAGTTCTCTGATGTACTTGGTTTGCGATAGGAAGATGCCTTCTGCAGTTTGCTTTACTTGGAATCCCAAAAAAATACTTCAGTTCTCCAACAAGGCTCATCTCAAATTGATCCTGCATGACCTTCTCAAACTTTTGACATAAAAGATCATCAGTAGCACCATAAATAATATCATCAACATATATTTGTACGATGAGAAACTGATTATGATCATGCAAAATAAAAAGTGTGTTGTCTGCACTAGCCTTTTTAAAATCATTTTCCAAAAGATAAGCACTAAGGCGATTATACCAAGCTCTAGGAGCTTGCTTAAGACCATGTAATGCTTTTTGAAGTTTAAAAACATGGTGTGGAAAATCATGACTTTCAAAACCAGGGGGTTGTTCAACAAACACATCTTCTTTCAGATAACCATTTAAAAATGCACTTTTCACATCCATTTGCTTCAATTTAAAACCTTTAAAACTTGCAAAAGCCAGCAATATTCTAATGGCTCTAATCTAGCAACGGGTGCAAAAGTTTCATCACAATCAATTCCCTCAATCTGGCTATATCCTTTGGCAACTAATCTTGCCTTATTTCTGATTACATTTCCAGATTCATCAAGTTTGTTTTTGAAAATCCATTTAGTGCCAACAATTAGGTAATTATCAGGTCGGGGCACTAATGTCCAAACATTATTTCTATCAAACTGATTAATCTCATCATGCATGGCCATAACCCAACTTTCATCAGTTAAAGCGATTTCAACGTTCTTAGGTTCAATTTCAGAAATGAAGTCACCATGAATGCATAAGGCACACAAGTTATTGAAAGTGGATCGAGTGCGTATACCTTCCGTAGGAGTCCCCATGATCAGCTCAGGTAGATGATGTGGATTAAACCTGAGCTCTCCTCTTTCCAATCTATTTCCTTGTGGTACTTCTGGTTCAGCTTCCTTTTGGCCTTCAGATGGTTCAGCTATGTTTTCAGGCTCTGTAGTTTCCTTGTCTGCATCTCCAGCTTCAGTTTCCCTGCAATTTAAAGGATCTATTTCAGCTTCATCAAATTTCACATTAATTGACTCAACAACAGTTAAGGTTCGTTTATTGTAGATCCTGTATGCTTTGATCCTTGATGAATATCCTATGAACACTCCTTCGTCTGATTTGGATTCAAATGTTCCCAGCTGATCTCCTGTGTTTAAAATGAAACACCTGCATCCAAATACTCTGAAATATGAAATGTTAGGAGTCTTGCCATGCCACAGTTCATAGGATGTTTTGTTCATTAAAGGTCTAAGCATAACCCTGTTGCAGACATAGCAGGCTGTATTCACTGCTTCGGCCCAAAAATACATAGGAAGAGAATAATCATTAAGCATGCTTCTTGCCATCTCTTTTAAAGTTTGATTCTTTCTTTCGACCACCCCGTTTTGTTGAGGTGTTCTAGGAGAAGAAAATTCATGTAATATCCCTTTTTCAAAACAGAAGTTTTCAAAAACAGAGTTTTCAAATTCACCACCGTGATCACTTCTAATTTTCATAATTGAAAGATTTCTCTCATTTGAAACTTGATTACAAAAATTTTGGAAATTTTCAAAGGAATCCGATTTCTTGGCTAAGAAGTAAACCCATGTATATCTAGAAAAATCATCGATCAAAACAAAACAAAATCTCTTCCCATTGAGGCTAGCAACATCGGTAGGCCCAAATAAATCCATATGAATCAATTCTAGGACTCGTGAAGTGGTAACTTCCCGAATTCCCATAAAAGTGGATCTAGTTTGCTTACCTTTTGTGCATGCAACACACAACTTACCATTCTCGTACTGTTGATGTGGCAAGCCTCGGACCAGGTTTTTATTCTCCAGCTTATGTAGCAACTTCATGCTGGCATGTGATAGTCTCCGGTGCCATAGTATAGCCTCCTCCTCCCTGCCAATCAAACATTTAGCAATTGTCATTTCTTCAATCATTATTGTATAAACATTATTTTTCCTATTGGCTATGAAGAGGGTATTATCTGTGACCGAGTCATAAATTTTACAAATTTTCTCATCAAAAAGTACTTTCATACCTTTGTCACAGAGTTGGCTTATGGAGATGAGGTTGTGTTTGAGATTTTCAACCCAGAGGACGTCAGAAATTTTAAAAGTATTGTTGCCAAGAATACCTTTACCCATTACCTTGCACTTGCCGTTGTCCCCTAATGTAACACTTCCTCCTTCTTGCTTCACGAGGCTAAGGAACTTGTCGCTGTTCCCTGTCATGTGTCTTGAGCAGCCTGAATCCAAATACCACTCACATATTTGTTCCTTAGCCACACTGAGTCCCTACACATAAGAAGAACAAGGTATGTGTGACCTGGGTAGCCAAATAGGTCCATAATGGTTAGTCATAGTACCTTTCGGAACCCATACTTGTTTGAACTTCATGTTTTGGTTCTTATAACGACAATTTCTATATAAATGCTCAAAAGAACCACATGTATAACATTTGGCATTCCGTTTCTTTTTCTTGATGTAATGATTTTTCTTTATCATGTTTTCATTATAAACATTTCCAAATCCTAGTCCTTGTTTATCGTTTTTGATTGACTGGTATCCAAGAATGATGTCTAGTGATTTCCTTCCTACACCAAATTTTCTGATACTCAGTTCTAAATCAGAGACTTTGGATTTCAAAAAGTTGTTTTCATTTATAAGCATGACACTTTTATTTATAAAACTCTTTCTAATATTATCTTCATTTTTAGCGAGAGTTTCTATTCTTTTATTTAGGCCAACAATCTTTTCATTACCATTCTTAATTTCTAGCTTTAATGACGCACAAGTCTGACAAGGTATAGCTTCAGTAATACTAGATTTTCCTTTGATTTTTTCAATGGTAATTTTGAGCGATGCAATTTCATTTTTCAATTTTATTTCATTTTGCAAATCATTATAATTTTCCTGCTGTAGTTGGAAATTCATTTCTTTATAATTTTCTATAGAGGATTCAAGAGAAGTAATTTCTGAATTCATGTTTTCACAAATGTTCATTAATTCTGGTAAAGAAAATTCATCTCTTACCTTGTTCGTGTCGCTTTCACCTATTAGGCAACGTGATGATTGCGCTACCTTGTCATGTGGTTCGTCTTCGTCGTCTTCGTCCCATGTTACCACAAATGAATCGTTTTCTCCCATCAGGCAAAGTGATGATTGCGCTACCTCGTCTTGTGGTTCGTCTTCGTCGACATCGTCCCATGTTACCGCAAATGATTTCCCTTTGGCTTCGGATGACGCGTTCTTTGTTGGACAATTTTTCATGAAATGTCCAAATTTCCTACAGTTGAAACATTGAACACTTTTAGTAGTATTCTGTTCAGACGAGGAATTCAAAGGATTAAACTTATTAAAATGATTGAACCTTTTTGCCATTTCAGATTTTCCGGCAGGAGTTCTGATGAAGCGTCGGAATCCTCTGACCATCAGTGCATGTTCCTCGTGAGATCTTCTTTGTCACTTTCTTCGGCTTTGAGAGCGATGGTCTTTAAAGGATTAGCCTCACCTTTCTCTCTTGTCTCGACGGTTTTGAGTTCCAGCTCATGGGATAAAAGATTCCCAATCAGATCATCCAGCTTCAGCTTAGTGAGATCTCTCGCTTCTTGGATGGCCGTTACTTTAGGCCGGAAGGAACTAGGAAGCGCTCTTAGGATTTTCCGAATGAGGTCGATGCTGTCGTAAGACTTTCCCAAGGCTTTTGAGTTGTATACGATGTCGGTGAAGCGAGTGTACATGTCCTTGATGGATTCTCCTGGTAGCATGTGGAGACCATCGTACTCTGAGCTCAGCAGCGCTAATCTGGACTCCTTCACCTGAGAGGTTCTTTCGTGAGTGACTTCGAGAGTGTTCCAGATTTCCTGCGCAGTAAGACAAAGAGATATACGGTTAAACTCAGTTCTGTCAAGTGCATAGATAATTGCATTCATAGCTTTACCATTCAGAGCATAAAGTTTGTTATCGTTATCATCCCATTTATCTTCTGGTTTTGGTACATCAATATCTTCAATTTTGATTGTGGGTGGGTGATAGCCTTTAGCAACAGTTTTCCAAATTTCAAGATCTGAAGAGACTAGGAAAATTTTCATCCTAGCTTTCCAGTAAGCAAAATCAGTCCCATTAAATTTGGGTGGTCTAACTGTAGACTGTCCTTCAGCAAATGCTGAATCATATGTATTCATTATGAACTAGACTCAAATGGCCAGGCCTGGTGCTCTGATACCACTTGTAGGATCTAAATAAGGCCTAGAGGGGGGTGAATAGGCCTTTGACCAAATTATCGCAAGATAAAAATTAAGCCTAGTTTACAGCATGCAGTTTAGGAATCGGACAATCAACGCATTCACAGAAGACACAGAATTTAACGTGGTTCGGTCTCCCAAGACCTACATCCACCCCAAAACAACATCACTAAAATTGATTCTTTAAGCAGTTACAGTCACACAAGATTAGAGCCCCAACTCTAACCACACTGGCTAACCCTAGCTCACCAAAGCCCAAAAAGAATAACAATATAATGATGCTCTCCCAATCCGATATGCCCCAACAACTCGGATTTCCCAAAACAATATAGTGGAAGAAAGTGTAAACCAAAATCTCAACGACAAATAATACAACGTATTCACAAATAAATAAGATCAAGAGTTTAGAAAGCGCATTTGTGAAGATCTCTCTGGTTGTCGTCTTTCAGCACATCAGTAGCTTCGCAACGCTTCTTACGGAATGATGATCTGATGTCTGTAGAAGAAGTAGTCGCTGTCCCCGTGAAAGTAGTCGGTAGAAGTTCCTCACTCAAAGTGATCTCATTTGCTGCACAGGAGGAACTAGCTGCTCAACTTGCTATCACTGCGTCGGGGATGAAGTCACGGTCGCAACGCTTCTTACGGAACTCAATTTGGATCTCTAGAACTCCATTTGTTGATGAAAATGTGAAGAGATGTACATTGGTATATATATGATCAGCTTAACGGGTCTGTGCACTGTGCGAGGGGATCCGCTAACGTCGGCTTCACGGGTTTAAAGCCGCTGGGACCCGCATCCGTACTTTTCGCGCTGTCGGCAACCGTCTGATCGTCGATGGACGGATGAGATCACGCCACGTCGCTGCGGATTCGCGCTGTCGCCGCCCGCCTTTGTTGAGTCGGCGCCGCCTCAGCTGACTTGAGTCGGCAGAGTCTGGACCGTTGGATGATGATCCAACGGCGGAAATGATGACACGTCGCCAGCAGCTGAGTCAGCTGCGCCCGCCTCTTGCGACTTCGTCTCGATTGGTAGGTGGCCGTTGGATCTTGATCGAACGACGCGCAAGCAGCCACGTCGCCCCACTTCGAGCGACCCTCAGATGTGGAATGGACGGCCCAAATCATGCCACGTCAGCCGTATGGAGCTGCGATGAAGCGTATAAATGCACAGTGCCGTATGCCGTATTTGCTGAGTATTTTCACTGTATTCTTGCGTATTTGGGAATCAAATAAATCCCAAAAATTCTGAAATAATTCTCAAAAATCCCATTGCTTCATATTGACATGTGAGAATTTTTTCAACTCATTTCACTTCTTGTAGAAAAATTTTCTTCTTTGTATACTCAGTATTTTCTCGTATTTCCTCGTATTTGGACTTCAAACAATCTCCATAAATCCTGAGAAAAATCCCATGCTATTTATAGCCTATGATTAATTCTAGAGTAGAGTTTCATAGCTATACTCCATTGTTTGATCAGCTTGTGTAATTCCAAATGAAGTTTCACCCTTGTATCTCTACGTACTTGAGTACGTACATGTGTAACCTGAGAAATCATGGCTATAGGGACCCGTGACACACTCAACAATCAGATTAGAACAGTTCAGTAGGGTTTGTTATCATCAAACATAGGTTAGGATGCTATTTCCAACACGTAGGTGGGCTAATCGACCGAGTAGCCCGAATCACTTCTTTTAAGCAAGCAGCTAAGGTGCCTGCTCAACTGAGCAGGTGCCTCAGTGATCGGTCCATATTTTACACCTTTTTTCTGCATATTTGCATGCCATTTTGATCGTACATATCGTGATTTTCACGATTATTCGACGATATTGCGTTACTTTTCACTATTTCTTGTTTTTCGGATTTCAGGAAATATGGAGCGATCGGGAGCAAAAATGAGCTTAAGGGATTTGCACGCGTGCCGGAGCATCGCTCATGGCCTTATTGAGGAGATAACGACACTGGACGATGAGCGGGAGAATAAGAAGATCGATAGAAGGGAAGAGGAGGCGAGGAAGAGAAGAGTGGCTTCCAGATACAGGCCACTCGGCCGAGTAACACAGCCCACTCGGCCGAGTGAAGGAGCGTACTCGGCCGAGTACGACTAATACGAAGATGCCTTGTGCCGTAATGCACTCGACCGAGTGGTTACTTTCACTCGGCCGAGTAGAGAACTCCACTCGCCCGAGTGAGTCAGGACTTCTGAAGGAAATCGAAGCAGACTCTTTGGAATTCTGGGGAGCACAGCACAAGACCCACTCTGTCGAATAGGAAGTCCACTCGACCGAGTGATAAATCCCACTCGGCCGAGTGACGCAGAGTGCCAGAGTGCCCGAACCCCTAGCTTCTCTGTTTTTATTTGGATTTGGCACTCGGCCGAGTGCGATTTCCACTCGACCGATTAGCGCTGCCAGCCTGTGTCGAAAAGTAGGGTTTTGGGCTACGCAGGGGCAATTCTGTCAGGATTTTTTGGACGTTTTGGGCATGTATTTAAGCCCAGATTTTATCCTAGCTTAGGGAGAGACCAGATAATAGATTTTAGCTTAATTCTAATTGTAATTTCCCTTTGGAGATTGAAGAACTCAGATCTGGTTTGTCAATTTCTATTGAGTTCTTGCACTTTATGAATTGTTCTCTTCAAAATCTGAATTGCAATATGTTTTCAATCATTGATTTTGTTATTGCTTTGATGAATTGTGAGTAGATTCGTTGTTCTAGGGCATAGTGATGAACCCTACGGATCTAATGCTATAATTGTGACGAATGAATTTCTTTGTTGCTAGAATTGCTAGAAGGTTGGATTGTGATTAATTTATTACGGATAGCTAGGGATTTCCATTGGCCCCGATTTTACAAGAGATTGGGCTCTGATCAATGGGAATGTCTAGATATTCGATTTAGAATTATAATCGAGATTCGCTAGGTTTTGTTTGTAAGAGATTAGGCCAAAGCTAGCAATTTTATTATAAATCTACACCCATATTCGTTTGCAAGAGATTGGACGAATACGAGCTATCACAATCTAGATCGTAACTCGAGTTTGCACGAGAGTGGGCTCGGGGTGCGATTGGACGATGATGTCGATCTTAATGCTAGTGGCTTAGATTAGGGTTTGCACGAGAGTGGGCCCTAATCTAGGTCTCTATAGACCGGTAACAGCGCGAGAGCGTGAGCTTGGTTCCCTATTTAGTTACGACTAGTTCACCTCAATTAAAGTCTAGTAACATTGAGATTCACGATTCACAAGGATGCATGATAATCCATAGTGGGGATTTCCCAGCCCTAGACACTTTTATAATATTGAATTTGAATTGTTAATTGAACGATCGTGACACCAACATTCCAAAAATCGCCTTTCCACCAATAGCTTAGTGATTAAGATAGAGTACCATATTAGTCCGTCCTCGTGTTCGATACCCACTCACCACTACACCGTGCGCTTGCGGTAAAACTACAATTGTTTGCCGGGTGTATATCAGGGAGCGATCACTTGGTCGGCGACATGTGGGCCGCAAACTTCCAGATTTACAGATTCTCGCGTAGGGTCCACCCTCTATGTATTTAAGACATTTTTCCTGACGTTTTACATGGCTTTTGATTATTTTTAGTGAGGAGAGATTTAATTAGTTGTTATTTAGATCTAGAGATTCAATGAGAGCCACCGAAGTACGTCGAAGCTCTAACCCACGAGAGTGGTATGAGCTGAGAGACCAACCACATAAACCCAATGCAACGTAAGAATCCTATTCTAATATCGACCTCCGATGGTCCTAGTGGTGATTCCTAAGGCCCTAGTTTATTTATATTGAACCAACAACAACATAAAACTACCAATCCTCCAATCGACTGCTACCTCATTCTGAGATCTAGAAATACACTGAGACTCCAATACACGGTCACTGTCCCTGTGGGATTCGACAACCTTTTATACTATAATTTGACACCGTCCGCTTGCGGATAGAACTCAGAGTCAACACCTAGGAACCATACTGCGCCTGACCACTGTGACACCGCCAGGTGGATGTTAGGTGTAAGTTCTGGGTGCGATCAAGTTTTTGGCGCCGTTGTTGGGGACAATTACGGTATTACTCAGTTTATTTTTATTTAGAAGAATCTGCTAGCAAATCTTATCATGTTACGGTGTTACACAGTTACGGTGTTACTCAGTTTATTTCCTATCCTTCCACCCTTTTTATTATCATCTCATATCCTTCCACCCTTTTTATTATCATCTTGCTATGCATGGTACTTTCTAAGTTGTTTTGTGCATGATTACTCGCTTCGGAACAGTTAATAAAGAACTACTATTTGATCCTAAAATCGAGAAGACATCAAGAACTCTCAGGGCCTCGACTAGGGGATAGACCCCCTCTGATCCGATGGAAGAAAATACCGCCACTCTACCTTATACCAGGTCCATCCAGAACCACATGAAACCGAGCTTCGGGAACAATTCTTCCATTCTGAGACCGCAACTGACAGCAAGTAGCTTTGAGATAAAGACCAGGCTCATAAATCTGATGCAGCAGGATCCCTTCTATGGAAATCTACACGAGAACCCGAACCATCACATCGACACTTTTCTGGTGAAGTGTGATACGTTCATGACTAAGGACGTGTGCAAAGACGCGATAAAGCTAAGGCTCTTTCCCTTCACTCTAAGGGATACGGCTACGTATTGGTTACGGGCCCACCCGTCTAACCACTTCACTTCGTGGGAGCAACTGGCGCTTGCTTTCGTAAACAAAGTTTACCCACCGTCAAAAATGGTGAGGATTAGAGGAGCTATCTCCAACATTAAGCAACTGCTACAAGAGTCGCTCTACGAAGCCTGGGAGAGGTTCAAGGACCTTCAGCATCATTGCCCACATCATGGGATCCAATCTTGTGATCTAGTACAAAGCTTCTACAACAGTCTGCAGCCCAGTACGAAGATGATCATCGATACCGCCATGCAAGGCGCCCTTCTAGACAAGTCAGCAGATGAAGAAATCGACCTGCTGGAACATATGGCAGTGAACAACCAACAGTGGAGCGAGGAGCACACCATTATCACTAGGACTCCTAAGGTAAAAGCTGTTAGCCACCTCGATTCTCACATTGAAACTTAGTGCAAGCAGGTGGCTAGTATCGAACAGTGGTTGGATGCCATTCCAACAACTACCAGTGCTTCAGCCTATCATCCTCAAGAGGAATATGGGAAGGAAAGCTATGTTCCCAATGAGGGACCTTATGACGAAGCCGAATCATCTGAGCAAGTACAATATGTACAAGGAGATGTGCGAAATCAGTGGCAACATCCGGCTGCAAGGAATCACCCCGGATTGTCCTATGGAAATCCAAGTGGAGGGCTGCAACCTCCACAGTTTCAGTGGCCACCACTCCCTCCTCAACAACAACAAGGACCACCACCACATCATCAACAGAGAGGTTTAGGCCATCTGGGCCGTATCGACCATCGGGCTACCAATTCAATCGCCCGCCTCAGTAAAACTATACACCAGTGCCACCATGTTCCAGTCTGGAGGCTACCTTAGATTCATTTATGAGCGAACAAGTAAAGTTCAACCAAGACATGTCTGCTCAATTCAAGAACATAAACATGTCGCTTGATGAGCTAAGGGGTCAGATGTCCCAATTACTTAAGCATCAAGGGAGGTTGCCTTCGCAACCGGAGCCGAATCCAAGAGCTCAAGCAAATGTTGTGGTCTCCGTTACCACACGAGGAGGAAGGATAACCAACGCTCTGATGGTGTCGGTTACAAATAAAGAAAAAGTTACAAATGAGGATGTCCCTATTGGCAATGATGAGGAAGAGGCTACCGATGAGCCTATCATGAACGGAGAGAGGGAGGCTTCACCTTCCACCGTACCCACCATCACACCGGTACCAAAGGACGATGCAACTACTTCCAGTAAGCCATCTCCTAAGGACGCCGCCAAGGATAAGGGAAGTCGACCCCCTCCGCCGTATCCGCAGAGGCTAGCTTTAGCAAAAATGGAGAAGAAGTACGCAAAGTTTACTGAACTTCTGAAGGGCATTCAACTCAACATCCCTTTTATGGATACCATTATAGAAATTCCTATCTATGCAAAGTTTTTGAAAGACCTCATCATCGGAAAACGGAAACATAAGGAAGTGGAGCTTTTGGAGGATTCAACTTCCATCATAAAGAACCATCTCCCGAAGAAATTACCGGATCCGGGAAGCTTCACAGTGCCATGCTCTATTAGAGGTACGCCTATCAACCATGCATTGATCGACTTGGGAGCGAGCATCAGCTTGATGCTGCTCTTCATATTCGAAAGGCTACAAACCGGAAGTGAGTTGGAGCCCACAAACATGTCTATACAAGTAGCGGATCACTCAATCACGTATCCGGTAGGTATTGCCAGAGATATCATTCTGCAAATACCTCCCGGATTATAGGTGCTGGTGGATTTTATTATAATGGATATGCCGGAGAGAGGGAGTTCCCAACTCATTCTTGGCCGTTCTTTCATGGCGACGGCCAACGGCCTGATAGATGTTAGCGAATGGACTTTCTCAATGAATGTGGGTAACATTGAAGCCCAATTCCGGTTGCAAAAATCCATGAAGGAGAATATCCGAGAAGAAGGAGCGAGTTAACTGGAGCTCTTAGAAGATGATGCTATATGGGAGTATACCGCTGAAGGGGTCATAAAGGAACCGATGAGGACAAGTGTTGATGACGATGGTGACTCCATCTACAACAAGGCGGTTGCCACCTATCTTCATCTGCTTGACGAGGAGCCCACAGACTACTCTTTGCACCTCCAAGAGCTGGAAGCCATCAACCACGTAGCTGAGTAGAACCATGGAGAGGAAGCATGCCAAATACCGCTGTACGGTATCGTTGGAAAGTATGATGCGCGCATCTCTTACGCGCCCAACAACAATTGAAGAACTTGAGGGAGTCGAGCTCATGACCCAAAACGAGCACTTATCGGGAGGCAACCCGACTTCTTATATCTTAGATTTTCTTCTTTTTCAATTTTTGTTATGCTTTATCCATCCCAAAAACCAAGTAAAAACGCTTTCCATTCCATAAAAATGCAAAACTACAAAGATCTGACAAGTTCTCCTTCCTACAGGTCGAACGTTGAGGGGAGCACGCGAAACGATGTATTAAATGGAAGGAAGCCAGGGGAAGGACAGTCGATAAAAGAACAAGTTTAGGGGAAAAGAGTAACATGTGACTCGATCGAGTAGGCACCTACTCAGTCGAGTAGAAGAGAGTGCAAGAAAAGCAAAGGAAAATGGCGTTCTGCCTACGCGGCCCAAGTAGCACTTACTCGGTCGAGTATCCGCTTACTCGACTGAGTATCCATCTGCTCGATCGAGCTAAGGAAAGCACAGAGAAATGGTGAAAAAAATGGCGTTCTGCCTACGCGGCCCGAGTAGCCCCTATTCAGTCGAGCAGCTGAGGGAGTACTCTAAACTTCAATTTCGATATATTTTATTTTCTGACTCGACCGAGCAGTTACGCTGATCGACCTGAGTTACGGGAACTTTATTCATACGGGGCCCATGATCTGATCAAGTCGAGTTTATTAAAACCTAACTCGACATTATTATACCCTAATCCTATTCGGTTTTCCACAAATCCCGCTGCTCGAGCATCCCCAACCCCCTCACCAACTCGACCCGCCCGCTACCGTCGACGTCCCCTCTGCTATCCTTGCCACCGGCCACACCACCACTCCGGTCCGCCCTCTCTCTCTCTATCTCTCTCTCTCCCCCTTTTCTTCCTCCCTCCACCTATCTCCCCCTATTTCTATCTCTCCCGTCTAAATTCACCCCCCCCTCCACCCTGGTGATCACCGGAGCAACGCCGTCGGCATCGCCCAGTGCCGGCGGCGCCTCCCCAAAACACCGTTCCTCCACCACCCCTTCACACGCCCCTCCCTTACCCCCTCTCCTATTAAAACACCCCCCCCCCCCCGCCCATGTCCTCTCCTATTGAAACACCCCCCGCCCCCCATCAGCCCTAAGGCAACCGGGTATACTCGACCGAGCACAATTAGTGCTCGGCCGAGTCATCCACCCGCACCCCCTCACCGTCTGACCTATTCGACTGAGCACACTTGGTGCTCAATCGGATACGCCTCCCACCACTGCACCACCACTGCCCGACCACTGCACACTTGGTGCACACTTGGTGCTCAATTAGTGCTCGGTCGAGTTCCCACACACGTCTTCCCCTACACACTACTTCTGCTCCCACTGATATTATTTTCTCCTTCTATTTCAGATACATTGCACCTACAGAGGAGGACACTTCCCGGAGCAGCTTGTGGGATACCTCGGATTAGCAGACAAGCACGTGCCCGATCACATCGCTCTTGCCTCGACCGTCTTGTTGGTACACTCTACCCTCTCTTTATTTTTATTCCGACACACTCCGTATGCCTGTATCATGATGCCTCCTTGCACTAGGGGGAGGCAACCCACACCTGCATGTCGTGGGAAGAGGAAGGCCACTGACGACTCCTCTTCTCAGCCCACATGCTGCACTCGTCATGCCGATTCACCCACCACCGAGGAGGAGTACCTGGGCGATTCGTCGTCATCGTCCGACTCCTCAGACTATGCCACCACCCTCCCACTCACCATACTGCCCCCCCCCACGATCACCCACCACATCGCCCACACATCCCCGCCACTTTCGGCCACATCCCCACTACTGCACCATCAGCCCCTCCCGTCGATCTGTCTTCGTGGGGGTGGACATTCGGCATCACCTTTCGGGACGATGCACACCACGATCGCTTCGTCACGTTGTCGCAACGGAGGATCGTTCCCACACAGTTCATCCACCTCCCCACCCTCCGATGCCTAGGACTCCTGTAGGGGGTCCATTGGCTTTACCGCACCATCGGTTTCGACCGACTCCTCGCCGCCCATGCCCCCACCTACACCCGCCTCACTCTAGAGGCGTTGAGTTCCATTGTCCGCACCTCGGCTGGCGATGGAATTAGCTTTCGGCTGATGGACCACGACTTCGTGGTCAATACGCCCAGATCCGATCTCACTTCCACTTTCCAGCCATCCCTGACCCCCACGCTGCCTTCTCCCCAGACTACGAGCTGGCCACATTTGATGCCTCTGCTTTCTGGCATCGCATCCCTAGTCTAGACCATTACCGGCCCAGTCGGGGGAAGGCATTGTGCATTGTGCACCCTTGCCTTCGCTAAGCCCAGCGAGACCACGCCACCACCATTTTCTGCATGCCAGAGGTCGGGACCATGTCCCTACCCGAGCTTTCCCATCTCGGGAATGACCTGACCACTGCGCTACCACCCTGACGGCTCCCTCCACCCCTTCGTCCTTTCCGACACAGCCCACTGGCTAGGTTACCACCTCCTACAGACCGCCCACACCCGCTTCGCCACGGGTATCTGCTGCGGCGGATTTTTCACCATCTTCGCACGAATGCTGCGCCTAGATCTTTCTGATGGCCTAGTTACCCCCCTGGCCCCACGCGCTTAACTTTGGTTGTGCTTGAGCAAATGCATATCATCTGACCATATGGGGCACATCACTGGGCCTATCTTTTAGGTACCCATCACACACCCCACTTTGCCCTTCATGCCCCTCACTTCACCACCGTTGTGCCAGTCCAGCAAATCTGGATGATCGATAGAGTCTTCCCACTTCCAACCCTCCACGTCCTCCACCCCCCCAGAGCACCCGTCAACCTTGACGCCGACGACTGGGTGCTCAGCTCTTCTGAGGACGAGGAGCCCGACCTGGCCGCCATTGTGGCTGCCCAGCCAGCACAGCCTGTGCACCATCTGCCACCAGGAGGCACTACCTTCTCCACCTCTGTCACCACCACACTGTAATGCCCGGCTAAGCTACTGCACAAGTACTAGAGGGGGGTGAATAGTACTTTAAAATAATTAAGAAGATAATTCCTAATTATCTTGCAAACTCTGCCAACAATGTGGAAATACGAAAATATAAATATTAGACACCAAAGAAAACAATCGCAAACAAGAAATTTAACGGGTTCGGATCCACCCAAGTCTCCCCGACTTGTTCCCAGTGATCCTACGTCCCAACCACCTGGATCCCCTCCGGATACTTGAGTTAGAAACCCTAACTCAAGATTTGCACTATGAAATTCTTGTAGAAAACCTCTACAAGATCAAATCATACACAAATCGAAATGTGACTCCCACAACCCGGGATCAAAAACAAACTCTCACAACCGAGAGTGAATCACTTGCAATATTCAAAGTAATTTGAAATAGAAATTCTTACCGACAAAATCATATGCCTTGAGTATACTTACGAATTAGGGCAAAACAGATTTTGGGGAAGATGAAGATGCACCAAACCCTAGCTCCAAGTAGATGACCAGCAATGGAGTCCTAGGTGGATGTTGGTGACATAGAATCAAGCACTTGGCTTGGAAGGCTCACAATCAATGAATCTCTCTTTTGAAACAAGAGTGAGGGAGAGATTCTTGAATGGAAATGAATGAGCTTTGAATGAGATTGAATGCTTTCTCTTTGATCTCTAAACTTCACTTAATATCAGCCTTGAGTGCAATGAATGCAGCAATCCAAGTATATATAGGATAGAGGAAAGAGAGAGCAAAAATCATGGCATTTAATGCTCCAACGGCTCTATTCTGAAGCAAACTAGTCGGTCAAAGAAGGATCACTGACCGACTAGTTCATCAACTAGTCGGTCGGTGAAACAACATGAACCGACTAAGAGGTGAACAGTGAATAGATGAAGTTCAGACTTAAAGAACTAGTCGGTCCAAGAAGACTTGCCAACCGACTAGTTTCACAACTAGTCGGTCGGTGAGTGAATTTAGACCGACTAAGAGATAAAACAAATAGTCTGAGAACAAATTGAATTAGTCGGTCCAAGAACAAATGTTGACCGACTAGTTCATCAACTAGTCGGTCGCCAAATGTACATAGACCGACTAACGATAAACAGTAGCTCAGGCTCAAAAATGGAAGTTCAACTAGTCGGTCCAAGAAGGATTCCTAACCGACTAGTTTCACAACTAGTCAGTCGGTGAACCTTCTTTGACCGACTAACTGTAAACAGTAACTGAGCTAGAAATTGAGAAGGCAAACTAGTCGTTCCAAGAAGCTTTGCCGACCGACTAGATCACCATCTAGTCGGTTGGTTCCTTCTTGAACCAACTAACATGCACAAGAAGTCGCGAATCGAAGCACGAAGCTTCGAAAAAGTTCGTATGGACTTTTACTAAGATCCTAGCTCTAAGAAATGAGCGTTATGAAGATTAAAACGTAAGACCTACTCAAGGCTTAACATTCTACGGAACGAAGCTAAAAGACAATAAATAAACTTGACGAACCGTCTTCGAAAGCTTCGATCGAATCTTCATGCTTCAATAATGGTCCTTGAGCTTCAACGAAGCTTTAGGCATACGATCACGCGGTTTGAGAAGTCTTGAGATGTCGCATTAGATGTTCATAGAAGTTTGGTGACAATCTCTATAACTGCGATCACAAAGAGTTAGTTCACGATATATTTATGTTTGTTCATCATCCAAAACCAAATCCGGGGAGTCCAATATCCAACATTCTTCCCCTTTTTGGTGATGACAAACCAACATAAATAATAATAAAAAATAATGATTCAAATGTAATTTACTTACTCCCCCTGCATTGATGACACGTTAATTCCAAATTAAATAATAATCATACGCATCAAGCAGACGAGGAAAGTAAAAAATGAGAATCCAATTATTGAAATTTAGGATTAGAAATCCATTTTTATATCTTAACTCCCCCTGAATCTAACATATCAAATTAGATTCTTGGAAAAATGCTTTAAATTATCATTTAGCTCATCGTCATTATTATATCTCTCCCCATTTGGCATTACCAAAGAGTGGGAGGAGATCAACGACAACAACAATGGCTTCAAATAAAAGCACGGGAGTCGTAGAATACGACCATGGTCCAAATGACACCAAAGGAAAATACGAAGAAAATCAAAGCGTGTCAATGAGACCAAAGTCGAAAATCGATAAATAAAATCATCAAAACTCAAATTAATTTTACGAATTGAGTTATGGAATATACTCTCCAATATCAACATTCTTGGTTAATTTAGTGCATGGAAAACAATTCTATGTTTCCGTAGAAATAATTTCTATTTAACCAAGTTATTTTCGTCGAGCGACGGAATCAATCATCAGAGACATATAAAGAACATAATATGCACAAGAGAATGAAATGTCAACATCGATGTATATATTAATATTAAACATGAGTACATCAAAATGATACGTCGACAACATACATAAACGATCCTCAGATCGAGGCACAAAATACATCATATCATACAGCTGATATCAGAGTATCACAAAACATACAAAAATCTCAAAACATCATATGAGATACATCAAAATACATCCAAAAATATCAAAAATCATAACCACCCACACTATCCTACCCAACTCTCTCACACTACATAAATCAGCCAATGTGCACAGGAGAGTCCTCAGAGAAGCTCAGGAGGCAACGGGAGGATCTGCAGTAGCAGCAGGCTCTGCAGGAGGAGTGGTCACAGCGATGGCAGGAGTGTCAATAGGAGCGACGGGAGTGGCCTCGGGAGCACCAGAAGAAGTACCCACCTACCTCAGGTATGGTGGCACCAGGTGTGCTCTCGGGGTCACCGACAGACGAAGCAACATCACCAGAAGTACCCTCAGGGGCACGAGCAATAGCAGAACGAACAAGCTCCTCGATCTCATCCTCATCCAACTCATCCTCGTCAGAAACTGACGGAGGGATATCAATACCCAAACGAGAAGCGATACGAGCAAGAATCTCCTCAGATCGAGCACAGCGAGACTCCACACGTTTCAACGAACGTGCGAGGTCAGCAAGAGTAGGAGAGGGAGCAGAAGCAGCTGAGGCAGAGGCTGAAGCTGAAGGGGTCATCCTCTGAACATGACGAAGCGCCGCAAGAGACTTCTTGACGGCCGTCGCATTCAGAGGGGGACTGAGAGGACGCTCATCATCAGGGGGCGGAGGGACACGGAAGTGGCGAAAGACAAGTGTCAACAGGCATGGATATGGGATGTGAGCAGACTTCGTGGACTTTCAGATACACTCGAAAGAATCCATCTTATCGAGAATGATCCTAGCCCAGTTAATCTCGCTCCCCATGAAGATGGCGTATATGAGTTTGAGGAAAGGCTGGGATGGCAAGGAAGATGAGCCGTTCTTCAGAAGGAGGCACGACTTCAAGATCAGATTAAGTACCCAAGCATTCGGCTTGAAGGACTTCGAGGGGATGCCAATCATGGTAGGAGGAATCTCATGAAAGATCTCGGCGAGCATCACCTGATCATGCTCAGAAATATTGTCGACTGAAATATCAGAAGGAAGAAGGCCAGACGAGGAGACACCTATCAAATCTCATAAGATTTCTGCCGTGAGGACTATCGGTGTCCCCAAGACAGTAGTCTCAATCGAATGGGTCTCGTCGTACTGACCGCGAACCCTATTGGCGTAGAATAGCTTGACAAGGCGAGGGTATAGATGTGGATTTGCCTTAGGATCAAATCGAAGATAATCGATAAGACTGCTAGACGACAGAAGATCAGCTAGGCCTGGGAAGTCAGAGAACTGTACGAAGTGCTCCAACAGCATCGGACAGTGTTCGATACGGTTATATGCTGCGAGACACATCGGGTCGTCGCGACATAAAGAGATATCGACACCACCAACTGGCATCAGACCCTTCCCCTTAGGCTGTCGTGTGCTAGATCGGAGTGGAGGAGTAGGATCCCGAGCGGTGTGCTCGGTCTCCGGAATGTATTCCGTGTCAGAATCGGAAGGAGGAGTGGGGGCACGGAATAAAGCTGGTGAAATAGGTTGCTTCCTAGGCTTAGGCTAGGATCGGGGCTTGGCGATCGCCGTCCTCTTCTTCTTAAGAGGAGGCGATGACGACGATGGATGGGTGGATTTAGATCAGCGTTTGGGTTGCGAGGGTTCCCTAGGAGGTGACTCTACGGTCATAGGTGAGGGACTCGATGGTCGGACCGGAATTCTTGTCTTCGCCATAAGCGTGACGAGACAACACAATCAAACGAGATCGATCTAGGAGTAGATACCCTAAAACAACCCTAGGCCGAAACCCGAGAAACAGAAATCGATACGAACCTAGGTCTAAAAACAGAAACCCTAACCCTAGACGTAGAGAAAGGGAAGGAGAATCACCTAAGGAGGAAGATCGACGGCCGGAGAAGGTGGAGATGGCCGGAGTTGGCCGGAAAAGATCGACACACGGCTGAGGGAGAGGGGAAGACGAGGGGTTTTTGGCTGAGAGATGGAATTCGCACCGACTAAAATGAGGAATAGTTGGTTAGAGTAGAGTTTAAGTCGATCGGAAGTCGAAAAGACGCAACTGTCCCTGAGCACTTAGTCGGTCAGAGTTCAAGCGCTGACCGACTAGATGACCATCTAGTCGGTCGACCAATGAGCTTGAACCGACTAAGTGCAAATAGTAACTGAAGCCAAATTTAGGGTTTGAGTTAGTCGGTCTGAGTTCATTCACTGACCGACTAGATGATGATCTAGTCGGTCGGTCAATGAACATGAACCGACTAACAGAGTTCAAAAATTTTAGAATTTGAAATTTTGAGTTCTCTCCTAATCGCACTTGGACGAAACATCGAAATACTCTTATTAATCATTATACTACCCCATTAAATATCGAAAATCTTAAATTTGACATTCATGAATAAATCGAGTATAAATTCCGAAAATTCAACGAAAAATCCAGAATATTCCAATAAATCTAGCATGTGCAAATATAAATGAAATTGATAGCATGCAAGATTATTGAAAAAATATGAATCCTAAATCTCGGATTCACCCATAATCCCCAATTCTTGACGCAACCGCACAAAGGAGTCTTCCTTTAGGGGTTTCGTGAAAATATCGGCGATTTGCTTCTGGGTTTCAACGTACGCTAATATGATGTCCTTTTTAGCAACATGATCATCTAAGAAATGGTGACGGACATCTATGTGTTTCGAACGGGAATGGTGTACTGGATTAGAGAGACATATTGCACTTTGGTTGTCCACCATGATAGGGCAAGTATCACAGTTTATACCAAAGTCTTTAAGAGTGTGTCTTATCTAAAGAACCTGAGCACACGCGGCACCGGCGGCAATATCTTCCTCCTCGGTGTTTGAAAGTGATACGGAATTCTGCTTCTTGGAAAACCAAGAGACAAGAGAATTTCCTATAAAATGGCAAGTGCCACTAGTACTTTTCCTGTCGGATTTGCATCCCGCATAATCTGCATCACTATATGAGATTAACTCAAATGTGCTAGATTTTGGATAAAGTAATCCAAAATCAAGTGTGTAACTTAACTAACGGAAAATACGTTTTACCGCTACAAAGTGAGATTCCTTAGGTTGAGACTGATAACGAGCACATACACATACGGTAAACATTATATCGGGCCTACTTGCGGTAAGATATAGTAAACTACATATCATACCTCGATATAGACGAATGTCTACATCTTTACCGCCCGCATCCTTATCAAGATGTGTAGTCGTGCTCATTGGAGTCTTCTTCCCAGAAGCATTCTCCATTCCAAATCGCTTTAGCAACTCCACCGTGTACTTGGTTTGGTGGATGAAGATTGCATCGTTCATTTGGCGAATTTGGAGACCTAAGAAATATTTGAGCTCACCCATGTGGCTCATCTCAAATTGATCCTTCATCACATTAGAAAACTCTTCGCAAAGAGTGAAGTTAGTAGCACCGAAAATAATATCATCAACATAAATTTGAACTAAAATTATATCATTATTCGAATACTTAACAAATAATGTGGAATCAACTTCTCCCATTTTAAAACCTAAATCCAAAAGAAAATTCTTTAAACGGTTATACCAAGCTCGAGGAGCTTGTCTCAAACCGTAAAGCGCTTTCTTAAGTTTGAAAACATGATTTGGAAATTTTTCATTTATAAAATCCGGAGGTTGAGAAACATAAACTTCCTCAACAACATCTCCATTTAAAAACGCACTTTTAACATCCATTTGAAAGAGTTTAAAATCTTTATGGCATGTAAAAGATAACAATAATCTAATAGATTCTAATCTAGCTTCCGGAGCAAAGGATTCTTTGAAATCAATACCTTCCTCTTGCTGATAGCCTTAAGCTACTAACCGAGCTTTGTTCCGGACGACGACTTGGTTTTCGTCGGTCTTGTTCTTGAAAATCCACTTCGTTCCTATGACGGTGTGGTTCTTCGATGGCAATGGAACAAGCTCCCAAACCTCATTTCTCTCGAATTGAATGAGTTCCTCCTCCATGGCAAGGATCCAAGCACTATCTTCGCACGCTTCAATAATATTCTTTGGCTCAATCGAGGGGGCAAAGGCACAATGAGCGAAGTAGTTCACTTGAGATCTCGTCTTGACACTATCATGAATATTGCCAATGACTTGCTCATGAGGATGGTCACGAACGATATGAAGCCGTTTGAAAATTCCCTGATCACTAGGAACATTCTCAAAAGATTCATTAGTCGGGTTAGTATCAATAGAATCAATAGAATTAGAATTACCAATTGAATCACATAAGACATCCATGGAGTCATCATCATTAGTAATTCTAGTAGGGACAAAACCTTCATTAAATGAGACATGAAGTGATTCCTCGATCGTTGAGGTTCGTTTGTTGTATATCCGGTAGGCTTAGCTACGGGAGGAATATCCAACAAATATCCCCTCATCGGATCTTGGATCAAATTTGTCCAAACTACCATACGTGTTTTTAACAAAACATTTTGCAACGAAAACTCGAAAATGTTTAACTTGAGGCAATCTACCAAACAACAATTCATAACAAGTTTGTTTGGTGACTGGCCTCAAAAGTATCCTATTAAACACATAGCAAGCGGTATATACCGCTTCCACCCAAAATTGATGGCCAAGTTGGCTATCATCAAGCATAGTGCGAGCACACTCCACTAGCGTCCTATTCTTTCTCTCAACAACACCATTTTGAGGAGGTGCGCGAGGGAATGAAAAGGTGTGTGTAATATCAACTTCATCACAAAAAGTTGAGAAAGACTCATTCTCAAATTCACCTCCATGATCACTACGAATAGTGACAATGGTGGTTTCAATGAGATTTTGTACTTTCTTAACAAAAATTGTGAAGTTTTCAAAAGCATCATTTTTATTACTTAATGAAAATACCCAAGTAAACCTAGAAAAGTCATCAATGATGACAAGTCCATATCGTGCATTTCCTAATGAAGCAACTCTAGTTGGCCCGAATAAATCTAGATGTAATAGCTCTAGAGGCCGCTTAGATGAAATGCTTTTCTTAGGTTTAAAAGACGATTTTGGAAGCTTGCCTCGTTGACACGAGTCACAAAAGATTTTCTTTTGAAAGACAAGCTTAAGGAAGCCTCTAATAGAATTTAACTTGGAAAGCTTAAATAGTGTTCCAAAGTTCACATGACCAAAACGTCGATGCCATAAGTGTTGTTCACTTGTGTTGGCAATGAGACATTGTTCATGTGATCTTGGAAGATCTAGGATATATATATCCTTATGGCGTGTGCCAGAAAACAATAAATCATTATTATATTTTCTTAAAATATGGCACATTCCTTTCGCAAAGCTAACTTTGTAACCTTTGTCACAAAGTTGGCTTATTGAAATGAGATTGTGGTTTAATCCTTTAACAAGGTAAACATCACTTATAAGTGGTTTAGAAGGATTACCCACTTTGCCAACACCTATGATGGTTCCGCTCTCGTTGCCTCCAAAGACTACCCGGTTTCCATTTGCAATGGGCACCACTCCGGAGAGCAATTGAGCGTCACCCGTCATGTGTTTTGAACACCCGCTATCGAGTATCCAATTGTTCTTGGAGTCAAATTTTTATTTGTTGCTCCGTTTCTTTCTCTTGAGTACCTAAAGATAGAAAATATCGTATCATGGTGCCCAAGGTCATTGGGTCCAAAAGATTAGACCTTTGGAAGCCAAGTCCAATTGGACTTAGACTTCCCCACATAATTATCACTATGCACTACATTCATGAAATAAGAATTCATGTAAACTTGTTTTTCATTCATGCTTGTGTCCTTTGGGCTCCAAATAGTGAAGATTTTGGGAGCCCTAATCCTATTGGGAGCATGCATGCATTGTTGATTTCTACGTGATGCATGTCGTGGATAGGCATAAGGAACATGATGAAATGGTACATTATGAGAATGGTTCATATGATGACGTGTGTGTACATATGCATGTGGAGGAACACGTGCATGAGGGTGTCTCACATGTTGTGCACGTGCCCGTGGATGTGTAGCATAAAAATCATCATATGTGTGAGCCGGTGGAGTAGGACGTGTGTTCCTACGTGGCATGGTATTGGTGTACATGTAAGCATGACCCTTCTTTGGAGGTCCACCCAAAGTGGGTTTCTTTCCAAACGAGGGTGTGTACGAGGAGGAAGCACCATTAGTAGATGAACTACCAATAGAGTGTTTGCTCCCACTTGTTGAAGCATCGGAAGTTGGCCTAACAAAGGTAGTGGCCGACTTGGATGAATTTCCCAACTTATACCCCAAGCCAATGTAGTGATTGGCCGGAATTAAGTCATTTAGGATATTATCCAAATGGTCCTTACCTTTATTGAATTTGTTAATTCGGCCTAATGTGCACTCATATTTCTCGGTGAGAGAATGCATTGAAGCATCCAAAGTGGATACTTGCGATGTGAGTGCATAAACACGAGATTTGAGATTCTCATTCTCAATACTCAAAGTTGAGTTTTGAGAAATTAAATCCGCCATCTCATGTTCATCCAATTCCTCAATATGAACATGTTCAAGTTGAGACTTGAGATTTACAATCTCATTTCTCAACTCTTCAACAACGGTGTCGTTGTTGGTGATGATAGTTTTAGGTGAGGTTTGGATACTAGCTAAATCATCTTTTACGTTAGTATATCTATTTACTAATTTAGTGTATTTAGACCATAATTTCTCATTAGCATTTCTAAGGTCATCCATTGTTACCTCATCGCCTTCATTGTCGCTATCATCGGAATAGGAATCTTTATCTTGCTCCTCTCTAGCCATGAAGTACATGTGTGCTTGCTCCACTTGCTCATCATGCGACTCTCCGCTAGAGGAATCCTTAGAGTCGGTGAATGTCCCGACAAGCCCCTTTTTGTACCCTTTCTTGTACTTCATGGACTTGTCGAACTTTGGCGCCTTCCACTTCTCCTTTTGCTTCTTTTGAGGACAATCCGCTTTCATGTGTCCTGGCTTATTGCATTTAAAGCACAAAGGAGAGGAGGCGTTAGTAGAACTAAACTTCGATTTATTTTTGAAGTTACCTTTCCGGAAGAACCGGTTGAACTTCTTTGCCATGAGGGCAATAGATTCAAAGTCCAAATCTTCTTCCGATTCTTCATCATCGGTAGATGTAGATGTTGATGGAGCGGCCTTGAAAGCAATAGCCTTTTTCTTTGGCTCGTCTTGCTTCAAGTAGGACTTCATCTTGTCCTGCAACTTCATCTTGCTATCCTTGCGTACCTCATACGACATTAAGGTACCCATTAGTTGAACAACGGTATAAGTTTTCATGTCATTACCTTCCTCAATGGCGAAGGTACGTTTCTCCCAACAAGAAGGAAGTCCATCGATGATCTTCGAGACTTTCTCCTTTTGGGTGTAGGTCTTACCAAGAGCCTCCAACTCGTTGGTGATGTCGACAAAGCGAGCATAGTACTCCTTCATCTTCTCACCATGTAGCGTATGAAATAATTCGTAATCTTTATTCACAACAACGAGTTTAGAGTCTCTTACCCTACTCGTTCCTTCATGCAAGATGAGGAGGGAGTTCCATATTTGATATGCACTCTTACATGTGCATATCTTATTGAAGTCATCGGAATCCAAGGCACATTGCAAGGCGTTCATTGCCTTGGCATTGCTTACCTCCGCGGCGACCTCCACGGTAGTCCACTTCTCGAAATCTTCTTCGACGGGCTCGACATACTCCTTCATCGTGGCCCTCCATAGTGAAGCACTCCGGAGGAAAGTTTCCATCCGGTATTTCTAGTACCCGTAATTGGTACCGTTGAAGAATGGAGGCCTCGTTGAGGAGTGTCCTTCCATTACCGAAGATGCTCCTTCACGGTTCCTGAAGGTGCTGTAATCTGAAGGTGGACGAACGGTCTTGTTGTCGTTGGCAGACATAGCTATAGACTTGGCTCTGATACCAAATGTAATGCCCTGCTAAGCTACTGCACAAGAACTAGAGGGGGGGCGAATAGTACTTTAAAATAATTAAGAAGATAATTCCTAATTATCTTGCAAACTCTACCAACAATGCGGAAATGCGAAAATATAAATATTAGACAACAAAGAAAACAATCGCAAACAAGCAATTTAACGGGTCCGGATCCACCCAAGTCACCCCGACTTGTTCCCGGTGATCCTACGTCCCAACCACCCGGATCCTCTCTGGATACTTGAGTTAGAAACCCTAACTCAAGATTTGCACTATGAAATTCTTGTAGAAAACCTCTACAAGATCAAATCATACACAAATCGAAATGTGACTCCCACAACCCGGGATCAAAAACAAACTCTCATAACCGAGAGTGAATCACTTGCAATATTCAAAGTAAATAGAAATAGAAATTCTTACCGACAAAATCCTATGCCTTGAGTATACTTACGAATTAGGGCAAAACGAATTTTGGGGAAGATGAAGATGCACCAAACCCCTAGCTCCAAGTAGATGACCAGCAATGGAGTCTTAGGTGGATGTTGGTGACCTAGAATCAAGCACTTGGCTTGGAAGGCTCACAATCAATGAATCTCTCTTTTGAAATAAGAGTGAGGGAGAGATTCTTGAATGGAAATGAATGAGCTTTGAATAAGATTGAATGCTTTCTCTTTGATCTCTAAACTTCACTTAATATCAGCCTTGAGTGCAATGAATGCAGCACTCTAAGTATAGATAGGATAGAGGAAAGAGAGAGCAAAAAATCATGGCATTTAATGCTCCAACGGCTCTATTCTGAAGTAAACTAGTCGGTCAAAGAAGGATCACTGACCGACTAGTTCATCAACTAGTTGGTCGGTGAAACAACATGAACCGACTAAGAGGTGAACAGTGAATAGATGAAGTTCAGACTTAAAGAACTAGTTGGTCCAGGAAGACTTGCCAACCGACTAGTTTCACAACTAGTCTGTCGGTGAGTGAACTTAGACCGACTAAGAGATAAAACAAATAGTCTGAAAACAAATTGAATTAGTCTGTCCAAGAACAAATGTTGACCGACTAGTTCATCAACTAGTCGGTCGCCAAATGTACATAGACCGACTAACGATAAACAGTAGCTTAGGCTCAAAAATGGAAGTTCAACTAGTCGGTCCAAGACGGATTCCTAACCGACTAGTTTCACAACTAGTCAGTCAGTGAACCTTCTTTGACTGACTAACTGTAAACAGTAACTGAGCTAGAAATTGAGAAGGCAAACTAGTCGTTCCAAGAAGCTTTACCGACCGACTAGATCACCATCTAGTCGGTTGGTTCTTCTTCTTGAACCAACTAACATGCATAAGAAGTCGTGAATCGAAGCGCGAAGCTTCGGGAAAGTTCGTATGGACTTCTACTAAGATCCTAGCTCTAAGAAATGAGCATTATGAAGATTAAAACGTAAGACCTACTCAAGGCTTAACATTCTACGGAACGAAGCTAAAAGACAATAAATAAACTTGACGAACCGTCTTCGAAAGCTTCGATCGAATCTTCATGACTTCAATAATGGTCCTTGAGCTTCAACGAAGCTTTAGGCGTACGATCACGCGCTTTGAGAAGTCTTGAGACGTCACATTGGATGTTCATAGAAGTTTGGCGATAATATCCATAACTGCGATCACAAAGAGTTAGTTCACGATATATTTATGTTTGTTCATCATCCAAAACCAAATCCAGAGAGTCCAATATCCAACACACACCACCACCACAGTCAGGACCACGGGGACTGTCACAACCCTCTGCCCCGAGGCCACTGCCGTTGTCTCCTCCGTACCCATACCTGAGGGCACGGTCATCCCGTCTGCTCCCGAGACAAATGCTCCACACTTTTCAGATCAGGATCCAGCCAGCACCCTTCCACCACTTAGGGACCTTCTAGCCTCTCTGCCTATCTCCTTAGGGTCCCCTACACCACTCACTGGCACCACCAACACCCCGGCAGCAGCCGTCCTCACAGAGAGCGTCTCGACTTTTGTCCGCACATCTGTGTCGATGACATCTCCGTCTTCCGCAGCCGATGCTGCTGCAGCTACCACCACTTCTCCGGATCTCGGCCACACTACACTGCACACTTCCACCGTCGAGATCCTTTCGAGTTCAACCTCTCCGACATTTCAGCCTAGGCACCGTGGATCCACTCTATGGGGCCGTTTTACGAGAGTCGTGTCTCACAGTTCCCGTCCTCCCCTCCACTCCCGTACCACTTACACTCTCTGATAATGGTGGAGGACTTGACTTCTCGCCTTCGGTGAGATTTCGATGACTTCGTCCGCTCGACAGCCACCCATCACCAGAGAGTCGAGGCAGACCTCGCTTCGATAATAGAACTTCTGCGGACACGAGGCCCACCTCTTGTGATCCTTGCTCACGCCCCTGCCCCCAGGCCAGCCCCTATCTCGACCAACGCACCACTCAGTGCCCCACACTCTCAGGCTTCTACAGGGCCTGCCACTTCTACACCTGAGTTGGTAGCCATGGTAGTGGGCACCTATGTCGTTGACGCACACACACTTCCACACTAGTCGAGACTGCCATTGTCCCATTTTCAGCTGAGCCCGCTTCCACTACCTCTAATCTCCCGGCTGACACACTTGTCGAGCCACAGCCCGCTGCCACAGTCTTTGGTCCGTAGCAGGGGGACTCACCACCGCCCACCGAGGGCGGTGCCCCTGCTTGATGCTATCCATCCGCCATTTTTTGTCTATGTCATTCTATCATCCTATTTTGTGCACATCTGTCTTTTCGGGGCCTTAGTCTTACACAGCTTGGGGGAGGACCCATATTTTGCATTTTTCACTTTCCCCATCACCATGCATCATTCCATGCATTTGCATCATCACTTTATCCTGGCATCTTATCATTTTTTTCTTTCGTTTGCACAGTTTTATTTTCCATTCACCTTATATCTCCTTAAACACCCACCAACCCTAGCCTCATTTTCCGCATGCTAGCATGTTCTCAGCAGTGAGGACACTGCTGCGTTTAGCTTCGGGGATGAGCGCTAGCGCTTTATTTTTCATTTTTTTACATTTTTCTTTCATTTTGCACCTTTTTACTTTACTTTTCCACCCATTTTCCACTTTTCCATCTTTTTCTCATTTAGCATCATGTTTTCCACTTTTTGCCATGCTTGCATTTTTGTTTTCATTTTCTTACTCTCTCCGCCCTTTTTCCCTTTTTGCTAGAAATGTTCTACATGATGATATCTCTCATAGCCCTCGTAGCTACTCACGATGCTTATATTTGTTGACATGCTATTTAGAGTAGTCTCAGTCTTACTATTTGTATGATTGCATTTTCTGTTGCTGATCTTTCTAATTTAATGCCGGATATGAGTTGAAACTGAATGCATGAAGTAGTATCTAGTACGTTCTATGTTAGGTAATGCACCTAGGTTCAAGCATCATTAGAATAGTTGAAGCACATGTTTGTTATCTTATCCACTTCTGTTTGCATGCCCGATATTATTGTGCTTTATACCGCATGCTTTCATTATTCGTTAAGATGAATAAAAATAGCCATGCTAGCTATGAGTTTAGTTAGAGTAATATCCCATTGAACCATTGTGCACATCTGATGAGTGAACCGAGTGCTATATTATCTTCCTTCTCCACATATCTTTATGATTCTCTACATATCATTTGGTTTCACCCCCTACAGCTACTTTTACTGCACCTGCCTCCCAAAAATCCCAAAAGAAAAAGATAGCTTCCAAAGAGCCAAAATTATCAAAATGAAAAGAAAAAAAAATTTTGAGAAAAAGAAAAAGAAAAGAAAAATATTTCCTATCTCTTTATTAGAAGCTACTACAAATACTTGGAAAAAACAAAAATTTCACATCATATTCCTAGATGCGACGCCTCAACCTAGGCTTGGAAGGGGTGAACCATATGAGTGTGTATGACATTAGAGTGGGGATGGTGCATAATGGGGACATTCGATAATGCTTAAACTTTACGAAATATTTTAGCTTTGGAGATTTTTCATGATTTGAAGTGAATATTTGAATGTCTTTACCTCTTTCCATTCTCTATTGCATGTTGGTGTGATCTCTTTGTGCTTCACTTATATCTATTGATTGAAAAGTGCATTGCCAACTCTTTTTATACTAGACTCTATAGATTGCATGATATTGATATGAGTTGACGGCATGATTTTAGAGGATCCTTACTTTTGCCTTTTTTGCATGCTCGCCATATGATTAGTAAGACTTGAAAATACTATTAGCATGTGTTCTATTATTTGAAACATTGTGATGTGCTGCTTGGGCTTGAGATCTGACTGAACATTTTAGAACCACTCTCCATCTCATACATCTTCTATTTTCTTTTATTATCGCCTGATGAGCCTACTATTCGTCTTCCTCGAGAACGAGTAAGAGGTAAGCTCGGGGGATTTTGATGTGTCCATATTTTCTATCTTTTTATAGCATAATTTAATTGCATTTCATGTCACACCGCATCCAAATCTCTCATTTTCATACGATACTGTGCTTCTAACGCTATATTCGAGTTTCGAAGTGCTTGGTGGATTTTCAGGGATTTGGAGCGATTCGGAGCCATTTTGGAACATGGACACATCTAACATGTCTGTGATGCAGTTGGCGAGGCTTTACAGGAGTTCGCCGAGGTTTGGAAGCATATGAGAGGAGAGGATGAGAAGCGAGCGAGAGAAAGGAGTTAAAGCCACAAGCCTATGCAGCTTTTCTAGGCGACTCGACCCGAGTAGCACCAGCTACTTGGTCTAGCTGACACACGAGTCCAGCAGGAAGAACATGTGCATCCTACTCGACCGAGCAGAGTGACGACTCGGCCCGAGTTAATCCAGTTTTCGAGCTCCCTCCCACAGCATCCTAACTCGATCGAGCAGGATCTACTCGACCCGAATAGGCAGAGCGACAATTTGGAAGGGGAGTTTCGACCTACTGACAACTCGACCGAGTAGGCGGGCTACTCGACCGAGTAGGCGGGCTACTCGACCGAGTAGCCCGGATCCGTTCTTTTAAGCAAGCAGCTAAGGTGACTGCTCGACTGAGCAGGCGTTTACTCGACCGAGCAGCCGACTCGGTCGGTGACATGTGGGCCCCAAACTTCCAGATTTGTAGATTCTCGCGTAGGGTCCACCCTTTATGTATTTAAGACATTTTTCCTGATGTTTTACATGGCTTTTGATTATTTTTAGTGAGGAGAGATTTAATTAGTTGCTATTTAGATCTAGGGTTTTGGATTGAGCCGTCATTGCAAAAGATGGAATTTTCTTGTCTCTTGCACCTTGGAATCTGTTGGAGTTCGCTTATTTTCTATTGGGTATCATTCTCTCCCGGTTTTGGTACGTAAGATTCTTATTTCTTGCTTGTTTTAATTGCTAAAATGTTTTTCCATGGAAAAAAACTGCATTTTATTTTTTCTAATTGCTATGTGTGAGTAATCTTCTCTAGGGCTGATGGATTAGCCCTATGACTCTAGGAAAGAGATGTTGATCTGGATTTCTAGGTTGTGTTGGGCATAAAAGGGGAGTATTTTGGTCAATCCACCCAAATCTCTAGGAGAACTCGTACTGAGATCATGCCCACGGTCGGTGGAATTGATTAGCTTAAGGAGTATCCTTGGGATTTAATTAGGGAGTTAGTGGATCCAACCAAGGCTCATGACCATGTCCAGCTCATGCCTTAAGGGGATACCCCGACGAACTATATCACTACATTAATGGCTACCGCCATTGCGTCAAAGAGAGCCACCGAAGTACCTCGAAGCTCTAACCCACGAGAATGGTATGAGCTTAGAGACCAACCCCATAAACCCAATGCAACGTAAGAATCCTATTCTAACATCGACCTCCGATGGCCCTAGCGGTGATCCCTAAGGCACTAGCTTCTTTATATTGAACCAATAACAACATCAAACAACCAATCCTCCAATTGACTGCTACCTCATTCTTGTTGGATCCTGCCAAAACAGAGTTAGGATCGATAAATAAAGTTGAGACTTACGCTTGCGTATGCGGCACGGTAGTCTCGGAACTTTGCCTTCGGATTCGCCACGACGGATCGAGTCTTCTCACGAACGGAGTAAGGCTACTAAATCCACAATCTAAATCTCTACTTTAGATTAAGAACTTGGATAAAGAAAGAGAGGAAGTATTTCGGCAGAGCTTCGCTAGGATGAAAATGCATGCAAGAATGCCATGCAAAAAGTGTAAGAAATGGCTTACCCTTGGGTCTTATTTATAGCCCCCAAGGTAGTTATTTTAGGGTAAATTGTTCCTTTGGAACAATTTAACTAAGGTGTACCATGATACATGGCACATTATAAGCTTAAGTTGTACCATATGCATGGTACAACATAAGCTTAAGATATTCCCCCTTTATTAGCCATATGTCGCATGCACTTATGCATATATAATTCGACTTTCCTACTCATCCAGAGATCCTCGCCGCAAGGGAACAAATTCCCTTCGCACACGACTTCGTGTACGCAACGTTCGAGGTCCGTATTCCCTCGTACATCCCCCACAAGGGTGTACAAACGTCTTCCATATCCAACATCTCACACTCACACTTGAGGGGATTGTAAGAGAACGTCTTCCTCTTAGTTCTTTCATCTATCATACCGAGAAATAGACCGTGCGACCGTCATGCGCGTAGAGTCTGTTGTTGTGCACTTGTTAGAGATACACAACGACCTCGAAGGTGCAAAGTTTAGTAGTTCAACGCATGCTTCACCCTAGATTATTTCTTCACATTTCTTGTACTTTATATTCAACAATTGAATCCCATCTGGATTACAATTGGCTGGCCAGCTTTGAATCATTAAAGTCCAAATGCGAATATGAAATCAATCTTCCTCTTCTTGCGAACCTTCTAATCTTGACTTGATTCGCTTTTCTAACGTGCCCCGCCGAGCCGAATTATCATAGCCCATTAGCAACACGCTATGATAGCGATCATCTCGTCAAATCTAAAGGAACCAATTGGAGTCCTTGAGGGTAAGATTTAAGACCCATATGGCCTTTGAGTCTCACATAATAGCAAACACTATTGCTACTAACTCAGTGGTCGAAATGCATACGTGGTATGAACACGTATTACACCATCACTCCTTTCCCAGGGAGAGTATGTCTTAATGATGTTGTACGGATGAAAGATCAGACACCACAGTGCCTATCTTTTTGAGTCCCCTTACTACTCGTGAAATATTCACGGACTCTCATCCTGCATAAGACAGATAGGAAAAAAATCCTATGAGATCTCTTTCAAATATCCTTGTGATACAGATCTCAGATCTTTTGTAAGCATCCATATGATGCAGATCTTTCATTCGACTATCTTGTTTAAGTCATGACTCTAAATCATTCGTCTAATGATTTTGACTTTAAACTAGTCTCATCTCTATCTTATCCATCTGATAAGATAAGGCGGTTGCTCATGTGAGAGAGCCAACCTTAATCTGTCCGACATACACACAATTCAGCTGAGATTTCAAAAAATGTACACAAACATTTCTTAAGAAATTCTTATGCAATGTTGGAAAAAGGACTTATTCTTTTATTAATTTTGATCATTTACAGACATGGGAATTTACATTGGTACAACTCAGCTCTTACGCAATTCTTGAGATGATAAGTGTTTGTAAAACACATTTCTAGGGATCGCTTTCGTAAGCTGATCCTCTATCATCTCATGCGTAGATATGTACCTTATGTCTACCTTCTTGGTTTTATCATAGTCTTTTGCAAATCTGCAGTTCCTTTAAGATACTGCATTATCCTCTTAACCGTTTTCCAATGTTCTTGCCCTGGGTTGGATTGGTAACGACTTACCATTCCAACGGCAAAACAGATGTCCGGCCTTGTATGCATCATAGCGTACATAAGACTATCAACTGTACTGGAATATGGAACTTTTTCCATAATTTCCTTTTTTCTTTTGGTTCTTTGGACATGATTTCAGATATAAATTATCGCATCTGCTTATAGGAGTATCAATTGGACTTGCAGTCCTACATATTAAACCGTTCTAGAACCTTCTTTATATAAGTCTCTTGTGAAAGAGAAAGAAGTTTCTTTGAACGATTCCTTGAAATCTTAATTCCAAGGATATATGTGGCTTCCTCATGTCTTTCATCTCAAAACTGATGAAAGTCAAGCCTTGATATCCATCACAAAGCCCTTGTCATTTCTGGTTATTAAAATGTCATCTACATATAGAGACATAATAACATGCTTGCTTTTAATCCTCTTGATATATACGCATTTATCTTCAACAAGCATGGAAAAATCCATTTGATAAGACAACTTCTTAAAATCGTATATACCATTGCCTCGAGGATTATTTAAGACTATATATGGACTTACGAAGTTTACAAACCTTATGTTCGTTTCCTTCTTTTACAAACCCTGTTGGTTGTTCCATATAGATTTCCTCGTCCAATTCTCCATTGAGAAAGGTAGTCTTTACATCCATCTGATGTAATTTGAGGTATAAGCAAGCTACCATTGCCAGAATCAGGCGAGGTAAAACGCACAACAGGCGAGAAGGTCTCTTCGTAGTCTATCCCTTCCTGTTGCGTAAAACCTTTCGCGACAAGGCAAGCTTTATATCTATCTATAGAGCCATTAGCCTTATGCTTGATCTTGAGAACCCATTTGTTCCCAATTGCTCTATGTCCTCTAGGTAAGTTAACTAAGTCTCAGACTTGGCTAACTTTCATGGATTTCAATTCCTCCTTCATCGCTTCCATCCATTTGTCTTTTGCAGGGCATGATACGGCCTGTTTGAAAGTAGCAGGCTCGTCATCATCTTGTAGTAAAGTCATAAAAGTTTGCAGAAATTCATCCTCAAATCTTAGAGGAGCCAACCTTGTATGACTACTACGTCGTATTTGAGATTCTTCAAGTCCTTGTTGACTTGAATTTAGATCAATTCTAATATCACTCCCACTTGGAATGTCGTTAGAATTGCTCCCACTTGGATCATTATTCCCGTATGGAATAGGATAATCGTCATTCGTATAATCTATTGGTGAAAGTTGAAACGTATCTTCGTTTTCACCAAGAATTCTCCCACTCGAATGAGGTAATCCTTCTTGAGCATAAATCTCAAATAAAGATAAGTCCTGACTTATCTCGCCCTGTCTTGGAAACTCGTTTTCCAAGAAAGTGACATCCCTCGACTCAAACTCAATTAGCCCACCATTGTCTTCCTGACTAACAAAAACATAACCTTTGGAGTTTTCTGCGTATCGTTTAAAGATACATTTCCTTCCCCATGGCCCAAGTTTGCCATATTTATGGGAGGAAATATGTGCGTAGAATGCACGACCCCAAGGTTTCAAAATGTTTAAGTCAAGAGACCTTTTGGTTCCACAACTCATAAGGAGTGGAGCTAACTGATTTCGAGGGTACGCGGTAATGAAAACGGCCGTCAATAATGCATCACCCCAAAAGGTGATTAGCAAGTTAGCTTGCGCCATCATTGAACGGACCATTTCCATTAAAGTCCTATTTCTCCTTTCTGCAACACCTGTTTTGTTGAGGAGTATAAGGCATAGTTACCTGATGTACCATGCCTTCTTCATCACAAAGTTCCTTAAACCTTGTTGATTGATATTTACCTCCCCTTATCGGTTCGTAAGACCTTAATCTTGCGATCTAATTGATTCTCCACTAAACTTATATAGTTTTTAAAGCAAGCCAAAGCTTCACTTTTGTGGGATATCAAATAGATATATCCGAATTGGGTGAAATCATCAATAAAAGTGATGAAATATGAATTTCCGCGTCTTGTCTTGACATTCATCGGACCACATATGTCCGAATGGATAAGATGTAATGAAACCTTGGCCCTTGTGCCGGTTCCAAATGGCTTGCGACAAGATTTCCCCACAAGGCAATGTTCGCAGGTCGACATTTCAACCTTTGAAACATTTGATAGAAGGCCACGTTTGGCAAATCTATCCATACGCGTTGGTCCAATATGACCAAGACTTGTGTGCCAACAAATTTAATTAGACTCGTTAGTCAAAGAATTTGTCACAATGAAATTTTCATTACATGAGGAATCATTCATTGTACTTATTACAATAAATCCTTTGAAATACAAACCCAGTACCAATAAAGGAATTATTACAAAATAGGTCCATTTTACAATCATGAAGGAACCAACTATAACAAAGACCCATTAAATTGACCACAGTTTTAATATTCCTTTGAATATATGGAATGAAGAGAACATCATGAAGTAGGAGAGTGCGGCCGTTGTCCAAGACTAGCTTGCGAGTCCCAACGCTTTTCACTTCAACACGTATGTTGTTTCCTACATTGATCCACTTCATTCCTTGGGGTATCCGGTGATACTCCACGAAGGACCGTCTGTCCTTTGCTATGTGGTCGGTGGCACCTGAATCAATTATCCCAAAATGGATTAGATTCCACAAGAAATAGTGAACTAGAAACACATATGTAACTAGTATTACAAGTTACCTCGTCACTTCCACTCGTACACGAACGAGCATAGTGACCGAGCTTGTTGCACTTGAAGCACTTGATCCTTTTCAAGTCTTTCTTCTTGTGCCATTTCTTGTGCCCACCCTTATGTTTGGGTTCCTTGGTAGACTCAGGTTGCGTATTACGTTCATTAGAAGACTTCAAACGATCTTTACGTTTCTTTCCCCCGTGTGAGGAACTAGCAACCATGTGCACTTCTGCACTTGGCTTGGCAGCCGCAAGCCGCTCTTCCTCTAATTCGAGGTGCTTGGAAACATCGTTGAAGGTCTTGATGCTCTCATTATGAGTGAGATGCATCTTCATCTGATCCCACCCATTTGGTAGGGAACGTATGACTGCTTGGATTTGTTGCTCATCTGTGAGCACATGACCTGCATCCTTTAACTCCGAGATAAGGTTCGCCATATGTCGCAGATGTTTCCCCATGGAATGATCTAGACATTTCTTATATGAATCGAACCTTATAGTTAAGGAGCGAAGTTTGGACACTGATGTGCCATCGAACTTCTCCTCTAGCTTGGACCATATGTCCATGGCTAGGTCATGTTTTCGGAAGATGTGCATTATGTCATCAGCCATACTGCTTAATAACGTAATGCGCGCTATCTTGTTCTTCCGAGACCAAGCATCAAAAGCTTCCTTGTCTCGTCGGTGTTGGGCCGTAGTGCCCAACTTGGGTTCAATCATTACGTTCTTTAGAGTTTCGAGCACTTCTTGCTCCTTTAAAACGTATTGTATCTTAATGGACCAAAGTTTGTAATTATCGCCGTTGAGTTTTTCACCTCTGTTTAACTCAGCGACGATATTCTTTGAAGCGGAAGACATTTTACTTTTAAAATGCTGCAAAAGATACAAAACCGAAGGTTTGATCAAAACATTGCATAAAAATTCGTAAAATATAAATCCCACTTGAAATGATAATAGAATATCCCATTTGGATAGTTCTAAAAATTCAAATCCCACTTGGAATTATATTATATTTGATAAGTTACTTTCGAAAAATATTGAAGATGTTGTTCTAGAATCGAAAAGGTCTCTATGATTCCAATCACCATCTAGAACAACCTTCAATATTCCCCCATCACTTATCAAACAATCGTACTCTTATAGTACTTCGCAGCGGAAAATTACCTTTTGAAAAACATATCTTTCAAAATGGAATAGGTGAGAGTTTACGCAAAGAATTTTAGCGCAACAATTGCCAAGCCACGAGACCTGTTCTACACACCCATGGGTTAGATAACCATGGCCGGATCGTGGTAGGACTTGGAATTCTAAATTGCGATATCCCGATTAAGGACGAGACATAACCTTTTTGAAAAACACCTTTTTCAAAAAAACTTTGAAAATACATTGGCTAATCTCCGTAGAGTAGAGCACAATGTTATGTGTACATTGGCTAATCTCCGTAGAGTAGAGCACAATGACATGGCTAATCTCGCATGAAGTAGAGCACTATGGCTAATCTTCAAGGAGTAGAGCCCAATGAAAAACTTCATTAAAACGTTAGCCCCGTATGGACTAGTCGGCACTGTTGTTAGCCCCGTATGGGCTAATTGGCACATTCGAGTTTGACCAAGGCCTTTTGTCACCCCGTATGGGTCAGTTGGCAAGTTTGCAATCGACTCAGACCTTCTGTCGGATTGGTCGACCAAAAACACCAAATTGGTCGACCAATTTTGGTCTGCAACTTCTTCCCGGCCAGGGCCTCTGCCCTGGCCGGCCAGGGGCCCTGGCCCCTCGGCCAGGGCCTCTGCCCTGGCCGCAGCCGGCCAGGGCCGGACATGCCCTGGCCGAGGCCAGGGCATTGGCCCTGGCCTCTGCCAGGGCTGGCCAGGCCGGCCCTGGCCTCTGCCAGGGCGCCGGCCCTGGCCTCAGCCAGGGCCGGCAGGCCGACAGGCCGACAGGCCGGCCCTGGCCTCTGCCAGGGCCGGCCAGGCCCTGGCAGTGGCCAGGGCACCGGCCCTGGCCTCTGCCAGGGCCGGCCAGGGCCGGCCAGGCCCTGGCCTCTGCCAGGGCCGGCCAGGCCCTGGCCTCTGCCAGGGCCGGCCAGGCCCTGGCAGTGGCCAGGGCGCCGGCCCTGGCCACTGCCAGGGCCGGCCTGGCCGGCCTGGCCTTGGCCGGCCATGGCCGGCTATGTCTTGGCATGGCCGGTCATGGCCAAGGCCATTTGGCATTTGGCCGGCCATGGCCCCTTTGGCCATGGCCGGCCACCCCCTTTGAATGGGGTTGCCGCACACCCCGCCGGAGGGGTGGCCGTGGTGGTTATTGGCCGTAGCCAACCCCCTCCGCATGGGGAGGGGGGTGCATAGCCTTCATATCCCATTTGGTCATGGCACACATGCACTAATTTTCATCTTCCCCGTTGGAAATAACTACCATCTTCTTCCTCGATGAAGCACCCGTTCGTCGATGAAGCACCCGTTTGTCGAGAAATTAGTTATTTTCTAATGGTCGTGTGCCAAAAATGAAAAATAACATACTACGTGAACGGTCAGTTCTTTCCGTCACGGAGAGTTCCTACCATATCCGTAATGATAGGAGACCCTAACGTGAAAAGAACAACCGCTGTGTTCTCTCCGTCACGAAGCGTTCCTACCATATCCGTAATGGTAGGATACTCATTCGTGAAAAAGACAACGACTCGTTCATAGTTTCGACGGGACAACGGTTTGACCGGGGCGAACCCATATGGCTCTGATACCAATGTTGGATCCTGCCAAAACAGAGTTAGGATCGATAAATAAAGTTGAGACTTACGCTTGCGTATGCGGCACGGTAGTCTCGGAACTTTGCCTTTGGATTCACCACGACGGATCGAGTCTTCTCACGAATGGAGTAAGGCTACTAAATCCACAATCTAAATCTCTACTTTAGATTAAGAACTTGGATAAAGAAAGAGAGGAAGTATTTCGGCAGAGCTTCGCTAGGATGAAAATGCATGCAAGAATGCCATGCAAAAAGTGTAAGAAATGGCTTACCCTTGGGTCTTATTTATAGCCCCCAAGGTAGTTATTTTAGGGTAAATTGTTCCTTTAGAACAATTTAACTAAGGTGTACCATGATACATGGCACATTATAAGCTTAAGTTGTACCATATGCATGGTCCAACATAAGCTTAAGATATTCCCCCTTTATTAGCCATATGTCGCATGCACTTATGCATATATAATGCGACTTTCCTACTCATCCAGAGATCCTCTCCGCAAGGGAACAGATTCCCTTCGCACACGACTTCGTGTACGCAACATTCGAGGTCCGTATTCCCTCGTACATCCCCCACAAGGGTGTACAAACGTCTTCCATATCCAACAATTCTGAGATCTAGAAATAACCTGAGACTCCAATACACTGTCCCTATCCCTGTGGGATTCGACAACCTTTCATACTATAATTTGACACCGTCCGCTTGCGGATAGAACCCAGAGTCGACACCTAGGAACCATACCGCGCCTGGCGACTATGACACCACCAGGTGGATTTTAGGTGTAAGTTCTGGGCGCGATCATGAACATCGATACATGCTGAGGGAAAGGCAAAGGAGACCAACTCTGAGTACCTTGCAGGTCATCATATATTATGATTTGGCCTCGACACTGTGATAGAATCATTCAGCTGAATGACTCTTAAAGACGAGCTATCTCCATCAAATGAGCTTGAACCACCAACTACACCATCAACGGCCTGGAGCCCGCCTTCTACTACTTCTGGTGTGGGCCGACTGGAGTCGTCGATCAACCTTGTGGAGTATCAGACTTGTTGTCGAAGACTTGCTTCAATATTGTCTGTTCGAGCTCCACCTTCGGTTCTTGCTCCTTCTTTAGTAACGTCGACTCATAAAATGTTATGTCTCTGCTCAGGATCACCTTCTTTTGTGTCGGACACCACAGTCGATATCCCTTGACACCTTTGCTGAAGCCCAGAAGATGGCTTTCTTGGCTCGAGCATCGATTTTGGCTTCCTTCAGGACATAGTAACTTGGACATCCCCAAACTCGAAGTGATCAATAGTCGGAAACTAGCTTTCCTGACCATACCTCCAAAGGAGGTCTACATTCTGTTGTAGCAGATGGTAGCCGATTGACCATGTAGGTCACATATGCCAGGGCGTCTGCCCAAAACTCCTTCGATAGGTCAGCAATTGACAGCATGCGTCAAACTTTCTCCAGCAAAGTCCAATTTGTCCTCTTTGCTATCCCATTCTACTGCGGTGTACCAGCAACGGTGAAGTGTCTCTTAATCCCTTTCGATCTGTAAAAATTTTCAAATAGATCTGAACTATACTCACCACTGTTGTCACTTCTAAGATGCTTAACTCACCGACAAGTCTGAGTCTCGACTAGCTTCTTCCACTCGATGAAACTGCTGAGAACTTGGTCCTTCTACTTCAGCAAAAACACCGATACCATGCGTGAGAAGTCGTCGATGAACGCCACAGAGTAGTGTTTTCCTCCCAATGAGGCCGTCCTACTTAGGCCGCAACCATTGGTGTGTACATAGTCGAGTGCTCCCTTCGTACTGTGAATCGATGTCCCAAATGAAGCACGTGTCTGCTTCCCAAACACACAAAGCTCGCAGAACTCGATCTTCCCCATCTTGGCTCCTCTTAGACAACCCCCTACGATAAGCTTCGGCAAAGCTTTCTCGCCCACATGACCTAATCGCATGTGCCATAACATTTAGTCGTCCTCCTTAGCCTCACGAGTCAGAGCCATTGTGCTAGCTACGACCGAACCATCCAAGTAATAGAGGTTGCCTTAGTACATCCCCTTCATCACGATCATTGCAACTCTGGTCACCCTTAGAGCTCCATTCTCCATGGTCACTCGACCACACTTGGCTTCGAGTAAACCGAGTGATATGAGATTACGCCTTAGGTCAGGAATAAAGCGCACCTCCTCGATGTCTTGTGTAACACCGTCGCTCATCCTCATCCGCACTGTCTCGACGCCTGCTATGCTGCAAGCCTGGTCATCGCCTAACAAGACTGTACACATACCACCTTCCCTAAAGGTCGTAAAGTACTCTCGATGTGGCGTCATATGGAACGAGCACACAGAGTCGAGCACCCAACCATCTGACATCACGCCCTCTGAAGCACCGACCAATACATACTCCTTGACCTCAATGCCCTTTGTGACATTGGCGGTTGTGTCGTACTTGTTCTTTGCCTTAGGGCAGTCTCTGACCCAATGTCCTCTTTCTCTACAGAAAGCACATTGGTCCTTTGCCACCTTGCGCTGAGGGCCCATTGTCTTGTCTCTGGACTTGGATCTGAAATACCCCCTTCTATCTCCACCCTTCTTAACACTACGACCCCTTACAACCGTAAGAGCATCGCTCGAAGCTCGGCTGCTGGTGTCCCCATCATTCTTTTTGAACTCGTTGCTTGTCAGAGCATTGGAAACCTCTTCAAATGTGATCGATTCCTTACCATAGGTAAGAACCAACATCAAGTATTCATACTCGATGGGTAGAGAGTTGAGGAGAATCCTCACATTGTCTTCATTGTCTACCTTCACGTTGACATTCCTCAGTTCGGTAATAAGTTTGTAGTAGTAGTCGAGGTGTTCCTCCATAGAAAACCCCTCGGCTAACTTCAAACCGAAAAGCTTCTTCTTCAGGAGTAGCCGGTTCTGGATGTTCTTCTTAATGTACTTGTCGACGTGCTCCTTTCAGAACTTGCTTGCACTTATCTCCTCCATATATGTGTATTTCTTCTCATATGACAAATACAGGTAGATGGTACCACATGCACTCCGATTCAGAGTTCTCCACTCCTGATCAGACATGCTCGTCGGCTTCTCGTCCAATGTTTATCTTGACCAAGTTGATTGAAGATATCCATGACTTCGCATCTTCACATACTGAAGTTGACCTTTCCATCAAACTTCTCAATTTCGAACGTTTTGTTAGCCACAATAATCCGAGAAGATGAAGAATACCCAGAAGTTGATGCCTTTGGAGAGTCGTCATTACCACAACTACTCATCTTCTAATCCTCCGTTGATCTTTGGAACCGAATGCTTTGATACCAATTTATTGTGCAGCCAACCCAGTTGAACATACCTAACACAGCGGAATGCACAGGATCGCTGAAGATCTGGAACAAAGATGGGCAGATACACAAACAGAGCACAAAGAGGATTGCTTTTAGGCCGTGGACCGACCAAGGGGGAACATCGATGAGCTTTATTACGAAATTAAAGAACAATACAAATCTTCTATTCGTCCAACGAAGAAGAAGCACACAAGATCTCTCCAAAACTCACAATACAATCTCTCAGAGTTGGCTCTCAAAAATAGCATCTCTCTCAAAGAATACAATGGCGTCCACACCAAACCCTAATCTAAAACCCCATATATATAACCCTAGGTTACAATATGTGTCATCATTGGCTAGGAATTCCATTGATACTGATCCTGACAATTACGCATCCAATCCAATCGCCTTTCCTACGTAACCACTGCACCGCACACTAGTAAGACCTCTGTCGCTTCCTAGTGGGCCACATCCCAATGGGCTCCCTTCGACCAAACGACCTTCTTCTGTATCGAACGACTGAAGTGACGAGCCATGCGTATGATCCTTCGACCAATGAACCTCTATACGATTGTTCGACAGAACACGGACTCTAACCGCGTTACGACCAAACGACCCAATGTTGAGCGTTCGACCCTCATACTCGAACTGACGACCGAGCGACCAACTGTGCTAAGCCAAATGCCCAGCATCCTCGTATTTGAATTGTGCAGAGTTAGATAGGTCGAATCCGAGCACAGTCAAGTTACCTCTGCACAAGATAACTCTTCTGCACTATGTCTACTTCTCCTGCGCTAAATCGAGCCAACATCTCCACAATCATCAATGACCAAACCTGTAGTTTTACTAACTTGTCTCTCTCCCACCCCCGGACTGTCAGAAGCTTTGTTTGATATAAACGATACCATAACAACAACAAACAACAATAATGCTAAGGGATTGAATAATATAACAAGCGATGCCAAAGACTATTTAAATAGAGATTAAGGGCGATGAGAAATACCAAAAGCTTATAATTGATTAGGATCGACGTGGCTAAAGTTACATTCACCCAATCACTTCGTCAAGATGTAGAAGAGCAGCTGCAGACTAAGTTTGGTCAGCATGTGCTATGAAAGCTAGCTTATATGTCACCCATATGCCAACACCCTGCTCAAGTCCCATCAATCAATCCATTTTTCTTAGCATTTCCATCTTGGTCTCGATCATATCATTCCTCTTCTTAGAGCATCTCCAAGAAGGCTCCCTAAATTTTATCTATATTAGGGAGCCACTTTTTTCTATCACACTCCAATCACACACTCTACTTTAGCCAACATTCATTACTTTAATACTTTCTTTTTAAAATTTAATTTTTTAAAAGATTAATTTAATAATTAATTAGCTACATTTCCAACAACTATTTTTCCATTTGCTATAATTAATTAGCAATAAGAATCAGCCGTTGAAGAAGTAGAGAGTGTAGCTTGGCTAGAAATAATTAATTAGCAATCGAAACTTTTTTCACTGAAGTATCGATTTGGGTAGAAATTTGAGAAGGTGTAGCTTTGCTAGAAAAAATTTCTACATCTTTATTGAGATGATTGGTGAAGTAAGAAATTTTTTGAGAATCCATAATTGAAAAGAAAGCAAAAAAATATGTTGATTAAATAGAGTGTAGAAAAATGCCAACAATATCAAAATATTTATAGGCAAACGTTGAAGAACTAGTCGTTGCTAAAAAATTTGATATTAAAAAAATAATTTTAAAAAAATCAAATCTGCTAGCCGTTGGGTTTTATTTGAATAAAATATTCAAAAAAATTGAGGAGACGTTATGGAGCTCGCCACATCTGGCGAGCTCCATTGAATTCCCTATTTTGGGGTTCAAAAGTAGGGAACGATTGGAGCTGACAATTTTGTCATCCGATCCCTACTTTGGCTAAGGATATCAATTTCTGCCTCCCGTTGGAGGTGCTCTTATGAAGTTCTTTCTTTATATGTTACTATATTCAACCATCTCACTACTTGCAAATCATTGACCCGAGCATAAATCATCTAGTTTCTGCTCAAAGTCATCAAACTTCTTCATAGATAGAAGTTAATGATCATTCTCTTCTTCAAGATGCTTTTCACCTTCTTTTTCCTAGATTTCTTCAATATTGATACTTGCACTTTTTGCATCTTTTAATTGTGCTGATCTAAGAAAATCCAGGATAGATGGCTTAGAATGCAAGTGCATCTACCCAAGTTTAAGCTTGATTGTAGTCCTCTAAGGTAACACATTTGAAGATTTAGTTCATGAAAGATTTGCTAAAGGTCATACCATAACCTAATTGTTGATTACCACCAGAAGCTCATTAAAAAGACATTCCCAAATCGACTTGTTATGCTTTCTTTAAAGAATAAAGTAAGAGAATTATCTGTTTTAACCAGGTTTAAATGACTACTTTATTGGAACAAGATGGTATAAGAATCTTTGAAAGCATATTAATTACTCAGTTGTCATAGTAGTATAAATTTTGATCGATGAATCATTTCTCTTCTCAAACAAGATTGCCATTTCCTCACCATCTCATTTTAAAAGCTCGAAATTTTTGGTGTGCACCTTTATAGTCATATTAGGCAATTCTCGAATGTGTTGTAATTTGGCCGTAGTAAGGGTAAACTGTTTACCCTCAATTGTCCTATGTATTTCTATTTTCTCAAGGATGCATTGCATGTTTGCAAAGAATTAAGTGATATGTTTGTAATTCTATTGCACTATGTTTCGAGTCACATTAGAAGAAGCAAAAGTGTTGAATAATTTCTAAGTCCTAACACATAAAAAATTACTGAATTCATAAGTTAAATGTTGAAGAATAAAAACTGTACCTTTACGTGGATATTCTTACGCTATATATGATGTTTAAAAATTTTGGTGAAGATATCTGATGTCGTCACCAACCAAACATGATAGTAGTTTTACCTTGATGATTAAACCCTTTATGATCCAAAGCCCTTTATGAACTCGAACTCAGTCCCAAGTGTTACCAGTGCTTGAGAGAAAGAAAATGAAATTTTTTTTCTTTTAGCAAAAATTCTATATTTAAAGCAAAGGCTTCAAGATTATTTTTCCATTTATTTTAGATGCATGGATGCCTTTGAGAGGACGAGAGGAACCCTTTATATAATGTTAGGATCTCATGGGATCTCATGTTATCCTTTCATTCATAGGAGTTTTAGCTAGAGTCAAACTCTATGCAATAACATATAGGATGAAAGAAAGAAATCATGATATTCTTTAATCCCAAGGAGTTTTAGTTAGCATCAAAATCTATTCAATAACATGGTGGATTAAAGAAAGATTTCATGATATCCTTTAATCCTTATGAGTTTTAGTTAGAGTTAAGCTCTATCGAATAACATGTAGGATTAAAGAAATGATCATGTGAAATATTATGAAAAATTGGAATCCGAATTTAGTCAAACACTATCTTTTTTGTTTAATCTTGACCCAGCAATTGGATCAAACCCATAGTAAATCTGACTTTAAAACTCTCAAACCATGCTCATGACTAGGCGACAACATTCACATCTGGATGTGACCGCTGGTCATAGCTAGCAAGCTGTTTTCCTATAGTCGGCCAGTTGGTTAGCTTGTAGACATCTATTAGTCGGGCAGTGGCTGGCTAGTAGCTAGTCACTGGTCGGATGGCCATCCTTAAGTGATGTCATTTTGTCATCAACAATGTCATGGGCATTGCTTTATTGGGGTTTTTCATCTATCTTTTAGGATCCAGCAATTGTAGCTCCTTACAAGCATCTTGCACTCGCATTTGCAACTTTTTACAAAGTGCTCCTCTTTTTTATCACAACTCATTGCGATCGCTTATGTATATCTTATATATGCTTTAAGTTATTTTTATTCGCTTATCTTGACAAGACATTATCATTGTGTACTCTAAAAGCCTGATTCTTACTTTGGTATCGATTTGATCATACTCTATAATCATGCCACATGTACAAAAATGATGTTAGATGTATATAAAGACCATCCCTTTTAGAATTGTCATTAATGTGAGACTGTACACTCATCCATACTTAATCTAGACATGTTAGTGACAACTATCGTGCAGTCCAGACTCTTCGTCATATCTATATCACTAATGTGTATAGAGTATGAATGTCTTGTAAACCTTGATAACACTTTAATGTTGACAGTTTTATATATGATACCATGGTTAAAGATGGATGAAAAATATTACACTAATAAGTTTATCCATTCTACATTGGCCAGGGATTTAATATGAATAACTACTAACTCCTTGAGATAAAAAACTCCTATAAAAGTGGAGACGAATCTTGTTTTGATCGCCACCACAGCTAATGAGTATCTAGCAATTACTACGTTATTGTTGGTCAGTAAATACCTAAGTGCAACCCTCCCACAACCATGGTTATTTACTGCATCTCATGTTTAATGATCAACCTACACAGGCCACCACTTAGGAGCTTCTATTGATAATGAGAGTATGTTTATCATATAGATGCTTCTTGGTAAGTCATTCATTGAACTTTTTTCTCCAATAAGCACTTGCACACCATCTCATATTTTTCCACATAAATAGCAATGAAACCAGCCATTACCATCTCAATGGTAAAGATCAACACACACTGGTCTATCCAAAATATCATTATCATGTTTTGATATTTCTAGACAAATTACATTGTGGATTATTTTTAAGCAGATCAATTAAGTCTCATTATCATGATCTCATCATGATCATAATGTCTTAACATAATCCAATGAATTTATCCATGCAATCAAATAAATATATCCATATATACTGAAAATATATCAAGGAATCATATATATATAAAGATGAACCAAATTGCTTACTATTATTTTGAACAAGATGTATCAATTACAATAATTGACTTAAGGGCATACATATCTCAATATCTTCCACTAACACTTATAGCTAATTATTAACGTATCACATGCTGGTCTGATCGACTAAAATTTTTAGATAGTTTTGTGGAAATATCATTTTAAGTGGATTTGCTACACTATCATTTGAACTAACTCTTTAAATCTATATATTGATGTGTTTTAAAGAGGTTTCCATAAGAACTTATTCTGTTATCTAGCCCAATGCTTAACAGACGTGGGAAGCAGCGGAAGAAAACAAACCCATAAATATCGAATTTTTATGAAAACCCTATGAAAAAGAAACCCATTGCAGGATATATACATCAACGAGATGGGCAAACCAATCTCACGAAGATAGATCTAAAATTTACTTCTATAAAATGAAGAATATGCCTTATGTTTTTGTAACTACAAAAACAATTCCTTAGGGTGATGTCCCGAAGCAATGCAACAAATCGTCTTGGAGTCACCACTTGCTTTAGAAGATTTCACTTTAGTTGGAACACATGCGCCAAGCGTCAGATTAGCTCCGAATTCCCTTCAAATTTTGCTAGAACCTGAAAAGGGAATAAAGAAGGAAAAAGCGGAGCTAAAGTTTAGTCGCTTTTAGATCTAGGTTTGCTCGATTAATTATGAGGAGCTCCTTTGATCAAGTCTTACTACACTTTTGGCTGAAGGGGATAGACCATATTTATAGAGTGTGTCGAACCATCATATTAGTAATACCTCTGATGTGGTACTAAAAAGGGAACCCACTTTAACTCAAGTTTTTTTTCCTTTAAGGTCTTAACTTTGAGCAATTGTTTCTCCCTCTTCAGTAAACCATATAAGCTAAATGATATATCATTTTGAAGCGTTTCATACAGAGATCGCACCCATTTTCGATATCATTTGACCTTTTAAATTTATCGTCAAATATGACCCAAAACCATGCCTTAAAGGGCTAATCCCGCCCTCAGGTTGCACCTGAGCACACGCTCGAGTATTATTGTAGATGCACTTGGACGCAACGTGAGCACGCTGCAGTAGCCCAAGTTATCGGACAATGCAGCTGTAGCAATGCTCGGGTGTTGTAGTAGCATCAGCCTGAGCTTATGCTTCGATGACGTCGTACAGGTGTCTGTGGCTGTGGGTTTTGTGTAGTTTGTGGAGGCGATGACGGCGGGTCGAGGGTTTCGATTGGGAGTCACATTAGGCGACGTGCGACGTGCGACGACATCGTGGAGTAGCAGGAGAAGAGGACGGTGAGCTTTGAAGGGGGTTGTTTTCACAAAAAGTAGGTATAGATTTGCAAATTAGAATTTGACGGGGATTTTCTATGCAAACAAAGGTGGTAGGTGATATCCCTTGACTTCAGTTGTATTTGACACACTAACTTATAAACAACCCAAATCAAAGCGTGTGTAAAGGGGGTTGCTACACGCACGTACCAAATTGCTCGTGAACACAGCCACTTATTCTCAAGTTTGCCATTCAAAATTTTAACCCGATTCTACCCTTAGTGCGCACAACCACTGATTCGATCGGAGAGGACAGCGAAGTCGTCGGTGGTCTGTAACCACCAAAAATCACAGCTCAAATTTGCCAGAGAAGGTAGTGACGATGGTGAGCATACCGACTTCGCTCATACAGAAGAGGAGTCGAAGCGACGGAAGACGGAGAATCAGAGGTCGATTCGCTCTAATAAACAAGTAACTAAGGAAGTGGATCGGCCTGGTGGTGCCTCGACAGAGAAGCTTAGCGGTATCGTAGTTTGCTAAAGTTAGCAAGGCATCTCGACATTCCGAAAGTACGACATGGGGCTTCCGAATTCTTGATCTGGCTTGGAAATTCATGCCCGAGTTAAAAATCGGACAAAAGCTTGATTGATTCTCAGGAATCGAACATTGATTTTTCATTGCATTATGATCTGTTCAAGGGATAGATTGAAGTGGGTTGTGTTCTCAAGCTTGGAGATGAATTCGTTAAGTTGCAAAAAATAATTAATTATGAGACAGAAGTATGTGAACATTATCTAGCTTGGCGTGGAGCTTTGTAAGCTGTGGTGTTAACTTCGGAGCCGAGGACTCAGGGGGTTGGCCGAACTTAGATGGAGATTGGTACATATTCGACGAAGCTTTTGCATAACATCGTGCTCAGAAGATGGAGTCGTGCTCGCTCTTTGACCCTAAGGTCGCTTGGGAATCTTTTTAGACGACATCCATCTCATTCATGGTAAGGTGGTTTAGACCCGCATCAACAAGGCATGGCAGCTCCATTTGATTTCACCAGGGTAGGGGGAGCTTGGCTCCGATTACCTTAAAAAATTGAGCTGCAAACATGAGCAAATCAATTGACCTTCATCTGGAATGAAGTACATCAAAGAAGAATTTTAAAATTTTCATTAGCTTATGGCTCGAAAGACCAAGCATGAAGAGGTGAACTTCAGTAATTGAAACTGAGAAGCTGGTTGAACATGAGGAAGCCAGGCATTCTGTGCCCAGACATCTCGATCTGTTTCATTGGAGAAGAACCGCCTTAAGCTTGCCCTCAAGCTTGAACCTGGTTGGCGAGATAAGATCCGGCTTGCAAACTTGGTCGGAGGATTTGAAAGAGGTCGCTTGTACAGGGCAAAGGGCAAGGCAGAGCTCGAATTATAGCTTGGAGATGATGTGATTGAAATCATCAAGTGACTCTAAGTTGGGAGCCTCGAAGCTTCAGACCGATCAGTATCATCTGAATTCAGTTATTACGGAGGCATGGGAGATTGGAAGTTCCTAGTTTCCATGTGAAAGGAACAATCTCGAAACTTGGGCGAGGCCCGTTCAGGAGCTGAGGAAGGTTGGTCGACATCCAAGACATGCCTCGGTCAAACTCCTGCTCGAAGCTCGAAGCTTGGTCGAAGCCCGAATCTTGGTTGAAGCTCTTGGTCGAAGCTCGAGTCTTGTTCGAAGCTTTAGTCGATGACGAAGATCATGATCACCAGAGGGAGAGAGCAAGGGGTCAATTCATGAGCAGCTCTGTCATGGCTCTTCCACCAAGAATTGGCGAGGCTACAAATCAACGGGTCAATCAATCTTGAATGGGTCTCCACCAAAAGATGTTGAAGCTATAACGTAGCTCTTGCCGGGATTCGACGAAGCTGGGTCGGAGGCTCTGATCGAGCTAGCCTAAGCTTAGCACGGCTGTGGCAAACTCGGCAGAGGTGATTTTTTCTTCAATTCGATCAATCAAAGACTGAAGACCGGTTCAAAGCTTATCTCAACCGATCGGTTGATGCTTCAACCGATTGATGCTTCAACCGATCGGTTGGATGTTTATTATATATATATCCCTAGGTTTTTCTAGAAAACGGATCCCCATCGTTAATCAGTTTTTAGGGATTTTGGCGGCTGCGAATTTACTATTTTTTGTAAGTTCTCCGATCGTTTTAACACTTTGATATTGCATTAATACTATTGTTTGCTTCTCTAATCTATTGCTTGATTATAATTTTGATGGCCGAATTTTGTGTTATCGAATTTCTTGCGATGAATTGTGAGTAGTTTCCTAATCTGGGGCATTGGTGAAAACCCCTTCGTGGGTTCTCCCTAGAACGACCATAGGCTTAGGGTTTCGATAGGATGTAGGGATTTAGATGGTTACGCGGGGCGATTTATTGTCATTGGCGGGAGAAGGACCGCCTCTGACCGTCGGGCCAAGGGGAAATAAAACTGGCGTTTGATTTCCAAGCCACAACTCACACCCCTAGCGTAGACATTGATTCCTGGCACGTACGAACGGCAAGATGAAATGTTGGGAGTAATCGTTGCGAGCCTAGTGCTCCCGGAGTCGGTCGGTATTAATGGACATGTGAATTCTCACCGTCCGAACCCGGGTAGACCTAGTGTATCATCATGGGCATCGACCGGAATATTGGGCCCATGGGACGCTAGGTATCACCTTTAGAGGCAACATCTCACCACTAAACCCTAGAATCCGATCGTATTCCTATCCGCCGGTCATAATAGGGAGAACACTTGATAGGGTGGAAACCAAAGTCCTAGTTTACTTTTTATATCTTACATCTTTCGTAGTTTCATTTCGTGACAACCCACCTACTGATAGGGCTAGCTCACCTACCGGGTGATCCGGTTCCTGTTTGACAACAAGCACATCACACGCCTCCTCGTATTCGACCCCCAAGCCACACTACAACACCGTGCACTTGTGGTTATAAATATTTAAATCGGGTATCCCTGTTCCGACTACACATTGCTGAAACTAGGGGACGTCAAGCTTTATGGCGCCGTTGCCGGGGAGGCAACGAGCTTATTTCATGTAGGACCCAGTAAACCCTCTGAGAGTAGTTCACATCCCTACCTTTTGATAATTTTCACAGTTTACATTTTTACTTTTATTCTTTATTCTTTGTTTTTTTTATTTGGCATTATACCATACGCGCTTCACGGTATCTCTTGTTTTTTCATGCACAGGAACCCAAGAAGTCTTGATAACTAGGTTCCTCTAGATCACGAGATCAATGCCACCGTGAGGCGTTTGAACACCGATTGAAGAAGAAGAGAAGAGATTGCCACCATGGGAGAGAACGTCACTCCTCCAAAGTCCTTGCTTTAGTACTCAATGACGTCCATTGGTTCCACGTCCAGCACCAACCTCTGGCCATTACGACCGGAAACTTTGAGCTGAAGCCATCGTTGGTGGCTTGGATCCAACAAGACCAGTTTTCAGGAGCTCCTATGGAGAGCCCGATCGAGCACTTGGATTCCTTTTTGGAGAAGTACGAAACTTTCAGAATCAATGGTGTGCCGACCGAAGCTATCCGGTTGAGATTGTTCCCCTTCTCTCTGCGGGACAAGGCAAAACAATGGCTGAAGGGGAAGGACCCCAATACATTTACCACCTGGGAGAAGCTTTCAAATGTGTTCCTAAACAAGTTCTTTCCCCCTGGGAAGACAATGAAGCTGTGGAGTGAGATCTCCTCATTCTCCCAGGCCAGCCATGAATCATTGCATGAAGCATGGATGAGGTTCAAGGAGATGCAAAGAAAATGCCCTCACCATGAGCTCCCCCGCTGGCAAATAATCAATTTTCTCTACAATGGGCTGAGGGACGACTTAAAGTCCTCAATGGATGCCGCGGCTAGAGGATCCTTCATTTCAAGGAATGAAGTAGATGCCAGTAACATTCTGGAAAATATGGCATCGAACAATGAACGGTGGAGCGATGAACGTGCCACACCGAAATCTGGGGGAATGCACCGAGTAGAGGAAGTTGACAAACTGTCTAGCAAATTTGATTTGCTTTCGATCCAGATTTCTGCATTCATGGTAGGGGCCGGTGGCGCCAACACTCAGCATGTGGCAGCGGTAGAGGCTGAAGTAATGGGAGAATTCGATGGTGGAGGTATCTCGGCACTGGTAGACCAAGCTAGTGCATTATCTTACAATCCGTCGGGTAATGCACCATACCCACCAAGGACAAGTTCCAATCCGGCTTATTCTCCTAACAACCGAAACCACCCGAACTTCAGCTATAGGGCACCCTACCATCAGCCCCAGTAACCTCAGCAGCAGTTATATCATCAACCTCAGCAGCAGCAGCTCTATCATCCACCTCCACCTCAGCAGCAGCTATATCAGCAGTATCCTCCTAGAAATTAGCAGCCACCGCCCCAACAGCAATAATACCATCAGCAACGGGTGGTCTCTCCTGTCGAGAATCTCTTGACTCATTATATATCAAATCAAGAGAAGATCAACCTACAGCTGCAGATTGGACAGAAGTCTTTGGCCGATCAAGTGACCCAGCTGGGGTTATAAGTGGCCAATCTTCAGAAAGCATAAGGGCAACTGTCTGGTCAGCCGTAGGTTAACCCAAGGGGACCCAATCAAACTAGCCTTGATGCAAGGTCAAGCAAATGTGTCCGTGATAGTCTTGAGGAGTGGTACACAGATTCCGGCACGGGAGGCCGTGAAAGAACCCGAAGCTCCATTGGTCAATGAGAGACCAAATCTGGAAGTAAACGGCAATGGAGGTTCGACGTTAAACCTAGTGACCTGGAGGGAGTTCCTGAAGAGAAGAAGAAAAATGAGGGAGACAACTAAAGGGTCTTCAAGCCTACAGTGTCATTCCCACAAAGGCTTGCCAAAGAAAAAATCGATGAGAAGTACGGCAAGTTTTTCGAAATGGTGAAGGACTTGAGTCTGCAGATCCCCTTTCTGGAGGCAATAGAAACTATCCCCTCGTATGCAAAATTTCTGAAGGACTTAGTTATAAAGGGAACAAGAAAAGAGAAGGCTGTCCTCACGACGGAGTTGAACGCCCTTATCCAACGGGCAAATATGCCAAAGCTCAAAGACCCCGGGAGTTTTTCTATCACATGCTCAATAGGGGAAGTGTCAATCAATCGAGCGCTTGTCGACTTGGGTGCAAGCGTCAGCCTGATTTCCCTATCACTTTATAGGAGGATAAATATGGGTGAGCTTGATCCTACAGGAATGACTCTGCAGCTGGCAGACAGATCGGTAAAGTACCCGGTGGGGGTAGTCGATGACTTGTCCGTCAATGTCAGCGGTGTGCATGCGCCAGTCGATTTCGTAGTTATGGACATGCCTGAGGACAATCACACCCCGATTATCCTCGGGAGACCCTTCATGGCAACCACGGGCGTACTCATAAATGTCACGAAAGGAAAGCTGTCCCTGAATGTGGGTGATCAGAAAGTAGAGTTTGACTTGGCATTATCGATGAAGTCACCACAGGAGTAACACAGATGCAATCTGCTGGAGGTAGAGGAAGAAAGAGTTGTTGAAACAGGATCATGGGAGGTTCTCTCAAGGAACCCCCCTCCCCCCTGATAGCTTGGATATCCTAGAGGAACACAATGGGCTAGAAAAAGAAGAAGTCGCTGAAGAAGTATGTGTCTCCCGGACGACTCCCCCCGGATTTAGAAAGTTTGCTCTGACAAAGAGCAAGGAAAAGATCCTCTGGAGCTCACATCTGATGAAGTCCAAATCCTGAGAAGTGTGGTGGTTGACGCCAACACGAAGAAAAAGCCCCCGGACATCACCAGCAGAAGAGTCGTTGAGACCATTCACCTGTCGCCACTGTCAACAACAAGAGCCCCTGCACCAACAGCTGATAGGATGCCGATCATTGGGCATCACCCGTACTAACCCCCATGAAGATCATATATCGGGAGTCGAGTAAACGACTACAAACAACAGTGCTTCATGGGAGGCAACCCATGTTCTGAACTTTTGTCGTTGTTTATGGGATTAGTTTACTAATTTTCGCGAATAAATACTGCTATGGGAATCTTCGTTGGGATACTTAGATGATTTTTTATCTTTGTGCAGGAATTGCTCCAACCGATCGGTTCATGCATCAACCGATCCGTTGGTTAGTTTCAGTAAGTGGCATATTTCTGAAGAAGAGTGAACCGATCGGTTAACCAAATCGGAGATCGGGTCGCAGACCGGGTGAATATGACAGAGCCCTCGTGAAATTTTGGTAAAAGTTCAACCGATCGGTTGATAGAAGAGGTGATCGGGTCGCTGACCAGGTGGAGACGACAGAGCCCTCGGGAATTTTTGGGAGCGGTCAACCGATCGGGTGAAATCTCATCCGATCGGTTCACCTGTAGCTGCTATCCAATAGCTATTTTTCGAAAATCAACCCAACTGATCGGTTGACTTCTCAACCGATCGGTTCGCCTAATCCTATAAATACCCCCCCAACCGACTTCATTCACCCGATTTCGACTTCTCAGTTTCGAGCGGTTCTTTTTCACCTCCTTCTCAATCGAACTCCTCCTCACTCCCACTACTCCCAATCGCTTTTCCCCACTTCCTCCACTACTTCCCCACTCTCTATCCCCTCCCATCAACCACGTTCGATCCAAAAATCGCCTAAAATCAAGCCCTAACCCCCAAAATTTTCGAAAAATTTGTTCTTGTTGGAATAGTGTGCAACGGCTTCCCAAATCACTCCATCATACTGCGTGGGATCTTTTGCAAGCAAGGAATCGCCTCGACACTGGGTACACTCGCTCCTTAGCTCAATTTTTACTTTACTCAAGTATTATTATTTTGCTCCTTTGTCATTAGTTGTGTGCACGCTCATATAATCTTGCATATACACGAAATCGCCACACAATCATGGCAAAAGATAAGGACATGGGTAAGCGCATCATGGAGGAAGAGGAGCCGTCTTGCAAGAGACACAAATCCACACGTTCCACACGCGGACGTGGTCCTCCTCCTCCGCCTACCCAACCACCACCCCAACCCATCATACCTATGGTGGACCCACTGATGGGACAGCAGGGAATCCGTTTCTTGAGTCAGGACCATGAAGACTTCTATCTTCGACTCAGCCAAAGATGTCACTTGGCCACCAAATTTGCACATGCTCAAACTCTTATCGATCTCGGAGTTTTCTCCGGAGTCGAGACCTTATTCGCTAACTTAGGTTGGCTAAGTTTCTTACACGCCCATGCACGATCCTACCCCTCTCTCACCCTAGAATTTCTATCTTCCATCAAAACTGAGGAGGGGTTAGTCGTCGATTTTCGACTTCGAAACCGAAATTTTCGTGTCCCCTCGACCACCATTAACGATATCTTCGGTTTCCCAAATCTTGTGGTCGCCCTCTGATCGAGTCTGGATATACACCCGAAAAACGACTTGTAGTCTTACCGCAAGCGCACGGTGTAGCGGCGAGCGGGTATCGAGCACATGGATGGCAAATGACAATATCTCACTTTAATTACCTAGCTATCAAGAGAATAAGAATAATCTTGGTGTAATAGTTACAATCGTTCAAATAGAAAGAAATATCAATATAATAAAGCGCATAGGGATAGGAAATCCCCACCACGGACCGTTTCTCATCCTTGTGAATCATAAATTTCATTGTTGCTAAGCTTGAATATAGGTGAACTAGTCGCAACTAAATGTAGAACCAAGCTCACGCTCTCGCGCTATTGCCGGTCTATAGCAAACTTAGGTTAGGGCCCACTCTCAAGCAAACCCTACCCTAAGCCGCTAGCGTGAAGATCGACATCATTGTCCAATCGCATCTCGAGCCCACTCTCGTGCAAATTCGAGCTACGATCTAGGTTATGATCGTTCTTATTCGTCCAATCTCTTGCAAACGAATATAGGTATAGATTTATAATTAAAAATCCTAGCTTTGGTCCAATCTCTTGTAAACCAAACCTAAAGAATTCCAATTATTAATCTAAATCGAATATCTAGGTCTTCCTATCAATTGGCATCCAATCTCTTGCAAATCCCAATCAATATGAATTCCTAGCTGCTCGTAATATATCAATCACAACCTAACCAATATCAATTCAAGCAACAAATTTACAAATTCATCACAATTCAAAGATCAGGTCCATAGGTTCATCCATATGCCCTAGAACGACGGAAATACTCACTAATCATCATGAAAATATCAGAAATAACAATAATAATCATGGCACAATTCATTGCAAAAGAGAAATAATTCATAAAAATTGAGTTTTTAACAAGAAAGAACAAACCAATGACGTAGCCAATGATCTCCAGCTGAGATTTCTCCAAAGGATAGCCTTCTAAAACCTAAAGGAACTCTCTAAAATATAACTCAAGTCTCTCTTAAAACTAGGGTAAAATAGGGCTTAAATACAAGCCAAAAACATCCAAAAAATCGTGATAAAACTGCCCCTGTGCAGCCTAGAATTGGCTTTCCCGGCAGCATTCGGAGAGGGTCACTCGGCCAAGTGACCCTTGTCACTCGCCCGAGTGACAAACCCTGTACAAAAACAGTAACTTCGGGGTTCTCAGGGGTCCGTCTCTCGGGGTGACTCGGCCGAGCAGTCTTCTTCATTCGGCCGGGTAGTCTTCTTCGTTCGGCCGAGTGAGCTTTCTCAGATTTTCCAGTAACTTCGGCTCTTTTCTGTCTGATTTTCCTATACCACTCGGGCGAGTGAACTTTCTTACTCGGCCGAATGGAATTATTTTCTCGGTCAAGTGAATGCTGAAAATCTTCGGTGCGTATCTGTTCTACTAGGGCGAGTGTGATCTTTCACTCGGCCGAATGACCAGTCTTGGTCGACCGAGTGAGGTGCTCCTGAGCTTATTTCTTCTCCTTTTCACCTCCTCGTCGCTCCTATCGATTTCCTTCTTCCTCCGCTCATCCTCTATCACTGATAACTCATCAAATAAGCCGTGGACGACACTCCGAAGTGCGTGAAACTCCTTCGATCTCATTGGGAAAAAATAATAAAAAGGAAAGATGAAAGAAATAGAAAATAGATAAGGAAATAAAACAAAGAGAGAAGTGCTAGATTATTTTCTCAGGACGTGGCTTTTGCTTTACTCATATAGCACACGACGAATATAAAACACATGCCAAAGATTTTTATCTCGATATCATAATCATATGGATGCATTCAAAATAGAAAACCCAAGAATATCAAAATAATATTAAATATGGAATCATTCTAGAATTAACATCGTCTGAAGCATCTAAAGCGGTATACATAATCATAGACCACACACTTTTCAATTGAATGCTTTCTATTTGGAGTATTAGAGATATCACACAATATGGATCAATAAGAATAGAAAGGTATGGTTTTCATGAAATGCATGCTAAGTTTCAATTCCTGGATTTCGTAAAACTTTTAGTAATCTCACCGAGTATAGAAAATTACCTAGCTTAGGTTGTCGTGCACAATCAAGTAGTCACTCTCTCACACATCATTGGATCCTCTCCCCCAAGCTTATCTATAAGCGTGGTGGCATAAAATAAATCAATAAGCATATTCCCCATTTTTGAAGCTCCAAAAAAATAAAAATAAAATAGGGGAGAAAGAGAGAGAGTATGAGATGGGATCATATATGAACTTCTTTTCTCTTTTCTTTTCTTTTTTTCTCTTTTTTCAATCATATATACAACTGTGATCCCAAATCAAAAGATAGAAAGATATACAGGTATTTTTTTCTTTTTGATTTGGGGGGGGTTGGAGCATGTATTTTTATAGCGTGGGAAAATGCCAACATAAGATTCGCTAAGGGAGATTCACCAATGATTTTAAGTATAGAAATGATGCTCAAGATATGTGGAGAAAGAAATATATGTAACACTCGGTTCACTCTATAGAATGTGCACGACAACTTTCAGCAGAGTAATGTAATCTACTCAGTTTAATCTCAGAAAGTAAACTAATCCAGTTATATCAACCTAGCATACATTCAATCAACCTGAAAGTGAAGCGTACAATTTTCATGCAATAAGAAGTGATATAAGAAAGGAAAGCAGCACTCCAGATATAAGCAATCAATGCGTGAAGCTTGGTGTGTTTTCTTTGAAGAGTATATAGTAAAAGTCATCACACTCAGCTAATAAAAGAATTTCATCCATATTCATACATGAAAGTGCGGGTTAATATCTCAAATGCATAGCAAGACACAACATATGATATCTGAAATAAAAAATATGGCATGACATGATAATATGCATATAGAGATAAGCTAATACCACGTCATCATCATCACAGAAAATTCATCTTTAGCAAAAAGGATGAAAGAAATAGGGATAAAAAGAAAATAAAAACTACTGTACAATGCAACAAACATAAAAAGTGAGAAAAACGTGATGCATGAAGAAAATGAATGAAAAAGTGGGTGAAAATAAGCGTAAAAACAAAGAAAAGGTGGGAAAATAAAAATAAAAATCGACAAAAAAATAAAAAGTGCGTGAGAACTCACTCCCCCAAGCTAAAGTGCACAGTGTCCTCAATGTGTAAAGTATGGCGCACTGAGAGACAAAAATGGGTGAGGCGGGTGAGGATGCATGCATAATGAAAATAAAATAAGAAAATGGAAATAAAAAGAAAAATGTGATGGGAATGTAAGTGATGAATGCAGATATGCGGGTGGTTCATGCAGAGATCAAAATAGTACTATGTAAGTGTCCCCAAAAGTACTCCCTCACTCCCAAAAGGATATAGACAGATATGAAAAAAAGTGACCAAAAAGTGTGTGGAGGAGGGGTGCAAAATCAGCAGATCAAAAATATCCAGCGAATCATCAGTAAAAATATGGAAGGCATCCAATGTGTGCCTAAGGGGGTGGTGGTGCACCAGCACCGTCCTGTGGCGGAGGTGGTGGTCGTGGAGGACGCTGGGTGGGTGTGGGTGGCGGAGGCAGTCATGCAAGGCTCTGGCTCAGGCAAGCCTGAATACCAGGCAGTAAAGCGACCTGCCTCTGCACGGCACCGATAGTAGCGGAGAGAGCCTTAAAATATCCTCTAAGTCCACTAACTGCCCCCTCTAGAGCACGGAGGTACTGAACTAGGGTGTCAGGGGGAGGTGGAGCAGAGGGACGAGTAGGTGAAGCGCGGGGCTGTCTCGCACGGCTACTGTAAAGGATAGGTGCGACATTGGGGTGGTACGGTGGTGCTGTGATCACTAAGTGACGCTCAGCCTCAGTGGGAGGTCGAGACACAGGAATGGTAGAAGAGGAAGGAGCAGCAGCAGAAGCAGAAGTGGTCACAAACGACGAGGCGGGCAGAGAGGTCAGTGACACAGACGTGGGGACAAACGTCACGACGCTCTCGAAAAATATAGCGGCAGTGGACACAGAGAGGTCGACGACTGGGGAGGTCATGAAATGTGAAGGAAAAGACTCCCCAGGGGTCGAGAACAAAAATGAGGAAAGGGTCTCAACCGCGGAAGCAAAAGAAGGCTCGCCGCTCTCAACTATGGTGGGGGACACTCGGGGATAGCAGCAGAAATGGGATCTACCGACATGGGCACAGTGGTGGTGGTGGTGGTGTGGGTGGACTCAGCTAAAGTGCTCCCGACACTAACAGACTTGTGGACAGAGGTGTTGATCACTCCTTATTTTACACCCTTTTTCCGCATATTTGCATGCCATTTAGATCGCCCAAATCATGTTTTTCACGATATATCGACGATATTGCGATGCTTTTCACGATTTGTTGTTTTTGTCGCATTTCAGGTGATTTGGCGCGATTTGGAGTGATCTCGAGATGCGCTTACTCTAGACGGTCACCAACGACCTCCCCGAGGGGTATTTTGATGTTGGAGAGGAGCAGAAGAAGAACGGACGTCGCAGGAGCGACGAGGAGGCCAGAACAAGCAGATTGGGCATTTTTTGTGTCCCACTCGGCCGAGTGGAGGAGCCACTCGGCCGACCAGCGAGACACTGCTCGGCCGACCAGAACAGACACAATTTACATGTGCACTCGGCCGAGCACCGAAGACCACATCGGCCGAGTGACGACATCACGTCCGCCCGAGTGGCGCCCAGACGAAGCCCCTCCAAAACATCCAAGTTACTGTTTTTCGGCTGCCTGAACTTCAGAAGACCCACTCGGCCAAGTGGTAAATCCCGTCCGCCCGAGTGCAGTGAAGCCATCGGCCGAGTGACGACAACTCACTCGGCCGAGCCGCCCCCGAAGTAGAGACCCCTGAAGGCCCCGACTTACTGGAAAATTACAGGGTTTTCACTCGGCCGAGCGACTTTTGTCACTCGGCCGAGTGCGATGCGCTGCCTGTAGCGAAAACTGCGGAAAACAGGCTGTGCAGGGGTATTTTGGTCACGATTTTTGGACGATTTTGAGGGCTATTTAAGCCCTGTTTTTACCCTAGTTTTAGAGCCTCCCTCTTAGATTTTTTGCAGCTTTTTAGATTAGTTTTTAGCTTTATTCTTGTGATTGGAGAGGAGACAAAGATTGGAATTTTGTTGGATTCAATTGAAGAACTCCATTGGTTTGCATCTCTTTTCCTTAAAAATTCTATTTTTATTGCTTATCTCAATATTGTGATGAATTCTATTGCTTATTTCAACGATTATTTTTGTGATCTCGCTATGATTTGTGAGTAGTCTCCACGTCTTGGGGCGTGGGGATGAACCCTACAAACCCATTTTCATATTTGTGATGAATTAGTAGAAATCTTGCTAGAATTGATATCTAGGGATTAGATTGGGATCAATTTACTACGGATGGCTAGGTATTCATATCAATTGGGATTTGCAAGAGATTGGATCCCAATTTGATAGGAAACCCTAGAAATCCAAATTGGGTTGGAGTCGGATTTTCGAAGTATCGGTTTGCAAGAGATTGGACCGATACTAGGATTTCCGATTGCAATTCCATGCCGATACTCGTTTGCAAGAGATTGGACGGGTAGGAACTATCCCAATCTAGGTCGTGGACCGAGTTTGCAAGAGATTGGGCTCGGTGCGCGATTGGACGATGATGTTGATCCTAATGCTAGCTTTCCTAGGCTAGGGTTTGCAAGAGATTGGACCCAAACCTAGGATAGCTATAGACCTGCAACAGCGCGAGAGCGTGAGCTTGGTTCTACATTCAGTTGCAACTAGTTCATCCAAATTCTCATTCAAGCAATTTTGATACCGATAAACCGCATTTATGAAATACGATGAGTAGCGGGGATTCCTCATTCCCTAGACGTTCTTTATTTGATTTGATATTTCCGCATTTTTGTCTGACGATTGTAACAGGATCGCCAAAGGCAAATTTCTCTCTTAAATAGCCAGGTTGATTGGAACAAGTACGGTCATTCGTCCTCCCTGTGTTCGATATCCCGCTCGCTACTACACCGTGCACTTGCGGTAAAACTACAACCGTTCTTTGGGTCACATCCCGGAGCGATCAAGTTTTTGGCGCCGCTGCCGGGGAGGCGATTGCGTTTGATTCTTTCTCACCCTAGCTATTTCTTTATTATTATTATTATTATTATCATTATTTTTATTTCTTATTTCTTACCTAACCCTTCCACGGTACTAATCATTTCTTTGAAACTCTGTTTCCCCTGTGCATGTACACGAGATCTACGGCGGACCCTGAAGCTATATTATTTGATCCCGAGATCGAACGTACCGCGCGGAGACTTAGAGCGGAAAGGAGACAAAATCCGGAAGGGCGGTTTATGACCAAACCGGAAACTCCTGAACAATTGGCGGCAAGGATGGCGAGGCTAATTTCTATTCGAGATAGGCTTCGGCCTAAGACCTCTTCTACTACCTCATCCATTGCCATGCCGGGGTTGGCGGCTGACAAGAGCTTCGAGCTAAAGACTGGACTAGTGGTTCTGATGCAGCAGGATCCATTTCATGGGAATGCCCATGAAAATCCCCACTACCACATCCAATCGTTCTTGTCAAAGTGCGCCACATTCCAGATGCTGGGGGTCTCCATCGATGCCATCAGACTGCGCCTCTTCCCTTTCACGCTAAAGGACAAAGCACTATACTGGTTGAGGACGCAAGCTGAGGGTGTCTTCACCACTTGGGACGAGTTGGCGAGTGCATTTATTGATAAGTTCTATCCGCCATCCAAGACGGTGAAGATCCGGAGCGCTCTCATGTCCTTCAAGCAAGGACCTCAGGAGACGCTCTATGAAGCTTGGAAGCGTTTTAAGGATTTGCAGCATCAATGCCCGCACCACAACATAGAAGATTGGGATCTAGTTCATAGCTTCTACAACGGTCTCCAACCGGGGACTAAACAAATTATTGATGCCGCGGCGAATGGTGCTATCTTGTCAAAGACTCCCGAGGAAGCTACGGCCCTAATTGAGGAGATGGCCTCAAATAACCAACAATGGGGCGATGTGCGAGGACACTCTACGTCCTCCTTAAAGCCAACTAGCATCTACGAGGCGAAGGCCGTAGCGGAGCTTACGAGCAAATTTGATTCTCTCCACAAGGTAGTGGAGAGATTGGAGAAGTTTATCACGGAGCCCCAATGAGCCCCTTCTACCTCCGCTCCAACAAACCAAATGTGTGATTGGCAAGACCAATCTCAAGCCATGTACGTGGGAGGAGAGCAAGGAGAAGGATCCTTGGAGCAAGTACAATATGTTGCGGGGAACCAAGGATATTGGGCCAATCCGGCCGCAAGAAATCATCCCGGATTCTCCTACACCAACAATGAAGGAGCTTTGAACCCGCCACAACCACCGCCTCAACAAGCTCGACCACCACCACCCCAACAACAAAACTATCCACCGAGGGTGCCTACTCAACAAAACTTTCAACCGAAGCAACAAGTTCCACCATATAGGCCGTCCGGTTACAACCAAGGGTGGAGGAATCAAAATCAAAACCCTCCACAAGCTCAACAACGATCCGACTTCGAAGCTAGAGTGGAGGCGTTCATGGTCGAGCAAAATAAGGTAAATGCTACTTTTAAGGCGGGGCAAGACTCTCTTAATACCGTTGTGGCTCAAATATCGGAGCAATTGGCGTTGCTCAATCGGAACACTCAACGATTTCCGGCGCAACCCGAACCAAACCCACGGGGCAACACCGGCCACATCAATGCCGTAGTTGCCGTTACCACTAGAGGCGGAAAGGACACCACCCCCGCCATGATTCCTACCAAGGAGCCCGTGGAGGAAAGCTTGGAGCCAATTGAGCCGGTAGTTGAAGTTGAAAAGGAGAAGGATCCACAAGACAAGGAGAAATCTAGAGCGGAACAATTGATTGAGGAAAGGCGCTTCATGCCACCGGTCCCATTTCCCCAAAGGCTTGCTAGAGCGAAAATGGAGAAAAGGCTAGCAAAGTTCCTCGAGTATCTAAGAGGAGTTAGCCTCAATATTCCTTTCCTCGACGCCATCGTGGAGATCCCCACATATGTTAAATTCTTGAAGGACTTGATTTCGGGGAGAAAGAGGAAGGAGAAGATCATGCTAGCCGAGGAGGGCTCTTGGTTTACCAAGAGAGAAAAGGAGCCGGCCAAATTTAAAGATCCGGGGAGTTTTCGGATTCCTTGCACCTTGGGCGGCGTCCCTCTTCAAAAGGCGTTGGTTGATCTAGGGGCTAGTGTGAGCCTCATGCCTCTCTCCATGTTCTTAAGGCTAAACACCGGGACAAAGTTGAAACCCACCGACATGCGCATTCAATTAGCCGATGGACGGATAACAAGGCCGGTGGGGATCGCCGAAGACATACCGCTACAAGTCCCGGGTGGAATATGCTTACCATGTGACTTCGTAATCATGGACGTTAAGGAGGAGGGAGATACTTCATTGATACTTGGACGCCCGTTCCTCGCCACCGCCGGAGTAATTGTTGACGTGCGCGAAGGTACCCTAACTTTAAACGTCGGCAACATCGAGGTGGAGCTCCACATTCCTAAGGCTATGAAGCACATGCCTTACCACGAGGAACTTGACTACATGGACCTCCTTGATGAGGTGATAGAGGAGGCAATCCCCCACGAGATCTACGGTCTTTTCGATGAAGATTTAGAGGAAGGCCCGGATTTAGGCCAAGATGAGAAGATAGATGATTCCCCCAACTTCTCCGCTGAAGATGATGAAGGCGACGCTGATGTCGCAAGGATTCGAGAGCTCTGCAAGCTCTCGAAATTGGAGTCTCCAAAGAAAGCTCCTCCGCCACGGAGATCGGCGTCACCGGTAAAGCCGTTGACCGGAGCAAATGCTAGCTAGGGGGAGCCTCCCCCCAACACTATTCGAGATGGGAGACCACCGAGGGAGAACACGCCGCCACGTCCAAATCCAAGCGCGCTCCCCGGAAAGTTTGATGGGTGCATCTCATATGCACCAAACATCCCGCATTGATTGAAAATTATTGGGGGTCGAGCTCACGACCTTAAACGAGCGCTTGTCGGGAGGCAACCCGACAGTTTTTGCTTTATTTTCACTTTTTCTTTATTTTCGTTTTAGAAATTTTTAGTGTTTTGAGTCGTTCGCCCAAAAATTTTGTGATAACGGGTCCTATTTTTCTTGACAGGAGAGGAGATAGGTAGATCCATCATGTGGAGGATGAACGAGACGACGAGGAGCGCCCTAAGAAGGCGCTCGACGCTTAGGAGGAAGAAAGACGGAGTTTAGAGCCCAAACGAAGACAAACAGCAGAACACAAGGCTCACTCGGCCGAGTATACCAGTCACTCGGCCGAGTACACAAGTTCGTCCGGCCGAGCCGCTCACGAACGAGGGAAGTCTGCTGTACCTAACTCTCTGTTTATTTTCCTGATTTCAATATAACTGCTACTCGGCTGAGTATATATTTTCACTCGGCCGAGTAAAACGGATACCCTCCTAGGGCGAGTCTTGCCGAGTAGCTTGAGTCACTCGGCCGAATGGACTTACTCCACTCGGCCGAGGCTGGCAAAGCCACTCGGCCGAAGCGATAGCGGGGAGGAAATTTTCATTAATCCCACTCGGCCGAGTGACCTAGTCACTCGGCCGAGTCGTAACTTTTATTATATAAGGGCCGAGGGGGGGGGCGCATTTTTCGAAATCGCAAAACCCCCAAACACCCGCGCCCCTTCAGCTCCCTCGCCCGATCCCCGCTCGCTCTCGCCCTCACTCGCCCGGTCGACCATCGTCGCGCCGCCGCTCGGCCCGCCACCGCCGGCCGACCACCGCCGCGACTCGCCCGAGTCGCCGCCGGCGGCAGCCTCTCCGGTCACCTCCGGTATCACTCGTATCGCCTTTTTCTCCTCTTTTTGTGTGTTTTACGAGGATCCATGTGTTAAACGCACCCCTAACCCAAATCAGCCGCATATCTATCTATTATACCCCTAATACTCCATACATTTTGAATATTACCCGCTGATATCGACGTTTCATGCGCAGGTTGCTTTTTGGAGCTTAGGGGAGCCCAGGGGAGCTTCTACGGGCTGATCTGGACTTCGCGGAGGCGCTGACTTCGCACGCTTCCACTGCTTAGCACTCGCGGCGTGTCGGGGTACACTATTTCCATTATTTTTGCACACGCCACACTTTTTCGGCGCGCGCTCGGGGCCGATATGCCGCCCCGGACACGGCCGCGGTCGAAGAGAGCTTCCGCCAAGCGGAAGCGGTCGGATGATACCGGCCCCTCCCACGAGTTGGAGGACTCTCCTCCACCGTCCCCCACACACCCCGCACACCCAGCACAGCCTGCAGGCCCCGCACACCCCGCACAGCCTGCAGTGCACCCACAGCCCGCACAGCCTCTCCCTGCCGACCCATAGCCACCACCACCGGCTCCACTGGTCGGGCCGCTCGGGATTACGTTCCGAGACGACGCACACCGCGCCGTCTTCGAGCGTATCTCCCAGCGCTCGATCGTACCCTCCAGGTTTGCACACCTCGCTGACCTAGGACGCCTGGGGGTACTAGAGGGGATGCTCACGTTGTACGACAACGTGGGCTGGCGAGATTTTCTGCAGGTGTCGGCGGATACGTTTACCCGCCCGACACTTGAGGTTCTGAGTTCGATAGCGCGGACCGACGAGGGATGCTCATTTCGGTTCATGGATCGAGAGTGCCAGGTCACTCTCGATATGATGAGAGCGTTCTTCTCGTGGCCCGCTGTCCCCGGTGCCGATCGCGGTTACGGCCCCACCCATATCCCCCCACCTTCCTTCGACGCCGGTGCCTTCTGGGCCCGGATTACGGGTCTCCACGCTGCCTTTGACCCTAGTAGGGCCAAGGCCTCGGCCATTGTCCATCCCTGCCTCCGCATTGCTCAGCGCCTTATGGCGACGACCTTTTTGGCCAGATATGAGACGTGCACGATGTCTACGCCAGAGCTCTACATGCTCTATGCGATGACACGTCCCAGAGCTCTATCTAGGGATGGCGATGAGCTGGTCCCCGCCGTCGTGATCGATATCGCGGCTTGGTTTTTGGACCGCATCATCGTATCGGTGGGCGCTCGCTCACCGATATGCTGCGGCGGCCTGATCACCTTGCTTGCTCTTATGACCGGCGAGGACTTCCCCGATGACTTGCGACGCGTCCCGGGCCCCACTTCTCTGTCTATAGATGTTATGGCCCGGATGAAGATGCTTCGTCCGCACGGTGAGCGTCACTGGGTCTGGTTGCACGGCCCTTTTGGTGTCGATTACATGATTCTCCCGAGCCCTGCTCGGACTCTGATTGCACCAGCCCACGTTGACTGGCTCCCTGCGATGGATGTTCTCATCCCTGCCGCTTACGTGCTCGAGGCCGAGGAGGCCGAGCAGGCCCACGCTGCCCCTGTAGACCCTGTTGCTCACCCTGCCGAGCCTACTGCCGACCCTGTGGCCCCTCAGCCCATACCTGATGTTCCGCTGCTCCTGACACTTCTGTCCCCACTTCTGTCAGTGTCACGAGCACCTCAGCTGAGCCCACTTCCACCACCACTTCCGAGGCTGTCACCACCACTCCCACCACCACCACTGGCCCTCTGTCCGTCGAGCCACTTTGCTCCGCACTCCCCGAGCGCCCGTCGACCTTTGTTGAGAGTGGAGAGCCCTCGTTTGCTGCGATCGTGGAGACCATGGCTAGCATGATCTCCGCTGGGGTTGCGCCTTTTGGTCCACACACTTCCGCCCCAGCGGTAGTTACCTCTGTCTCCACCCCTGCTGTATTTTCCGAGAGCGTCGTGGCGTCTGTCCACACTTCTGTGCCACCGACCTCTCCGGCCACCTCGCTGCCATTTTTGCACTCTTCTTTCGCTGCCGCTGCCTCCACTTCCCACCAGCCGGTGCCCCGGCCTCACACTGAGGCCAGGCCCACATTCGCAGGCGCAGCACCTTTTGTTCCTTTCCCCGATGAGCCAGTCACCTACGCGACCCGAGTTCGCCAGCCACGCCCTGCACAGCCACGCCCGGTGCGTCCCTCGGCACCACCTCCCCCTGACACTGTACTTCAGAGCATTCGTGCTCTAGAGGGGGCGGTGAGTGGCCTCCGAGGCGACCTTAGGACCCTGTCCTCCACCGTCTCTGCAATGGCTGGCCGCTTCGAGCTGATCCCCCAGATCCATTACTGCCTCACCCAGGTTCTGGAGCGTCTCCCGCGCGTACCACCACCCACCCAGCAGGTTCCCGCCCACACTTCCACACACACCCAACCTGCTACCACTCCCACACCCACCCCCGCTCAGCGGCCTGTCCAGCCAGCACCACCCACACGACCTCCGCCTCAGGACGGAGACGGTGCAGCACCACCTTCCTAGGCACCCTTGATGCCATCGATTATCCTTGCCGTTGTGCTGCCCGTTTCTGCTGGGTCCTGTTGCGCTTTTTTGCCCACACCCCCCTCCCCTCACTTATTTTGGTATTCTCTTTTTGATCATATCTTTATATATCTTTTTTGGGAGCGAGGGAGAGTTTTGGTGCCACTTATATATCTGTATCACTCCTATCTGTGCATGCATCATGTCCGCATCATATTTTTCATTTCTTTATTTTTCTTTTTATTTTCATCATGCATGCATCCTCACCTGCCCCTCACATTTCTTGTCTCTCGGTGTGTCACACTTTGCACATTGAGGACACTGTGCCATTTAGCTTGGGGGAGTGAGTTCTCACGTTTCTTTTTCGATTTGCCACCTTTATTTTTAGTTTTTCACACCGTTTTTCACTTTTGCACTCATTTTCATTATTTTTCTTTTATTTTACCATGCATCACGTTTTTCTTATTTTCTCTGTGTGCCGCATTGCATAGTTCTATTTTCCCTTTATCTTTATTTCTTTTTCATCTCATGCTAGAGATGACTTTTCTGTGATGATGATGACGTTGGATTTAGCTTACTCTATATGCATGCTATATTTGTCATGTCCTAGACTTTATTTCTGATATCATATGCTATGACTTGCCTTGCATTTAGAGATAGTAACCCACACTTTTGCCACATGAAAATGGATGAAATTTTATTATTAGCTGAGTCTGAATATTCATATGTATGCTATCACAGAAAACACACCAAGATTCACGCATTGAATGCTTATATCTGGAGTACTGATTTCTTTTCCTATATCACTTCTATATGCATGAATTGTACACTTCACTTCAGGATGATTGAATGATGTTAGCTATGATAAATCTGGATTAGTTAGCTTTTTTGTGATCAAAACTGAGTAGATTAGATTACACTGCTGAAGTTGTCGTGCATGTCTTATAGAGTGAACCGAGAGTTATATCTATTTCTTTCTCCACAAATCTTGAACATCATTTCTCTACTTTTATAATCATTGGTGAATCTCCCCTTAGTGATTCTATTATATGGCATTTCCCCCGCTATTAATTCCTAGCTCCAAATCTCTTATTCTCTATAAAAAAATAAAAAAAATAAAAGAGAGAAGAATATTCTTGTATATCATTATCTCTCTTTGAGTTGGGATCATTGTGTACATATGCTATAACAAAAAAAAAGAGGAAATATCCTCAATAAAAGATCACATCTCACTTTCTTTCTTTCTTCTTTCTTCTTATTACATTTGGAGCTATATAAAAATGGGGATGTGGATATTTTTTTATGCCATCACGCTTATAGATAAGCTTGGGGGAGGGGATCTATTGATGTGTGAGAGAGTGACTACTTGACATTCACTACTACAAAAAAACGCTTGCATAGCGCTTTTTTTTACGCTTGGATAGCACTTTTAAGCGCTATCCAAGCTACCGCTATGGTAGCTTAGATAGCACTTTTATAAGCGCTATTGTAGTGGTTTACTAAGATAGCGCTTATAAAAGCGCTATCCAAGCTACCGCTATGGTAGCTTGGATAGCGCTTTTTTACGCGCTATCTAAGTGGTTAACTATTTTTATGATTTTCTATTTTTTTAAAAAAATATTTACACATTAGCCACGGCCATTTTATGGTAGCTTGGATAGCGCTTTTTTAAGCGCTATCTAAGTGGTTAACTATTTTTATGATTTTCTATTTTTTAAAAAAAAATATTTACACATTAGCCACGGCCATTCTGTGGCTAATACATAGTAGCCACGGACTGACCGTGGCTAATACACATTAGCCACGGAATGGCCGTGGCTAATGTTTGTTTTTTTTTAAAAAAAATATCAAACAAATTCGAATCTGCTTGGCTAATTGACAAATCTCACATTGAGAACAACTATGACTTTTATTGATAAACAAGTGAGGAAACAATTTTGCAATATCATACAATTATGACTTGTTCACTAGTCAACCTGTCCTATCATACAAGCTAGACTCTGAACTAGAATCTGAACTTGTCACTCTGAACTAGACTTTGATGAATCATTTGTTCCAGACTACCTGGCTATTTAACTGTCAACAGGAATTGCACTCGTCGAAAAAAAATGTGGCACACCGTCCAATCATACAAGCTACATCGGAGTGCAGCTCAAGCCATGGTCCATTATTTCGTTTGCACACCAAACAATCAGCACAAAGAACCCCTCAAGACTTCCAAATGGCGGATCGAAAATAGGACCATCAAGCCCTCAATATGGTAGATGAAGTGAATCTTTGGCAATGTTGAGATCTAGATTGAGACTTTGTAGCCATTGTGTGGAACTGCCAAACCTGCGCATGGCTTCCCCAGTGAAGAAGTATTGATTCAAGTTTGCTAGTGTAGCTCTTGTCTTGTTAGGCACATTCTGTTCGGAGATGGCATTTCCTCGTTTAGGTGCTTTAGAAACTCTCGCTTCTCTCCACAAAGCTTAGTCGACAAGGTTGGAGATAGAGGTGCATAAACACCTGCATGATACCAGAGAGAAATATGCATTTTAGTTTTGGGTTTCTTGAAATGTGTCCTTGGTTATTTTCATGCACCATAAGATTGCACAGAAACATTTGGCTAGAAAAGATCTAAAAGACAGAAAAACTAGTGAGAGATCATTCGACGCACTTCTTGGGGTGCCCCTCTCGTGGTCCTTGGTCACGTGCAATAAGATGGTTCCGGAGAGAACGACGACAAAGCCACAAATTTCAGAGATTATGGTTCCCAAATCTTGACCATCCCAATCCTGCATGTCAAACATTTTCAGAAAGACCTGATTATGTGCTAAACATCTTATATTTGCTCGTGATATGTTTAATCATCTTAAATTGAATTTTAACAAATCGTATCAAACATGAGCTGACTGAAGGGCAAATGTTTGTCATGTTTGACAAAAGAATAATATAAGCAGCAATGGATGGGTATAGATCTCGTATATGGACTACAGTTTGAGAAGAAAGATACCTTGAACATTATAACTCTTGCAAGGATGGTAAGTGTAGTGAACATGCCATAATATATTGGAGATACGATGGCGGTATTAAATGTGTCCAGGGCCTGCAACATTATTAGATACTTCAATTAGAATTACATACAAGTGGATATGCAGGTAAAAAGAAGAGCAAACAAAGATTTCCATCATATTAATGCATATGCATTCAGTGTGCTTCCACTAAACACGCCTGGCTTTCATGTGATTTGTACCTAAAATTAGGCGGCAAAAAAGATAAAAATATCCTGCAATCTAAAAAGGGTAGCCCACGAGAGGGTGTCCTAGTGGTAAGTCATTCCGCTCCAAAGCCAAGGGGTGCGGGGTTCGAGGCCTATGGCCGCCGTGACTTGGTAATTATTGTGGAATTTGTTGTGGAATTATTTACCCTGGGGCTACATCTCCCCTCTCGGACTAACCCAGGGGCCGTTGGGGGCACGGCGGTCACCCCCCAGATTGCATAGTCTCGACCGGGCTCTCGCCTTACCCTCCTAAAAAAAGCCGAAGGCAGGGGGAGGGGGTTGGAGATTTTTCTGGGTTTTCAAAAAAAAAGGAATCACCAACTTGGTTAAGTCAATTACAGAACAAATCCATTAATGGGCGATCATTAAATGTTAGATGTAGAATAGCTAAATCAGTATATATCTAATCTTTCAGTCAATATCAATGGTTCAAATAGATGACAAAAAAATCAAACCAGAGAGCATCAATAGTTCCTTGAGTTTGCCTCTTTCTGAATGAAGGAAATCTATTTCTCCATTTGCACATTAGCTTCGTCTGCTGGTCCATCTTCCCAACATCAAAAAAGATACTCATAAGTGACAAATATAATATCCACAAGCAAACATGGCACGAAATGAAAGCTGGATAGAAAATGTTAATGCTGCTTCGTATCACCTATACTTATAATAGGTTATCCATGATTCTTATTTAAAATTCTTTACTCCAAAATATTTAGCTGATAAAATGTTTAAAGATAAAAAAATAAAAGTTCTACCCTTCATGTTACTGATCATCACCAACATCTAAAAATCAGATTGTTGCCCCCATTGTCAACATAAAATAATGTGAGTTTAGCAAAATAGACAATCATAGAAAGCATAATAGCTTGATTATATGGAGCTTTCCCTTCTAAGAAAGGCTAACCTAATTGTTCGTACTGAGAGGGGGCATGAAGGATCTGACACTATCGTGATGCCCACCAAGTAAGCAATCTAAATAATAAAAAATAAGGCCTATTATAATTTGCGTAACTTAATGTTTAAGTTCTATAAATTAACTAAACTATCTGTTGAATAAAGTCAGTATCGTATCCCATCTGTTGGATTTGTGGCTCACATCCAGCCAAGCACGAATGTAGAAGTAGCTAATAAACTTCAATTTGAATTACTAATTGAATTAGCTAATAAACTTCAATTCAATTTGAATTAGCTAATATCCATGTACAGCATATGCAGATGTATAACTGTTTATTACCTCAAAGATATTATGATATTTAGCACATTATGCCCTCTTCAGGTGGAAAACTTAATTGTTCAAACAAACAAATGAAGTTAAAATGTCAGCTTTGAAGATGGCATAAACAATAACATGGCTTGAGTAAAATAAAATGTTAATGGTATAGAAAAACATAACTCCACTTTTGTGGACAATAAATGTAGCTCATTGGTCGCTCACCTTGTCTCAGTGACATTATAGCAAACATAAAACCACCCAGCACCAGTGATGAAGCCAATTTCATAGACTGCAGACAAAACAAACCATATATTCAAGCTTTGCTTAAGAACATATTGAGATAATAAGTCCAAAATCGTAGGCATTGACACACACAAACACACACACACACACATGCACACATGCACACCACAAATACACACACTGAGACAAATACATAAAGGTTAAAAGGAAATAGAATTGCGGAAGAAAGGCTAATTCGTGGAACGTGCCCAAGTCCGGAAGTATTTGTAGTATTCAGTTTGCCTAATTTATGCTATGTAGTAAGTGATGGAAAAAAAACTCTAATCACTTAAATTTTATTTACTTCGTTAAAGAATGCAGTTATTTAGAAAAAAATATGGAAGGCAATGACTCGTGTGGCTATAATGTGGGAGTCCTACTAATGACAATTGAGATATTAGAGAGAACCTACATTGGGTGTATTCCAAGTATCAATAAGACTGCCACGACGAACCCGATACTCGTATCAGGGGTTGGAGACTGATCTTGATGGGGATCAATCTGCATGTGTTTATGTGTGTGCAAGATGTTGTGAAATCAAAGGAAATTCAATCAAACTAGATATCAAAAATTAACTTGCAAACACGCAGGCAGGAAAAAGACACCAGGTATGCCGACAAAGCACCAACTCTTTGATTTGTTGGACTAACAACGATTACAACGATGACCTAAGACGGTTAGAAAGTTTGACTGCTGAGTAATACTAGGCTAAACGAAAATAAAACTACAGAAATAAAGGAAATCAACATTGCAGATTTGGCATTATAGGAAATAAACTCTATTTCCTATAAAAGCAAAAGACAAGTAATTATCATAGATGAAAATCAATAAAGTGCAACCTTAAGTTTTTGATGGTTCAACACAATGACATCAAAATAACCAACATGTTAACAGCCTTGATATACATGCGCCACTTCCAGGTACATCAAAAACTAAAATGTCAACACATACAGTGATTAAAGATAAAGAAACTGCATACCTTCTATCCTATTGATATCTGAAGGATTAATTGGAGCTGCAAGCATTTTGACGCATACATCATTTGCTTTCAGTTCTCTTGGGGGAATTTCAATAATCCTGCACAAATTCGCCAATAAGATTTTGATGCCCTTCGCAACACAAAGACAGCATTTTTTTGTGCTGATTGAATCAACAGTGCAGTCAGTCAATCTCACATCACAATGATGCAGGTGCCAAAGGTCTGAGATTATGATGCGTAATCTTCTTTTGTTGGCTCAGCCACATTGTAATCTCAAGTGATCCAAAAGACAAATTTAACATGAACCACACTTTAAACAAGCAATTTCCAAAATATAGAAGCAGTTAGACCAGAATTTCTCACATCAGCCATTCGCTGCACATTCTGGGTAAACTCATCATCACATTTAAATCCAAAAAAACCTGAACAGAATGCAACATGTTCCAATAATCTATTGAAAACAATGCATTTCCACAGCACAAATGCAAAAAGCTGAATGTGTTAAGCTTATCTCTGGGCATTTCAGTATAATTATGGTGAATATTAGAGTATTGAAGAACGAATGTACAAGTCAAATTACCTGAAGCAATGACATATTGGCCATCAGGAGTAACCTTAACTTTGCTCGTCGCAGTCTCAAATCTCAAATCTTGGATAACGTCCACTCTCCGCTGGTAATCTAATTACCAATGCATCAATAGCAAAAACAACAACAAACAGCTGAGAGACATAAATCAAACAAGCAAACACCTTGATATCAAAAGTTTGAAACTACGAAGGGAGCGATTGAAGAGATGACCTTTATCCTTGCGAAGGGCTTTGAGCTTCTTGGGACCGAGCCACGCGGCGGGATTCTGCTGGCCGGAGATCGAGTAGAGCTTGACGCCATTAATGGAGGTCGACTTGATGCTACCTCCTTTGGTCTCCATATATATACCGTCTTTATAAACCCTAGCGAGATGAAATTGCGAGAGAGAGCAAGAGGAGTTCTCTTTCTTCTTCTTCTTTGCAACTGTCGCGAGCTCCGTTTAGGGTTTAATCGATGCCGTCGCCCCACCTTCGTCGGGATCTCGTTTCTCCATTTAGGCTTTAAGATCCCCGAAACCGGAGCGCAATGAGGCCGATAAACATAAATTCCATCGCCGCCCCCTTCCGAAAAATTCACATCCCAAATCACAAATTAAGCAGAAAAGTTCATGTTTTACGCTTTTTCTCTCTGACAAAATATTTAAATGGTGATCAATAACTGAAACTATGCAAATCTGATCTTTTTAATGCTGCAAAAGTTTGCTTTAAATTATTCTATTTTTTTTTTGCTTATTTTGAATTCTTTTGGTCTGTAATTATTTAATAATAATTAAAAGAGTACATATGTTCACAATCAAGAAATCCCAAATGTAGAATTCTGACAAGTTAACTTTGTATCTGTTCCAATAAAAAAAATTCAGCCAGTTTATACTCTTCAGCTCTACTCTCAAATCCCGGTTCACAACCAAAACATTGATATGTTACAATAACATCCAATTGTACATAACATTTTAAACTGAATGTTGTATGCAAGAAAGCAATATCTGACAAGTTAATCTTATATGGAATAAAAATCAGATGGTACATGTTGGGACATAGCAACCACACAGTGTAATAAACCACACAGTGTAATAAGCTTATTCTATAAATGAATTTAAGTTAGGAGAAGGTGGAGTCCCACCAATAAAAATATGACATGTTTTATTGCAGTAGACTACAGGAAAGATAAAAGAATATCTTAATGTAAGTAATCTACATGTTATTAATTAAACATACACAAGTTGGAAACTAGGGTCAGAAATCCTAACCATATCAGTTAACTGTTATTCTCATAAAAGTATCTCAATTAAGAATTAGAAATAGGTTCTTCAAATGAAGTTGTCATCAGTATTATTTTAATATCTCAGCTTAAAAGTCCATCTTTAGCATACTAAGAGAATAGTTCTGATGAATTTCACTTTCATTATAAAAAAATCTAGTTATCATTTAGAAACTACATAGGGTTACCCTAAAAACACCTACGTAAAAAAGCTCATATCATTACCTATTTTGTTTCCTCATACCTAGTCTAAAGGAATTCACAGTCAAAGGGAAAAGAATACACAATTGACTCCAAAATAACAGCTATTTTCTTACGTCGAGTGCAATACCCCAGTTCTAAATAACAATGTCAAATTTCCTAGTTCTTCTCCAAAAGTGCAACATTACCTCTTTCTTTCAATACAAGCACAAATCACTCGAGTTCAAACAAAATTGCGCAAATGAAAGGCAATTCAAACTCAAATCAACGTACATCCTTCAAATTAAGAAAACTCAAATCGAATTGCTCATGTTTCAAGAGAATTACAAGAGAGATCCTAAAATGACACCATTATTAAATAGGAAGACGCTTCTTACCTCCAAATCGATTCTTACCTCGCCGTCCCCACTCACCCTTCCGCCCGTGAGACTCGTCGACGGCAACCATCTCCGACCCAAGGCGACGATCCACCGGTCGATCGAATTGTTGGAAACTATTGAATTTTTTCAAGGGGATTTGGGCTCATTTGGTTTTCCCTCCCTTTTTCTTTAGTCCCACATTGGATGGGCAAAAAGACTTGAAGGAGTATATAAAGAGCTAGTTGTGCTTTAGGGGTGTGCCCCTTGGGGTATGGCTCTTTTGTGGAGGGGAGAGGACTTAGTTGAACTTGGGTTCAACACGCGCGCGCCGCCGCCGCCGCCCGCCGGCCGGCCGTGACGTGCGCGCGCGGTAATTATATTTTTGGATAAAATAATTATTATTTATATATAATTATTTTAATAAACCAAATTTAAATTTCAAACGGTTTAAATTTACAAATCTAAACGTTTTTTTTTTGTTTTAATCCAGATTTTATTACCGTCTTTAGTCCCAGATCTGAATTTAACACGCATTAATTCAGATCCAGAATTAAATCGGTTTAATTATTTTCCGTTACAAATTTTCATTATAAAAGGGCATCGTTTGGTTTACTTTTAAGGGTGCGAAAATTTTCTCTGCCATTTCTTCCTCTGCCTGCGAAATTTCTTCCACTTATATTCTGTTCTTATTCGATCCCGAGCAGTGTTTTCTTTGTGTGTTGTTCTTCCTCGGTCTCTTCCAGTGCAGATTTGATCGATCACAGAGTTTTATCTGGGCTGTTTTATCCTGGGGACGGCGGGGCTACCTACTGCTTGCACAAATTTGGGCAGAGCCGCGAAACGTCTTAAAGAGAGCGACCTAGTCCGCGACTCAGCCCCTTCCATTCTTTTTGGTAACATTGTTCCTCTCCTTTCGGTTTTCTTCAACATCTATTTTCAACAATTTTAAGACGTTCTTCTGCCATGACTTCTGAAACCGAAACAGTGCTTGTTACCTCTGACCTAAACAAACCCTTCCGTTTTTCTGGATCCCATTTCAAACGTTGGCAACAGAAAATGTTGTTTTTCCTTACCACCAAAACTGTTGCATACGTCTGTAAAACTGAAAAGCCTCTTCTGCTTCTACCCGAAAATCCTTCTGATGCTCAGCTCAAAGAATTCCAAACCTGGGATGATCATGACTTCCTGTGCAAAAATTATATTCTTAATGGTCTTTCTGACGATCTCTATGATTACTATAGTTCTCACAAAACAGCAAAGGAAGTCTGGGAAGCACTGCAGAAGAAGTACGACACAGAGGAGGCTGGCTCAAAGAAATACGCAGTCAGTCGCTACCTGAAGTTCCAGATGACAGACGACAAGTCTGTGGAGGTTCAGTCTCACGAGCTACAGAAGATAGCTCATGAAATTGTTTCTGAAGGTATGACTCTAGATGAACAATTTCAAGTCGCTGTACTCATAGACAAGTTACCCCCTGCCTGGAAAGATTTTAAAAATACCCTTAGGCACAAAACTAAGGAATTTTCCTTAGAAAGTTTGATAACCCGTCTTCGGATTGAGGAGGAGGCCCGTAAACAAGACAAAAAGGAAGAAATTAACGCTGTTTCTAACAGTAAGAAATCTGTTATTCTGAAACCTAAAGGTAAATTCATGAAGAATCAGAATCAGAATCGAAATCGATTCAACCAGAACAAAAATGTTCCTAGAACTCAGAATGGACCAAAACCCCCTTCAAAGAATGATTCGGTACAGTTTATATGCTATAACTGTAACAAGCCTGGCCATTTGGCTCGGAACTGTCGGAATAAGCGTCGTCCTGCACCGCAGGCGAACCTTACCGAAGAGGATCTGATTGCAATGATTTCTGAAGTCAATGCAATTGGAGGTACTGAAGGGTGGTGGATAGACACTGGTGCCTCGCGCCATGTTTGTTATGATCGTGGACAATTCAAGTCCTATTCTGATACAAAGGACAAGAAAGTGTTGTTGGGAGATTCCCACTCCACTATTGTTGCTGGTATAGGCGATGTAGATTTGAAGTTTACCTCTGGAAAAACTGTAACTCTTAAAGAGGTCATGCATACTCCAGAGATGAGGAAGAATCTGGTTTCGGGCTACCTTCTCAACAAGGCTGGGTTCACTCAAACTATAGGTGCTGATATGTATACCATTGCTAAAAATAATGTTTTTGTTGGGAAAGGGTATGCCACTGATGGTATGTTTAAGTTGAACATTGATATTAATAAAGGTTCAGCTTCTGCTTATATGTTGTGTTCTTTTAATATCTGGCATGCTAGACTCTGTCATGTTAACAAACGCCTTATTAAAAATATGAGTAACTTAGAACTTATTCCTAAATTGTCTTTGGATGATTTTGAGAAATGTGAATTCTGTAGTCAAGCCAAAATAACCAAGACACCACATAAATCTGTTTCAAGAGAATCAGAGCCACTTGATTTAATTCATTCTGACATATGTGAATTTGATGGTGTCTTGACTAGAAATGGAAAAAGATATTTTATAACTTTTATTGATGATTGTTCTGATTATACTGTTGTATATCTAATGAAAAATAAAAGTGATGCATTTGATATGTTTAAATCTTTTGTTACTGAAATTGAAAATCAGTGTAATAAAAAGATAAAGAGATTACGTAGTGATCGAGGGACTGAGTATGACTCAACAATTTTTAATGAATTTTATAATTCACATGGTATTATTCATGAGAAGACTGCTCCTTATTCTCCTGAAATGAATGGTAAAGCTGAACGAAAAAATAGAACTTTAGCTGAATCTGTTGTTGCAATTATGCTTAACTCTGGAGCTGCTTCTCATTGGTGGGGAGAAATTTTATTAACTGCATGCTATGTGTTTAACAGGATTCCTAAATCTAAAAGTAAAATTTCTCCATATGAAGTTTTTAAGAATAAGAAACCTAATCTGTCCTATCTTAAAACTTGGGGATGTTTATCTTATGTTAGGATTCCTGATCCTAAAAGGAGAAAACTTGCTAGTAGAGCTTATGAATGTGTTTTCATTGGTTATGCTGTAAATAGCAAAGCATATAGATTTTATGATTTGAAAGAACACGTTATTATTGAGTCTAATGATGCTGATTTCTTTGAAGATAAGTTTCCTTTTAAATCTAAGAATAGTGGGGGCTCTAGTTCATGTCCTATACCAGACATTAGTCTTCCTGAGTCTGATAAAGGATTAGAAATTGATTCTAGAAAGAGTAAGAGGGCTCGTGTTGCTAAGGACTTTGGTCCTGACTATTACACTTATAACTTAGAAGAAGATCCTAGGAATCTTACCGAGGCCTTATCCTCTTTGGATGCAAATTTATGGCAAGAGGCTATTAATGATGAGATGGACTCTCTAGAGTCTAATAGAACTTGGCATCTAGTTGACTTACCTCCTGGATGTAAATCTATAGGATGTAAGTGGATACTTAAGAAGAAGTTAAAACCTGATGGAACTATTGATAAGTATAAAGCTCGTCTCGTAGCCAAAGGATTTAGACAACGAGAAAACATAGATTTCTTTGATACTTTTTCTCCTGTATCTAGAATTACTTCCATTCGTGTACTATTAGCTATTGCTGCTATACATAATTTAGTAATACACCAAATGGATGTTAAAACAGCCTTTTTAAATGGTGAATTAGAAGAAGAAATCTATATGGATCAACCTGAAGGTTTTGTTGTTCCAGGACAAGAAGATAAAGTATGCAAATTAGATAAGTCACTTTATGGTCTGAAACAAGCACCTAAGCAATGGCATGAAAAATTTGATAACCTTGTTATTTCTGATGGTTTCAATGTTAATGAAAGTGACAAATGCATATATTATAAATCTGATAATGGTACTTGCACCATTATATGTCTTTATGTTGATGACATGCTGATATTTGGTTCAAACATTCATGTTGTAAACAAAGTTAAAACCATGTTAAGTGCAAACTTTGACATGAAAGATATTGGTGAAGCTAATGTAATTCTTGGAATTAAAATAACTAGGTCTGAACATGGAATTTCTTTGAATCAATCTCATTACGTTGAAAAGATTCTAAAGAAATATAATTATTTTGATCGTAAACCAGCTTGTACTCCTTATGATCCTAGTGTTAAATTGTTCAAGAACACCGGAGACGGTGTTAGACAAACTGAGTATGCGAGCATTATTGGCAGTCTGAGATATGCTGCTGATAGCACTAGACCTGATATAGCTTATGCTGTAGGATTACTATGCAGGTTTACAAGCAGACCTAGTATTGAGCATTGGTATGCTATTGAAAGAGTCATGAGATACCTTAAGAGGACCATGAATCTTGGATTACATTATCAGAAGTTTCCCGCTGTCCTTGAAGGATATAGCGATGCTGATTGGAACACCCTTTCAGATGACTCCAAGGCAACTAGTGGCTATATTTTTAGCATAGCTGGTGGAGCTGTATCTTGGAAATCCAAGAAACAGACTATCTTAGCTCAATCCACCATGGAGTCTGAGATGATTGCACTAGCTTCAGCTAGTGAAGAAGCAGGTTGGCTTAGAAACCTGTTATCAGAACATCCGTTATGGGATAGACCGATACCAGCTATCTTGATCCATTGTGATAGTACTGCAGCTATTGCAAAAATTCAGAACCGTTATTATAACGGAAAAAGGCGACAAATACGTCGTAAGCACAGCACTATTAGAGAGTATATGAACTCTGGAGCTGTGAGAGTGGATCATGTACGTACTGATGATAACTTAGCTGATCCTTTGACGAAAGGATTAGCTCGAGAGAAGGTTTTTAAAACCTCGAAAGGAATGGGACTCATGCCCTTAGAATGATGAGTCACTTGTGAGGGAAACCCAACCTATAGACCGGAGATCCCGAGAAATAGGTTCAAAGGGTAGTAACAAATCATGAAGTGATATGTGGAGAATCATGCTAGTATAATTATTAGTCCTATTCCAGAAGAATCATATTGAGCATGATATCCTGAAGCGAAAAAAAAAGGATGAGTTTATATTAACTCTTAATGAATTCTATACTCTATGTGGAGTGGGGTACCTAGCTACAGGAGTACTCTTGATAGAATCACCTATGTGAATGTGGAAGTGTGGCCGCTTCCTATGAAATTTTGGGCAAAATTATCTAGAGCATTCACTATACTGGGATACACGTGCAAGGCCGTAAAGCACGGGCTTATGAACAACACCGTGATAAGGTTGTGTGTGTGATGATGTTAGAGATAGAGTTCAAAACTACGAGTTACTCTAGTTAAATCTAAATCATCAACACTATATAAAGGTTCAAGTCGATAGACACCTTTATTTATGCACAAGTCTTATATTATATACTGCTCGATGAAATATACTTTTGTTTTATTTTTAAAAAAAATTCTAGTGGGGGATTGTTGGAAACTATTGAATTTTTTCAAGGGGATTTGGGCTCATTTGGTTTTCCCTCCCTTTTTCTTTAGTCCCACATTGGATGGGCAAAAAGACTTGAAGGAGTATATAAAGAGCTAGTTGTGCTTTAGGGGTGTGCCCCTTGGGGTATGGCTCTTTTGTGGAGGGGAGAGGACTTAGTTGAACTTGGGTTCAACACGCGCGCGCCGCCGCCGCCCGCCCGCCGGCCGGCCGGCCGTGACGTGACGTGCGCGCGGTAATTATATTTTTGGATAAAATAATTATTATTTATATATAATTATTTTAATAAACCAAATTTAAATTTCAAACGGTTTAAATTTACAAATCTAAACGTTTTTTTTTTGTTTTAATCCAGATTTTATTACCGTCTTTAGTCCCAGATCTGAATTTAACACGCATTAATTCAGATCCAGAATTAAATCGGTTTAATTATTTTCCGTTACAAATTTTCATTATAAAAGGGCATCGTTTGGTTTACTTTTAAGGGTGCGAAAATTTTCTCTGCCATTTCTTCCTCTGCCTGCGAAATTTCTTCCACTTATATTCTGTTCTTATTCGATCCCGAGCAGTGTTTTCTTTGTGTGTTGTTCTTCCTCGGTCTCTTCCAGTGCAGATTTGATCGATCACAGAGTTTTATCTGGGCTGTTTTATCCTGGGGACGGCGGGGCTACCTACTGCTTGCACAAATTTGGGCAGAGCCGCGAAACGTCTTAAAGAGAGCGACCTAGTCCGCGACTCAGCCCCTTCCATTCTTTTTGGTAACATTGTTCCTCTCCTTTCGGTTTTCTTCAACATCTATTTTCAACAATCGAAGCTCACAACTGTCAATCGAAGCTCGCAACGGTCGACTCAAGTTGCCCAGCCCCCAAGAACACAACATCGATCGAAGCATCCATCTCAGTCGAAGCCGCGATCAGATCATAACTCACCTTCCCCAAGTGTCGTCGAACCAAGTTTCGCCTCCGATCGAACTTGTAAGGCCCCGATGACCGAAGGCCCCGATGAGCCTCTTCGACGGATATAAGCTCGAGCGACAGAGCTTTCCATCAATGTTTGGAAACGAGAGGGAGGCGGAGGAGCGTTTGGGCTCGGGGAATTTAGGGCTGCGGTTGGAAACGAGAAGGAATCGGGGAATTTTCTGCTGTGATATTTTTGTTAAGCGCTATCTAAGTCATTTAATATATGTATATTTTTTAATAAAAGGGCTTACGTAACGATTAGTATCATAGCGCTAACAAAAAGCGCTATGTAAGTTATTACTTGGATAGCGCTTTAACAAAAAACGCTATTTAAGTGATTTTTACCTTAATTTTGATTTATTTTTATTTTCTATAAGTGCAGAAGCGCTATACAAGAGCTCACTTAGATAGCGCTTTTAAAAAGCGTTATCTAAGTGGCGTTACCCAAGCCCAAATCTGTAGTAGTGATTGCACGACAACCTAGGCTAAGTAATATTCTATACTCGGTGAGATTATTTCTAGATTTACGAAATCCAGAAATCTAAGTCTAGCGTTCATCTCATGAAATCCATACTTTTCTATTCCCTCTATTCTATAGTGTGATACTCTTATATTCCTGATAGAAAGCGTTCAATTGAAAAGTGTGTGATCTGTGATTTGTATACCGCTTTAAATGATTCAGACGATGTTAATTTTAAAATTATTCCGTTTTTCATGATTATATCGTTGTTCGTGGGTTTTCTATTTCTATTTGCACTATTATACTATGATATCAAAATAAAATCCTTTGACACGTATTTTTCATTCGGTGCATGCTATATGAGTAAGTGAAACCCACGTCCTGAGAAAATGATCTAGCAGCCTACCTCTTCGCTTCTTTCTCTCTTCTTTATTTTCATTTCGTTTTCCATTCTTCTTCGTTTTTCATTTTTTCGTTTTTCGCCGTTTTCGTTTTCCGAATCCACCGGGTTCGCCTTTTACTTATCTTCCTCGAGGACGAGTAAGAGGCAAGCTTGGGGGATTTTGATCACTCCTTATTTTACACCCTTTTTCCGCATATTTGCATGCCATTTAGATCGCCCAAATCATGTTTTTCACGATATATCGACGATATTGCGATGCTTTTCACGATTTGTTGTTTTTGTCGCATTTCAGGTGATTTGGCACGATTTGGAGTGATCTCGAGATGCGCTTACTCTAGACGGTCACCAACGACCTCCCCGAGGGGTATTTTGATGTTGGAGAGGAGAAGAAGAAGAATGGACGTCGCAGGAGCGACGAGGAGGCCAGAACAAGCAGATTGGGCATTTTTTGTGTCCCACTCGGCCGAGTGGAGGAGCCACTCGGCCGACCAGCGAGACACTGCTCGGCCGACCAGAACAGACACAATTTACATGTGCACTCGGCCGAGCACCGAAGACCACATCGGCCGAGTGACGACATCACGTCCGCCCGAGTGGCGCCCAGACGAAGCCCCTCCAAAACATCCAAGTTACTGTTTTTCGGCTGCCTGAACTTCAGAAGACCCACTCGGCCGAGTGGTAAATCAGGTCCGCCCGAGTGCAGTGAAGCCATCGGCCGAGTGACGACAACTTACTCGGCCGAGCCGCCCCCGAAGTAGAGACCCCTGAAGGCCCCGACTTACTGGAAAATTACAGGGTTTTCACTCGGCCGAGCGACTTTTGTCACTCGGCCGAGTGCGATGCGCTGCCTGTAGCGAAAACTGCGGAAAACAGGCTGTGCAGGGGTATTTTGGTCACGATTTTTGGACGATTTTGAGGGCTATTTAAGCCCTGTTTTTACCCTAGTTTTAGAGCCTCCCTCTTAGATTTTTTGCAGCTTTTTAGATTAGTTTTTAGCTTTATTCTTGTGATTGGAGAGGAGACAAAGATTGGAATTTTGTTGGATTCAATTGAAGAACTCTATTGGTTTGCATCTCTTTTCCTTAAAAATTCTATTTTTATTGCTTATCTCAATATTGTGATGAATTCTATTGCTTATTTCAACGATTATTTTTGTGATCTCGCTATGATTTGTGAGTAGTCTCCACGTCTTGGGGCGTGGGGATGAACCCTACAAACCCATTTTCATATTTGTGATGAATTAGTAGAAATCTTGCTAGAATTGATATCTAGGGATTAGATTGGGATCAATTTACTACGGATGGCTAGGTATTCATATCAATTGGGATTTGCAAGAGATTGGATCCCAATTTGATAGGAAACCCTAGAAATCCGAATTGGGTTGGAGTCGGATTTTCGAAGTATCGGTTTGCAAGAGATTGGACCGATACTAGGATTTCCGATTGCAATTCCATGCCGATACTCGTTTGCAAGAGATTGGACGGGTAGGAACTATCCCAATCTAGGTCGTGGACCGAGTTTGCAAGAGATTGGGCTCAGTGCGCGATTGGACGATGATGTTGATCCTAATGCTAGCTTTCCTAGGCTAGGGTTTGCAAGAGATTGGACCCAAACCTAGGATAGCTATAGACCGGCAACAGCGCGAGAGCGTGAGCTTGGTTCTACATTCAGTTGCAACTAGTTCATCCAAATTCTCATTCAAGCAATTTTGATACCGATAAACCGCATTTATGAAATACGGTGAGTAGCGGGGATTCCCCATTCCCTAGACGTTCTTTATTTGATTTGATATTTCCGCATTTTTGTCTGACGATTGTGACAGGATCGCCAAAGGCAAATTTCTCTCTTAAATAGCCAGGTTGATTGGAACAAGCACGGTCATTCGTCCTCCCTGTGTTCGATATCCCGCTCGCTGCTACACCGTGCACTTGCGGTAAAACTACAACCGTTCTTTGGGTCACATCCCGGAGCGATCAGGTGTCGGGAGGTGCAGACGAAGTAGGTGCAGGCTGAGGGATCACAGGGTCAAGGGGTGGAAGGAGGGGCTCCTGCTGAGCACCCTTAGGCTCAAGCATGTACGCGGCAGGGATGAGGAGATCCATCGCTGAAATCCACTCCCTGCCCGTGGGTCCAATATGCGTCGAGCAGGGCTCGGCAGAATCATATAATCGGCACTGTGGGGACCGTGCAGCCATACCTAGTGGCGCTGACCATGAGGACGAAGCATCCTCATCCGGGCCATAACATCTATGGAAAGTGAGGTGGGGCCCGATGGTCTCAGCAAGCCAGCTGGGAGGTCAACTCCGTATAAAAGGGCCAATAGGGTAATCAGACCGCCGCAACAAATAGGCGTCTGAGCGTCGACAGAAATAATGATGTGGTCGATGTACCAACTGGCGATATCAATCTCTACAGCGGGGACCAGAATGTCGCCTTAATCAAAGACCCTGGAATGTGTCATCGTATAGAGCATGTAGAGCTCTGGCGTCGACAACGTCCCGGGCTCGTACCTCGTAAGAAAAGTGGTCGTCATAAGGCGTTGTGCAATGCGGAGGCACGGGTGGAGGACGGCAGAGGCCTTGGCTCTGGCCCGACTAGGGTCAAAGGCAAGGGGTGATCATGTGATCCGTGTCCAAAAAGCGTGGGTGTCGAATGACGGGGGTGGGATGTGCATGGGGCTGTAAGCTCGGTCTGGGTCGGGGACGACGGGCCACTGGAAGAACGCTCGGAGCATGTCAAGAGTGACCTGGACCTCCTGATCCATCAGGCGAAAGGAGCATCCACCAGGGGTCCGGTCAATAGAGCTATGGACCTCTAGTGTCGGGCGGATGTAAGTCTCCGCCGACACCGACAAGAAATCATGCCACCCCACGTTGTCATACAACTGGAGTAACCCCTCAAGGACCCCTAGGCGCTCTAAGTCAGCAAGGTGCGCAAACCTAGTGGGTACGATCGAGTGATGGGAGATACGCTCAAATCTGGCACGCTGGCTTCGTCTCTGAATGTAATCCCCATCGCTTCGAACGCGGGGGTGGGCTGTGCTGGTGGTGGAATGGGTGCGGTAGGAGGCGGCTGTGTGGGTGGTGGTGGGCTAGGTGGAGGGGAGTCCGCCTTAGCAGAAGAGGGACCAGGGTCACCTGACCTCTTCTGCTTGGAAGCGGGCTCCCGAGTGCGTGGCCTAAGGCGGGACGGCATGTGTGCCGCGAGATGTGCCCACCCAAATGGAAATGCGACGCGCTAAAATAATGGAACGAGTATACCTTAGCACGCCGCGAGAGGAAAGAGTGAAGAGTGCGAAGAATCGCCTCCTCCGCGAAGCTCCAAGCGTCCAGAATCTCCCCCAAGCTCCCCCAAGCTAACCTGAAACACAAACAATCAAATCAGCAAATGATAATCAAAATACATGGGGAAGATATGTGTAATAGATATAAATAGGATTTAATTTTGAATATGGGCAAAGAGGCTCACGCATTGAGGAAAAATGGAGAGAAAACGAGAATTTGGGTGAATTGGGGGGGATGCGGCGGCAGGAGCGGCGGCGCCGGCGATGTGCGACGGCGGGGATCGTCGGCGACCGATGGGCGGCGGTCGGCGACGACAAAGGGGGGTGGCTCGGGCGAGGAAGAAGGTGGTTCGGGCGAGGGAATGCGAAACGGCAGCGGGCGAGGCGAGATAATTTGGGAATTTTCGCGTTTTTGGAAATCGCGCAGCGCCCGCTGGGTATATAAAGATGGGCGACTCGGCCGAGTGACGCGTTCATTCAGCCGAGTGGCACTATGTAAGTTTTTTTCGAAATTCTCCTATATGTTACGACTCGGCTGAGTACCTTTTCCCATTCGGCCGAATGGACAAGTTCCACTCTGCCGAGTGGCCTTGAGTGGCAAGGCCACTCCGCGATTTTTGAAGCGTGTAGGGTATCTATCAGATTCACTCGGCCGAGTAACATAGTCATTCGACCGAGTGGCAATAGTACTGTAAATCACAGAAAATAATAGAGAGTGGGTCTGTAGGATCTTCCCTGATCGGTACTCTACTCGGCAGAGTAGAGTCTTCACTCGGCCGAATGAAAAGTTCTTTCGGCCGAGTGGCTAGCTGTTTTCATCCTCGGCTCTCTGTTTTTGCGCCATTCTCTATTTTTCTCGTCTCCGTCGGGTTCTTCCTCTTCCTAAGGCCTGAGTGCATTCCTGGAGTGCTCTTCCTTGCAATGGTCATCCTCCATATGAATGATTTCTCGTTCTTCATCTCCTGTCATGAAAAATAGAGCCCGTTGTCACGATTTTTATCAACTCTAGACTCCAGACACTAAGAAAAATCTAAAACAAAAATAGAATTCGACTAAAATCAATATTAAACGGTCGGGTTACCTCCCAACAAGCGCTCATTTAAGGTCTTGAGCTCGACCCCTTATGATTTTCGTTTAGTGCGTGATATTTGGCACATACGAGATGCGCCTGTCAAATTTGTCGGGAAGGCCACTTGGATTTGGTTGTTGATGCTCATGGGCATTTCTCGGCTTCCCTTCATCTTTGGTAGTGTTGGGGGATAAGTCCCCCAAGCTTGAGCTTGTACTATTCTTTTTCTTCACCGGTGATGCCGATCTCTTATCCGGCGGAGCTTTCTTCAAATTGTTAGTCGTGGAGAGCTTGCATAGCTCCCTAATTCTCGCGACATCACTCTTCTTTTTCATCACCTATAGAGCCATCCGGAGGATCTTCCAACTTTTCTCCATTGCTAGAAGTTTGGCCTTCTTCAAGGCCATCATCATGTAAGGCGCCAATAGAGTGTGGAATAGCTTCATCGATTACCTCATCGAGGAGGTCCACATAGTCGACATCCTCTTGGTAGGGCATATGCTTCTTCGCTTTAGGGATATGGAACTCAACCTCGATGTTTCTGACATTCAAAGATAAAGTACTATCTCTCACGTCGACTATCACGCTGGCGGTGGCTAGGAAGGGACGTCCCAAGTATAAGTGAAGTATCGCCCTCCTCTTTGATGTCCATAATGACGAAGTCGCACGGCAAGCAAATTCCTCCCGGTACTTGGAGGGGTATGTCCTCCGCAATTCCCACCAGCCTAGTAACCCGACCATCCGCTAGTTGTATTCTTATATCCGTAGGCTTCAAGTCGGTCCCCGTATTCAATTTCTTAAACATGCTTAGGGGCATTAGGCTCACACTTGCTCCCAAGTCTACCAAAGCCTTTTGTAGTGGGACTCCTCTAAGTGTGCATAGGATGCAGAAGCTTCCGGTATCCTTAAATTTCCTAGGCTCCTTCTCCTTCCGGGTGAACCATGAGCCTTGCTCGGCGAGCATTATCTTCTCCTTTCTTTTCTTCCCCGAAATTAAGTCCTTCAAGAACTTGGCATATGACGGGATCTCTACAATGGCATCAAGAAAGGTATATTGAGGCTTACTCCTCGCAAGTACTCAAGGAATTTGGCTATCCGCTTCTCAATCTTAGCTCTTCCCAATCCTTGTGGGAAGGGCACTGGCGGCATATAGGTGCGCTCCTCATTTGGCTTCTTAATTTCAGAATTTCCACCTTCTTGCGGCTCTTTCGGGATCTCCTCCTCAATGGCCGGTTCCTTGTCATCAAATATTTCCTCCACGGGCTCTTTGGTTTGAACAATGGCGGGAGTAGTGTCCTTCCAGCCCCTAGTAGTAACCGCCACCACCGCATTGATGTGGCTGGTGTTGCTCCGTGGATTAGGCTCCGATTGAGCCTGTAATTGTTGAGTATTTTTATTTAGCAACGTAAGTTTCTCCGCTAGTTGGCCCACGATGGTATTGAGAGAGTCTTGTTGAGCAATCAATCTAGCGTTTATCTTCTTTTGCTCCTCTATGAATTCCTCCACCCTAGCTTCATGATCCGATCTCGGTTGCGCTTATGGTGGGTTTGGAGCTCTCCACCCTTGATTATAGCCCAGTGGCCTATAAAGTCCCGCTTGTTGCTTAGGCGGGTCGCGTTGCTGTGGTGGCCCTCTCGGTTGATATTAAGGTTGTGGAGGTGGAGGTCGAGCTTGATGTTGTTGCGGTGGTGGGTTCAAAGCTCCATCATTATTCGCATATGAGAATCCCAGATGATTTCTCACGGTCGGGTTGGCCCAATAACCGATGTTCCCCGCAACATATTGCACTTGTTCTATGGCTCCTTCTCCATGCTCTCTTCCAACGAACATAGCTTGAGATTGGTCTTTCCAATCGCTCATATTGCCTCCAGGCGTAGATGTGGCGGGAGTTCCATGCGGCTCGGTGATCAACTTTTCCAATCTCTCCACGGCCTTGTGGAGAGAGTCGAACTTCGTAGAAAGCTCCGCTACGGCCTTGGCCTCGTATATGCTTGTTGGCTTCAAGGAGGATGTAGAATGTCCTCGCTCGTCTCCCCATTGTTGGTTATAAGAGGCCATCTCCTCTAATAGGGTCGTAGCTTCATCTGGTGTCTTCGACAGAATGGCTCCATTGGCGGTTGCATCTATAATTTGCTTGGTGCCCACTTGGAGTCCATTGTAAAAGCTATGTACTAGCTCCCATGCTTCAATGCTATGATGTGGGCATTGATGTTGGAGATCTTTAAAGCGCTCACATGCCTCGAATAGAGTCTCATGTGGTCCTTGCTTGAAGGACATGAGTGCGCTCCTTATCTTCACCGTCTTGGATGGTGGGTAGAATTTATCAACAAAAGCACTCGCCAACTCATCCCAAGTAGTAAAGATCCCCTCGGCTTGTGTCCTCAACCAAAATAGAGCTTTGTCTCTGAGAGTAAATGGGAAGAGGTGCAATCGGATTGCATCGACCAGTACACCGGGCATTTGAAAGGTGGCGCACTTGGACAAGAATGACTGAAGGTGGTAGTGTGGATTCTCGTGTGAATTCCCATGAAATGGGTCATGTTGCATTAGAACCACAAGTCCCGTCTTGAGCTCAAAATTCTTATCCGCCGCCAACTCCGGCATCACAATGGATGAAGTAGTGGAAGTAGTCTTATGCCGAAGCCTATCTCTGATAGATATTATTCTAGCCATGCATGCCGCTAATTCTTTCGGTGTCTCCCGTCGGTTCATACAATCGTCCTATTTAGCAAGTCTTCTCTCGGCTCTAAGCCTCCTTTCGGTACGCTCGATCTCTGGATCAAATAATAGATCTTCTTGATGCTCCATCGATCTCGTGTACATGCACATGAAAATTAGAGCTTTGATGGAATTGTTAGCACGATAGAGGAATAAAAGGATAAAAATAAAACAAAGAAATAACTAAGCAAAGAAAATAAAATACCGTCGCCTCCCCAGCAACGGCGACAAAAACTTGATCACGACCTGATATACACCCGAAAAACGACTTGTAGTCTTACTGCAAGCACACGGTGTAGCGACGAGCGGGTATCGAACACATGGAGGACAAATGACATTATCTCACTTTAATTACATAGCTATCAAGAGAATAAGAATAATATTGGTGTAATAGTCACAATCGTTCAAATAGCAAGAAATATCAATATATTAAAGCGTCTAGGGATAGGAAATCCCCACTACGGACCATTTCTCATCCTTGTGATTCATAAATTTCATTATTGCTAAGCTTGAATATAGGTGAACTAGTGGCAACTAAATGTAGAACCAAGCTCACGCTCTCGCGCTATTGCCGGTCTATAGCAAACCTAGGTTAGGGCCCACTCTCGTGCAAACCCTACCCTAAGCCGCTAGCGTGAAGATCGACATCATTGTCCAATCGCATCTCGAGCCCACTCTCGTGCAAACTCGAGCTACGATCTAGGTTATGATAGTTCTTATTCGTCCAATCTCTTGCAAACAAATATATGTATAGATTTATAATTAAAAATCTTAGCTTTGGTCCAATCTCTTGCAAACCAAACCTAGAGAATTCAATTTTTAATCTAAATCGAATATCTAGGCCTTCTTATCAATTGGGATCCAATCTCTTGCAAATCTCAATCAATATGAATTCCTAGCTACTCGCAATATATCAATCACAATCTAACCAATATCAATTCTAGCAACAAATCTACAAATTCATTACAATTCAAAGATCGGGTCCATAGGGTTCATCCCTATGCCCTAGAACGACGGAACTACTCACTAATCATCATGAAAACCTCAGAAATAACAATGATAATCATGGCACAATTCATTGCAAAAGAGAAACAATTCATAAAAATTGAGTTTTTAACAAGAAAGAGCAAACCAATGACGTAGCCAATGATCTCCAACTGAGATTTCTCCAAATAATAGCCGTTTAAAACCTAAACTAACTCTTTAAAATATAACTTAAGTCTCTCTTAAAAATAGGGTAAAAACAGGACTTAAATACAAGCCAAAAACGTCCAAAAAATCGTGATTAAACTGCCCCTGCACAGCCGAGAATTCGCTTTCCTGGCAGCAGTCGGAGAGGGTCTCTCGGCCAAGTGACCCTTGTCACTTGCCCGAGTGACAAACCCTGTTAAAAAATAGTAACTTCAGGGTTCTCAGGGGTCCGTCTCTCGGGGTGACTCGGCCGAGCAGTCTTCTTCATTCGGCCGAGTTGTCTTCTTCGTTCGGCCGAGTGAGCTTTCTCAGATTTTCCAGTAACTTCGGCTCTTTTCTGTCTGATTTCCCTGTACCACTCGGGCGAGTGAACTTTCTTACTCGATCGAATGGAATTCCTTGCTCGGCCGAGTGAATGCTAAAAATTTTCGGTGTGTATCCGTTCTACTCGGGCGAGTGTGATCTTTCACTCGGCCGAATGACCAGTCTAGGTCGGCCGAGTGAGGTGCTCCTTAGCATATTTCTTCTCCTTTTTGCTTCCTCGTCGCTCCTATTGATTTCCTCCGCTCATCCTCTATCGCTGATAACTCATCAAATAAGCCGTGGGCGACACTTCGAAGTGCGTGAAACTCCTTCGATCTCATTTTTGCTCCAAATCGCTCCATATCTCCTGAAATACGACAAAAATAAGAAATAATGAAAAGTATCGCAATATTGTCGAATAATCATGAAAAACGCGATATGGGCGATCAAAACGTCATGAAAACATGCAGAAAAAAGGTGTAAAATATTGAGTGATCGCCCTCCTCCCCTATGAATTGCATCGCGACTTCGATGTCGACCATTTTTAGAGAAGCCTCACCCACCATGATCAGTTTCCTAGAGGCAAGGCCAATGCCTCTTCCATCATCCACCCTGTCTTCCGTCTAGCCCACCGTATAATCTCTAGCGCTTTCTTTCTGCGAGATGAGTCAGGTACCGTGACCATCCCCGATCTTTTTATCCTTAAGGCGATGACTTTATCGTTCATTCCCGGTGTTGACGGGATTTCCTTCGAGGCCCCGCGCGTATGCATTAACGCCACTGCGTGGCTAATTCAAAAGCTCATTGATATTAGCCGCGTAAACAAAGGTAAATATTGTTGTTGTGGCCTCATTACTCTCATTGCACAGCACCCTCCCTTCAACATCGTCATCCCCCCCCCCCCCCCCCCCCGATTTTCTGTGTGCCAAGGGTTCTACATATCTCAATCTCGATGTCCTGCGGCACACACATATGATCCGGCCGCGAGGCATCGGTCGGTTTGCTTTTTACTACGGCCACCCCCTGCACCATATACCACTCTACCAAATCCTGGCCACATGTCTCTTCATCTCGAGGTAGATTGGTCGTTTCCTCTTGATCCTGAGTTTGTAGGAGGGTTACATCTACAGTTTCCTCTCCCTGACGCACCTTGACCACCTTCCCCTGTCGTCCACTTGGGCGATCAGGACATCCCTGCGTTCAGAGGAGACCCCGGGGCTGGACCTAGTGTCACAACCCTTGCTGCTACTTCTGTTTCTTTCGAGGCACTTACTACAGCCCTCTTAGGCCTAGCCTCCGGTGCCAGCATGACCACTACCGCTGGCACCACTTCTACTGTCCAACGGGCCACCTCTGCTCGCCTCGCTCTTGAGGCCGAGATGGCTGCTCTGCACACTGGCGCATCTACCTCTACCTCCTCAGACCCATCCACTTCTTTCCTTTCACACCCACGTTTCCTCACACTCGAGCGAAACGTGGCCGCCATTTTATGTCTTATTACACAAATTCACGGTCATCCTCCAGCTACTCCACCCCCATCACCCCCTCGACGATCATCCCCTCCCACCACCACCGTTTCCATTCCCGCCACTTCATCTCCACCCACCACCATAGACCCACCACTTCTGCCACCCTTCACTTCTATCACCGCCTCATACTCGCGTCGCAGGATGTCGACCGCTATGCGTGCGAGATCACTACCGACACCATCCTCATCGATCGTCACTTCCTTTCCACCTCCCTCCACCACCGACACACCACCCATCATTCACACAACCACATCGCCCATTCATCCTCCATATCCTCCTCCTTCACCACTTCTCCGCACACATGTCCCCTCTCCCGCCCATACCCCTCACGTCTCTCCCGAGGAGGATGAGGAGATTGCCTCTCCTGCACATTGATTTTCCTCTTTTCTGATTTTCCCCTAGCATTTTTCTGCATCAATTTGATCACAACATTTTTCTAGCATTGTCATGATCAGCTTGGGGGAAATCAAAATTTTTGTGTGATTGTTGTCGTGTCATGTCGTTATTTTATGCTTGTTTTGTGTGTCTGTGTGTATGTGTTTTGTACATTTTGTTTCGTTAATTATTTTCCTTATTTTTCTATATTTCTTCTTGTGTGTTTTCCACGTTTTTCATGTTTTAGTCGGTGCGAACTTTGCTCCCATATTTCGTTACCCTCCCGCTTTTATTGCTATTGAATTGAGGGCAATGCAATGTTCAACTTGGGGGAGTCGCAATTTGTGCGTCAGTTGTGTCTTTTTACCGTTATTTTTAGTCGTTTTCATCGTGTTTTTCTTTTTCTTTCCTTCTTTTTTATTCTCCCTCTCCTAGAGATGACCCTGTTGAGTATTGGACTTCCCCCTACTTGGTGTTAATGATGAGCAAACATAAATACTTGTGACTAATCCCCTATTTTGCAGTTAATCCATTGCCTAAGCTTACTATGAAGATCTACTAGCAATGGATGACTCACAAACGTGATTGAAGGCAAATGATATGAATTGGATGATCGTAGATTGATGATTGAAGCTCCATAAAGACTTCAAGCTCATACGATGGAAAGAAGAGTTTATTCGTCAATGTAATTTTTCTTTTATCTCTTCTAGTATGTAGCTTAAAAGTAGAACTATGATGGAGCACTCACACACATCTACTTTCGGTCATATGACATCTCTAGACCTTTTTCCTTTGATCTCAATTCAATTCACTTTTGTTTGTGCTAGGATTGTTCATAACAGCCGACTGCTTAACAGTTTACAGTCACCTGTCTCAAAAACAGTCGCCTGTGTTTTGTTCTTCAGTCGCCTGTTATGCACAGACTATTTCAATGCAGTCTTTGGGTCCTCTCTGATTATCTCGCACATGCTACTGTTGAACGTTTATCAGGTGCCTGTCTTAGCGACAGTCGACTGTGAATGGTTCATCAGTCGCCTGTCTCTCCTTGCCCAAACTCTGTTTGATCCGATTTCTACGGCCAGTCGACTTATGCTGTATATACATTCGACTGTCTATTAGATCAGTCGACTGTCTATGCTGCAACAGTCGCCTGTCTGTAAGTCTATTCTTTGACTAAGCTCTCTGGAAATTTATCCTGTCTGTGACACTCGTCTGTTTAAGGATATACAGTCGCCTGTTCTGATTAACAGTCTACTGTGTTACTTGCATCAGTCGTCTGTCCTGTATCTTGTGAGATTTTCAGTATTTCATTTAACTTACTCTTCTCTCGGCCAGTCACCTGTCGAAGAATGTACAATCGCCTGTTGGTTTTACAGACGACTGTCTTGGCTTCATCAGTCGACTGTCCACGTGGTATGTTACCGTTATGAATTCTCGCCTACCCTTGCTGACTGTGCAACAGTCGACTGTGGTTTGTTCATCAGTCGCATGTCGCAAGTTCAGATTATATCCGTTGAGATTTTTCTCACGGATTTTGATTGGGTTTTTGCCTAAACTGTTTTATGGATTTGAGAAAGCTATAAATAGAGCTTCTACTGTTTCATTGGAAGGTTACTCATTCATTGCAAAATCCTTCAAGCTTTCATTTCCAAAGATCAAAGCTTTCAAATCCAAAGCCCTAAGTATTTCCAAATCTTGTTCTCTTGCTCTCCAACCTAGAACCAAAGATTGATCTTCTAGGCATTTGGTGCAGTCAAGAGAAAGGGATTTTCTCCTCTCTTCCAAGAGAGTTCTTCAACACACATCACACTTCTCCTTCAAGTTCTACTTCAAGGCATATGTGATTGTAAGTGTTGCTTTCAGATTTCATAACTTCATTATTTGAATTGTGCTCTCGGTTGTGAGAGTGGTTTTTGATTGCTCCCTGGTTGTGGGTTGCAAATTCGACAAATGGAGAATGTCACTTTCATACATCAGACAAAGTACACAGGGGAGCTTATTAAGCGATTCGGGATGGAATCGTCTTCAAGCAAAAGGACTCCCATGAGTACTACTACTCATCTACACAAGGATGAAAACGGAAAAGATGTAGACGTTCGTCTATATCGAGGTATGATCGGTAGCTTACTTTACTTAACCGCTAGTAGGCCCAATATCATGTTTTCCGTATGTATATGTGCTAGATATCAAGCAAGACCTAAGGAGTCACACTTGATTGTGGCTAAATGAATATTTCGTTATCTCAGTCAATCCCTAGATTATGGGTTACTTTACCCTAAGTCTAGCACGTATGAGTTAATCTCATATAGTGATGCCGACTTTACCAGATGCAAGTCCGACAGGAAAAGTACTAGTGGCACATGCCATTTCTTAGGAAATTCCTTAGTTTCTTAGTTCTCTAAGAAACAGAATTCGGTGTCATTGTCCACGATTGAAGCGGAATATATTGCTGCGGATCTTGCATGTGCACAAGTTCTTTGGATGAGACACACTCTTAGTGACTATGGTGTCAATTATGATACTTGCCCTATCATGGTTGATAATCAAAGTGCTATTTGTCTTTCCAAGAATCCGGTACACCACTCCAGTACCAAACACATAGACATGAGACACCATTTTATAAATGATCATGTAGCTAAGAAGGACATCATCTTAGAGTACACTGAAACCCAAAAACAAATTGCTGATATCTTCACTAAACCTCTTAAAGAATATTCCTTTGTGAGGTTGCGTGGAGAATTGGGAATTATGGGTGAATCTGAAATCTAGAAGCTCAATTTTCATGCTATAACTCCTTATTGAGCTCATATATTTGTGATTGTCTTTCTTCATGTGCTTTATTGTTTTATGAGATTAAGAATGGCAATTGTGACTTATGTGATTTCATGAGTTTTTGAAGTTGATTGGAATAATTTGTGTTTCAATAGATTTATTGTTTTCATAATGATTTTAAGATGTATTTGTGATTAGAGTATAGGTCCTAGGGTGAGTGTTCTTATTCTCTGGAATTCTATCTCACTGTGCATTTTCGGACCAGGACAGACGACTGTGTTTCTTTTTACAGTCGACTGTCCTACTCTATATCCTCCATATGAAAATTGATATCTTTCGCCCAGCCGACTACTGACTGTTTTACAGTCGACTGTTAGTTTAACAGGCGACTGCAATTTAGTCATCAGGCGACTGTACTCTCTGTCGAATTTTTTACAGTGTTATCTGTTTTTCTTGTGATCTGTATTAATTCTCGGCCAGCCGACTGTTGAGTATATGTCAGTCGACTGTCCAGTGGACATGCGACTGCATTATACTTGCCAGTCGACTGCCCATCTCTCTGAGATTTAATTTTATCACTTCTTACAGTCGACTGACTTTTGTTCTCCAGTCGACTGTCTCCTGCTGTGTCGGTTCATTTGATTTGATCCGAGCCGTCGATTCCTTGATCCAACGGCTCAGATTGATTCTCCCTAATTTATATTCAATCGATGCGATCATTTCCCCACGTTGTTTTTCTCTCTCCTCCGCATCGACCGTTCAACTTCCCGCTCGATTCTCTTTACAAAATCGATCGATTCCATTTCTTCAACCGTCGATCTCCTTCTAAACGTAGCTATCGATCGTGGTCTTCCGTCGTCTTTGATCTTCATCTTCGCGATCGTCTGTCTTCCCTCGGTTGGTGTGTTTTCTCTCTCTTGACCTTTGTTGTTTCCGTTTGTTGCGTCTGTTCTTCTTCTCTTGTCTCCATGGCTCCTAAACCTAAGTGAAAAGAGAAGATCATTGCTTCTAAACAACCTAGGGCTCCTAAGAAACTCATAACCAAGAGAAAGAAACACTATAAAGCTCGAACCAAGCATGCCCAGTCACCCGTTCATTCATCTTCGCCGGTGTATTCTCCTTCTTCTTCGAGCGATGCTCAGCCATTGATTCATCGTCAGCGCAAGCCTACTGGTGTTCAAATCAGTGAGCATGCTGCTGAGATTCCTCATGTGTCTCCTTCTGCATCTAGTTCGTCTGAAGAGACTCCTGCTGTACCCCCCCTCTGATCCCCTGGTTCCCGTTTGCAGAGACGATCTTTGTCTGGCAAAGTTTCACTCTCTCCTTGGGATCAATCTGCTTAGGGAGTGGTACATTGCTTTCCCCGCATTCACTGCTGAGAGACTATCTGATATTTTGTCCGTTACTCACCTGGCCGATCTTTTTCGCTTCTCTCAGAGCGAGTCCCCCAGAGCCTACCCATTTCTGGTGAAGCTCTTCTATGCGAACCGCGTTCGCGGTGAGTATTCGACTACTTGCATCCTTGATACTGTCGACCAGGGAACCCACATTTAGCTCACTCCCTCTCTCTTAGGGACTATCCTTAGGATTCCTTCTGTCGGTTCCCTCCCCACTGATATCAGCTTTTCCGAGATTGACGATCTTAACCAGTCTGTTCTCCGGGATATGTTTCGAGAGGTACCTTTAGCTCTTGATTCGGGTGTCAGATCATCCATGTTCTCTGCACGGGGTTGGGCTATTCATCTAGTGGTGAAGTCCAACATTCTGTCGAGATATGGATCATCCGACCAGCCGTCTCAGGATATACTAAAGTGTATGTATGCTATTCTCTCTGGCATGCCCGTGAACTGGGCCGGTGTCCTCCTTGACAAGATGGACAAGGTTGAGTTCACATCCTCCTCGTCTCACATTCCCTTTGGTGGTCTTTTGACTCGTGTCTTCCATCACTTTGGTATTGACTTGACCCGTTACTAGCCCATGCCCTTTGGCCCTCTCCTCGATGCTTCTGCGAAGTCGAAGTCCTCTTCGGCTCTGCAGACTGCCTCGAAGAAGAGGAAGACTACTTCAGCTCCATCCTCATCCACTGTGCCTCCAGCTGATTTGCCTTCATCATCATCTGCTCCACCGTCTCAGGATACTATTTTGTCGATGATCTCTGGTATTTACCGGCTGTTGTCTCTCTCTCTCCTCCATCAGGGAATTTCCTTCCCTGAGGATTTGAGACAGTATCTTCCTCAGCCCCGTGTGCCGCCTCAGCCTTCTGGTGTCGTTGAGCCTCCTCCTGTTGCCTCTTCACAGGATGCCGCTGCTGCTACTGCTTCTGTTGCTCCTTCTGACCCTTCTCCAGAGGACACTCCTGCTGCGTCAGAGCCTGCTTCCTCGTCCGCAGCCCCTGGAGACGCTCACCCTTAGTTCGATGATTTTGAGCGATGTTTTTGGATGATGATATATGTTTTGTCGTTGTATGATGGATGATGTTGTATGCGACATTTTTTTATATATGTATGATGATATACTCCTTGATGTCGTCATGATGTAGCTATTTTTTGTTGCTCATGATGTATCTTTTTGGGATGGCCATGTTGATGACCATCCGTTGATGTACTCAGCTGCTTTATATTATATATATATGATGTTGCATCTCTCTATCGTGTCACACTATGCTATATTGATTAACTTCTGTGTGATGTATGATATATTGTCTCTATGTATGCCTCACTCTTCTTGATGTGTTTTCGAGACAATACAAGAATTTGATATTGGATAATTCATGCTCTTTCGTTGATGTGATGAATTATGTGAAAATTATTTTATTTTCGAATATCTAAAATGTTGATATTGGATTTCAATTCCATTACTCACATGTGTATATGATGAGACTTTATGAGTTTTTGATTCGATATATCTTTATACTCCTTGATTGTTGTTAGTTCGTATTTTAGCACTATTATTGTTGTTGTTATTTGCTCCCACCTTTTTGGATAATGCCATAGTGGGAGAGAAATAAACATACAAGATTCATAATGGATGTGCTAAGTATGTTCTAACGCTTGAATCTAAGATTTTTGTTGCCTTAGATTCGGGGGGAGTAAGATTACAATGAATAGGGATTTTTATTTCCTAGATTTCTTGAATTAAATTCATTCATATCTCACTCATTTGCTTCAATTGCTATATAGATGCTCTAATATCTGTTGACTAACTTGATTGGCATCTATGTAGGGGGAGTAAGTTTTCATTACGCACAACTATTTATCTTTTTGTTTATGTTTGTTTGTCATCATCAAAAAGGGGGAGAATGTTGAGTATTGGACTTCTCCCTACTTGGTGTTAATGATGAGCAAACATAAATACTTGTGACTAATCCCCTATTTTGCAGTTAATCCATTGCCTAAGCTTACTATGAAGATCTACTAGCAATGGATGACTCACAAACGTGATTGAAGGCAAATGATATGAATTGGATGATCGTAGATTGATGATTGAAGCTCCACAAAGACTTCAAGCTCATACGATGGAAAGAAGAGTTTATTCGTCAATGTAATTTTTCTTTTATCTCTTCTAGTATGTAGCTTAGAAGTAGAACTATGATGGAGCACTCACACACATCTACTTTCGGTCATAGGACATCTCTAGACCTTTGTCCTTTGATCTCAATTCAATTCACTTTTATTTGTGCTAGGATTGTTCATAACAGCCGACTGCTTAACAGTTTACAGTCGCCTGTCTCAAAAACAGTCGACTGTGTTTTGTTCTTCAGTCGCCTGTTATGCACAGACTATTTCAATGCAGTCTTTGGGTCCCCTCTGATTATCTCGCACAGGCTACTGTTGAACGTTTATCAGGTGCCTGTCTTAGCGACAATCGACTGTGAATGGTTCATCAGTCGCCTGTCTCTCCTTGCCCAAACTCTGTTTGATCCGATTTCTACGGCCAGTCGACTTATGATGTATATACAGTCGACTGTCTATTAGATCAGTCGACTATCTATGCTGCAACAGTCGCCTGTCTGTAAGTCTATTCTTTGACTCAGCTCTCTGGAAATTTCTCCTGTCTGTGACAGTCGTCTGTTTAAGGATATACAGTCGCCTGTTCTGATTAACAGTCGACTGTGTTACTTGCATCAGTCGTCTGTCCTGTATCTTGTGAGATTTTCAGTATTTCATCTAACTTACTCTTCTCTCGGCCAGTCGCCTGTCGAAGAATGTACAGTCGCCTGTTGGTTTTACAGACGACTGTCTTGGCTTCATCAGTCGACTGTCCACATGGTAAGTTACCGTTATGAATTCTCACCTACCCTTGCTGACTGTGCAACCATCGACTGTGGTTTGTTCATCAGTCGCCTGTCGCAAGTTCAGATTATATCCGTTGAGATTTTTCTCACGGATTTCGATTGGGTTTTTGCCTAAACTGTTTTGTGGATTTGAGAAAGCTATAAATAGAGCTTCTACTGTTTCATTGGAAGGTTACTCATTCATTGCAAAATCCTTCAAGCTTTCATTTCCAAAGATCAAAGCTTTCAAACCAAAGCCCTATGTATTTCCAAATCTTGTTCTCTTGCTCTCCAACCTAGAACCAAAGATTGATCTTCTAGGCATTTGGTGCAGTCAAGAGAAAGGAATTTTCTCCTCTCTTCCAAGAGAGTTCTTCAACACACATCACACTTCTCCTTCAAGTTCTACTTCAAGGCATAGGTGATTGTAAGTGTTGCTTTCAGATTTCATAACTTCATTATTTGAATTGTGCTCTCGGTTGTGAGAGTGGTTTTTGCTTGCTCCCTGGTTGTGGGAGTCAAGGACATCGATTGTATTCGATTGCACTTGTAGGGTTGCTACAAGTGGGTTTTAAGGAAACCTCAAGTTAGGGTTCTAACTTGAGTATCCGGTGGTATCCGGGTGGTATGGACGTAGGATTACCAGGAACAAGTCGGGAGTTGACTTGGGTAATCTGAACCCTTGAAACATAACTGTGTTTGCGTGTGTTTCTCTTTGGGTTGTTTTCTATTCCGCACTATTTGTTGGATTGCATTTTATTTGGCGTAAATTCCTTTTAAATTTGCATAAACACTATTCAACCCCCTGTTCTAGTGCTTTCCCCCTAGACAGGGTCCTTACAGACCCCACATGATGAACTGCCACGGAACCACACACGCACTTAGTTTAGCTACGATAATCACTTTCACTAACCTTAGGAAGCCGAGTCCTACTACATTTCATGCTTTGTGGGTTCACTTTGCTTTTGTGTGAGTTGTCTGTTGTGAGTAGCTAGTTGGTGTGCTTCTACATTGTGATTTTGTTTTATATGCCTATCCTTGGTTGACCCCTAGACTATCATGCTTCGATTTCGAATATGCGGTATATGCCTCAACTGCCTGCTTCTTTATGCATGAATAATATATATATATATTACGCTTCAAATCGCATGCGCCGGGACTCTACCAATAGGAGTAGGATAACCCATTTTGCTTATGCCCTGATTCGCGAAAAATTTTCCTTTTGCCCAAGTGTTTAGAATTCGAATTCTTTTTTGTTTTACTTGGTGCAAATCCACTCGTCGTGTACTGTTCTTCCACTTGGGAGAGTACACATTTTTGCCAAAATCCAAAACCCAAAAAAAGAGAAAAAATATCCAAAAAAGAAAAGAAAAAAGAAAAAATATGTATAGCCAAAAATCCCAAAAAAAATACAAATACCCAAAACCCAAAAAAATTCACGTTGTGAATATTACTCCTATCCACCGTGAATAAAGGGAAGGCGAGAGTTTGCACCAAGTGTTCTACTCCACACCTACTCAACCCCCTTCGTTTTCGAACACGCTTGGCATAGGAATTTTCTAGCAATCGTCTTGGCATTCGTGCGGTGATCTCCTAGCTCCTAACAGTAGAGTCCCTGATACATGATATGTTTATATTCTTATACTATTCTCATGCATGCTTGAGCTATTATTCACCGCTAATTTGAATTGAAACAATATTTGGGTTATTCCTTGGGTATGTGCATATAGAGCTTTATTGCACAATTTAGATAGTTACACCGTCTGCTGCCTCACAACCTCACGCACTTGCGCTTCACCGCATGGACCCATGACACCTGTATGGACTCATATTCCTGGGTTTAGTGATGTGTTTATCGCACGCTTGCTTAGTCTGGTGAGTTAGCTTTCGTTGGCTCTGACGGGTGATCTAGGATTTTGCTTTATTTTTCTATTACTTCCTTTCTATTTTTTCCTCCGAGCTCCTACTCTCACGCGCCTTCCTAGGGGACGAGGAAGGGTTCAGCTTGGGGGATTTTGACGTGCGTTTATATTTTATATATTCATGCACGCCTTCTCCGTGATTTCTCGTTGTTTTCCGTTGTTTTGTATCTATTCTTTTGTGATTTTTAGTTTCTTTTCACTTTCTTTTTGTTTGTGTGTACTTGCAGGAGATTTCCAGTGTAGGAGACATATAAAGCAAATATCATGAGTCTCCGGAGCAACGGGAGGTGCCACGCGAGATCCTGAGGGCTATACGTCAACTCAGAGCATATATCAGCCCTCAACAGATAGGTTGGACAGTTCCAATCGATCGATTCGTGCACGCGTATCAGACCCGATCAGGAGCAAGCAATGAAGCAGATCCCACCCGATCGGTTCAGTGATCGGGTGGCCGACGCAGTGTTCTCTGTTTTTGGAGCTGAATTCCAGCCGATTGGTTGACTTGTCAACCGATCAGTTCACCTGCAGCTGAAGCTTCCCCGCTCAGAACCGGACGACTTCACCTGATCGGTTCAGTGATCGGGTGAAGTATCTCAAAGGCTGAAGACCGGTTCAACGCTCCTCTCAACCGATCGGTTGATGCTTCAACCGATCATCTGGATGTTTATTATATATATAGCACTAGGTTTTTCCAGAAAACGGATCTCCATTTTTAAGCAGTTTTTAGGGATTTTGGCGGCTGCGAATTTAATTTGTTTTGTAAGTTCTCCGATCGTTTTGACACTTTGATATTGCATTAATACTATTGTTTGCTTCTCTAATCTATTGCTTGATTATAATTTTGATGGCCGAATTTTGTGTATCGAATTTCTTGTGATGAATTGTGAGTAGTTTCCTAATCTGGGGCATTTGTGGAAACCCCTTCATGGGTTCTCCCTAGAACGACCATAGGATTAGGGTTTCGATAGGATGTAGGGATTTAGATGGTTACGCGGGACGTTTTATTGTCATTGGAAAAAGAAAGACCGCCTCTGACTGTCGGGCCAAGGAGAAATAAAACTGGCATTTGATTCCCTAGCCACAGCTCACACCCCTAGCGTAGACATTGATTCCTAGCGCGTGGAAACGGCATGCTGAAATGTCGGGAGTAATCGTTGCAAGCCTAGTGCTCTCTGAGTCGGTCGGTGTTAATGGACATGAGAATGCCTACCGTCCGAAACCGGGTAGACCTAGCGTATCATCATGGGCATCGACCGGAATATCGGGCCCATGGGATGCTAGGTATCACTTTTAGAGGCAACGTCTCACCACTAAATCCTAGAATCCGATCGTATTCCTACCCGTCGGTCGTAATAGAGAGAACACATGATAGGGTGGAAACCAAAGTCCTAGGTTACTTTTTATATCTTACATCTTTCGTAGTTTCATTTTGTGACAACCCACCTACCGATAGGGCTAGCTCACCCATCGGGTGATCCGGTTCCTGTTTGACAACAAGCATATGACACGCCTCCCCATGTTCGACCCCCAAGCCACACTACAACACCGTGCGCTTGCGGTTATAAATATTTAAATCTGGTATCCCCGTTCCGACTACACATTGCTAAAACTAGGGGACGTTACTTCTCCACTCTGTTGGCATGGGGAGCTTCGATGGATCGAGTCTTTCGTCAGAGATAGACTCGTTCCTCTATGGATCTTCGATGGATCTACTGTCTTTCGTGGATCCGAGTAAGACTTTGGGTGCTTAGCTTGAGTTTCTTCGGTCAGGCTCCTTCTGATCAGAGTCTTTCGACTCCCTGATCGATCGGACGTAATGCTCGATCTATAGAGGGTGCAGGGGGAGCTTCGATGGAGGCTCGACATGCTCTCGGGGTCTCATTTGAAGCTTTTTTCAGAACTGATGGGGTCCGTTCAGGGGGTTCAAAATGAAGCTCCAACAGTTGTCCACCAAGTGGTGACATGGAGTCGTCGTCACTTGATGGGCGAGAGGGAGTTTCTGAATTTACACCGAAATAAAAATAGTTTTAATGTTAATTATTTGTTCCCAAGTTTCCATCTAAACACGACAAACGACAAATTGATGTATGTGTTTTAAGAGAAATTTTATAATTCAACAGTAATATAAATGGAGAATGAATCCAACTAAATAAGAGGAGAGAGGAAAAGATTTCCCTTCGACACTTCCTCGAGAGTTGGCCTTTCATGCCTTCGATTGGGAGGTTGAATCGACATAGTCTCCTTTTTAGCAAAGAAAGTGATGCTGACTCCTGTTCCCACAGACGGCGCCAACTGTTAAATCCATTTTTGGCTCAACAATGATTTGGGTTGAAGATGACTCCTTCGTCGGGATGGAGCCTCGTCAGAGGTTAAAGTGGGAACCGTGAACGAGTGTCTCTCGGTCGAGGTGAGCTAGGATCGGACTCCACGGATGGATGCTAACCTAGCTTCGCGGAGTCTTCCAATATCCTGCATCATAAGAGGATCATTAGGGGGTTGGGGTTGGGGCCCGACCGATTCCCCTCCGACGCTAAGTTAGCTTCTCATGGAGGAAAAATAAAGCGAAAGATAAAAAGAGGAGCATGAAGAAGCAATATGATTCTTTGATACTTAGTCTTGTTTCAGATTTGGCCTCCCCTTTCTCCATTGATTCTGGAAATATTTATCACACCCCCTTTGCATTGTAACTTCACTCCCTAAATGTAGCCATTAATTGCTCAATTAATGGCCTATGATCTGTCATCATGAAGCATAACCGTCCCCCCTAATACAACCATTGATTGCCTAATTTAGGGCTATCCAAGTGGCCTATCAAGAGGTGGCAACTGACCTTTATTCATGATAATAATGGGAGAGGTTGGAGTTTGGACTATTCAACCCAAGAATAATGGGTCATATGGCCAATGAGTTGGCAAATTGACATGGTAAATGTTTACCTTCCTTGGCGGGCCTCGGGACTATTGGGCTGAGCTGTACCATTCTTAGTAGGCCTTACTCATCAGGTAGAATCCATTAACTTGTTCGATGGGCCGGGCCCATGTATTTAACACAGGCTAATCTATTTTTTCCATAAAAATTGCATAAGAAACACACATGGGTCTAATCTGTGTGTGATTCTCAAACATGCCATGGTGTAAGCAAATTGACAACCATTGATATAATTGTAAAAATTCATTTCAAATTTCCATACATTTTCGGCATTCAGCAAGCAGCGTGCTTATACGCCCCTAGATATAGGGTGTATATATAGGTTTGTGTGCCAAATACAGCCCAAAAAGAGCGAGAAAATTAAAAGTGACAAACGCTTTTTTTTGCAAAAAAACCACGTCAATTTCTAATTTACAAATCTGCACCTAAATTTTTCGAAAACAACAACCCTCCAGATCTCACCCTCCTTTTCACTTGCTACTCGATAATGCCGTCGCAGGTCGCCCACCGCCTAATTTGCCTCCCCATCGGAACCCTCAATCCTCTGTCATCGCATCCACCAACTACAAACCCCTCAACACCCCACCAAACCCTACGTGAAGTACTTATGGGTCGATCCGGCTATCGAAAAGAAATCAGTCGACGTGTCCGTCACCCAGACCCACCATGATCCATGACTTCGCTGTCACTGAGAACTATGCAGTGATCCACTACAAAAAAAAGGCGTTTCTAGTGTCCAACAATTTCGACACTAAAAGGGCAAAAAACCGACACTATATGGTTCTAGTGTCGATTTTTTTCTAGTGACAGACCGTCACCTAAAGGGGCGTCTCTAGAAGTAAAACCGGGTTTTAGTGTCGACATTGGGACCAACACAACAACATAGGTTTTTGTGACAGATTAAGTCGACACTAGAGTAACATTCTAGTGACGGATAATGTCGACAGTAGAGTACTGTTCTAGTGTCGAAATAAGTCGACACTATAGTACTGTTTTAGTGACGGTACAAGTCGACACTAGAGTTAGGTTCTAGTGACGGAACAAGTCGACACTAGAGTTAGGTTCTAGTGACGGAACAAGTCGACAGTAGAGTTAGGTTCTAGTGACGAAACAAGTCGACACTAGAGTAAGATTCCAGTGACGTAACAAGTAGACACTAGAACAAGTATTCTTGTGTGGGAATAAATCGACACTAAAGCATATGCCATCTAGTGTCCACAAAAACCGACACAAAAAAATAGATTTAAGAGAGCTGATTATTGACACAAGTTCCCAATTTGTCGACACAAAAAACCTGTTTACGCAAAAGCTAATTTCCGAAGCTAGGCAATTTCAAATTCATATTTTTTTCAAATCCATGTTCATAAATAAAAATGATACAATAAAATGGATAAATTCAAGTAGAGAGTATTCATTACTTGCATTGTGCAAACATTCTCTTAATCAAAATAGTTCCAACATTATTTTTCAAAAAAAATACAAGCATTCACCAAAAAGTATCTTCTTGCCCTTGTATTCACCAAAAAGTATCTTCAACCTTTAATGTATCATCTCTCCTTGCCCTTATATCACCAAAAAGTATCTTTAAGTTCTTTGGAGCATCCTCTTGTTAAGCATATGTACCAAAAAGTATATCAAATCCTACAAACAAACAAAGTAAATGAAAATAAGTTAAAGAACACACATGTTATTATAAGAGTTCTAGTAACATGTCAAAAAACAGTAAATATGGAATATAAATATTAAATATGTACCTAGCGGTGGAGTTCTAGTAACATGTCACGAAGTTGTTGCATTTGTAGATCCCTTACTAAATCTCGTTTTCGATTCTCCTCTATAATTTGTTTTTGTTCTTCCTCTCTTCGCCTATATTCCTCCTCTCTTCTCTGTTGTTCATCCTCTCTTTGCCTATATTCATCATCTCTTTTCTTCTGTTCCTCCTCTCTTCGCCAATATTCCTCATCTCTTTGCATATGTTCTTCCTCTCTTGCAAGTTCTCGTTGACGATATTCCTCTAATTGCATTTGCATGGACATGATTTGAGAGGATGTAGTTCCACTGGATTGTGTAGAAGTAGAACCAAAACGAGTCTTTGCTGTCACACCGGGTCCATAAGAACGTTGATGACCACTATGTTGTGGACGCATCACCTGATTATATGTAGCATCATCTATAGACGTGGGTAGGATTCCTCCATTCTTTTCTGTTGCCACCGCGCGCAGTTCATCCTGCATTTTAGACAAGCAATCATAATCCTGATGATATGCATATAAGAAAAATAGACAACTAAAGTTCGAAATATTTCTTGACATACAATCAACTCCTTCGCTTTTGGATCAGATGCCACATTATTGGAGCGTGAATGCAAATGGATGAACATATCTCCATCTGATGGTGCCACACCATTTGTCTTAGTCTATTCACAAAAAAACATAATAATTATTGCATATGAAATAAAGTTAGAAATAAATGTAGTATATGCTTAATTAGATACCAGATCGTAGCGATAGCAAGCTGCACTTTTAGTCCCTCCAATGTTTTTGATTTCTTGTTTACTTCGATTTATGGCATTTTTTTCAGATATGACCTACACAATTCCAAAATATACATACAATTAGAAGCTACCTACCTCAACATGCAATTTTGGAAAAAAATGTTGATTTCTCTATCTATCTGCCTCTATTGCTTTTAAGTGTTGGTATCATCTATATCTACCTCTATTGCTTTCACAAATATATTGTATACCTGCGCCTCGGGAGTAGCCCAAACTTGCATTAGAGCAACCCATTCATCCATTACATAATCTGGAGGTTTATTTCTTTTACGATCATCATCAGTGTTGTAGGATTTATAATGTTGGCACTTCCATCTTGCTTTTGTTTTCCTAAACTTGTCGCCCATATGTGTGTGAATAACAACTTCCTTCATATTCTCTTCAATTTCCAATCGATCCTATAAAAGGTTCAAAGCAAATAATAAGTAAATTGATATAGCAAATGTAAAATGAAAATAAGAAATACATCAAACCTGGTTCATGTGTTTACCTTAATTGATTCCCAAATCCAGTCCTTAATAAAGTCATCCACCAAATCCCAGTTCTTTTTAGACCAAGGAACCCTACCTGGTGTTCTCAAAATAATGCCACATGTATGTGAAAATGTAGATGCTTCTGTTCCCACAGGTTGACCATCTTCATCAAACTCGATCCGTGGTTTTGGTTCACCTTCTTTTCAGTTAAAGACACGAGCAAGATGAGTAGGACCACGACATCTCTTTTTACTTAAAGTTTCTCCACCTACAAAAGAATGAGAACCCTAATCAATTCAACTCTAAATTCAAGAGAGTATTGAACATAGTTCGTATGGTTTAATGTATCACTTACTAGATGTAGCACCTCCATCGGTACTAGTTCCCCTACTATCTGAAGGTGAATAATCTGAAACCTCGGGTAGAGAGGTCCCTGCTCGCTCTAAATTTCGGTTTCTTTTCATGATGAGTTAACCTGTCCGTATAGAGAAAAATATATTAAACATCAAGTAATAAAAAAACTTCACATAATAGTTATCATAAGAGAAGATTCGGGATTTTAATTACCAAAACTTAAAAATCTATTTTATTTCACATAATAGTTTAAAAATCACATTTTATAAGAAAAATCAAGGCGAAATTTTTACATTAAACTTGGCACAATGAAGCATAACTGTATTGAATCAGTTTAAAAGCAATTGATAAGATATTCGATATAGACGAATGGCAAAAAATCATCAGCCATAGCCTTCCAATCTAACTGGAATACGAAAACCATTGACAGGTTAAAATCACCAACATTTATGTGATCATAATCAATAATTCCTCAAGGTTCAACAAATTCAACATCCCAATGGAAGTTTATGTTTTACTGTGAAAATGGAAGTTTAGCAAAAATTGAGCTACATTCAACCGTTCATGTTTTACTGTGCAAATGGAAGTTTATCAAAAATGCTCATTGTACCAATTTGATTTAAATAGATTGTACCAGTTTATCAAAAATGCAATCACAATTACCAGTTTATCAAAAATTTGATAAACCAATTTGTTTTATCAAAAATTTGATTTAAATAGATTGTACCAATTTGTGATTGCATCCAGTTTAAATAGATTGTAAAAATTTGACACACTCAAAACTACCAGTTTATCTAAAATTTGATTTAAATAGATTGTACCAATTTGTTTTACTGTGCAAATGGAAGTTTTAGCAAAAATGCATTGTATCAAAAATGCACATTGTACCCGTTTATCAAAAAAGACATAATTTAGTATGAAAACAAGCTGAATGAAGTCATGCATAGGAAACCAAATCACCAAAAATTGAATGTTTTTATTTTTTTTACTTGGAGAATCAGCTATCTTAATTACTGTTATTAGTCCATTAATTACTGTTATCAGAATTTGATTGTTCGCCATTGCATTGAGAAGTCCTAAAATCAAATATCAAACACATGATACTATAACATGCGATCAGCTATCTTATAAATTTGACCAATAAAGCTCAAATAAGTTTATGGACATTGGGACTAGCTTAAGTTCAACTGAAAATCTCAAACGTAAAGAATAAATAGGCTTCCTTACTGTGGAAGGTGGCTATGAAGATGGTTCCTATGGGAATATGGTTTCAATAGAGAGGGAGGGATGCAAAACCTTTAGTTTTGACTTTATACATCCCATTATGTATTTCACCTTCAGATTGATCTCGGTATCACTGCAAAGTTCTAACAAACTGCATATAGGTTTTGACATGTGACCACAAAACATGGCAAACATAAAAACATTGTAGTTGTGAGTGTGTCTCATCAGATGATGTTCAGAAACATAACTTATAACCCTACATAGGCATATATCAATCAGTTCTTATATATGAAAAGTTTCAACTACTTTATGCCTAGAAATCTATTACTAAGCCAAGTTTACATATTACATTCCAAAATTTATAAACAGAAAATATCAACGAAATGAACTTTCAACTAGGTTGCAACGGTTCATCATCATACGGTTGCAACGGTTCATCATCATACGTTCTTATATCGCTCAATGCATGGCCCTTTTGTGAAAAATAGGTTCATCGGATATTTTTAATAATGAAAAGTGCACCATTTTACACATTTTCTTGTTCTTTCAACTTTCCCCTTTTAGATAGAAAAATACAACATATCTCTCTACAGATGTGGCCACAAGCATCAATAAGAATTTGAAAAATATATTCGATGGAAGAAAATGTGAAATGTATTTTTTCTCTTCGAGTTGAAAATAAAAGTCCCTATACTGGAGCTTTAGATAATGAATCTCTTCGTTTACTTTTTACACCTGAAAATTTTTCCTATAAAAATAGCCAATGATGGAATGACAGCTTAAAAATATAGACAAATGGAGAAACAAGATGGAATTTGCTTCCCAGATGCCTAACTGCCCCTTACAGTTTATTTCAAGATATGGTATGTCGTCCTTCACACATTACATAGCCTTCTCATCAAAAGTCCCATATGAAATAGTTTAGCTAATATCACTCAAATTTATACATCACTTATAATACTCTTCAAGTTTAATTTGATCAATTAGTGTTTGTTTTTTATAAAAAAACGGGTTCACATAATAAGACTAGAAAGTTGCATATAGTGGGTAACAAGGTTCAGAATTTTAACAAAGTATTTGTGCTCATGTAGACTTGTTGTAGATACCAAAGACATCCACTTAGTGTGGCATTCACTAAGAACATCCATAAAACACACTTAAGCTGAGTTTCCCATGATATTCAGTGAAGATCTCACATACATAATGATCTGCAGATAATCTTCTATGATGCAATTATGTATATTAATTACCAAAGCAGATAAGCTGAGTTTCCCATGAATCGCCTTATGAGTACATAAGCTGAATTTCCCAGTGGGTTAGTTTTTGTTAATTGTTAGAAATAAGTGGGTAGATGCTCTCACACATATATTCATGATACATGGGTTGGACCTTTTTGATCTTAAAGTAGCTTCCTGTAACTACAAGATGATGAATTATATCCTGGTCTCAGCTAGTCACTGGTAGCTTTTTTATTTTTTCAGATAATAGTATCATTGGGAGTCCTATTGAAACCAGGAGCTAGAGGCCTGCCTGCTGTTCACACTAAAGTAAATAGTTTCATTTATTGCTTATTCATTTACCGGTTTTAGAAGCTTAATGAACATGAATCAAGTCGGACAAACTAAACTAATTTGATACTCAAGGGACATTTCAAGTGTAAAGACTTCCCAAATATATCGTTGATGGAATGGCATCAAGAATTGCGTTCGGACGACATCACTAAATCTGACAGTTGAGTGAGGAGTTCCAAGTAGTAAAAATATTGAGATTACTGATATGTTTTACATGACACACTTTCCTCCAAATTCAGATATGATGGATATCTGAAAAGGTTAAGAAAGATAAATATTAATATGACATGTTTTAATGTCGCAGTAAATTGCCTGAAGGAAGATATATCATGAGATATCATCTTATGCCTACATATACATGTGAATTGGAAGAAACTAATTTTTGGAAGAAACTAATTTTTGGAAGAAACTAATTTTGTTCAATTATATATGTAAATTTTTTGGAAGAAACTAATATATATATGTAAATTGCCTACATATATATATTAATATGTCATTCTGTTCAATTGGAAGAAACTAATTTTTGGCTTCCTATATCACATGCACAAGGTATGTACGTGTAAAAACATCATAGAATGTGAATGTCAATGAACCGGACTACATGAACAATCTCAGGACTACATGAACAATCTCAGGACTACAATTGCTCAACACATATAAACAATCTCAGGACTACATGAACAATATTATCACAGGACTACATGAACAATCTCACTACATGGACAATATTATCACATGAACCGAGGAACAAAAAGATAAAGGCAAAGGCTTTCTCTAGATATAAACACAAGAATAGAAGGGTAGCTTGTATATTAAACTAATGGGCTTTGTATAGACCAGAGAAACAGAGAACATCAAAAGATGGAATACCAAAATTGACCTGTAGTATCAGTCGTCGTCCTCAATGAGATTATCTTCTACACTAACATTACCCAATCCACGAACATTTTCCTCATCATCAACGAGATCATCTTCTCCACTTTCATCATCATCATCATCGATTGATGAACAAATTCATCAGCATTAATGAGAACATCTTCTTCACTAGTATCACCAGCAGTTTCATCCACTTCCACCCCCTCAATATCTTCCCCATTCAAATTGATAACATTTGCACCAGTGTTTGTGATGTCAATCACATCTTCGAACATATGTAAATCATGAACTATGCTTGGCTCGATAACTTCTGACCCTGCATCATATAAGTCCCTAGGTTGAGTCTTCAACACAACATGCCAATTAGCATCCAAATTGTCATCCACATAGAAAACTTGTTGTGCTTGTGACGCAAAAATGAAAGGTTCATCGGTAGCGAAGCTCTTCTTTGAATTCACGATTGTGAAGCCATAATCATCATGTTTAATTCCTGTTTTGTTTATGACATCATACCAATTGCATTTAAATAACACAATCTTATTTTCCCCATGATAATGCAACACAAATATGTCATTTAAGACACCGTAGTACCCAATGTTGCCTAATAATGGATTACTGTCATTCGCACTAGCAAAGCTAGATGTCTCCGCACTCACAAAGACTCCGCTATTTTGAGATTTCCTATCACAATACTTAGTATGGAACCTAAATCCATTCACAATATACCCCCTGTAACAGGTAATAGTATGTAGCGGACCACGAGATAGCTTCTCAAGTTGTTCAATCACTGGTTCTCCATTTTTTTCATTTGATAAATCTGTTCAAAGAATATATAATGAAAATAGTAAGCACACCAATGTTTGAATAATGTGATCCTATTAACTATAAAACAATGAATTACTCAATCAAAAATTTCCTTACATGTTGATCAAACCATTTACCAAACTCTTTATTATGAGTGTGTTCCACTTCTCTGACACGCATGCCTCTACGTCGATTCTTAATTATGTGTTTGTGCATCCTACCAAAAAAATTAGTTAGTTAACAAATAAATAAAATCAAAGAGTGAAGAATTTTTTTGGAGTTGACTTACTCAATATATGGCCATACTTCACTACAATTGCTCAACACATATAAACGAGTCTGTTCCCACTCTTCGTAACTTAAGTTTCGATGAGATCCCTTCCCTACTGAACGACCTGTTTTCGTGAATATAGAAAGACTTCCATGTAGTTCCTCGTCATCAATGCCATCATTATTTCGTCCAAGTCGATTGAACTTTGTCTCAACTCCATCATCCAAGTATCTCGAGCAAAAAGCGAAGCATTCTTCTGCAAGATATCCTTCCGCAATTGAACCCTCTGGTTGACTCTTATTACGAACATATTTTTTGAGGGTAAACAAATACCTAAGGACCAATATACAATTATTATACATATAAATAGGAATATGTGTGTGTCTTGGGTGTGTGTCTGTGAAAAAACGCTGGTATTACTGTTACGAACTAACCTCTCAATTGGGTACATCCATCTATATTGCACAGGTCCAGCAATTAACGCTTCCTCTGCCAAATGGATAAGTAAATGCATCATAATATCAAAGAATACGGGAGGAAAGAACATTTCCATTCTGCACAAAGTTTCAACAATATCTGACTTAAGTTTCTTTAGCTCTTCCAACACCAACGTCTTCGAGCACAACTTTCTGTAAAATGTAGATAACCCAACTAAAACTGGTGTGACATCTTTATGTAAGAGTCCACGTGCTGCAACAGGAAGTAGTTGTTGTATGAGTACATGCCAGTCGTGACTTTTCAGGCCATGAATTTTACATTGTTTCACCTGAATACGACGTGAAATGTTTGATGAATAATTATCAGGAACCTTTATGTTCTGTAAGTATTCGCAAATCTTTCTTCTCTCTGCTGGAGACAAGGTGTACCTCGTCGGTGGCAGCATATATTTGTTTCCCTTAAGCACCGGATGAAGTGTTGGTTTAATACCCATTAACTCCAAATCTTTTCGAGCATTCAAGCTATCTTTTGTTCTACCCGGTATATTTAGAAGTGTCATAAGAAAACTTTCAGCATTATTCTTCTCAATATGCATCAAATCCAAATTGTGACGCAATTTGAGATCTTTCCAGTAAGGGAGGTCAAACAAAATACTGATCTTCTTCCAGTTATGTGGCAGTTTGTTGGCTTCTCGTTTTCGCTTCTGACCAACCTTATCACTGTCATCCTGCTTGCCAAAAATGATTTGATTGTATCCACTTAATTGTTCGAGCACATCATCTCCTGATAAAGTTTTTGGTGCTTCCTGCATTTCAATACAACCATCAAAAGACACGGTATTTTTTCGAAACTTATGGTCGGGAGGTAAAAATCTACGATGCCCCATGTAGCAACATTTATTTCCAAATTTCAATCTTTCTGAAACGGTGTCCTTGTTGCAACAAGGACACGCAAGGAAGCCTTTAGTGCTCCAACCTGACAAGTTGGCGTATGCTGGAAAGTTACTAATAGTCCACAACACAGCTGCGTGCATCTTAAAATTCTCTTTTGAAGAAGCATCGTAGGTGAGCGCTCCATTTATCCATAAATCCTTCAACTCCTCGATCAATGGTTGCAAGTACACGTCAATGTCATTCCCAGGACTGCTAGGACCAGGAATAAGCAACAGCATAAAGAAAAAAGGTTGCTTCATGCACATCCAAGGTGGGAGGTTATAAGGAACAAGAACAACTGGCCAAGTACTGTGAGAGGTAGTCATGGTACCAAATGGACTGAATCCATCACTTGCCAATCCAAGCCTAACGTTACGAGCTTCATAACCAAATGATGGATATTTGTTGTCCAAAGTCCTCCATGCATCCGAGTCCGCTGGGTGCCTCAATATCCCATCTTTCATACGTTTCTCGGCATGCCATCTCATATGCTCCGATGTTTTGGAAGACATGAATAATCTTTGAAGCCTTGGTTTCAATGGAAAATGCCTTAAGATCTTTGCAGGTGTCTTCGTGCATGAAATTGGAGAACCTTCGGTGTTTGGGCTGCAAGTGTTTGGTTTCCATCTAGATTTACCACAAATGTCACAACTATCCTTGCTTTCTTTATCTTTCCAATACAACATACAATCATTTGGGCATGCATGAATTTTTTTATAATCCATGCCAAGATCACGAAGTTGAGTATTTGCAGCATAATAATTGGTAGGCATGTCAATACCAGGAAATACTTCTTTTAACAACTCAAGTAGCATATCAACTGATTTGTTACTCTATCCATTCAGACACTTAATGTGAAGTAGACGTACGAGAAATGCCAGCTTTGAAAACTTGGTAACGCCCGGATATAACTCAGTCTTACTTACATCCAAAAGCTTGAGAAATGTTTCATTGATATCATTCTCGCCATCCATTCTACGTTGTCCATCCAACTCCTCACTATTCTCATCATTATATCTACCATCAAAGCCATTTACTCCAAGTGCGTCTTGTATCAATCCATGTATATCATCAAACTGCTGAGAACCCTGGTGCTCAAAGTTAGAAGCATGTACATCTTCATTCCTAATATTTTCATGTTCCTCATTCCTACTCTCTCCATGCTCTGTACAATGTATGTACGACCGCATAATCCCTTCTTTTAATATATGTCGATGCACTTCATTTCTACTTAATAAGGTCTTATTAAGACACTTAATACATGGACATAATATATCATCCTTGTAAGATGGTGGCCTTGGATGAGAATATTCAAAATTCATGAATGCTTCGCACCCGCGAATGTATGATGGATGGTTCTTTGAAAACCTCATCCATTCTCTTCCATCTCTAGACATCCTACTGCAATGATCAACATGTATATATGGAATAAGATGCATGCCTTGTATGAATTTGACTACTAAAATTATGAACAAATAGAGAAACAAGACTAATTGCAAATATGCAATTCACAATGTTGATGAGTCCTACGAACATAATACTAACAAAAAAAATTCAAATTACAATAACAGGCACCATGGACCTGACCAACATTTTGGGTTTTTTTTACAGCTCGCGGCAACGAGCTGTAAATCGGTGTTCGCATGTTTCGTATTGACACTTTTGGGTTTTTTACAAGTAAACCTCCTCAGTTTATACCATAACTGCCAAAAACATTTGACCAATTTTGCCCTTTTCGTCGCATGTTCGCCTGTTTCGTATTGGTTTCGCTCAGTACTAGTCCAAAATCGGTTTATAGTTTTTGTTTTGCTATATTTAGGTTCAAACATCGTTAGTATCTGCCAATTTTAGCCAATTTCGGCAAGCTTCAGCAAGTTTCAAATGAAAGATGATGAAACCTTCAAAAATAAGACAAAGAGGGTAAAAGGGAATATTCTAATATCTTTATTCATTCATAACACCATCTCCATCCAATTTCTACTAATATTCGAAATCCATAAGGTTTAATCTATAATGATTTGATATATTTTAAATATAACTTTGTTTAGGGTTCAACTTAACTTTAATTCATCACTTTCTTCTTGGTTTGGATTATTATTTGGGTTAATTGGTTGAATACTATAGATAGATTGAGTTCCATTGGTCTTATTTAGCTTACATGTTTATATTGTATACTCTTTTAAACATTACATGTGCAAACAACTTTCGATGGGAACACGTCCAGTGAATTTTTAGTGGTAAACTATATATTTTTAACCACAGCATAAAAAAGAAAACTCCAAACAAAATATTTGAGACTAGCAAAACAAGATGAAACCTTTGATCCACAAAGCATCCGAAACCAATACCATAACCAAGTTCTGAAACCTTGATGCAAACTCAATTGATTCAACATACGAACATAATTGCAGATACTAGATAGCAACACTCATATCATAAGCAATTTAGCTGAAGATAAAATTAAATCTTTAATCTCAAGATTCTCAACTAACCTATCTCATCTCTTTAAAATAAATCTAAAGACTAAAAAATCCAATGCTATAGTAAACTTAGTTTCTTTTTACAGAAATAGTAGATAATTATGTTAGTCTTTTTTTTTAATCATTCCCTTGCAGAGATGCTTACTCCCATGTTATTCAATCCAATGTCAAACTGTCTTCTTAGGTTAACATGCATATTAATCCCAAAGGTAGATTGATCACAAAACTATAAGTGCATCCATCATTAGAAAGTAAATACATCATCGTAGTTGCTATATCCTTTTAAAATTAACTATCTGCAGAAGATGTTGATATACAATGTCCTGTCACAAATAAATGAGTTCCCTTGTGCTCAAATGAACAAAGAGCGTTCCCTCGAAAGTCGAAACAAATCTATTTATGTTTTCTTCATTTGATGGTGGTCACCAATCCTAGACTTGTTCACACAATCACTGATCCTCATGCAAGCCTAAACAAATTAAAATGTAGCAACAAATCAATGCTGAAAATGAAATATAATAACTGAATTTAGAAAAGAAAGCCAATACTAGAAGAGAATTGAGCACAACAATGCTCATACAAATTACAGTCTATGCTAGTTAGAAAATTATTAAAAAGAAAGTAAGAGTTAGTGACTGTATTGACATCCTAGTTCTCACTGTCGATTCAAAAACGTCTAATGCTGTATAACAAACACAAATCCATAGTGTTAGCTGTTGAACAAGAAAATGGAAAAGCATAAGGAGAAGGGTTAATTTCCTAAATCCCATATGTCAACTTATTTCGAACCAGTCAACTTATGGTTAAAATTTTGTATTTCATAAACTTAACAGTTCCTTGTATTCACAACATAAAAATATGATTTTTTATGTGAGCTCTATCATTAACTAGCATGCAACATAAGCGCTCTGATACCAATGTACTAAAAAAGAATTGTAGCATGTTTCAATGCTTAAACGTGCTGGTATCAATGTTAAAAAGAATTGTAGCATGTTTCATGCTAAAACATGCTGGTATCCAAATCATATAACTCTAGCATTGATCAATGATTCGCATGGTGAAAGATAACCAAACGGTCTCTGCTCCATTTACTTAAGCTTCCAGAGCCTACAATTTCTTGTCCAATAATAAATAAAACAAAATAATTGAATTTAGATCGTGCGACCTACAAATCCCAAACCATAATCCCTGCCCAAAACCTCAGCCGCAATACAGGTCGGTAAATGGTCAAGTTGTTTGCGGGCTAAATCCCACCTGTATTCACCCAACACTTGCAAATACAATGATAGATATAAGAAATCAACCAGCACACTTGCAAATACACTGATAGATATAAGAAATCAACCAGCGTAGGCTCGATTTGTAATCCTTGCAAACGAATGATTGAAATTGAAGCAACATGATACGAACAATGCGGTCAGTTAGTTTTGATCACTTCTTACCACAATCTTCGTAGCAATTGATCGGGTTGGAATTTATCGAGGTCGACCGGGCTCGATCTTCTTTGTATCGAAATTTGTGATGCCTGGTTCAGATCATGAGAGAAAAGAGAGATTAAACCTAATTTTCAGAAAAATCGTAGAATAAAACGAGAAATTCCCACCTTAGAGCAAGGGAAATCCAAGGTTTTAGCGAAGAAATTCTCCCCAAAAATTGTTTCGATTTAGATCTCATCGAAGATTTTGGTTTAGTAGCTGGAATCCGAAGGAATCGGCGGTTTTGGGTAGCGGGAAAAATTTTGGGTTAGAGGGAAATCGGAGGAATTGAAGATTTTTGGTTTAGCGGCGGGAAAATTTTAGGGAAATTTTTGGGTTGCCGCTCGTGGGGATCTTCTCATCGCAAGATATCGAACGAGAGCGATATGCTGCTCGTGGGGATCTTCGCATCACAGGATATTGGGATGATCTGCTGTAGCAAAAATTTAAGTAGGGCTACTAGACTCCTTTCACATTTTGTTAAGCATGGTTCAATTTATTTACTGGTTTGTCATTATAGTTGATAAATTTAACAAAGGCCAAATCTATTTTGCGCAATGTGTGACGTGATTAGCAGACCTTTTAAGTGCGGTCTGATTTTTATCAAAATTAAGTGCACTTCCACTGCACGTGCACATGTATAGTTTAATTTTTCATTTTATATATCAGTAAAAAGTATATGTTCTAGTGTCGACCATCAAGGTTGACGCCAGAAAGTATACGTTTTAGTGTCGACCAACAAGGCTGACCCTAGAAAGTGTACGTTCTAGTGTCGACCACCAAGGTTGACGCCAGTGAGTATACGTTTTAGTGTCGACCAACAAGGCTGACCCTAGAAAGTGTACGTTCTAGTGTCGACCACCAAGGTCGACCCTAGAAAGTATGCATTTTAGTGTCGACATCTGCAGCGGACACAAGAAAATCACCTACTAGTGTCGACAATTTATCATCTTGTGTCGACAAATTAAGATCGACACAAGATATGAGCTCTAGTGTCGGCATATATGTAGGAATCCAAAAAATGGCTTTTCTAATGTCGAATTTCTTCTACCGAGACTAAAAGTATACTTTTAGTGTCAGCAAATTTAAGTCGACACTAAGTTTGGTCACAAGAAACTCACTTTTTTGTAGTGATCCCTGACCATTAAGTGGTGTTCAGACTGCCGAAGATGCTAACCGGCGGGTCCCGGTCCGACGCGACGAGCGGAAGACGTAAAGGTTCAGGTTTCTTCCCCGGTACGACACCAAGGTCGGCTTACCAGTCTCCTTCTGCTTCCTTTTGTGGAATGCATGTTGGGTTTGTAGTTGGTGGAGGCGGTGACGAAGGATAATGGGTCGGATGGGGAGGCGGATTAGGCGTCGGGCAACAGACGACGGCGTCGTCGAGCAACATGAGAAGAGTAGGGTGAGATCTGGAGGGGCTTGTTTTCGTAAAATCTAGGGACAAATTTGTAAATAAGAAATTGACGGGATTTTTTTTGCAAAAAAGATGACATGTGATACCTCTTGATGTGCTATAAACACCACAAAGAGGGGTGTATGCACCGATAGCTTCCCAAAAATGGAAAGTATATCACATCGCTTATCTTTTCACGCATGATACGTCTATTTTGAGGAGGCCCAACAGCATGGGCCCAAAGGCGTAGCCTACAACGCGAAATCGTGGGGGCCCAAGCCCACCCAACGAAACCCATGAGAGGACCCCGAACATCGATCCGACCCGACCCCGGAAACGCGCGAGTCACTCGCCCACTCCAGCGATAACCGTTCCCCCAGACCCGCTGCCACTTAATGGCCGTTATGGGGAGGTGCTGGCATGGCGCGAGGAGCGGCGATGGGGAGGCGGATTGAGGGGGCACGATTGGGGGTGGACGAAGGACCTGAGTCATGGGGGGTCACGACGAGAGGCCTATAAAAGGACTAGGAGGACGACTGAACGAGGGACCGCATCTCAGGTAACAAAACCTAAGGTACTCCATCAACGAATTAGTTCCCCCACTTCATCTCCTTCCCCCCGCTCGCGCCGGAGGACGTCGTTCCGATCTCCTCTCGAGTCGAACCGTCCCCGCCGAGCCTCCTCTTTCAGACTGTTATCTGACTTAGGCATCGGAGGGGATTTGGCCGGAACCAAGGTCCGGCCTCCCTGACGAGTGTTCTCGTCTGTGCAGGAAGACGCTAGATCCGAGTGTCGAAGCTTCCCTTCGGCACCAGGCGAACGCCATCAAGCATCAGCCAAGGCATCGGGGCCACCCCTCGACGCTAGGAGAGACCGAGGCCGAACGCTTCCATCCGAGCCGAGGCTTCCCCTCAGCTCCACGCCAGCCGCGCATCAAGCGAGACGACCGAGGCTACCCCTCGTCGTCCGACCGTCCGAGGCCGAGCACCCCACACCGGGCCGAGGCTTCCCCTTAGCCCCCCAGAGGCCAAGGATCCAGATCCGGCCCAGCTGACGTGCTCTGCGTCGACTACATCTCCGATCCGCGTCGCATCTTCACGCGCTCGACGCACCCAAGGGACCCTAATCGGCCCCTTGACCACGTTAACCGGGTAGTCCACGGTCAACGATTCTGTAGTGAGAAAACACTCTGAAACATCTGGCGCCGTCTGTGGGAAACGAACTATCCCACGAAAAAACAAACCACACTTGCAATGGCACGCGCCTGCAACGGGAAGAGACGCATGCCCCCCATCCCGGAGGAGGGAAATGGCGCACCCAACAGCAACCTTGAGGGCGCACCCAACGGCAATCACCACACCCCCTCAGCCGAAGAGACTGGTGAGTCTGAGCTGGCCACGCAGGAGCAGCTCCGTGCCCTGGCCCAAGAGACCAATGCGAACATTCAGACGCTGGTCGCGACGGTACAGCAGCTCATCGACGCCGCGCCAGCCAACGGAGACGTGTTGGGCGACAGCCATCGTGGGGAGGGGGGCCCCCCGCTCCTACGGTCCGCTGTGGTCAATGACCACGGAAACTGAAGACCGAAGACGGAGCGTCGGTTCACACTACCCGGCTTCTACCAGGCGAGATCGCGCGCCTCCTCCTCTTATCACGAAAGGAGCAGGAGGGGTACCGAATACACAGTGGACGAATCGGTGACCGCGTCGTCTCGTTGGCCATGATCACCCCACCACAGAAGAAGTGATCGGCACCACTCGAGGGATCGATCACGGCTAAGCGAAAGCTCCCACAGGAGGAGCCGGGAACGCCGGACCAGCCCCACCCCCAGTGTGGTGAGGGCCGTTGAGCCAGCCCAGACAGCGCCTGTGCCACCTCCACAACCGAACGAGCCTGAGGTAGGTGGGTGTCGGACCCTTGGAGGCATCCACGGAGACCGATGCCCCCTGTCGCAGAGAATAACCGACGCGCGGGTTCCCTCTCGATTCAAGATCCCGACGCTGGGGAAATACGACGGGATAGGAGATCCAGGGAACCATGTGATGGACTACGAGGGGGACATGTCCTTCCAGGGAGCCGATGATACCCTGCTCTGCAGGGGCTTTTATTCGACCCTCAGGAGAGCAGCGAGAACTTGGTACCGCAGCCTGCCCAGCCGCTCCATTGACAGATTCGAGGAACTCACCCAGCTGTTCTGCAAACAGTTCATGGCAGGGCGACAGGTAATGCCTGATGCTGAACATTTGTTTAACATAGTGCAGGGCCCGACCGAGCCGCTCCGACAATTTATGCGCCGCTTCAACGCTGAGCGGCTGAACGTAAACAGCCCACCCGACCTCGTTGTCCAAACGGCCCTAAAGAAAGGGCTGCGTCATATAGGCTTGAAGAAATCTCTGCACAATGATCCCCCGAAAGATCTCGCTGGGATCATGGCGAGGGCCGAGCGTTTCATGTTGACCGAGGAGACCTTGGCCATCAAGGCAGGAAAGGCCAGGCGAGGGACCACGCGCGGCGATAGCGAGCGCCACAGCCCCGAAGGGTACCGGACAGAGAAGAGGGGGAGAAACAAGCAGCGGAGGGAGGATACGAGGGACGCCACCCCGGACGTCGTCCTCACTCAAGTGCAGAAGGAAGAGCGCGCTGATCGCCCCCGCCGAAGACAAAAAGAGGGGGAAAAAATGAGGAAAAGTATTGCCGGTACCACAAAGACAACGGCCACAACACTGAAGACTGCTGGCACCTAAAGAAGGACATCGAGAAGTTGATGAGCCGAGGGCACGCAAAGAACTTTATCGATGACCCGGCCCACGGAGAAGGAACATCCAAGCAGCCGGACAAAGGAAAGAAGGTCAACGCCGTCCAAGGACCCATCCGCATCATAGAATGAGCAGGCGAGGCCCCCCCAGTCACCGCCTAGTCGGGAGGAGATTATCTAGGTTCACATCCCCCCGTCTTGCTTTATTTCTTTTTTCCTCCAAATGTACTAGTCCAATAGGACCTTTAAGAGTACAAATGCACTCCTTTTTCCTTTTCTTCATCTCCGACGGAGTCAACATTTTGCTAAGGCTGCATAAGAGTGAAGACCGCCACCTCACCAGACGGGGGGTCAATCAAAACTGGTCCTAAGCCAAGGAACTTCACCCTCGATGACCGACTCCGACGCTCGTAAGTCTGGGGGCAATTCCCCCAGCCAGCACAAACGCCGACCGGTCCTAAGCCGAGGAGCTTCACCCTCGATGACCGACTCCATCGCTCGTAAGTCTGGGGGCAATTCTCCCAGCCAGCGCAGACGCCAACCGGTCCTAATCCGAGGTGTAACGACCACTTTTCGTTGTGCGTCGTTCGTGCACGTGCTTTTGGCCGTGCACGTGTTTGTTTTAGACTTTGTTTGTTTGTGAACACTTTCGTGTGATATGTCGTTGTGAACATCTCTGAGAATGTTAAATAGTGGCACTATTTTGGAACGACGTTTCTCGAGTCATTTTCCCATAATTTAAACTTATTCGATGAGACGTGGCGATTTTCACTTTTGACGGGAGACGTTTCTATTTTTAGTTTCGACGTCCGACGTCAAAATTGAGATCCGTCTTCTTAGTTAGCTCACTCTCGTCATCATGATCACCCCGATATTTATTTTATAATTTTTGGAGTTTATTTGACCACTTTTATATTTTTAACAAGTTTTATATTATTTTTAATAATTAATTTTTAAATTATTTTCGGCCAAATAAAAATTTATTTGAGTTTTAAACGTATTAAAGAATTTTTGAGCCAATTTCCAGCTCATTTGGACCAAGTCAAATCCTTGGGTGAGTTGGAGAAGTTGAATTTCAAATTTTAAATTATTTTAAACTCCTAATCTCATTAGGATTAGCCCTAGACCTAGTCAACCCATCTACACTATATAAACAACCTCTAGGAAGACCTATTTTCGCAAGAAAATAACCCTAGCCGCTCCCAAAACCCAAATTTGACGTTGCGACGAATCGTCGCAACGTTGCGACAAGTTTCCCCCGCTCCGACCGAGAGAACATGCCCATTTTGTTGGATATGGAAGACGTTAGTACACCCTTGTAGGGGATGTACGTGGGAATACGGACCTCGAACGTCGCGTACACGAAGTCGTGCGCAAAGGGAATATGTTCCCTTGCGAGAGGATCTCTAGATTGATGGGAAAGTCGCATTATATGTGCATAAGTGCATGCGACATATGGCTAATAAAGGGGTAATATCTTAAGCTTATATTGTACCATGCATATGGTACAACTTAAGCTTATAATATACCATGTACGATGGTACACCTTAGTTAAATTGTTCCAAAGGGACAATTGCTCCTAAAATAACTACCTTGGGGGCTATAAATAAGACCCATGGGTTAGCCATTTTCCTTACACTTTTGCATGGCATTCTTGCATGCATTTTCATTCTACCGAAGCTCTGCCGAAATACTTCCTCTCCCTCTATCCAAGTTCTTAATCTAAAAGTAGAGATTTAGATTGTGGATTTAGTAGCCTTACTCCGTTCGTGAGAAGACTCGATCCGTCGTGGCGAATCCGAAGGCAAAGTTCCGAGACTACCGTGCCGCATACGCTAGCGTAAGTCTCAACTTTATTTATCGATCCTAACTCTGTTTTGGCAGGATCCAACATTGGTATCAGGGCCATACAGGTTCGCCCCGGTCAAACCGCCGCCCCGTCGAAACTATGAACGAGTCGTTGTCTTTTTCACGAATGGGTATCCTACCATTACGGATATGGTAGGAACGCTTCGTGACGGAGAGAACGCAGCGGTTGTTCTTTTCACGTTAGGGTCTCCTATCATTACGGATATTGTAGGAACTCTCCGTGACGGGAAGAACCAACCGTTCACGTAGTATGTTATTTTTCATTTTTGGCACACGGCCATTAGAAAATAACTAATTTCTCGACGAACGGGTGCTTCATCGACGAACGGGTGCTTCATCGAGGAAGATGATGGTAGTTATCTCCATCGGAGAAGATGAATTTTAGTGCATGTGCGCCATGGCCAAATGGGCTATGAAGGCCATGCACCCCCCTCCCCATGCGGAGGGGGTTGGCTATGGCCAATAACCACCACGGCCACCCCTCCGGTGGGGTGTGCGGCAACCCCATTCTAAGGGGGTGGCCGGCCATGGCCAAAGGGGCCATGGCCGGCCAATGCCAAATGGCCTTGGCCATGACCGGCCATGGCCAAGCCATGGCCGGCCATGGCCAGGCCGGCAGTGGCCGGCCAAGGCCAGGCCGGCAATGGCCGGCCTCGGCCACGGCCTGCCGGCCTGGCCGGCCCTGGCAGTGGCCAGGGCCGGCGCCCTGTCCACTGCCAGGGCCTGGCCGGCCCTGGCAGAGGCCAGGGCCAATGCCCTGGCCTCGGCCAGGGCATGGCCGGCCCTGGCCGAGGGGCCAGGGCCTCTGGCCGGCCAGGGCATAGGCCCTGGCCGGCCCTTTGGCCAAGCCTCGGCCAGGGCAGAGGCCCTGGCCGGGAGAAGTTGCAGACCAAAATAATTGGTCGACCAATTTGGTTGTTTTGGTCGACCAATCTGGCAGAAGGTCTTGGTCGATCGCAAACTTGCCGACTGACCCATACGGGGTGACAAAAGGCCTTGGTCAAACTCGAATGTGCCGATTAGCCCATACGGGGCTAACCACTGTGTCGACTTGCCCATACGGGGCTAACATTTTTTAAAGTTTTTACTTGGGCTCTACTCCTTGAAGATTAGCCATAGTGCTCTACTTCATGAGAGATTAGCCATGTCATTGTGCTCTACTCTACGGAGATTAGCCAATGAACTTATAACGTTGTGCTCTACTCTACGGAGATTTGCCAATGTATTTTCAAATTTTTGAAAAAGGTGTTTTCAAATAGGTTATGTCCCGTCCTTAATCGGGATAGCGCAATTTAGAATTCCAATCCTACCACGATCCGGCCATGGTTATCTAACCCATGGGTGTGTAGAACAGGTCTCGTGGCTTGGCAATTGTTGCACTAAAATTCTTTGCGCAAACTCTCACCTATTCCATTTTGAAAGATATGTTTTTCAAAAGTAATTTTCCGCTGCGAAGTACTATAAGAGTACGATTGTTTGATAAGTGATGGGGGAATATTGAAGGTTGTTCTAGATGGTGATTGGAATCATAGAGACCTTTTCGATTCTAGAACAACATCTTCAATATTTTTCGAAAGTAACTTATCAAATATAATATAATTCCAAGTGGGATTTGAATTTTTAGAACTATCCAAATGGGATATTCTATTATCATTTCAAGTGGGAGTTATATTTTAAGAATTTTTATGCAATGTTTTGATCAAACCTTCGGTTTTGTGTCTTTTGCAGCATTTTAAAAGTAAAATGTCTTCCGCTTCAAAGAACATCGTTGCTGAGTTAAACAAAGGTGAAAAACTCAACGGCGATAATTACAAACTTTGGTCCATCAAGATACAATACGTTCTAGAGGAGCAAGAAGTGCTCGAAACTCTAAAGAACGTTTTGATTGAACCCGAGTTGGGCACTACGGCCCAACACCGACGAGACAAGGAAGCTTTTGATGCTTGGTCTCGGAAGAACAAGATAGCGCGTATTACGTTATTAAGCAGTATGGCTGATGACATAATGCGCATCTTCCGAGAACATGACCTAGCCATGGACATATGGTCCAAGCTAGAGGAGAAGTTCGGTGGCACATCGGTGTCCAAACTTTGCTCCTTAACTATAAGGTTCGATTCATATAAGAAACATCCAGATCATTCCATGGGGAAACATCTGCGACATATGGCGAACCTTATCTCGGAGTTAAAGCATGCAGGTCATGTGCTCACAGATGAGCAACAAATCCAAGCAGTCATACGTTCCCTACCAAATGGGTGGGATCAGATGAAGATGCATCTCACTCATAATGAGAGCATCAAGACCTTCAACGATGTTTCCAAGCACCTCGAATTAGAGGAAGAGCGGCTTGCGGTTGCCAAGCCAAGTGCAGAAGTGCACATGGTTGCTAGTTCCTCACACGGGGGAAAGAAACGTAAAGATCGTTCGAAGTCTTCTAATGAACGTAATAAGCAACCTGAGTCTACCAAGGAACCCAAACATAAGGGTGGGCACAAGAAATGGCACAAGAAGAAAGAATTGAAAAGGATCAAGTGCTTCAAGTGTAACAAGCTCGGTCACTATGCTCGTTCGTGTACGAGTGGAAGTGACGAGGTAACTTGTAACACTAGTTACATATGTGTTTCTAGTTCACTATTTCTTGTGGAATCTAATCCATTTTGGGATAATTGATTCAGGTGCCACCGACCCCATAGCAAAGGACAAACGGTCATTCGTTGAGTATCAACGGATACCCCAAGGAATGAAGTGGATCAATGTAGGAAACAACACACGTGTTGAAGTGAAAGGCGTTGGGACTCGCAAGCTAGTCTTGGACAACGGCCGCACTCTCCTACTTCATGATGTTCTCTTCATTCCATATATATTCAAAGGAATATTAAAACTGTGGTCAATTTAATGGGTCTTGGTTATAGTTGGTTCCTTCATGATTGTAATATGGACCTATTTTGTAATAATTCCTTTATTGGTACTGGGTTTGTATTTCAAAGGATTTATTGTAATAAGTACAATGTATGATTCCTCATGTAATGAAAATTTCCTTGTGACAAATTCTTTGACTAATGAGTCTAATATAATTTGTTGGCACACAAGGCTTGGTCATATTGGACCAACGCGTATGGATAGATTTGCCAAACGTGGCATTCTATCAAATGTTTGAAAGGTTGAAATGTCGACCTGCGTACATTGCCTTGTGGGGAAATCTTGTCGCAAGCCGTTTGGAACCAGCACAAGGGCCGAGGTTCCATTACAGCTTATCCATTCGGACATATGAGGTCCGATGAATGTCAAGACAAGACGCGGAAAGTCCTATTTCATCACTTTTATTGATGATTTCACCAAATTCGGACATATCTATTTGGTATCCCACAAAAGTGAAGCTTTGGCTTGCTTTAAAAACTATATAAGTTTAGTGGAGAATCAATTAGATCGCAAGATTAAGGTCTTGCGAACCGATAGAGGCGGTGAATATCAATCAACAAGTTTTAAGGAACTTTGTGATGAAAAAGGCACGGTACATCAGGTAACTATGCCTTATACTCCTCAACAAAACGGTGTTGCAGAAAGGAGAAATAGGACTTTAATGGAAATGGTCCGTTCAATGATGGCGCAAGCTAACTTACCAATCACCTTTTGGGGTGATGCATTATTGACGGCCGTTTTCATTTTAAACCACGTACCCTCGAAATCAGTTAGCTCCACTCCTTATGAGTTGTGGAACCAAAGGTTTCCTGACTTAAACATTTTGAAACATTGGGGTTGTGCATTCTACGCACATATTTCCTCCCATAAATATGGCAAACTTGGGCCAAGGGGAAGGAAATGTATCTTTAAACGATACGTAGAAAACTCCAAAGGTTATATATATTTTTTGTCAGGAAGACAATGGGGGGCTAATTGAGTTTGAGTCGAGGGATGTCACTTTCATGGAAATCGAGTTTCCAAGACAGGGCGAGATAAGTCAGGACTTATCTCTATTTGAGATTTATGATCAAGAAGGATTACCTCATTCGAGTGGGAGAATTCTTGGTGAAAACGAAGATACGTTTCAAACTTCACCAATGGATTATACGAATGACGATTATCCTATTCCATACGGGAATAATGATCCAAGTGGGAGCAATTCTAACGACATGACATTTCAAGTGGAAGTGATATTAGAATTGATCTAACTTCGAGTCAACAAGGACTTGAAGAATCTCAAATACGACGTAGTAGTCATACAAGGTTGGCTCATTTATGACTTTACTACAAGAAAATGACGAGCCTGCTACTTTCAAACAGGCCGTATTTTGCCCTGCAAAAGACAAATGGATGGAAGCGATAAAGGAGGAATTGAAATCCATGAAAGTTAACCAAGTCTGGGACTTAGTTAACTTACCCTGAGGATATAGAGCAATTGGGAAAAAATGGGTTCTCAAGATTTAGCATAAGGCTGATGGCTCTATACATAGATATAAAGCTCGCCTTGTCGCGAAAGGTTTTACGCAACAGGAAGCGATAGACTACGAAGAGACCTTCTCACCTGTTGTGTGTTTTACCTCGATTCGCCTGATTCTGGCAATGGTAGCTTGCTTAAATCTCGAATTACATCAGATGGATGTAAAGACTGCCTTTTTTCAATGGAGAATTGGACGAGGAGATCTATATGGAACAACCAACAGGGTTTGTAAAAGAAGGAAACGAACATAAGGTTTGTAAACTTCGTAAGTCCATATATGGTCTTAAATAATCCTCGAGGCAATGGTATATACGATTTCAAGAAGTTGTCTTATGATTGATGAAGATAAACTGCGTATATATCAAGAGGATTAAAAGCAAGCATGTTATTATGTCTCTATATGTAGATGACATTTTAATAACCAGAAATGACAAGGGCTTTGTGATGGATATCAAGGCTTGACTTTCATCAGTTTTGAGATGAAAGACATGGGGAAGTCACATATATCCTTGGAATTAAGATTTCAAGGAATCGTTCGAAGAAACTTCTTTCTCTTTCACAAGAGACTTATATAAAGAAGGTTCTAGAACGGTTTAATATGTAGGACTACAAGTCAAATTGATACTCATATAAGCAGATGCGTTAATTTATATCTGAAATCATGTCCAAAGAACCAAAAGGAAAGAGAAATTATGGAAAAAGTTCCATATTCCAGTACAGTTGTTAAGTCTTATGTACGCTATGATGCATACAAGACCAGACATCTGTTTTGCCGTTGGAATGGTAAGTCGTTACCAATCCAACCCAGGGCAAGAACACTGGAAAGCGGTTAAAAGCGTAATGCAGTATCTTAAAGGAACTGCAGATTTGCAAAAGACTATGATAAAACCAAGAAGGTAGACATAAGGTACATATCTACGCATGAAATGATAGAGGATCAGCTTACGAAAGCGATCCCCAGAAATGTGTTTTACAAACACTTATCATCTCAAGGAATGCGTAAGAGCTGATTTGTACCAATGTAAATTCTCATGTCTGTAAATGATCAAAATTAATAAAAGAATAAGTTCTTTTTTTCAAACATTGCATATGAATTTCTTAAGAAATGTTTGTGTACATTTTTGAAATCTCAGCTGAATTGTGTGTATGTCGGACAGATTAAGGTTGGCTCTCTCACATGAGCAACCGCCTTATCTTATCAGATGGATATGATAGAGATGAGACTAGTTTAAAGTCAAAATCATTAGACGAATGATTTAGAGTCATGACTTAAACAAGATAGTCGAATGAAAGATCTGCATCATATGGATGCTTACAAAAGATCTGAGATCTGTATCACAAGGATATTTGAAAAAGATCTCATAGGATTTTTAAATCCTATCTGTCTTATGCAGGATGAGAGTCCGGGAATATTTCATGAGTAGTAAGGGGACTCAAAAGATAGGCACTGTGGTGTCTGATCTTTCATCCGTACAACATCATTAAGACATACTCTCCCTGGGAAAGGAGTGATGTTGTAATACGTGTTCATACCACGTATGCATTTCGACCACTGAGTTAGTAGCAATAGTGTTTGCTATTATGTGAGACTCAAAGGCCATACGGGTCTTAACTCTTACCCTCAAGGACTCCAATTGGTTCCTTTAGATTTGACGAGATGATCGCTATCTTAGCGTGTTGCTAATGGGCTATGATAATTCGGCTCGGCGGGGCACGTTAGAAAAGCGAATCAAGTCAAGATCAGAAGGTTCGCAAGAAGAGGAAGATTGATTTCATATTCACATTTGGACTTTAAATGATTCAAAGCTGGCCAGCCAATTGTAATCCAGATGGGATTCAATTGTTGAATATAAAGTATAAGAAATGTGAAGAAATAATCTAGGGTAAAGCATGCGTTGAACTACTCAACTTTGCACCTTCGAGGTCGTTGTGTATCTCTAACAAGTGCACAACAACAGACTCTACGCGCATGACGGTCGCACGGTCTATTTCTCGGTATGATAGATGAAAGAACTAAGAGAAAGACGTTCTCTTACAATCCCCTCAAGTGTGAGTGGGAGATGTTGGATATGGAAGAAGTTAGTACACCCTTGTAGGGGATGTACGAGGGAATACGGACCTCGAACGTCGCGTACACGAACTCGTGCGCAAAGGGAATATGTTCCCTTACGGAGAGGATCTCTAGATTGATGGGAAAGTCGCATTATATGTGCATAAGTGCATGCGACATATGGCTAATAAAGGGGTAATATCTTAAGCTTATATTGTACCATGCATATGGTACAACTTAAGCTTATAATATACCATGTACGATGGTACACCTTAGTTAAATTGTTCCAAAGGGACAATTGCTCCTAAAATAACTACCTTGGGGGCTATAAATAAGACCCAAGGGTTAGCCATTTTCCTTACACTTTTGCATGGTATTCTTGCATGCATTTTCATTCTAGCGAAGCTCTGCCGAAATACTTCCTCTCCCTCTATCCAAGTTCTTAATCTAAAAGTAGAGATTTAGATTGTGGATTTAGTAGCCTTACTCCGTTCGTGAGAAGACTCGATCTGTCGTGGCGAATCCGAAGGCAAAGTTCCGAGACTACCGTACTGCATACGCTAGCGTAAGTCTCAACTTTATTTATCGATCCTAACTCTGTTTTGGCAGGATCCAACACATTTTCCCCGCACCGACCGCTGCTCCGCCCGCACCAAGCTTCGCACAGCCGCTCCGCATCGCACCCCCTCCGTTCGCCCGCTCTGACCGAGAGAAGATCTCGGTCAGACCGATCGCCAGCTCCGCATCCCCGCCCCGCACCAAGCCGCTCCGTTCGCCCGCATCGCTCCGTGTCTGACCGAGGCGCCCGCCCGCCATCGCCGAAGCCCGCAACATTGCAACGCTTGCAACATTGCAGCGCCCGCTCCCCCGCATCCAAGGCACCCGACCGATGCTGTCCCTCGCACCAATTGACAGATCTCTCCGCACCAAGGCCCGCACCGACCCCAAACGTTGCAACCCCCGCATTCTCTGTGCACGACCGACGGAATCCCCCGCATTGGCTGTGTACGACCTATGGCCATACGTCGCAACCCCGCAACCGTCGCACCACTTGCCACCGTGGGCCCTCCAAGTTCTCCAGAGGTATTGTGGGTCCCCCAAAGGTCCCTAGGACTACTGTGGGCCCCACCTAGGTTCTTTCTCTCCGACGATTCGCCGTGCACGACGTTGCGACACGTCGTAGCCCGTCGTCGCACGTGCTAGCTTTGGAATCTGGAACCGTTGCTCCGATTGATGCTCTGAACTTTCCAGCGAGGAAACTAATTTGGAATCTGGACTTGGAGCACGTTCTCTCATTCCAACCCCCGGTGTCGCTACCCGACGCCGGTGTAGCTTTCGCGTCGTGTTGAGGTAACGCTTTGCACCCCTAGGACCCCAAACCCAATGCATGCTAATCAAGACTAAAATCAGTATTTTTAAAGTATTTTAAATGTTTTAAATTCACTAATCAAGATTAATAATATGGACTTTAGGCCGGTGGACTTGTGCACGTAGGATAATTGTGATTTTTGGACTCATTGGACGGTGTGCTCAGACGTCGTACTTGCAGGCAAGTGAAACTTGCCAACTCTTGTGTAGGGCCATGTTTTTAGGCCACTTCCTTGTTTTCAGCATAAAAGAGACTAGTCAGTGAAATGATAGCTGGATAGACGCCTAGTTGATCTAGTTTGACAACGAAACTAGATCCGTCACCTAATTGATCTAGCTTGACAACGAAGCTAGATCCAACCCTTTAAACTTGTTGTTCATGCATACTAAACTGTCACGTTTACTTTCCTTACCTGTACGCACTTTTAACTGCCATGCATTGCATCTTACATGTCATCCCAGTTGATTGTTGCATTCGTAGCACACGCTACAATACTTGTACTCCTTGAAAACTACTTCCGGGGGAAACGGGCCTCATGTGTTGGTCAAAAGCCAATGCCCGGGTTCCCTGGACCGGCTAGGTGCACCCCTATGCCATACTTGTTAAAAACACTTCCTGGCTCGTGATCCAGAAGCGAGCATTCCCGTTCGGGGGTAAGGCCATGGCTCGACACACGTGGAGGGGTAGGGATAAACGGTTACTTGAGCTTAGGAGTGGCCTGATCAGCCCTCTAGCCAAAAGACGGAATCTCTGTGCACGAGGTGCTAACTTTTCTTGTCTTGTACTTGTCTTGTGAATGATTCATGCAATACTGGTCATCCATGCCATGTTTAAATGCCATGCTCGTACTTCACTTTACTTTACCTTACCTGTTGCACTCATTACTTTAGCGGCCATGTCATTGCATCATGCTAGAACTGCTAGGTTGCTTTACTTTTCCTGCTTTCAGTTTCCTTGCACAAGTCTCTTGTAGACTTGCTGACATGTGCCCCTTGCTCTTTTGGGTGTCACATGTTAGACCTGAGCCAAGACCGTTGCTGAGTACGTGATGTTTTGCTGACGCTGAGTCTGAGTCCATGATTGCCCAGGAGGATTTTGGTGGACACCGGTGACCATTCTTTGAGTCTTTGTTGAGCTTTATTTTGTTTTAGGCCTTTTGTTGGTTATTGGTGCGTAGCACCGTCGTTTGTACCTTGTACTTTTGTTGGCCATGTTTGGCCTTTAGTCTCTTTTTCTTTTAGCCTGGTGGCTTTTCTGCGATGTTGGAATTTATATTTATGGATATCCTGAGATTATTCTTTTGTCTCATTTCATTATTATTATCTTGTTTCGCTCGTGTTGCAAGGACCTGCAGTTTTAAATTTGATTGACGCTTATCGGACTTGCATCTTTGTAGCTTCAAGTCTGAGCGGACCTTCTCACGCTTCGCCTCCATATTTTTGGGAAGCGGGGCGTGACAGGTTTTGTTGGTGGCCCATGCAGGTCCAGACTTGCAATTGCGAATTAACGAAACAACGATAATAACGGAATGTCCATTAAATAAATTGCAACATCCGAGTCAGAAGCCCTGAGTCTAGTCGTTTTCTTATGACACTAGGTGATAAGAAGACTTAGTTAGACGTATGTGCTTGCTAGTTAGAGGCCTCTGTTTGTTAGTTAGACTCCCTGCCAGTAATTGATTTAATCGTCGTAGGAGTTACCTTAGTGGTTATTGCCTAACCCTGACCATATTAGACCTCTAAAATTTCCTTTTGTCGCTCGCTTGGGTTCATCGATTTCAGACCAAGCTGAACGCAGTTCGTTTCCGTCTAGCTCCTTAGAAAGTCTTAGCGCTTAGTTCTTAATCTTTAGTTGGTCGACCGTAGGAGCTTCCCCGTAGATCCTTCAGATTCATATCCTAGGCGTATGTATGTTTGGATCATCGGACCAATTTCCTTGCCTCGATTCGCGAGATCGCCTCATGACGATCGTCGACAATTTTCAAACATCTCCATTGCAAATCTTGAACCTTCTGAAAGTATTTTTCAATCTTCTCTTCCACTAAGTTTAATTTTTGTTCAAAATTTTAATATACTTATACTTCATCCTCCTTCGTTGATTTAAAAATTTTAAAACGCTTGTCGGAATTTTTGAATACTAGTTTATAGTATTTTCCCAGCCTACGTTTTTCGTACTTAGGTAAATGCGTCGTCCCTTCATATATTAATTCTGAACAGTACTTTTATTTTGCCCTATTTGATTTATGATTTTCCTTCTTATTTATGCCATTCGAATGATACGTTGTGTTTACTTTAAAATACTTTCAAGAAACATGGAAGTTCAGCTTTCAGCAAGTTGGTTTTGCTCGTCGATTTTTGCAAAATTACTATTTTCATAACCTCATCCTGCTTTAGACCCTCCCTGATTTGATTTTAAGGATTTGCTATTCGATCTTGAAAATTCTTATACTAAGTCATTATTATTATTTTTCCGTGCGCCATATATACTTTCAATTATTTCCGTGCCAGACTTGTTGTGCTCGTATATTAAGAACCTTGTGTAAATCAGTTTCTCATTTTTGGCAAACCATGGTTTTCTAAAAGAAGTTTCAAAATTGATTATTTTCAATCTTCCGTAGCCTAAAAGTTTTGAAAGCATTTAACCTGAGTTTAAATTTTTCCGTTACTTGATTTCATTCTTGACTTTCAAAAACTTTTGACAACATTATATTAAATTACTAACGGATAGAATTTTCTAAACCATGTCCTTAATATTCGTGTAAATGATTTTACTTCCTTTTAAAATTTTTAAAACCAATAGACCATTTTCTCTTATTAGGAATATTCGACTCAAACTTATTTTGAACAACACGTTTTATCGATCTCCAAATACTTCTTTACAGGCGAGGATTTTAACTTTTGAAGTACGACGGTTTTCAAACTCCACGTATTTTAGCTTATGCTATTTACCCTATTCCCTTTTCTGTATCCTATTTAAGCATCACTACATCTCCTTTTCCTTCAACCTAAACATCACCATTGAGCCAATGTTTTCCCTAACCAAGCCGTCTCCTTGTATTCGTCCTATCTGAACTCGTGCTTATCGATCCTTCCCTCGTCACGCTCTCGATCTCTCTTTATTGCTTAGGCCTTAGGGTCCGTCAATGTCTGTGTCAACCCTTAATTGTTAGTAGGCCCTTGGACCTTGTGAGGTAGTCGTAGTGCACGTACCTAAGTTGTGTACGTGGGCTTGAATGAGTGTACCCCCCCATAGTATATTGATGCTTGCCTATTGTGTGGGATATATATATATATATATATATATATATATATATATATATATACTCGGAGTTATTCGTGATAGTATGAAGTTGTCGTGTGTTAGTATTTATAGATTTGTGTGTAGTTAGCTATACTATACTAGGGATGCCTGTGTATATAAGAGTTAGGGTTGGAATGTCTAATGGAGTGTATGTAGTTAGAGATACTTGTAATGGTTGAAATAAATGATTGGTAAAGCTAAGTGTATGATAGGTGTGATAATAATAAGCGTACGTATAGTTACGTAAGTAGGCCTATTGAGTGACCCATATGTTAGTACGTGTGAGTATGTGCTCGTGGGTAGATATGTAATGTGCTTATATGTAAGTAGTTACGTTTCAGGAGTATATATGTGATATACATATGGTAGTAGGGTTATAATTTTGATTGGTATTGTTTGCTTTCGCGGGATGTTGCATACGTGCATACCGTGAGGTATACACGACTATTGCACATCTTAATTATGTATGTGTGGATGTGTTAGTATACTAATTATAGGTAGTAGGCTATGGTGTGGATATGTACATTACTTATGTGTGACTATACGGTGAATGTTTGTACTAGGGAGGGTATTATAAATATGTGGGTGCTGATGTCTGTAATGTTATTAGTATGGTATATAAATTGATTGAACTATGTAAGTATTACCGGACTAAATATTAAGTGTGATTGATTCATGGAATGTATATGGTTGTAATGGTAGACGTATAAATATTGGAGTGGTATTGGTATAAGTATGAATGCCGTGTTACGTATATAGAATATTCTGATATGTGTACTGAGTCTCACTCAAGCTTGAGTGGGTATACTCTAAGAATATTGAATGTATGTTTGTAGTTGAATATAGAAATGTTTGATGTATGTATAGTGATAGGAGTGGTTGTGCCTGGTTGTGCTACGCACATGATTGTGGGTCGCTACGCCAGTATATAGTTATAGGTGCTGGTCTTGTGGTATAGTTATTTACTAAGGACTTGCTCGTGTGAACGTATGTGTACTAGCTAAAACTAGGTGTGTATGTGTGCTAGTTATATAATGGTATGATTGGTGTATGTAAACGAAATGTTAGCGTGCATGGGTGTGCACCATGCACGGGTAAGTATGTGCTTAGTTATAGTTATTGGTGACTAAGATATATGTGGCGTGTCGTAAATATAGTTACAGGACCGTGTGCGATGAGAATATATGGTGAACTATTTGCATGCATCGAATGACTATATATTGTGAAACTATAGTAGTGGTGAATATATATATAGTGAAACTGGATTTAAATAATGGTATGGTGGTTCTACATGAGTTGATGCGTTGGATGTATACTAGGGAATATTAGAGGGTAGTATACCCTTGATGTTTGTGCATAGGTAGCTACATATAGGTAGAGCAATGATTGTATTGGCTAAGTGTGAGACTATCCTTATATGAGTATCTGAAATATTGTTTGTGTTTAGGTAAGTAGTAGTTATATAAGGGATGTATGCTTAAATATATGATTTAAATACATGTATGAATTGACTGACTATAATAGGTATAAGTATATGACGTATGTGAATGTATATATATACGTGTGGGTAGTGTTAATGTTTGACTACCTAGTGCATATATGAGCACCTGTAATGACTACACCTGGTTTGAATTATAATGTGACTTGATTGGGGTAGTTATTAGAGCTACTAGATATATTAGAAAAGTCTGAGGACGGACTTTATTCTAAGGTGGGGAGGATGTAATGACCACTTTTCGTTGTGCGTCGTTCGTGCACGTGCTTTTGGCCGTGCACGTGTTTGTTTTAGACTTTGTTTGTTTGTGAACACTTTCATGTGATATGCCGTTGTGAACGTCTCTGAGAATGTTAAATAGTGGCACTATTTTGGAACGACGTTTCTCGAGTCGTTTTCCCACAATTTAAACTTATTCGATGAGACGTGGCGATTTTCACTTTTGACGGGAGACGTTTCTATTTTTAGTTTCGACGTCCGATGTCAAAATTGAGATCCGTCTTCTTAGTTAGCTCACTCTCGTCATCACGATCACCCCGATATTTATTTTATAATTTTTGGAGTTTATTTGACCACTTTTATATTTTTAACAAGTTTTATATTATTTTTAATAATTAATTTACAAATTATTTTCGGCCAAATAAAAATTTATTTGAGTTTTAAACGTATTAAAGAATTTTTGAGCCAATTTCCAGCTCATTTGGACCAAGTCAAATCCTTGGGTGAGTTGGAGAAGTTGAATTTCAAATTTTAAATTATTTTAAACTCATAATCTCATTAGGATTAGCCCTAGACCTAGTCAACCCATCTACACTATATAAACAACCTCTAGGAAGACCTATTTTCGCAAGAAAATAACCCTAGCCGCTCCCAAAACCCAAATTTGACGTTGCGACGAATCGTCGCAACGTTGCGACAAGTTTCCCCCGCTCCGACCGAGAGAACAGGCCCATTTTCCCCGCACCGACCGCTGCTCCGCCCGCACCAAGCTTCGCACAGCCGCTCCGCATCGCACCCCCTCCGTTCGCCCGCTCTGACCGAGAGAAGATCTCGGTCAGACCGATCGCCAGCTCCGCATCCCCGCTCCGCACCAAGCCGCTCCGTTCGCCCGCATCGCTCCGTGTCTGACCGAGGCGCCCGCCCGCCATCGCCGAAGCCCGCAACGTTGCAACGCTTGCAACGTTACAGCGCCCGCTCCCCCGCATCCAAGGCGCCCGACCGGTGATGTCCCTCGCACCGACCGACAGATCTCTCCGCACCAAGGCCCGCACCGACCCCAAACGTTGCAACCCCCGCATTCTCTGTGCACGACCGACGGAATCCCCCGCATTGGCTGTGTACGACCGATGGCCATACGTCGCAACCCCGCAACCGTTGCACCACTTGCCACCGTGGGCCCCCCAAGTTCTCCAGAGGTATTGTGGGTCCCCCAAAGGTCCCTAGGACTACTGTGGGCCCCACCTAGGTTCTTTCTCTCCGACGATTCGCCGTGCACGACGTTGCGACACGTCGTAGCCCGTCGTCGCACGTGCTAGCTTTGGAATCTGGAACCGTTGCTCCGGTTGATGCTCTGAACTTTCCAGCGAGGAAACTAATTTGGAATCTGGACTTGGAGCGCGTTCTCTCATTCCAACCCCCGGTGTCGCTACCCGACGCCGGTGTAGCTTTCGCGTCGTGTTGAGGTAACGCTTTGCACCCCTAGGACCCCAAACCCAATGCATGCTAATCAAGACTAAAATCAGTATTTTTAAAGTATTTTAAATGTTTTAAATTCACTAATCAAGATTAATAATATGGACTTTAGGCCGGTGGACTTGTGCACATAGGATAATTGTGATTTTTGGACTCATTGGACGGTGTGCTCAGACGTCGTACTTGCAGGCAAGTGAAACTTGCCAACTCTTGTGTAGGGCCATGTTTTTAGGCCACTTCCTTGTTTTCAGCGTAAAAGAGACTAGTCAGTGAAATGATAGCTGGCTAGACGCCTAGTTGATCTAGTTTGACAACGAAACTAGATCTGTCACCTAATTGATCTAGCTTGACAACGAAGCTAGATCCAACCCTTTAAACTTGTTGTTCATGCATACTAAACTGTCACGTTTACTTTCCTTACCTGTACGCACTTTTAACTGCCATGCATTGCATCTTACATGTCATCCCAGTTGATTGTTGCATTCGTAGCACATGCTACAATACTTGTACTCCTTGAAAACTACTTCCGGGGGAAACGGGCCTCATGTGTTGGTCAAAAGCCAATGCCCGGGTTCCCTGGACCGGCTAGGTGCACCCCTATGCCATACTTGTTAAAAACACTTCCTGGCTCGTGATCCAGAAGCGAGCATTCCCGTTTGGGGGTAAGGCCATGGCTCGACACACGTGGAGGGGTAGGGATAAACGGTTACTTGAGCTTAGGAGTGGCCTGATCAGCCCTCTAGCCAAAAGACGGAATCTCTGTGCACGAGGTGCTAACTTTTCTTGTCTTGTACTTGTCTTGTGAATGATTCATGCAATACTTGTCATCCATGCCATGTTTAAATGCCATGCTCGTACTTCACTTTACTTTACCTTACCTGTTGCACTCATTACTTTAGCTGCCATGTCATTGCATCATGCTAGAACTGCTAGGTTGCTTTACTTTTCCTGCTTTCAGTTTCCTTGCACAAGTCTCTTGTAGACTTGCTGACATGTGCCCCTTGCTCTTTTGGGTGTCACATGTTAGACCTGAGCCAAGACCGTTACTGAGTACGTGATGTTTTGCTGACGCTGAGTCTGAGTCCATGATTGCCCAGGAGGATTTTGGTGGACACCGGTGACCATTCTTTGAGTCTTTGTTGAGCTTTATTTTGTTTTAGGCCTTTTGTTGGTTATTGGTGCGTAGCACCGTCGTTTGTACCTTGTACTTTTGTTGGCCATGTTTGGCCTTTAGTCTCTTTTTCTTTTATCCTAGTGGCTTTTCTGCGATGTTGGAATTTATATTTATGGATATCCTGAGATTATTCTTTTGTCTCATTTTATTATTATTATCTTGTTTCGCTCGCGTTGCAAGGACCTGCAGTTTTAAATTTGATTGACGCTTATCGGACTTGCATCTTTGTAGCTTCAAGTCTGAGCTTCACCCTCGCTGACTGACTCCATCGCTCGTAAGTCTGGGGGCAATTCCCCCAGCCAGCACAGACGCCGACCGGTCCAAAGCCGAGGAGCTTCACCCTCGCTGACCGACTCCATCGCTCGTAAGTCTGGGGGAAATTCCCCCAGCCAGCGCCGATGCCGACCGGTCCTAAGCCGAGGAGCTTCACCCTCACTGACCGACACCATCGTTCGTAAGTCTGGGGGCAATTCCCCCAGCCGCAGACGCCAACTGGTCCTAAGCCGAGGGACTTCTCCCTCGCTGACCTACTCCATTGCTCATAAGACTGAGAGCGACCCCGCAGCCAGCGAAGGCGGTTAGACCGACTCCATTGTTTATAGGACTGGGGGCAACCCCCCTGCCAATAAGGACAGACTAGGGGCAACCTCCCGAAGGAAAGAGGCGAGCGACCTCCATCAGCAGAGGAGCCGAAGTCGCAGCAACAAAGCAAAATGCGCGGAAAATTCAAGTAGGTCAATTTCATTTCCAACAGTTAACCGAGGTACAAAAGTGTGTCTTTTTACAGGAAATCGAAGTAGAGAAACCTCTTTACAAATAATTCACTCTCGGCGAACAACAAAATTCGTCACCCACGAAAACTAGGGTGACGCCGGCGGAGCAAAACTTGTCGACCGAGAACACAAAATTGCTGGCTCAAATGAACATCCTTGCAATCAGCAACTGTTTGCCCTGAAGCAGAGAGCCGGTAAAGATGCCAATAGAGATTGCGAGGTCAGGGATCCATTTCAAGTAGGCTGGGCCAAAGCGAAGCGGATGCTGAAAAATTTGAGGATAAAGACAAGGATGACAGGCCGGGAAGGACGACCTAGGGGGCCCGGGCTCGAGAGGACGCATCCTCGTGCGCCTCGCCCTGCTCGGAGCGAGGGGGATAGGCAGATTGAAGGACTTGCAGGACGCGCTCCGCACAATCCCGGAAGGAGGACTGGACGACTTCGACGATCCGGGGGCCGATAAGGTCTTCATACTTACCGAAGGCCTCCCTGAGGACCTCGAAGATCCTCTCCCCCAGAGTCCCGACGACGCCCCTCTCCACCTCATCCGCGAACCGCGCCACCTGATGCCGATCAGACAGTTCCCTCTGGAGATCCTCCCTCTCCAGGCGGAACGACTCCGTCGCTTCCCCGGTCGACCACCGAACGTCCTCCAACTCCCCCTGGAGATCGGCCACTCGTCCCTCTAGCTCGACCACCCGGAGCTTAAGTTGCCGAGACTCCATCTGGGCCGCTACCGCCGCTACCTCCACCGACCCAGCCCGCTCGTGATCCTTTGCAGAGGACTCCTCCAGCTCCCTCAAACGGACAGCTCGACGCTGCGACTCGACAGCGAGTGTTGAACCCTGAACGACGAGACATGAGCCAAGAAGAAAGCGAAGGAAAGAAAGGGATAGCGGGATAGCCAGACCTGCTGAAGGATCCAGACCAAGATGTCCGACACCTTGTCGGCGGGGGCCCTCTCGAGGAGACCACGGTCCCAGGGGAGGACGGAGCCCTCGGCCAACTACTGAGCCAAGGCTCGGTCGACAAACACCGAGTCCCCGGGGGTGACCTCGAGGGAGGCCGAGCAGCTCGCCAACAGGGCACCGATTCCCGATAATGGAGGCAGGGCCGCTGCGACGGGGGTGGTCGTCAGGGTCACTGGAAAATCCTCGGCGGCCACCGCCGGGGGCACGGAGCGCACCGGACTGGAGGGATCCGCGCCTTCCTTCCTCCTCTTCCCTCCGTGAGGCTCGGCAGGCGCCGAAGGGGAGCTCTTCCGCCTCGTTCCACCTCCACCCTCGTAGATAAGAGGGGGTGCGCCAGGCGCAAGAGGAGCTGCACCGGACCCACCATCACCCCCACCACTTGGGCCGGTGGGACGGACCCGGCTCTTGCGACCTCCCCGGGGAGGGGACTACCAGAAGTAGAGACGGGAGACGCGGCCGCCACCTTGCCCACGGTGGGCTCGGCTCGGCGCACCTCCTCCTCGATGGTCCGTCGAGGCGCCCTTACCGAGGTGCTGCCTCGGCTCCGAGCGGCTCCACGCCGAATCAGCTCATCGACGTTGCGGGTGAACTCGCGACCAGCCATTCCTGCAAGCGAAACCAAAATCAGGGTAAGCCACGGGGCAATCCAGGACTAAAAAATGACCTACCCGGAGACCACAAGACGGCCTTCAGGAGTAGGTCGTCCAGCAAAGGCCAGATAGACTTCGCCTCCAAGGGGAGGGCCGACAGCAGCGCGACAGCCGCCTGATCAGCCTCGGAGAGGGTTAGCGTTTGGCGAGGCCGACCTGACCCACCCCAACCTGTCAAAATCTGAGCATCCTCAAGGAAGACTATGAAGACATAACCCGAGCTCCAATCCCCCGCCCAGTGGGGTAGCCCGATCAGGCATTCCCTCCCTGCACGGGCTCGGAGGTGCAGCCATTACCCTAGACCGACCGTCTGGATCTGATAAAAATAGAAGAGGAGGGGAGAGATGGCTCCAGACCGCGAGTGCAGCAGAGCATAACAAAGCCTGTCAGAACCGCAACCGAACAGGGGGTAAACTGGCAAAGGGGCACCATGAGGTACTCCATGACTTGGATAAAGAAGGGATTGAGCGGGAAACGAAGACCCAAACGGAACATCTCGACGTAAACGCCGACTTCGTTGCTCCTCGGAAGACAGATCCGCTTGTCGATGAAAGGGACTCGAACATCATACGGGTGACAGAGGTACATTCCCTGAATCTCCACAGCCGCCAGAAAAGGAGTCCTCGATGGCATTGTGAGGATAACCGGAGGTACATTAAGCCGCGCGGCAACCGACGCCATATCGTCGCTAGCATAGTCTGGGAAGAGCTTCCCCTTCCCTTTGTCTCGGAGGGAACGGCTCCCCGAGGAGGAACCGGATCCCATAAATCGGGGCCCGCCACGCCTGGACTCAGGAGGATCCCTCGCCCCTTGGCCAGAGCCACCTATCCTAAGAGCAGCCATAATATGAGGATAGGAAAGGAGTTACCTTTTTGTTTATTTGGAGAAGGCAAGAGAACGAAGGCGGCGGAAGACTCCGAGTTTATGGAAAGCCCGGAACAGAGAGAAGAGCGAGGAAGAAGTTGGGATCCAAGCAGCCGGTGTACTTATATACAAGACCCAGGGGCGAATTCAAAACGCCTGACAGGAACGCGTGGCAAGCCTCAAAGGACCGGCGGCGTTTCGAAATCGGCGCCAAGGGAAGTCCTATCGATCCGCCTCATCATGACCTTCATTTAAGACCGCGCCTCGACTGACGCACCAATCGGAACCCCAGGAGTCACATCGGTCGAACCGAACCGGCCAAGACCGATCGACCCCACCGATGGGGGCAATTGATACGTCTATTTTGCGGAGGCCCAACAGCATGGGCCCAAAGGCGCAGCCTACAACGCGAAATCGTGGGGGGCCTAAGCCCACCCAACGAAACCCATGAGAGGACCCCGAACATCGATCCGACCCGACCCCGGAAACGCGCGAGTCACTCGCCCATTCCAGCGATAACCGTTCCCCCAGGCCCGCTGCCACTTAATGGCTGTTATGGGGAGGTGCTGGCATGGCGTGGGGAGCAGCGATGGGGAGGCGGATTGAGGGGGCACGATTGGGGGTGGACGAAGGACGTGAGTCATGGGGGGTCGCGACGAGAGGCCTATAAAAGGACTAGGAGGACGACTGAACGAGGGACCGCATCTCAGGTAACAAAACCTAAGGTATTCCATCAACGACCTAGTTCCCCCACTTCATCTCCTTCCCGCCGCTCGCGCCGGAGGACGTCGTTCCGATCTCCTCTCGAGTCGAACCGTCCCCGATGAGCCTCCTCTTTCAGACTGTTATCTGACTTAGGCATCGGAGGGGATTTGGCCGGAACCAAGGTCTGGCCTCCCTGACGAGTGTTCTCGTCTGTTCAGGAAGACGCTAGATCCGAGTGCTGAAGCTTCCCTTCGGCACCAGGCGAACGCCATCAAGCATCAGCCAAGGCATCGGGGCCACCCCTCGACGCCAGGAGAGACCGAGGCCGAACGCTTCCATCCGAGCCGAGGCTTCCCCTCAGCTCCACGCCGGCCGCGCATCAAGCGAGACGACCGAGGCTACCCCTCGTCGTCCGACCGTCCGAGGCCGAGCACCCCACACCGGGTCGAGGCTTCCCCTCAGCCCCCCAGAGGCCAAGGATCCAGATCCGGCCCAGCTGACGTGCTCTGCGTCGACTACATCTCCGATCCGCGTCGCATCTACATGCGCTCGACGCACCCAAGGGACCCTAATCGGCCCCTTGACCACGTTGACCGGGTAGTCCACGGTCAACGATTCTGTAGTGAGAAAACACTCTGAAACAACGCACACACTGTCTCCTGCATTTTTTCCAATTTTTTGGATAATAATCATTGTATACAAAGCATGTGGTGTATGTTGGAACTTATCCAACAAGTTGGATCTTAATCCAACGTTGGGCTAATATGCGGTGAATAATTATATAAGTGCTACGCTGTCATATTAAGCCCAATATATTAGTGATCTGGTTTTAATTAATTAAATGGGCTAAATGAGTTAAACAGGTTGTGGGGCCTTTATGTGTAGAGACTATTGGGCTTCAACTCGTTGATGGGCCGAGTTGGAAACCCTAGGGCTATGGAGGCTAGCCTATAAATATTAGCGGTCATGGTCCCCGGAATACACGAACAAATTTGAGTCGTCTTTTCTACGTCCCGTCGCTAGGAGAGAAACCAGGAGAAAACTAAAGGGGTTCTCCAACGGTTGATTCGTGCTATTCTGGAAGATCGTCCGTTGTGCTATCGTCAGGATCTTTCAGATTATTAGCGATGGACTCAGGTACGCTTCCGCTAAATCCGAGTAGGTCAATGATTTAAGATTCCGCATGTTATACATCTATTATACATCTAGATTATTATTTGCATGGTCTTGCTTAATGATTAATCTAGATCTTTAGTTTCTACAAGTGGTATCAGAGCCCACATGCTGTGGATCTTAAATTTTTGTCTGCTCGTAGTAGATCTGATAAAAATCAGATTTTTAATCTGTTTTAAGTTTCGGATCTGTTAAAAATTCATTTTTTATCAGTTATAATATTCGGATCTAAGCAAACATTTGGTTTTTTGTTTAATTTTTCCAACAAAAAAAATTTGGTTTTACGAACCCTAGATCGGGGGCGGCCCGCCGGCCGCCGCCCGACACGGCGAAAGAAGGGGGCGGCTCTCCCGCCCCATCGGAAGATCGGCGCCGGCCACGTCGGCGTCGACACAGAACAAGAAAGGGGCGGCAAGCCGCCCCTGTAGGATGAATCGCAGAGGGGTCGGCTTCCAGCCGCCCCCCTTCCGGCGGGATCAGGGCAAAAGGGGGCGGCGTGAGCCGCCCCCGTTAGGTTGCAGAGGGGCGACCTCAAAGTTTCGCCGCCCCCAAGGGGCTGTTTCCGGCGATTACAGACCCCCACCATCCGGTGGGGGGTCTGGCGAAAATAGCAGAGGGAAAGGGGGGCCTCTACCGCCCCCCTCCGTCGGGATTTGAGAGGGGAAATGGGCGGCGATGCGCCGCCCCATCAGACCCCGTCGAAATCAGCAGGGGGGCGGCGTCTTGCCGCCCCCGTCGACAGAGCAAGCGCCTTTTGGCACCTGCCAGAGCTCTAAAGGGGGGCGGCCCCACCGCCCCCCGTCGGAGGTTTTGGCGCCGGCCGGTTGGCCGGCGCTCGATGCGGGCAGAAGGGCACATGGGGGCGGCGGCGGCGGCGGCCGCCCCCAAGAAACCCTAAAGATCACGATCCCTGCCCTGCGCGTTTGGGTTTGGAGCCTAGTGGGCCGGACTCTGGGCCGGCCCACTCTGTTGTTGTAGTTTTTTTTTAATTATTTAAAAAAAAAGGGACAATGGGCACAAATTTCTGGGCTAGGCTTACAATTGGGCCTATTTGGGCTGTTTGGGTTATTTGGTTGTTTTGGGCCTCTTGAAAGGATTATTGCAAACCAGTTTTTTAGCCTTCTTTTAGGCTTATTGCAAAACAGTTTTGGGCACCATCATGGCTAATTTTGGACCCAATTTTTGGGTCATTTGGACACAAATTTAGGCCTACTTTGGGTATTTTAACACAAGTTACAGGAGGGAATAAAAAGGACTTTGTATATTTCCCTTAAGTGAAATTTTTGTGTTAAAATTCAGCTTTAATTTTAAATTTAATTTTTAGGCATGCTATATTATATATATATTTCGAAATGATTGTAATTAACTCAAATCCCCACCAAAGTGGGCTTTATCGTGGCGATTACTCTTATTTCGATATATAAAAAGTTACGGGCATACTTCGTATGTAAATTTAGTGCCTAAAATTTTAAATTTAAATTCGTTAAAATAAGGACATAAATGTTTATGTATATATATTTCTTTTAGGCCCAATTTTGTGTGTTAAATTTAAGTTCATTCCAATTTTAATTCTTTAGGCAAAATTCAGTAATATATACATTTTTGAAATAATTCCAATTTTTTGTAAAATTCCACCAAAGTGGGTTCTACTACTAAAATTGTTATTATTTCGGAATGTAAACGGATTAGAATACATACTCAGTATGATCAGTTGCCTGGATGAATTTTAAACGGATCGAAGGAGTAAATAAAAGGTTTTCCTGTATATTTACGTTTAAGTTCAGTTTCATTTAAATTCAATTTTTTGGGCGCATTAAATTATATGTTTCAAAATAATTTTAATTATTACGGGATCCCACCAAAGTGGGCTTTACTGTTAAATTATTATTATTTCGTAACATAAACGGTTAAATATATACTTTTGTATGATAGGTTGCCCGATATTGAATTTAATTTGGGATGAAGGAGGAAATAAGACGCTTAAATGTATATTTCTCCTCAAAGATAAAATTTTGTGTTAATTGTGCAAAATAAATTTAAATTCTAATTTTAAGGCTTAAAACCATATATATATACTTCGGTATATAACAAGTTGACTTCATACGTTGGTATGAAAATTCAGTTAGCCTGAATTTAGATTTAAATTAAAACACAAAATTCAAGTGTTTTCTTCGGGAGCAAATAAAAATTTTTAACATATATTTCTCCTTAAGAATAAGTTTAAAAGGCCTTAAAGAATTTTTGTGCACTAACCATCAAGCAAATGGCCTTAAGGAAATCTGACACATTTTAAAGTTATATCTAAAATGGGATAGGGTGTATATTTATATATATGACTTTATAATGTAAGTTCATATACACATTAGTATACCTATATACCCCATTTTGAAGAAGAAAATTTGTGTTGAAGTTATGGATTTTATTTAACTCAATACAAATGATTAGAAGGATGGAATAAACGGTTCTTATATATATTTCCACTTAGTGTAATCATTTTGTGTTAAATTCGGTTTAGTTTCAATTTCAATTTTTGGCACAATTAATTATATATTTCGAATATAGAATGATTAGATCATCAACTCACCAAAGTGGGTTTTCTTGTGAAGATCAGTTCTAATCTCGAAATATAACAAGTTGAATACATACTTTTGTATGAAAATTTTGGTTGCCTTAAATTTGATTTTGAAGAAAAGTGGACTTGAATATCTCCACTTAAAGTATATTCATGTATTAAATTGCGACTTAGATTCAAATTTTGCAAAGGTATATATTTTTGAAATGATTTCGTGCAATCATCACCTCGCCAAAGTGGGCTCTGTTGATTTGCATTATTTCATTTCATGAATATAAAAAGAATCAAATGTGCCCGTGATTTGCGTAAGAATGCTAAATCGGCCCAAAGGAAGATTACCGTTCTCTACCATTTCATGCGCACCTGTGGCAATAGACAAGGTGATGATTAGTGGGTTCAATGCATGCAAATTTAATTCGGCCCAAAGGAAGTTTTATTTTTGGCATGTTATTATTGGCATTGTCTGATTGCTACAACAAGATGTCAGTGACTAGTCAATAGATTATCCAAAGATAAATATTAGACTAGTGGGGGATGTCTTGAGATGGGAAAATAGCATTAATTTGAATTTGGTGTTGTTATGTTTAATACACATATGAACATGTAAAAATTGTTTTCTTGTTCTCTTTTTCGGCTATTATTCCTGAAAATTTCTTCTGCCATTCCAGAATATCTCAGGGGCACTATTTCAGATAAAATTACCACAACTAAAGGATTCCTTTCTAACATTGAAAAAAGATTTGTCAAGAGTGAAAGGGGTGAAATTGGTACACTCTTGACAATTCTAAATTCAATGAGGTATAAGGGTACGGGAAACATTAGGGAGCACATACTGAAGGTGTCTAATATTGCTTCAAGGTTGAAAGCACTTGAGCCAGACCTCTCTGAGGCTATGCTAGTGCATTTTATTTTGATATCTCTTCCATCACAGTTCAACCAGTTTAAGATGAGCTACAATCTGAAGGATGAGACTTGGTCTCTGGATGAGCTCATCTCGCACTGTGTCCAGGAAGAGAACAGGCTTGAGTAAGGAAGACAGAAAGTGCTCATATGATCTCTACCACTAAAGATAAGAAAGGTATGCTGCGAAATTTGGTTTAATTCTAAGATAATTTCTTTTCATGCAACGTTTGGTACTTATAGGCACGTGATGGAAAGTTTTGGTATAACCATTCACATCATTGTGTCTATGCAGGATTGCCTAAGATGCCAAGAGCCAAATGATGGTGAAAGATACATCGATATGGGCAATGGCAAGATGGTTCAAATGAGGCACATTAAATTTAGATTATTTTTTTTAAATGCTAGATTGTATTTGAATTTTATGAGACTATTATGTACCATTTTTAACGGAATTTGGATTTCCATTTCTATTTTGAACAAATTCGGTTATAAGTGTTCAATTTTGAATGGAAAATTTGGTTGTCTCTTAATTCAAAATTAGTTTATTCTAGTTCTTTAAAAGATCATTATAATCTTCATTTATTTGGAAATGTTACTTCATCTATAGAATTCATGCATTTAAGTACATATGTTGTAATGAAAGAATTAACAGTTTAGAATTCAGTTATATTTTGATTGCAGCTTATATCCTTAATAAAGTTTCAACAAATAAATCAATTGCATGTTTGGATATGTCCAACTAAAGTAAGGCTTTATAAGCCTAATAAAGTAATAAGACATAATGCTAATGATTTTCTAATTTTGTTGAATAGTTTTAAAGTTGATATTATTTTACATAATCCCACTATTAAGTTAATTAACGAATTAGGAAATGCACACCTATTTGAGGATGCTGAGTTTGAGGGGGGAAATTTAGTTAGTAACATTATTCTTGAAGAGGATTATATCCCTACAGGTGTGGTTGGCATTGCTCAGGATGATATTCCTGACATTGTTCAAGACACAATAAATTCAAGATAATGTTGCAATTCCTCCCATTCGGGAAATTGTTCATAAGGACAAACTCTAGCACCTCAAGTAACTAATTACCATTCAGGAAAATCCATTAAAGAGATGACAAGTTTATTGTTGACATTAGGATGATGGAAGTTTGTCTTACATCAAGTCTTAAAAGGTTTTACATCTCTAAAATAGATTAATGCATTAATTAAGAAAGTCTTTAAATGATACTTAAAATCCTTTTCTCATTGCCATAAGGTTTGAAACCTATTGATTGTAAATAGTTTTTTATAATCAATAGGAATTCAAAAGGGTATTAAGAAAAGATTTAAAGCGTATCACTCAAAGACTTTATACGGAAAAGAATGCATTAATTGAAAAGAGACTTTTATTCAGTTTTCATGAAAGACTCTATAAGGTTTATAATGGCATTAGTAGAGCATTTCAATATCGTTACTAATACATTAAATTTCATTAAGTGATCACCTCGTTTGGTTTTGAGATGATATTTAATGATGTTATCTAAGTTCTGTGGGAGCATGTAATTTCTATAATATCTATGTGGTAATGAATGTTAAGTTCTGTGGGAGACAAGTTTAGTCTCATTAATTACCCTGAGAATAATCTTCAGAAGATTTCCTATATCTCACCAATAGGGAGTCTAAAGTATGCTCAGTTTTATATGCATTTGGTTATTGCATATATTACAGGTGTGTTGGGCAGATTGTTAAGTTCAGGAGTTGATCATTTGACAGCAGCCAAATGTGTCTTACGGTATTTATGGAGAACAAATGGGTTACATGTTCAAGGATCAGTAGTCGAAAGAGTTTGAGATCATTTTGGTATACTGACTCTGATCATTTATTGGATGTAAAGAATGTATGAAAATCTATGTTAGGCGCCATCTACCAGAAGAGATCTAAATGGTCCCTTTTATATAGTCTCTTCTGACATGGCTTTAGATTTCATATCATATTGTGTGACATCCAAATCAAGAAATATATCTGCATATTTTGTCACTATGCTGCAAATTAGGGATGGTGTTGAAACACCACACAGTTTATTTAGTGACAATAAAGTCTGCAGTTTTATATTCCAGCAACAACAGGAACTCGACAAAGTTTAGATATTCAGAGATCAAGTTCCTAGATTGTTGATTAATAGGAGTGTATAATTGTCTAATGAGCACATCGGAACAAACCATTTAATTACGGATCCGTTATAATAAGGAAATGTCATCCAAAAGGTTTTATGAGCTAGCTACTCATATGGATGTCATTTCATTAAGAACATTCAGTTTTGTGGGAGTTTGTTCTTTTGGGTGCTCATATGATAGACAAGATTAAGTCTCCAGCTTAAGCTTGAGGTTATTTTCTGATCAGAAATAAAGTTTTTGGTTTCAGTTCGGCTTCACTCCGATTTTGGTTTGTTTATGATCTCACTATGGTTAAGGAGGATCAGTTGGAAATAGACATGTTAGATCACATTACATGTAATTTTCATGCTACACATCCACTTCATAATCCATGTCATTCTTTTGTATTAGCACGGTGACCACTGATGGGTCGAGCTGTAATTGCTGCGGCGAAGATCTCTTTAATCCCTTGCTAATATAATTGATGGACCGGATTGTTCTTAACTCATTAAAGAAATGACAGTAAGTTAAGATCTTATTTGGTTGTATGCACTATGAAATATAATTATAAAGTTTAAGCATATAGCCCAAGTGGGAGATTGTTGGAACTTATCCAACAAGTTGGATCTTAATCCAACGTTGGGCTAATATGCGGTGAATAATTATATAAGTGCTACGCTGTCATATTAAGCCCAATATATTAGTGATCTGGTTTTAATTAATTAAATGGGCTAAATGAGTTAAACAGGTTGTGGGGCCTTTATGTGTAGAGACTATTGGGCTTCAACTCGTTGATGGGCCGAGTTGGAAACCCTAGGGCTATGGAGGCTAGCCTATAAATATTAGCGGTCATGGTCCCCGGAATACACGAACAAATTTGAGCCGTCTTTTCTACGTCCCGTCGCTAGGAGAGAAACCGGGAGAAAACTAAAGGGGTTCTCCAACGGTTGATTCGTGCTATTCTGGAAGATCGTCCGTTGTGCTATCGTCAGGATCTTTCAGATTATTAGCGATGGACTCAGGTACGCTTCCGCTAAATCCGAGTAGGTCAATGATTTAAGATTCCGCATGTTATACATCTATTATACATCTATTATACATCTAGATTATTATTTGCATGGTCTTGCTTAATGATTAATCTAGATCTTTAGTTTCTACAGTGTATATAACCCAACCCAATAAAGTGATGTATATTATTCGTCTCTTCCGCAAAGTCAGTCTTAAAATTAACTGGGGAGAAGAGTTGTCGGTGGTGTAGCGTTTGCTACGACAACGATTACAAAAACGTGATCGGGACATCGATCGTCGACACAGATACAGTCACAGCTGCTGCCAGCACTGCCAGCGACTGCTTTTGTTTATTGCATGCATATGATCGTGTCGAACGTAGGCCAGAGACACATCCATGCGTCCCGCATGCAGCTGATCCATATCTGGAAGCTTTAATTACCGCTGATGTAGGAGAAACGGGGAAGAGGGACAGGTCGCCAGACCGACATTTATTAGTGCAAATGTAGCAGGAAAGAGAAAGAGGGCGGGTTAGGTCAGCCATGACCACTGAGAAAGATGCCCGTATCTCATAAACCACCATCTTGGGATTCTGGTCCTCAACCAAACGCATACATGACAAATTTAAGTGACGCGTCGTCAATTCGTCTTCTTCTATGCGGTTATTGAACGGGGTACAAGGTGCAGCTGCCCGCAAGCATTTGTCATCATCAATCTTTATTCATACATAATTTGTGATTAGAACTGACATGAAGGTCATATATTACATTCAAATGGCCATAAGTACGTGATGTTATAACTGAATCCGATTAAATCTATCTCGCCATATTAGTGAACAGAACAGTTATGTGATTTATCCAATATTTCTGATTTTAAATGTATAGAGCGCTGTAGTTTTTTGCGTCAAAGAAGGCACTTGTAACTCTTTGTACTCTGTCACTCGGGTGCCTTCGTTTTAAAATAAGTCCTACTTATACAAAAAAATAAGTTGCGTAGACACATCACAATAGGCAAAAATATTAACTAGTCAAATCAAATCAAGATGGGAGCATTGATTTCATCTCCTCAAAAGTTCCTGAGGACATAATATAATATGAACCAAGATGGGAGCATTGATTTCGCCTCCATTGTGGCCTTTTTATGATAGTAAATGAATTTTAATGTTGATTATATAGAAATATCCTTATTGTTGGATCTTGTGATGGTAAATAGAAATATTAGATGATGAAGAATAGTGTTCAAGTAATCAAACACAATGAGGATTACAATCAAATCAAAACTATGAGGATTTTACGACCACATCAACACAACGAGCATTTCCAACAATCACATCTACACTTGAGGATTTTTTTTTCATTCTTACAACCACATAGTGAGAAATACTTGCACAACCTTTCTTGATGAAGCACACTTATCATATATCCCTAATTGAAGCTCTTTGTGTAATGTGAGAGTAAGGATGTTGATTTTGATCTCAAAAGAATGTGATACATTTTTAGCCCTTATAAAAATAAAAAAAATTAGGAGATAAAACTATTTGGCCAAGAGGTTGTAGAGAAAATAGAGAGCATATGAAAAAAGAGAGTATTTTTCTTGAGTTTTTTTTTGGAAGGCCACTACTACATAGCCAGCTTTCAGCCACAGACAAACCAGTTATTGAAGGCTGAGAATCCGTGGCTGAAGGCTTTCTGCCACAGAGAAAAATTACATGGCTGAGATTCCGTGGCCGATAGTGTGGTGACTAACGAGGCTTTCGGCCATGGACATTTCAGTGGCCGATAGTTTGCCACAGAATAACGACCCCGGAAAGCCATGGCCATTAAAAATTTCAAAAAATATTATTAAGTCATTGGCCACGGACGAATCCGTGACTGATAGTCAATATCCGCCACAGATATGTCTGTGGCTGATACCATACAACCACGGAAAATGTGCACACAATAGGCGTATTGTATGCACACCACGGAAAAATGTGCACACAATAGGCGTATTGTGTGCACATGTTTCGTGGCTGTATGGTATCATCCGCGGACACATCTGCGGCGGATGTGGACTATCGGTCATGAATAACTTGCACAGAGTCCGTGGCAAAAGGTATAAGCACACATATTCTGCGGATGACGTTTATCAGTCACGGAAAATCCGTGGCAGATAATATCTTCAGCCATAGATTAGTCCGTGGCAGATACTTATCTTTCATGGCTTTGTCCATGGCTGATAGTTTTATAATTGTTTTTAAAAATTAAAAACACAGAAATCCATGTATACAATAAAATAAATTCACATAAATAACAGAAATTCATGTATACAATAAAATAAATTCGCAAAATAGCAGAAATCCATGTATACAATAAAATAAATTCACATAAATCCAAATTATCCAAATTATCAATAAACACAATGAAATGCATTGTCAATAAAATAAAATAAATTCACATGTTGTGAAGGGAAAAGTAGAGTAATAGGTGTAAGGGGTTAAGAGCCCCCTTACCCTTATATGTATAGCTTTCAATGGTGGGCCGAATACCCACTGGGCCTCATGGGCCTATTCATAACACTTCTTCTTATCCAACCAACATTGAATAAGAGGTGGATTCTTCAAAATCCGAGTTAGGATAACTGCCTCGTAAAATAATGAACATTTTATCCATAATTTCTCTTGTTTTAGGGATGTGTCTAGGGGTGTATACTTCAGGATCCAGAGTCAACGAGGTTGCCTCGTCAAAACCTTGACTATGAAAAATCCTGTGGGAAAAAACCAATAGCTAAGGGAAAAGAGTACAACTCTGCAGTTGACTTTCTCTCATCTGACCAAGCATCAGGCTTGCAGATTTCCTATGAATCGATACATCAGTCTCCTATGTATCTATACGTTCATAGTCCTCTCATCCTGACCCAGTTTACATTTTCTCACTCTCCTCAACCCAATCCCAAATACAAGTTTCTCAAAGATACTAGTAGGTAGGGATTTGGCAAGCAAATCCGCCAAGTTATTACATGATTGGATCTTCTGTACCTCAATCTGCTTTTGCTTCTGAAGGTCGTTCGTCCAGAAGAACTTGGGGGAGATATGCTTCGTCTTGTCACCTTTGATGTAGCAGTCTTGTAGCTGGGCTATACATGCTGCATTGTCTTCATGGAGTGGTGTAGGCACAAGGACACAGGTCATCGGGCTGATGGAGGTGAGAATGTGCTGGATCACAGAACGTAGCCAGAAGCTCTCTTTACTTGCTTCATGGATCGCTAGAAGTTTTGAGTGAGTGGATGAGACGGTCGTCATGGTTTGCTTCACAGATCTCCAGGATATGGCACTACCGCCATAGGTAAACATATATCCGGTCTGAGACTTCTTCGTATGAGGGTCGGACCTGTAACCTGTATCAGCATAACCAACTAAACCTGTTGTTGCCCCTTTCCTGTAGAATAGACCTAAGTCTATGGACACTTGGAGGTAGTGCAGAAGAATCTTAACTCCGGCCCAGTGCCGTTGTGTAGGTGCAGCACTATATCTGGCTAGTAGGCTGACTGCAAATACTATGTCAGGGCGAGTGCAGTTAGCCAGGTAAAGGAGTGCACCGATAGCACTTAGATAAGGCACTTCAGGGCCTAGTACTTCCTCCCCCCCTTCCAGCGACCGAAAAGGGTCTTTATGCACATCCAATGATCTGACGACCATTGGGGTACTGAGGGGGTGGCACTTATCCATTTGAAACTTTTTCAACAAGTTCGATGTTTAAGTTGACTGATGTAACAGGATCCCATCGTTAAGATGCTCTATTTGAAGACCTAAACCTAATTTTGACTTTCCGAGGTCTTTCATCTCGAAAGTTTCTGTCAAGCTTCTAGAAGTCTCAGCGATCTGTTCAGGAGATCTAATGAGATTCAAGTCGTCCACATAGACGGCTATAATGACAAATTATGTTGCATTTGCTCTTATAAAGATGCAAGGACAGACTGGGTCATTTTTAAATTCTTGTTTTGCAAGGAAGTCACTCAGTCTGTTATACCACATCCTTCCAGATTGTTTTAGACCCTATAATAATCTTTGCAGTTTCACTAAGTAGATGTCACTTTGTCTCTCTTTAGTGCTGCAGGCCAGGAATAACTGTCAGGCAATCTCATATAGATGTCTCGGTCTAAGTTTCCATATAGGTATGCAGTCACGAGATCCATAAGCTACATATCTAAACCCTCTTGAGCTGTCTAGCCAATGAGGAATCGGAAGGTGATCGCGTCCATGACCGAGGAGTATGTGGCTTCAAAGTCCACCCCTTGGCGTTGGATAAAACCATGCGCTACAAGCCTTGCTTTGTAGAGAACGATCTCATTTTGTTCATTTTTTTCTAACAAATACCCATTTATAACACACAAGGTTTACACCTTTTGGTGTCTAGACAATAGGTCCGAAAACCTTGCATTTTGTGAGTGAATCCAACTCCACTCCTATTCCCGCTTTCCACTTTGGCCAATCATCTCTATCAGAGAGCATGGTTCAATATCATCGTCGCAGTACGTGACGTTGATGGCAATATTACACACAAATGTGTCATCTATAATTGTGCTCTTTCTGTCCCAGTATTTCCCAGTTCGTACATAATGTATCGAAACTTCATTTTCTCCCGGTTTTTCCTTTGTTTGAGAGTTTGGGAGAGACGTGGGAGCAGGGCTTATAGTAGCATCTTGTGGTGGTATTGTTTTACCATTTCCATGGACCTACTCTTTCGAGGGACTTGGTCCTTGGATCCCAGTGGTCGTCCTCTCTTTTTAAGAGGTCCAACCATATCTGCTGTAGGCGGACTGCATCCATTTTGCGGTATGTCAATCCTAGCTGGAGTGTTAGCAGTAGGGACGTGTGATCTGACAATCTTTTGCCTGTCAGTGAATTTGTCCGACAAGAGATGGACAGTGTTTTGGATATGGAGAATCTTCAGGACCTCCTCCTCACGCTGGCTTGTGGGCGGATCTTTGTGACTTAGTGTTTTCATATTCCAAGTGATACTTTTTAAAGCTTCAGGCTTCTTGGTTTGTAAGCCTAGTTTAGGAAATATGTTTCATCAAATTCACAGTCTTCTAGACGTGCCTTAAAGACGTCTCCCGTAAGGGGTTCTAGGAATCTAATTATGGAGGGCGTGTCAAACCCAACATGAATGCCTAGAAGACGTTGTGGACCCATCTTTGTCCTTTCTGGTGGTGCTATGGAGACCTAAACTGCACAACCAAATATTCTCAAGTGTGAGACAATTGGTGGAGCTTCAAGTGCTAATTGCATAAGAGAAGATGACTGACCTCCAGAAGGTCTAAATTTTATTAAGGATGCATCATGCAATATTGCATGACCCCATATATTCACTAGCAACTGGGATTGAAGTAATAATGGACGAGCAATCCATTATAGTCTCTTAATTAGAGATTTTGCAAACTCGTTTTGGGTGTGAATATGCGCTACAGGATATTCGACTTCAATGCCATGTGCTTGGCAATAGTCTAGAAAAACTTGTGATGTAAACTCCTCCGCATTGTCCAGACGAAGTTTCTTAATCTGGTAGTCAGGGAAGTGGGCCCGCAACCTGATTATCTGAGCTAAAAGCTTAGACAGTGGTAAGTTACGGACGGACAGTAGACACACATGTGACCACTGTTGGAAACAGCATCCTAACCTATGTTTGATGATAACAAACCCTACTGAACTGTTCTAATCTGTTTGTTGAGTGTGTCACAGGTCCCTATAGCCATGATTGCTCAGGTTACACATGTACGTACTCAAGTACGTAGAGATACAAGGCTGAAACTACATTTGGAATTATGCAAGCTGCTCAAACAAGAGAGTATAACTATGAAACTCTACCCTAGAGTTAAACATAGGCTATAAACATCATGGGAATTTTCTCAAGAATTATGGAAATTGTTTGAAGCCAAAATACAGGGAAATACGAGGAAATACAGAGTATATAAAGAAGAAACTTTTTCTACAAGTGATGAAATGAGGTGAAACAATTCTAACATGTATATATTGGGCTCTGGGATTTTTGAGAATTTTTTCAGAATTTTTGGGATTTATCTGATGCCAAAATACGGTGGAATACGTCAGAAATACACTGAAAAATCGACATACGGTACTGTTCATACGACGGCTGCCGACATGCCGACTTTGCGGACAGCAAATTTAACACGGGTTTGACCCGCGAGCCGCCTCGTGGCGGATCCCTTGAAACAGTAACCAAACCCGTTAAGCTCAATCCTATATAAACCCATGTACACTCTTCACAGTTTCATCAATAACTTGAGTTCTAGAGATCCAAATTGAGCACCGTTTGCGGCGTTGCGACCGTGACTTCATCCCCGACGCAGTGATAGCAAGTTGAGCAGCTAGTTCCTTCTGTGCAGCAAATGAGATCACTTTGAGTGAGGAACTTCTACCGACTACTTTCACGGGGACAGCGACTACTTCTTCTACAGACATCCGATCATCATTCCGTAAGAAGCGTTGCGAAGCTACTGATGTGCTGAAAGACGAAAACCAGAGAGATCTTCAAAAATGAGCTTTCTAAACTCTTGATCTTATTTATTTGTGAAGTTATTAATGTTTTGATCAGCATTTCTGTAATATAATTTCTTCCGTTATTTGGGATTCTGGGAACCAAACTTGTTGGGGCAAGTTGGGTTGGGGAGTGATACTTGTATGTTTCTTTTTGGCTTTGGTGATCTTGAGTTGGTCTGACAGGTTGGTGTTGGTGCACCAATCTAAGGGAGATTGTAACTTCTTAAAGAAACAGTATAAGTGATTGCTCATTGGGGTGGACGTAGGTCATGGGGACCGAACCACGTTAAATTCTGTGTCTTCTGTGAATGCTTTGATTTTCTGATTCCTAAACTGCATGCTGTAAACTAGGCTTAATTTTTTATCTTGCGATAATTTGGTCAAAGGCCTATTCACCCCCCCTCTAGGCCTTATTTAGATCCTACAACCACTTAGTAGATGCGTCTATCAGGACCATAAAGTACCTGAACAGACCACTTGATGGGTGTATAGGCCCACAAATGTCTCCGTGGATTCTTTCCAGAAAGCTTGGAGACTCTAAGTCCACTTTAAGCGGAGAGGGTCTCGTAATTAGTTTACCCTTGTAACAGGGTAGACATGGAAATTTTCCTTTTTGAAGAATCTTCAGGTTCTTCAAATTTATACCCCTTGAGCTTTTTATCATGCGGTACATCATAACAGATCCAGGGTGTCCCAGGATACTATGCCAGAGTTGGAATTCTGGTGTTTGGGGGCACTACAAGTGCTTCGTTAATAATGCTTCTGGAGAGTGGATACTTGTTTGGTAGAGACCTGTGGGGAGTCCTTTGAAACGTTCTACAATGGTTTTTGTACCATTTGTAAGATATGTTACGTTCAAGTATTCCTTTTTATTCTCCTCGACCGTCTCTAAGTGATACATGTGGATATCTTTAAAACTTAGGAGGTTTCGGATTGATTTTGGTGAGTATAACGCATCTCTAATTTTGATAAGTGTGTTATTGGGGAGCAATATGATTGCTTCTCCTTATCCTTCTATTATATCAGCTAGTCCTGAGATTATTCTCAAGGGACCAGAATAGCTACTAATGCTCGTAAAGTAGTCTGTATTTTGAAGGATTGAGTGCGTTGATGCACTGTCCACAAGGCATATGGATTTCATATCTATAAAAGAAACATTCAAGCAATAAATAATACGTAAAGAAACTACTTCCATTTATATTAAGATGCTGAATAGTTTGTCATGGAACTTGGAAAAAACATAAAGCAAGATACATTGCAGAAAAGGGAAGATACATTGCTAGCAAATAAAATTGTTTATAGTCCATGACTAAAGAGTGTCGTCTCCCTTTAAATCTTCTGGATTCCATGTGGTCTCCGGTAACGCTACACTTTATATCATGTTTTTCTCGGCGTGAGGCTTGAGACTTGCTTGGTAGAGGTCCTGTAGGTGTTTGGGAGTGCAGTAGATTCTGGACCAATGTCCAGTCATTCCACATTTAGAGCACTTATCCTCCCAGTCTTTCTTGGAAGTACCACCTTTATTGGACGTCCACTTTTGCTTCTTTGCCGTAAACTTCTGGTTATGGGGAGGAGCTTGAGGACTGGCCTTTTTCCGCTGCTTCTTTTCTTTCCATTTCTGGAACTTAGCCTTCTTATACATCTTCTTCTTCTGGGAAGACCGGAAATGCGCCTATGCAGGAGGTAGCGGTGGAGCGGAGCCAGGAGGGCGCATGTTGTGAGTGGAAACCAACAAATCTCTGTTCTATTCAGCCATTACGAGGCATGAGAGCAGATTAGAGTACTTAGTGAACTTCCTCTCATGGTACTGTTGCATGAGGATCATGTCCTTCTCGTGGAAAGAGGTGAACGTCTTCTCCAGCAACATTTTCCCAGTCACATTCTCACCACACAACTTCAGGCGTGAGGTGATACGAAATAGTGCTGAGTTATACTCCGCTACGGATTTGTAATCCTGTATACAAAGGTGAGTCCACTCGTAACGCACACGAGGGAGTATGACATCCCTTTGATGTCTGTACCTCTCCTCAAGTGTGTCCCACAGTTTATAAGGATCCTCTACAGTAAGATACTCGTCCTTCAGGGTCGAGTCTAAATGTTTCCTGATATAAATAATGGCTTTTGCCTTAAGTATATCGGAAAATTCTTCTGTATTAGGGGCTTCTTTAGAAGCATCCTTTTCAGCTGCGACAGTACTTGTTGTTTCCTTTTCAGTGGGTGTTTGACTGAACCCATGAGAACACAGGTGGAACTTCAGGTCCAACTGCCAACTCAAGTAGTTCGACCCATCGGCCTTTAGGACCGAAAAATCGACATTCGCAAGTCTGGCCATTTAAATAATCTAGCAACATAAACAAAAGATAGCAGGGATTATTTAACTATTTAAGTTAAACATCCACGCATGCGATCTTGCAATATTTTTAATAGCATGAGTTATTTTAAAAAAATAAACATCCATGCATGCATTTTTATTAACATTTACATATCATGAATTATTTAACTATTTAAAGTAAACATCCACGCATTTAATATATAGTCAATGAAAATAAATTAGAACTATGGGTATCAGCCAGCCGACACCAACAGAAAAAGAGAGTCCGAAATTACATCCCATTAATCAAAAAGTGCATGAAAAAATAAAGACAACTCGGGAACTTCTGAGAGAAGCCCCTTTTTCTTTTTGCAAGCGCCTTCAACTCCTTGGGGTGGTCCTTCAGCTTCTATTTACATGTATAACCTCACTTACAAATTTTCTCAAAAAAGAAAAATTGCAGAAAAGTAAAAATGTCGGAAACCTGGCTGATCCCTAAAATCATAGTCTAATAGCACATCCACGCAGATATTATATAAAATATACAAACGCGCAGAGAATAATATCACATGCATATAAATATTAATAAATAATCTAAAAAAGAAAGTGACATGCTAAAAATGATTTTGAAAACTTTTAATCTTGATCCATTTTATTTATATTTATTTTTCCGCTTTAAACCTATCACAAAATTAAAATTTCTTTAATTATTGGGCTTTTGAGGCCAAAAATTAAAAAAGAAAATTCATGTCTAAGTGGGCTAATTTTCAGGCTTTTGGCCCATGAAAACAAGCCACTAGGGTTAATTGGGCCTCCCCTTAAAACAATTGGCCCATTAAGGGCTAGGATTTTGAAAAACCCTAGGGGGCCCCTCAACGGCCGCCACGACGTCTGGCTGCGCCAAGGGGGCGCGGCCGCCTATGCCGCCGGTGGCGCGGGAAAAGCGCCGCCGTTGCGCCCTTTGGTCGTGCGGTATATGGATCAAGGGGGGTAAAACGGATTTTTCAGACATTCAGATCTTTAAAAGGACGATTTTTATTGTTTATAGACATGCAGACTAAATAAAAATGCGATTTTTACCATGTTTTCAAACTATTTGACCTTAAAACATGCAGATCTACTGGAAAAGCAAGTTTAGATTTATAAGTTTTGAGGATTTACCTCTAGATTCGACAAGGGAATCTAGAAGACGGTTGATGAAGGATGCACTTTTCGCTCCCTGTTGAGAAGAATACGATCTTCTTAAAACTGAGTGTTTGTTGGATCTCCCTCTTTGAGCGTCGTCGCCTTTTCCTACGAGTGTGATCGTGTTGATACGGTGTTGTGAAGGGAAAAGTAGAGTAATAGGTGTAAGGGGTTAAGAGCCCCCTACCCTCATATATATATATCTTTCAAAGGTGGGCCGGATACCCAATGGGCCTCATGGGCCTATTCATAGCATTACACACATATACAAAAAGCACATATTAAATATTACAAAACATGCAAAGTATCCAAATTGTCATTATTGTCCATAAAAACAAAAAAAATCATAGATCTCCCCCACCATCTACCCCACAGCCATCATCCTCTTTGCCGGAAGGGCCGACGTCGTCACCTTGACCCTACCAAAAAATAATAGTAATTAATTTATACGATAAAACATAAAATATTAAACAAGTTAAAACATCGAATTTAATAGCATGAAAAGAAATAATTAACTTTTGTGTTCAGTACAAACCATGCACACCTAAAAAAACCAAATCCGATCGTAACGCAAGCTCACACACAAACTCCTCCCATCAAACAAAAAACAAAAAACATCATGATGCTGCACAGAAGAAGCTTTTGCCTCCGCTGCTACTACAATCAGGGAAGAAGGTGTTAGAGTCGATTTTAACGAAGAAACAGGCATAGGACAAGCGGGTGGCATTGGCGATCGCCTCATCAGTATACATCGACTTCCTAACATCACTGATGATCTTCCCAATGATAGCAGAAGATAAAAGTTGGATGGGCAGCTGGGGAGCCGAATACAAAGAGGAATAGTAGAGAGAAAATTGCGGTCCAAACTAATGTTGGGCACCCACATCCGCAGCACCACAAGTCTGCTGTCAAACAACCAAGGACCACCATGAAGAACATCAACACAATCAGCCTTCACATCGAATTGGAGGAAGAAGAAACCATTTTTGCGGGAGTGGATATTAACCACCCCTTTGAGCTTCTACACCCTGGCTACCCATGCGCGAAGGTGGCCGAAAAATTGACGTGTTTGGTTTTGATGGACCCTCAGGGCATAAAATCTACGCCCCTCCTATGTCGGATGGATGATAGAAGCAGAATAGGGCAGTGGAATAAAAATCATTAAACTATTTAATGACAGCCCCAATGATTTCATTAACCATAGCCAAGAATATCTACTATCTTAGGGTGGGTCTGACCAACCCCAAAGATAGATCTAAACTACTGCAACATATATGAAAACATAAAATAAAATACATACTCGTCTCGTCGGTACCGTGAGAAGAGTCGTTTTCAGCGATTTGTCTTTATCTCCGAAGCGAAGCCCCTCATTGGGGCTGAGAAGCTTCTCCTAAGACGAACCATATCCCGAGCTGAACCACGTCCCAAGGCGAGCCAACACCGTGCCTCCGAGCCAACCACTTGCCGAAGAAAGTTTCACTCGAGCAGGACCCGCGTTAAATACTTTTGATCCGATTTAAACCTCCTTGCCATATTACTAGGACTCGAACGGAGGAACAGAGGAATTTTATGAGGAAATAATTATTAGTCTAAGTTCGGGCGTGCTCAAAAAATTTTGGAGCTTCCCGAAGCAAAGACTTTGTGCAGGTTTTCAAGGGGGTTAGCCCCTATTTATATAGGGAGCTAGCCCCCTTACTCGTCTCTCGAGCAACATGTCCATCAAATTAGAGAAACAATTAAGTTCAAGTTCGGCTTTCGTAAAGATCAAACTGTAACTAATTGTTTCTTTCTAACCATTGAACTCTGAAGGTAATATCAGATATCAAATCAAAGAGTATTGAACCGTGAACGATTAGAAACAAACTGGGCTCAATTTCGACGTTGTTTGACCCCTTAAATGTACGTCTAACGTTGGTTAAAAAATCAAATTTCTCTGAAATTCCATCCGCCATATTCACTAGGTTTCTTAAACCCTTGTGGGCCCCACTGTGGGGCCCACTCTTGGGCGGGCAAGGCTCACCACCTGGGCTGGTCATCCAAGCTCAAGGCTGGGCCTGGGCACCTTAGCGCCTTGCTGGGCCTAGGTAGGGCATTTTGCCATGTTGAGTGAAGATTTTACATTTTCCCCCACCATTTCCTATGCACTTTTATGTATATATCCGCATTTTCCTTCCACTTTCCATTTGTTTTTGTCCATCTTCACTATTTGGGGATGTTCAATATATTTCAGGAGGAAAGTGTGTATAACTGTGGAAAAGGATGAAGGGAGAAGCAAAGGAGATGAAGAGCCAAAGATCAGAAGCCAATTTGAGCTTAAAAGGGCATGCCTACATGTAACACGGCCGTGCTGAGACACGCACGACCGTGCAAGTGTTTCAGAATGGAGCTGATTCTGTTGTTTCAATGGCACATCCATGCAGAAAAATTGCACGATCATGCTTAATTTCCTAACAGAAGATAGAGATCCGCTCTTATGCATGGACATCACACACGGCCGTATCAAACCTGTAGGCAATGTTGGAAACATCGTTGTCGATGATTTCTTATTTGATGATAACAAACCCATGTGAACTGTTTTAAATGTGTTTGTTAAGTGTACTTCAGGTCATTATAGAGCTTTGATAACTATGGTATATGATGGTGGAGACAATATTCATGATGGAGTTGATTATGCGAAGAAATACGGAGTAATACCCTTGAATACGAAGGAAAATTGAGTAATTGCAAGGATATGTCAAAGCAAACAGAGAAAAAATGAAGTGTAACTCTTGAAGACAGTGAATATTATGTCAAAGAACGCTCAAGAATTTTATGGTGAATTTAGGAATTTTTTTGGCATATGAAATGTTAAGTATACGGGCAAAATAAGTGAAGAAACAAAGTTCTTATAAAGGACATTTGAGCTATAGTGGAAGAAAAGGGTTGAGAAAATTCTACAAAGTGAAAAATGGGCTCTGGAAAATTTGATGGTTTTTTTTTGAAATTTATGAATTTTTTAGACACCAAAATATACTCAAATATGGCTGAAATACGCATGGTTTTTGGATTTGAGCAAATCTCTTGGACACATGTCATCACCTCAGCCAATCCCGCATTTTGAAGGCTGATCCGCTGGCCAGGATTGTTGCTCACTTGGATCTAGGATCTTGATGCATTTTAAGCGGGTTTTGACCCGTTTTAGAGTTCCAAATCCTACATGACTCTACCCTATATAAGTCAACGTATATACCTAGGCTATTTTGCCAATTCCAAGAGCTAGAGATGTCGAAACGAGGAGCCGTCTTCTCCTATGCATTTTTGAAGACTTGGCTAACAACCTAAGATAGATAAACTGAATATCTGAAGCAAAAATCTACGGGGTTCTTCATACCTAAAGAAGGAGACGATACGATGATCAAACTTGGAACAGAGACACCTTTTTACACAAGCATCCAAACGACGAATGGCCAGAGCCAATGGGAAGATGTGCACATGCAAAAGGACGAGGAAATCGCAATATATCAATCTGAGCTTTCTAAATTCATATTTATCTTTTGAGAGTTGCTTTGATCTTTGTAAATCTTATTTTTACGAACTTTTTGTGCAAGCTACTTGTTGTAGTTTGGGGGATTCTCGATGCATGGAAATGATCGATACAGTGTCTAGCTTGTTTGGTTAGTTAATTTTAGCAAAGGGAGTTGTGAGTCTAGAGAGCTATTGGGCGTAGGGAAAATGGAGTTGCAAGTTCATAGTGTCTTGTAGGCGTGGAGAAACTAATTAATCAAAGAGTAGATTTTGGGAGTTACTGGAGTGGTCGAGGTTCGACTAAACCAAGATACATCTTGGTTTCATCTGTGATTGGTTGTGTGCTATTTTCTCCATAATTTTAGACTGCTTATGATTATTTTTGCAAATCAACTAACTACATGTGCTTGCTAGTCTAAATATTTTTTAATTCCATATTCACCCTATTCACCCCCTCCAGGGTGTATTATCGATCCTAACAAGTGGTATCAGAGCCAAGTTTTGTGTGTGTGTGTGTGTGTGTGTGTGTGTGTGTGTGTGTGTGTGTGTGTGTGTGTGTGTGTGAATCATGTAGATCAGGTTCTACTTGATCTAATAGATCAGGTACAAGACACAAAAAGGAGGGCTCCATTGAAATTACATGCCCATGTGGGACTTGTACTCTCCAACTTTATGTGTCTTGACATCTGATCTATTAGATCAGGTGCCACGTTTTCTACATTATTGTATATATATGTATGCGTGTATATGTATTGCAAGCACACACAGCCATGAGTATTTCACATGATATCGCTAAAGGTTATAATAGGCTTCCTATATTTTCTGGACATGATTTTGATTATTGGAAGGCAAGGATGAAAGTTTATATTCTATCTGTGGATTTCGATACGTTATATCTCATTGAAGATGGTTATAGTAAAATTCATAAGCCTAAAAATAATTGGAGTTAAGATGAAAAGAAATCATGTATTCTAAATACTCAAGCAATGAATATTTTATATTGTGGCTTAAATAGAAATGTATTTGACTCTATTTCTCATTGCTTGTCTGTGCAGGAAATATGGGGGACCTTAAGCAAGCAACCTTTCGAGAATCATGCCTTAAGTGATGAAAAGAGGCTACACAATAAGAAAAATCGAAAGGGAAGAAAAGTTCTTGTAAATTAAAGTGTCGCTTCTATGTCTAAAGAAACTCCTTCTAGCTTTAATAAGGAACTTATTTGCCATAATTACAGGAAATCTGGACACATCAAAGTGGAGTGTCCATTGTTGGCAAATGGAAAAACAGGATGAGAATAAGAATGCTTTGGTGTCTACATGGGATGACGACAGCGATGATGATCAAAACCATGTAGCTGATCTATGGTTGATGGCACACAATGATTCAAGTGGAGAAGAATCTAACGATGAGGTACCTTAACCGTCTTATGGTGATTTAGTCAGGACGTGTGATGCTATGCTCAAAGAGAATAATTTCTTATTTAATGAAATTGAAAGGTTAGTTGTTAAAGCTAAGAAACTTAGATCTGAAAGAAATTCATTGATTAATAAAGAATGTCAAAACTACATAGCTTTAGAAGAACAATTGCTTGAAAAGAAACTTGATTGTGATAATTGTTCTAAAGCTGAAAAAGAATTGCACGAAATTAAAATTGAAAGAGATGAGCTTAAAGGTAATGTTAATGCTTTGAATGTTGAATTGAAAAATTAAGATGATGTTTTATCTCACGTTGTTCAATGCTTGTTGATGAGAATCTTTATTTTAAATCCAAAGTTTATGAATTGAAAAATTGCATGAAAAAGTTTGCTATAAGTGAGAAATTATTGAATATGTTATTGATTAATCAAGTATAGTTAAACAATAGAAAATGACTTGGATTTAATAATGCTGTGCATAAGAACATGATTGTGGCTAAAGGAAAAAATGTTATGCGTGCAAATTTGAATGTTGATAAAGTTAAATATGTGCTTAAGACTAATGTTTCTAACAAAGGTAAAAGTGTTGTTGCAAGATGCATGTGCTGTGGAAAATATGGACACACTTTTAATCATTGTAGGAATAGGAATAAGTACTTAAAGTTCAAGCAGGTTTGGGTTTTTTAAGGGCACATTCAAGAACGATGGTAGACCTATGTTGGTGAATAGGCCACATATCTCATCTTCCAAGTAAGAAGGAAAGATGGATTGGCAAGGAACTTGGATTTCAATAGAAAATTAAATGAAGTTCCTTGACCAAGTTGACGACGCGAAGGTATGATTTCTTGCTTGATTTTACAGTATTAATTACATTCATAGGATAATTTTTTTATGTGTGTTTCATTTTTATATTTCTTTTAGGTTGATTTTTCCCCTTAAGTTTATGCTTATTATGCTTAACATGTTTAGATTCTTGTGAAAAAGATGAGAAAAAAATTTTGAAAAGAAAAAAGGATGAATAAAAATGAAAAGAAAAAATTCATAAAAAGAGGAGCTTATTGAATATCTTTTTCTTTGTTTGATTTAAAAGGGAACTGTTTATGAAATTCATATTCCTTTAGATGTCTAGTATTATTTTCTTGGCTATGCATGCATAATAGACTTGATGTTTAGTTAAGAAATGTTCAATAATGAAAACCTAGATTTTTACATCTTCTATCACACTTTCACGGATTAAATGTTATTATTCATTTGGAATTGCTTTTCATGAATATGTTAAAAATGTATGAAGGTGGATAATTATTTGTTTATATCTTGGTGGGATATGATGAGTCTAGCCAAGAATAAAACTTGATGCTCATGAAAAAGAAAATAAAAATAATTGTGAAAAGGAATAAAATTTATATATAAAGAGCTTGTATGAAAAATGGATACAATTCTTGGCTAAGTCTCAACCCACGGACATTCAACTTATACTATGAAATTCTTATTTATTAGCGTTGATGTTTTGTCCGTCAAGCAATGCCACCATTCGTTTAAAAGTCCTTATAGGCCATGTATGGGTGTTGGTAACTTGAATTCATGTTTTATGAAGTGGGGAATTCATTCGTTGAAATTTATACATATGGAAAAAAATTTTGTATGAAAAGGTTGAAATTCATGAAAATAACTCCCTATGAACTTAACTTTTAATCATCACACACGAGCATGATGTTTATAATCCAAGTTCTATTTTATTGAATATTGATTAACTACTCGTGATGGTCTTAATGTATTCATATGCCATGTTTTATAATGCTTTATTTTCTATATGCATATGAAATATAATCTCGTGTGGACTTTTGATGATAACAAAGGGGGAGAAATTTATAATATTTGAACCACCATCTTGGATATTGAAGTAATTGGTTGCATGTTAATATGGAGTATCTAAATAGGGGGAGCATGTCAAAAAGGGGGCTTTACAATTGCATGATTTATTATATCACATTGACTTGCATGATCACACTTCACAAACACAAGGATGATGATAAGATTATGAGCTTTATATGATCAAATCGTAATTTCGGTTTGTCATCATCAAAAGAGGGAGATTGTTGGAAATATCGTTGTCGATGATTTCTTGTTTGATGATAACAAACCCATGTGAACTATTTTAATGTGTTTGTTAAGTGTATTTCATGTCATTACAGAGCTATGAAGATTATGGAATATGATGGTGGAGACAATACTCATGATGGAGTTGATTATGCAAAGAAATACATAGTAATACCCTTGAATACGAAGGAAAATTGAGTACTTGCAAGAGGATGTCAAAGCAAACATCAACAAAATGAAGTGAAACTCTTCAAGACAGTGAATAGTATGTCAAAGAACTCCCAATAATTTTATGGTGAATTTAGGAATTTTTTTGGCACATGAAATATCACGTATATGGGCAAAATACGTGAAGAAACAAAATTCTTATAAAGGGAATTTGAGCTATAGTGGAAGTAAAGGGTTGAGAAAATTCTACAAGGTGAAAATGGGCTCTGGGAAAGTTGGTGATTTGTTTTGGAATTTACGAATTTTTTAGAGGCCAAAATACACTCAAATACGGCTGAAATACGCTTGGGTTTTGGATTTCAGCAAATCTCTTGGACACGTGTCATCAACTTAGCCAGTCCTGCATTTTGAAGGCTGATCCGATGGCCAAGATTACTGCAGACTTGGATCTAGTGTCTGGATGCGTTTTACGCGAGTGTTATCCTGTTTTAGAGTTCCAAACCTATAGGACTCTACCCTATATAAGTCGATGTATATACCTAGGGTACTTTGCCAATTCCAAGAGCTAGAAACGTCGAAACGATGAGTCGTCTTCTCCTACACATTCCTGACGACTTGCCTGATAACCTTTGATAGATAAACTGAATATTTGAAGCAAAAATCCAGGGGGATCTTCATGGATAAAGAAGGAGACGATACAACGATCAAACTTGGAACAGAGACAACCTTCTGTACAAGCATCCAAACGACAAATGGCCAGATCCATTGGGAAGCTGTGCTAAACTTATATTTATCTTTTTGAGAGTTGCTTTGATCTTTATAAATCTTATTTTTACAAACTTTTTTTGCAAGCTACTTGTAGTAGCATGGGGGATTCTCGATGTATGTGATATGATCGAGACGTAGTCTAGCTTGTTTGGTTAGTTCAGTTTAGCAAAGGGAGTTGCAAGTCTAGAGAGCTATTGGATGTGGAGCAAAGTGAGTTGTGAGTTCATAGTGTCTTGTAGGCGTATAGAAAGTGATTAATCAAAGGGTAGATTTTGGGGGTTGCTGGAGTAGGTCGAGGTTCGACCGAACGAGGGTACATCTTGGTGTCATCTGTGATTGGTTGTCTGCTATATTCTGCATATTTTTTGACTACCTATGATTATTTCTGCAAATAACTACATGTTCTTGCTAGTCTAAATATTTTTTAATTCCGCATTCACCCAATTCACCCCCTTTAGTGTGTCTTATTGATCCTAATAGGCAGAACAGTGCATGACAGAACGACTGTGCAGCACGACCCTGCAGCACCGTCATGTCAAATCCAAAGCAGAACGCTGGCTGTCGGCACGGCCGTGCAGCATGGCCATGCATCTGGAGCAAACCTGAAGGCAATTGAGGTTACTGGGAGCAGTGTACACGTCCATATCGAAAGGCGGCATGGTTATGCACATCCTCGACTGCTCAGATCAATGTTTAGAGCTTGGCACGGCCGTTCCGCAATTTTGCACGACCGTGCGCCCGCCATCACTTAAAACTAAATCTGTTTCACAGCAATGGCATGCGAATTTTGGGTGGATTTGGTGGTTTTTAACAAGTTCTTAGGGAGCATAATTTCTGGTGGGCTTGTATTTCTTTTCTTCAAGTATTGTAAGATTTTAAACCTTGATCTTTACACTTTGTAGCTTGGATCTCTATTGCTATTTCAATTTCTAAATTGATTACTTTATCTTGTGTTATCTCCCGCATTTCTCATTGTGTAACCATAAAACAATTTCATCTTGCCTTACTATGCTTAGCGAGTAGTCCGATAGGCTAGGGCTATGTAGAACCTTATTGTAAAAATCGATTGTGATAAATCGCCCAAGATATTGACCCAATGTTGATTTTAGTCCCGTTATATGTTTGGATGTTAAGCCGAATTCAATCCACTCCATTAGGATGCTATATAATCATAATCATCAACTAACTCTTGGGTTTGGATTTGACGCTCCAAACGGAGGATTGATTATCTAATGCCCCGTGCCGACGACCAATTGGGCACACTCACTAGAACCACCAATGTTGTGGTGCCAACTAACCATCGGGGACACAATAAGGATCCAACCTATCTGCCGATCCCACTCCTTCATGGTTAAACATAGAGGGGGACAAGGATTGAGGCTTAGCCCTCATCGGTGACTACAATCATTGTGTTGAGAAGTTAGATTCATTGCCTCAATTTTTACAATAGTGGTGATACACTAGTCCTAGATCCCTCTTCCACTGAACTTTCCCTTAGTTGATTTCCTCGCTATACTCACCATATACACTCTTATGGCTACACAAAACCCCACACCAATCTTAGAATTTAAACCCTTGCCTCATCATGTTCAACACCCGCTACACACGACACCGTGTGCTTGTAGATATATTTAAAGCAGACACCATGCCCCCCTTGACCTCTTTTTTGAAAAAAATTATTTAACCACTTTTAAATATCCATTTGATCTTATGTTTAAAATACTTTTAAACATCATTTTTGTGCCCGTTTAGACTCCGATTTGAGGGTAGTTTTTTCCTCGATTTTTGTAGAAAAATCCTCTCTTCATTTCTATGCATCATATTTTCATAACACTTTATGACATATTATAATCCCCATTTAATTATTATAGACTTATTGTTAGAAACCTTTTGTGACTTTAAATATTCCCATACACCTAAGTGCACTCCTTAATTCTTCCTATTACTAAGACACAAATCCTACTCGGTGTGAGACCCTACAACCTGACCCTATTACAGGTTGGAGCTCAAAACCCCTAGATGACAGCGACTACGAGCAGCAGGTGTCGTCCCTATTTTGGCATCATAATTCATGATTGACCCATTGACTAACGTGTCGTCGAGATCACTTTGACTATGTCTGTGATGAATACCGCAGTTTTCATCCCTTCATCATAACTATGCCGCTTAGCCAAGCCTAGGGTATGGTCAACTGTCAACCTCAATAGCTCGAAAATTGGTTAGTCTCCATCAATCTTTAGTCAAATAATGTTGGACTTCTTCTAACATACACTGGCCAGAGTTTTTACTACAGACCGACCTAACATGTTTGACATTAACTTCCCATAAATGGGAGAGACGTATCCTCTCTTGGTCATTACTCTCCTCGTATGCTTCAAATGTCACCCAACAAAAGACCTTTCGACATGCCTTGCCTTAAAGATAGGTCCGGGATCTAAGTGACACCATTCACATACAGGTTCGTACAGTGACCTCAAGTCTAAGGACCAACTTGCCTATCATCACAGAGAGTTACCATTGTCAGATTAGTTAAAGTTAACCATATGATAACTCTCGTTGGTCGTTCAGTGAACTCATTCTCCAATGAGCACATGTGTCTCGTCTCCGACTTTGCCCAGGCGAATGACCATGAGATCATCGTCACCTCTCCATGGTGAAGACAAAGACACAGTGGTTTGTCCGATGTATCGATATCTTGCTCGAAACATCTACGACCATGAATGTTTTTAGACTTATGCTACAAACGGTCTAGCAATTCTCCATGATCGAGATCCTTATCTCGATACTTGTTTGACCTCGCATCAAGTCTCGGGACTTTACCTAAGTTTTAATGTAGATTACATAATTATTAACTTAGGAAAATTCTTACCAAACATATTACTGTCATTTCAAACAAGATATTTGTACACATATACAGAGATAAATTGCCTCGAAGACATACACATCTTCCAACACCACGTAGCTAGCCACTGTGTTGGTCCAACGACCTGTCGTCGAAGTGACATCATCACAGGAAATGTCGACCAGAACAGAACCATTAATACATGAGGGGGAGTGAAGAAGAACTCACATTTAAGGGCCACCTTCCTAATGGATGAGCAAATGGCACTATAAGACATTATTGAGGAGCAATAAGTGCGAGGAATCAAAGGGGGTATGATTGGGCATTTTGTCAAACACTCGATGGGTAGGAGGAAGACCCAGCAATGAAGTAGCCGCACCTCCCTCAAGGGGCCAATCTGAGTCAAGGAAGACGAAGAGGGGACCCTCCTAGAGTCAGTTATATGGCCAGTTATCGACAAACGCCGATCAGCCATCGCTGCCCTAGAGTCACAAGCATTTGCCACAAAAGCTGTACTGACCATCTTGAGCTTTCCCTTCCCCGATCGTCGATGAGTAGGAACCGGATCCAAAGAGCAGAGGTCTATGCAATTGCCCTGACAACCAAGTCATCGTCAGTCAACTGAGTTTCACCATCGCCCAACTCAAAAAATCACCGACACCGTAGCTCGAGGAACACATAACAAAAAAGAAATTTATACAAAGAGATATGTTAGAGAATAGATCCGAAGAGTGGAGAGATAGGAATGATTTCATCGAAGGGGGCCAAAGCCCCGACGGGGGAAGAGAGAATCGCCACTAAGACCGTCGTAGACACAGACCAAATGAAGCATTCAACACACACACACACACACACACACACACACACACACACACACAGAGATAGAAGTGTTCCATGTATAGACACACACACGCACGTACACACACACACACACACACACACACAGAGAGAGAGAGAGAGAGAGAGAGAGAGAGAGAGAGAGAGAGAGAGAGAGAGAGAGAGAGAGACTGAACCCCTCTATCCATGTGCGTATATCTATAAAGTAGTTTTTGGGTGCGAAAACATTCTTATTTTTTTAAGAAATTTTATTTTCAAATTTTTTTGATGTTTAATCCATATAATTATATATCCCAGGAAAAAATAATGGGTGAACTCTAGGGAGATTTGAGCATCGATCAACCTGTTACAAAATTTAACGGTTTCAGTACAATAGAACTTTTTGTAATGCCTTCATCGAAGGCCAAATAATATTATTTTAACCATTATTTTTTTGAGGTGTATAACAACATAAAGTGATAGTGGAAAGTCAAATTCATAGCCTCTTTGGCCCTATTCCCACCATTGAATGGCTCTGATTAGAATTCAAATTAGAAAAAAAAACGGGAGATATTTGATAATTAGTCTAGGTGATTTACATTTTCACTGAGTCACTCAGAAAGCATTGGATCGAGGGATAACGTAAGAAAATCCCATTACGTGTGTAGATGAACTTTTGAACCACTTCCAGGGACAGAACAATGCATTTTAAACCTCAGCATACTGAATGAAAGACATTTAATTCGAGTTAACTAAAAAATCAATCATCAAAATCATGAACTATTTGACTTTTTGTTCCATCTACCCCACCCCTATTTATTTGTCTCGAGCTTGTTTTGTACCTTGATCAATTACTTAGGGAAGGGGAAATGGAAGGGGATGGAGAGCAGGGATGAGAACAGGGTTGCGTTGAGTAACGGGTTGGAGGAATGACGGATAGGGGATGCAATTCACATGAAAAAGATTTCCAAAAAATAAGAACATTTTTGCACTTAAATTTCTGTATAAAATGTTTGCAACTGATCCTGGATTATGCGTCGCACCCTACCGGGGGCACTCAGCTTGTTCCTGTTGCGTGTAATGCTGCGGTTCAGTCTGTTGTCCTGGCACAAGTTTCAATCCCCATGGCCTGTGTTACTCTTCAGTGGTTTCCTGACAGCCTATTGGCAAGCTCTGATCCTTCCCCCTCCTCTCACTATCTCAGTGGTGATGCGAGCCCCCTATTAGCCTTCGGGTATGGCACACGGGCATCCTACCTCCTCCGGTATATGCTACTCTGCCAGGTAACCCTATGGCCACAGCAGTAGTCCCCTTGTCTGATGCTTTGGTAATGCCCTCGGCCTCCTTTCTCGTCCTTATCGTAGATTCTTCAGTCTATGTGGCGTTCTGATGACCATCTATGCTACCACCACCGCTTCTCTGCCCGTCACTGTATGCTGCCCTCCTTCCCTCGATGCTTTATTTTATGGCCACCCACAGCCCTGGGGTTCCTCATCTTGCTTCGGCACTGGCGATAGATATTGTGAGTAATGTTTCGTCTAACAACGTGATCAATGATGTGGGGGATATGTCCGATGTTGAAGAAGAGATTGTTGTTGAGGATCCTGGGGGGGTGGCTATGGAGCTCACTACTTTGGACTGGCAGCATTGATTTCCGTGTCTAGGGGTGATGGGGAGTTTCGTGGTCTGTCATCTTGCCCCCCAATGGTCGGCTCTGGCTCCCTGGTGCTTGATCATGTCCCCCAGTCTTTGTGCCCTCAGTCGGTTGCTGCTCCTGTACCTTCTCCTATGGCCTCCCCCTATCGGTTGTTCCACCTCCTCGAACGGTGTGGGCTATTGAGTTTGATAGGAAGATTGTAGAGGCAAACTTGGACCCTCCCCCCAAATGAGAAGTTCTAGATGCTATCGGTTAGCCTGATTGGGCTCGGTTGTTCCCTTTTGGTGTATGACCATATGCGATGTTGTCTTGCTTTTGTTATGTTTTGGCCCAGCCGTGATGTCTGTGTCCTCCCTTTCGGCTTTGGGTTTCAGGGACCTGTGGGTCTCTCTGGTTGTTATAGGGCATAGTTTTTTGAGGCCTCTTTTGGCCTCTTCTTTGGTTCCAAGGCTCTTCACATGATGATCCCTGTGTTTGGTGACTGCTTCTTAGCCTCTCCCGAGCCGTTTCGTCCGTTTCTATTTCCCCGTAGTGTTTTCTGTACAGTTGTCTTATTTTAATTATGAAATACTCACGTACTTTTATATATATATATATATATATATATATATATATATATATATATATATATATATATATATATATATAATGGGCCAATGCTGACAGCGCTGGAAATTTTTCCAGCGCTGTCCGCATTTTGGGCGACCTAAAAATATTTTTTTTTGAATTTTTTTACAGTAGTTAGATAAACTTGTAAGGAATCTCCCCACAAAATTTCAGCTCGATCCGACACCGTTTGAGGCTCCGTTCATCGATTTAAAAAACGTTGCACAAAACTGTGGACAGATTTGCGCAACGTTTTTGAAATCGATGAACGGATGCCCAAACGGTGTCAGATCGAGCTGAAATTTTGTGGGGAGCTTCCTAACAAGTTTATATAACTACTATAAAAACAATTTTAAAAAAATATTTTTAGGTCGTCCAAAATGCGGCCAGAGCTGGAAAAATTTCCAGCGCTGTCAGCTCTTCTCCATTTTTCACTATATATATATATATATATATATATATATCTATCTCTCTCTCTCTCTCTCTCTCTCTCTCTCTCTCTCTCTCTCTCTCTCTCTACGCGTGCGCGTGCATGCACGTGTATGTGTGGTAAAAGGGATCTAAAGTGCCTCTTCGATGAAATCTAAGGAGGCACACCCATTTTCCCCTATTTCCCACATTTTTGGATTTTTATCATGTGGTTGTTATTCACATCATAGATTATTCACATACCAAAAAATCAAGTGATTCAAATACTTTTAGAGCCCTAATCTACCCCCTGCAACTTCATAAGGTTTTAAGAACGTATTCAGACTGTTGAAGTTTCAAGGGATAAATGGGGGCTCTAAAAGTATTGGAATCACTTGATTTTTGGTATATCAATCATCCACGATGTGAACAACAACAACATGAAAAAAAATTCAAAAAATTGTGGGATATGGGGGATAATGGGGTGCCTCCTTAGATTTCATCTACGGAGGCACTCTAGATCGTCTTTCCTATATATATGTGTGTATGTGTGTATGTATGTATGTATCTATGTGTGTGTGTGTGTGTGTGTGTGTGTGTGTGTGGGATTCATGTAGATCAGGTGGGACCTCATCTAATAGATCAGGTGCCAAGACACAAAAAGGTGGGCTCCACAGCGAGTACAAGCCCATGTGCGTCTTGCACTTTCCACTTTTTTCTATCTACTATTAGATTAGTTGCCACCTTTTCTAGATTAAATCACACACACAAATATATAAGAATAATAATGCTTCATTAACTCAAAAATAAAATAAATTATACAATTTGTAGGTACTATAGTGATCCAAACTATTTTGGACGTAGAGTAGAGAGAGGACACAAGCGTCATCATCCCCAACTAGCCAATCCTAGGATAGAACATCTACGTTCCTTGAAACATGGTAACATTTCAATAAAAATAAAACCAATTCCCTAAAGCTATACGAAAGTTTTGGTACCTTTCCTTCCATCTAATAAAAGAATTAAGCACTCGAATATCTTCGTAAATATCTATAAACATGAGGACCTTGTGCTTACTAGTGTTGTTGAACACCCTTCGATTCCTTTCATGCCATGAATGCCATATTAATAAATAAATAGCCAAAGGGGCTATACCAGAAAGCTTTATATTATTCTTGAACTGATCACGAGTTAGGATCACTTCTTCTATAAGAGGCCCAGTACGCACATGGGATATACCAAGCTTTAGGCGATATAATTCCCATGAATATGATGTAAAATTGCACTCAAATAGAAGATGGTTAGTAGATTCCATAGAATGCTGATATAGTACACATGAACTATTGAAAATTGGAATATTCTGCTTCATCAAGTTCTCATATGTTAACATCTTATATCCCAAGTTCCGTAAGTAAGAAGGTAGGCATTTTTGGGCTACACTGAGAAAACCAGATCACATCATAAAATGGAACAACAAAAGACGATGATCGAATTTCATCCCAAGCTGAGCTAAGCAAAAAAAAACTTAGGATGGTTTCCAACGAAGAGGAAAATTGTAGGATCACTACTCACCTCGTGTATGGATGATGCCAAGTTCTTATAGGATAAAATGAATTTCCAAGTACCTAAATGATGACTCGTCTCAAAATGTGTGAGCGCTACTCCCAAGTGTAAGAGATTGAACAAGTAATAATCCTCATGATTCCAAGTATCGTATCCATGGGACAACTGATCTGCATAACCACGAATTTCAATTTATAAAGAGTACTAAAATGATAATAACCTGCCACCTATCAGGTATACAGATATGGTGTCAAGAGTTTCAAATAATAAAAGAAAATCCTACGATAATTACGGTGAATTCGATATTAGAGTACAAATATGGAGAGGATGTGTTGGTAGTGATTTCGTTAGGGTATGTGCAATTAATGATTATTCATATCTTTGTATAACTCAATGTTTTGTCTGGCTAGGGCACGAGAACGTCGGAAGGTATGTCGATAAAGAGCGTAAAATAGTGCCAAAAAATAATCACGTATATCATCGATTTCATGAAGAAAATACGCATAAGTGCCCTCTCAGGTCATGATACATCCTCTTAGATCGCATCACGTATAAGTCCGCAAAGATAATATTTGATTCAAGCATGCCCACGTCTCAGTATAACATACCCAAATAACATATATGTAGAAATCAAGGAAATACGCAATATAACGTGAATATAGGGCAAAAAGATATCGAAATCAATGATTACAACACCCTAACTAAATCACAACCAACAAAATAGGTACTAGCCACGCATGGAGAGAAAATAAACCATATTCATGGACAAATACATGCTCAAAGTCTCAAAATATGCGCTAAATACGCAAAATACAAGAGTAAAGTTAGGAATTATATCACCAAAACTCTCCAATTAGCCCCAAATCTCCTTCAGATGATAGCTCTGGCCTCTGTGTCCAGGGCCTCCAAATTTCACGCCAAAATATGGCTCCTAGAGACGCAAATACGCAAGAATACACAAAAAAACCTAGGAATACCTTAAATACTAAGATTGCGGGTTTTAAGTTGTTAGCGGGTCCAAACCCGCACCCATTTGAACTCAAACCCGCTCCACTCAGCCGCCGCAAATGCTGGCCGTCAGATCGAGGCGGGATCAACTGAGGATGCGACACGTGTCCTGCGGGTCAGATCCGCGCCTGCTTCGCTTCCGAGCCTAGCTCAGATTAATTCATGTCTGTTGGATCTGAGATCAGACGGACCTTGCTGTGCCATGTCGCCTGAATGTGCATGCCTGTCAGCTCTGCTGTGTATGTACTTCGAATTCGAATCCTCATCGTTATGGTCCATTGGATCGCGATCGGGCTGCTGTGAGCGGGCCACGTCGCTCCGGATTCTTCGCCCGCGTTCTCTACGTCGAATTGATCTGGACCGTTGGATCTGCTATCAGAGGGACCACGATGCACCACGTGGACTTACGGATGCCCCTTTTTCGCTCTGCTTCAGCACCGATGTGGGGTTGTTTTTGGCCATTCGATCATCATCCGACGGTCGTGAGTGCGCCTCACCGACGCTTAGCCGTGTTCGTTCGATTGAGCAAGAATAGGCTCGATCGTCACAACGTGTCCCACCCGATGGAGAGGTATTGCATACGCGCGGCCGTATTTCATATTTCAGGGCGTATTTCTCCATTTAATTGGTATTCTGCATTCAATAATTCATAGTAATTAGCACAGATCTCAGAAAAATACAAATAAATAGTCGTTGGAATCGTGAGATCGAGATATTCGCATGAAAAATACTAAAAGGGCAGAAATACTTAGTATGTTGGTGTTTTGTGTATAAAATGAGAGTTTGCTCTATTAAATAAGGGTATTCTAAATACGATCGTATTAGAGACCAAATACATATCATATATACACAAAATAGGGCTCAATAAGGTGTTAAATATGCAATATTCAACTCGAATCACACCCCCCAACTAACGATTTTCTAGTCCATAGCAACAAGAGCGATTAAGTCGGCTGATAAGTAAAACAATAAATTATATCAATCGCTTATGGCATGGCTCAATAATACGCCTTCCAACCTGATTTTGATCATCAATAAACACAATCCATGAATAGGATCAATCACAAGATATTTTCTCTAATTTAATTTGAATAAATAACATGCAAGCATCATTTTGCGCAAGCGAAAGTATATCACGTCGTTATATGCTAGTTTTCTTATTTCCAAGGAATTGGCATCTCAAAAAGATCGTTCAAATCATGGGCATTGAAGTTGCTTAGTTTATTCAACATTTGTCTTTTTCTCTTTTTTTATTTTTTGACGACTTAGAATGATTCATGTAACGAGCTTTCAGTTAATGACTCCTAGGCCAGATGTCCATCGGGCATTAGGCTTAGAAGACCCCCTCGAACTTAATAACTCGAATAATCTAAGGTTTATTTTCTCCCTTTTTTATGCACTCCCCATTCATCCATCTTTCGATGCGAATCTCCAATGCTTCCTGAGGCACGAAGACCCAGCTAGTTAATGAACTCAAGGGAACGATGCATTTTTTTCTTTTTCTCACTTTGTTTATTCTTTTTTTCCTTAAGTAACTCAACACCCATAAATATTAACATAAACATTAGTAACAAAGGCCAAATTACTCTTCAACTTGAAGACTGTTCTAATAAATCATGTATAATTAAGCTTTTGCAACACAGTAGCTTGCATGAAATAAATTCAAACTATTTCGAGATATTAATCATGGCAATTGTAAGTTTTCATAAATAGCATATTAATGAGTAATTCCATGAAGAAAAAAAAATTAATTCAAGCCATAAACGATTTTTAGAACTCAATCAATGCATAATCATCACCATTTGTGGTATGTTAAGGAGTTTTAAAATGATGAGAATTAGTGGTTTATTCTTTTCTCTTGCTTTATTTAAAAAAAATCCTAAGGCCTCATACACTCCCCGCAACTAAAGATGGACATTGTCCTCAATGTCGAAAGGGTTACGAGTTTATTCAAAAGCAAGCATCCTAAAAAGCATATAAAAATCTACGCTAATGGAAAGAACACACCGTGGTCAAATGGCGGATCCCGGATCTTTAATGGTGGATGAAGTTGTTCTATCATCTCATTGCGCTCCTCGGCAATTAGTCTTCCTCCACTAACTAAACTGGATCCCAGCAACGTAACTTCCAGCATCTCTATAAAGTAGTTAACTATATCCTGCAAGAGATGAGTCATGTCAATCCAATTTAGTCTTAACTTCTTTTCAATAAAAATATTCCAAATGTAGTCATCAAAATAGGTGAAATAAAGTAAAGAATGTTGATGACTACTCCCTGAAAAATGTGCACAGCTCTCGATATGATGCTCAGCCATTGGGGAGAGGGATACATGATTTTAGGAAAAAAACTGGGGGAAAGAGTGGTTCGGGATCCATAGCGATATTCTCTAAACACATGTCCCTAGCTGTCTCCTCCTATTCATTCAAAATTGCTAGCTCGTCCTCTCCTTTGCACCCATTTCCTGCCATGTTGATATTTTAATTCGTGACTTCATCGTGACATGGCTCACTCGATATACCTGCAATAGAAGATGAACTCATATTAGATTCAAGAATTTCAAAGGAATTATTTTCTTCTAAGCAAGTGGCAACCAAAACAAGATTTTCAATGGATTGCTGAATTTGCCGAATTCGAGCAATGAAGTTTTTTTTGGAATTGATGGGTTGTAGCCTCTTGTGTCTGAATGAGCAAATAAACTTCCTCTTTCAAGGGTTGCAGTGGTACGTCTACGCTTTGCTCTCTTTGATCAAGGCATAAAGGATCCGTTGAATCACGCTCTAAAGTCTCGTTAATGGTCTGATCATTCTCGTGTAAGGACTCCATGAATTTTCACGCCTCTGTCATCGTCATAACTCCCAAAAATTCCTGCAGCTGTGGTCGTAGTCCAAATATGAAGGACTACATAAGCTCTTTCTTTGTGTACCCATGCTGCGGATAGCTCGATACTATGCCTGTGAACCTCCTCCATGCCTAAAATCACAATCTGTCTGATTAAAGTTAACGATCTTAAGCTTCTCCATCCTATGCTTGTGTGAAACATTGTACTCTGCATCATACCAATTGTTTGTGCAATAGAAATTCATGTATTCCATTTTTTTTAGAATTTTTAAGAGAAAACAAAACAAAAAAACTAATAAGATCGTAAACTATAAGGTGGAAGGATCTCACCGAATGTTCCTCCAAACGGACTGAAATCGTAGATCACAAGTACCGTTATCCCTGGCAACGACGCCAAAAACTTGACTCGTCACAAAATGTGTGAGCGTTACTCCCAAGTGTAGGAGATCGAACAAGTAATAATCCTGGTGAGTCCAGGTATCATATCCACGGGACAACTGACCTGCAAACCCACGAATTTCAGTTTATAAAGAGTATTAAACCAATAATAACCAACCACCTATTAGGTATAAAGATATGGTATCAAGAGTTTCAAATAATAAAAGAAAATCCTATGTTAATTACGGTGAATTCGATATTAAGGTACTAATATGGAGAGGATGTGTTGGTAGTGATTTTGTTAGGGTATTTGCAATCAATGATTATTAATATCTTTTCTATAACTCAACATTTCGTCCGGCTAATGCACAAGAACGTCGGAAGTTATGGCGATAAAGAGCGTAAAATAGTGCCAAAAAGTAATCACGTATATCATCTATTTCATGAAGAAAATACGCTTAAGTGCCCTCTTGGATCACAATACATCCTCTCGGATCGCATCACGAATAAGTCTGCAATGATCATATTCGATTCAAGCATGCCCACATCTCCGTATAACATACCCAAATAACATATATGCAGAAATCAATGAAATACGCAATATAATAAGAATATAGGGCAAAAAGATATCGAAATCAATTATTACAACACCCTAACTATATCACAACCAATACAAATAAGTACTAGCCACGCATGGAGAGAAAATAAACCATATTCATAGACAAATACATGCTCAAAGTCTCAAAATACGCGCTAAATATGCAAAAATACAAGGGTAAAGTTAGGAATTATATCACCAAAATCCCCAATTAGCCCCAAATCTCCTTCAGATTATAGCTCTGGCCTCTGTCTCCAGGGCCTCCAAATTTCACGCCAAAATACGGCTCATAGAGCCGCAAATACGCAAGAATACGCCACAAAACCCTAGGAATACCTTAAATACTAAGATTACAGGTTTTAAGTTGTTAGTGGGTCCAAACCCGTACCGCTCAACCGTCGGAAATGCTGGCCGTCAGATCGAGGCGGGATCGACTGTGGACGCGACACGTGTCCTACGGGTTGGATCCGCGCCCAGCTCATATTAATTCGTGGCTGTTGGATCTGCTATCGGAGGGACCAAGATGTTCCACATGGACTTACGGATGCCCCTCTTTCGCTCTGCTTCAGCTCCGATGCGGGGTTGTTTTTGGACATTCGATCATCTTCTGACGGTCATGAGTGCGCCACGGCGACGCTTAGCCGCGTTCGTTCGATTGAGTGGGAATACGCTTAATCGTCGCCACGTGTCCCGCCCGATGCAGTGGTATTGCATACGCGTGGCCGTATTTCATATTTCAGGCCGTATTTTGACCGTATTTCTCCATTTAATTGGTATTCTGCATTCAATAATTCATAGTAATTAGCACAGATCTAAAAAAAATACAAATAAATAGTCGTTGGAATTGTGAGATCGAGATCTTCGCATGCAAAATACTAAAAGTACAGAAATACTCAGTATGTTGCTGTTTTGTGTATAAAATGAGACTTTGCTCTATTAAATAAGGGTATTCTAAATACGATCGTATTAGAGACCAAATATGTATCATATATGCACAAAATAGGGCTAAATGAGGTGTTAAATATGCAATATTCAACGCGAATCAAATAAGCCAGAGATAGAGGGAGATTAACTCCATCTTTGTTGCATGCACATCGCGCAAAAGTGGCCCAAAAAGAATCTGAGTGCGTAAACATCCAAAAGAGACGAATCCCTACATTTTATTAATGTTTGCCAGTCTACGAAGTCCAAGCCCACCCTCCTTTTTAGGTTTGCAAATATTTTTCCAATTCCATACATGTAATTTATTATTCCAAAGGAAAGAGGCACATAACTGCTCAATGATGTGAATGACAAAATTAGGCAGCTTGAAGGAGAGGCTCTAGTAGGAAGTCAAATTACATATAATTGACCATATAAGCTCTACCCTGCCTGCCAACAATAAATGTTGGGATGTTTAGCATACTAAATTCTCCCTACACTTATCAATAAGTGGAGAGCAGTGTCTCGCCTTCGGATATGAAATAGATAAGGAATAATTGGTTCCTTATATCTTTTGCATCATAATTCCATACATGTAATACGCGCTAAATATGCAAAATACAAGGGTAAAGCTACTTCTTTATTCTTATAATGATCTATATAAGAATAACTTGATTCGAGTAGGCCATACAGAGTAATCACCCTGTATTGCCTTGCCTCGTCAATATATTTTAGGTCAACATATATATAAGAGGTTAATGGGCCAATGCTGACAGCGCTGGAAATTTTTCCAGCGCTGTCCGCATTTTGGGCTACCTAAAAATATATTTTTAATTTATTTTTGCAGTAGTTAGATAAACTTGTGAGGAATCTTTCCACAAAATTTCAGCTCAATCAGACACCGTTTGAGGCTCCGTTCATCGATTTCAAAAACGTTGCACAAAACTGTGGAAAGATTTGCGCAACGTTTTTGAAATCGATGAACGGATGCCTAAACGGTGTCAGATCGAGCTGAAATTTTGTGGGGAGATTCCTAACAAGTTTATCTAACTACTACAAACACAATTTTTTAAAAAATATTTTTAGGTCGCCCAAAATGCAGACAGAGCTGGAAAAATTTCCAGTGCTGTCAGCTCTTCTCCATTTTTCACTATATATATATATATATATATATATATATATATATATATATATATATATATATATATATATATCTCTCTCTCTCTCTCTCTCTCTCTCTCTCTCTCTCTCTCTACGCGCGTGCGTGCATGCACGCATATGTGTGGTAAAAGGGATCTAAAGTGCCTCTTCGATGAAATCTAAGGAGGCATACCCATTTTCTCCTATTTCCCACATTTTTGGATTTTTATCATGTGGTTGTTATTCACATCATAGATGATTCACATACCAAAAATCAAGTGATTCAAATACTTTTAGAGCCCTAATCTACCCCCTGCAACTTCATAGGGTTTAAAGAACATATTCAGACCGTCGAAATTGCAAGGGATAAATGGGGGCTCTAAAAGTATTGGAATCACTTGATTCTTGGTATATCGATCATCCACGATGTGAACAACAACCACATGAAAAAAATTCAAAAAATTGTGGGATATGGGGGATAATGGGGTGCCTCCTTAGATTTCATCTACGGAGGCACTCTAGATCGCCTTTCCTATATATATGTGTGTATGTGTGTATGTATGTATGTATCTATGTATGTCTGTGTGTGTGTGTGTGTGTGTATTTATATATATGGGATTCATGTAGATCAGGTGGGACCTCATCTAATAGATCAGGTGCCAAGACACAAAAAGGTGGGCTCCACATTGAGTACAAGCCCATGTGCGTCTTGCACTTTCCACTTTTTTCTATCTACTATTAGATTAGTTGCCACCTTTTCTACATTAAATCACACACACATATATATAAGAATAATAATGCTTCATTAACTCAAAAATAAAATAAATTATACAATTCGTAGGTACTATAGTGATCCAAACTATTTTGGACGTAGAGTATTGAGAGGACACAAGCATCATTATCCCCAACTAGCCAATCCTAGGATAGAACATTTACATTCCTTGAAACATGGTAACATTTCAATAAAAATAAAACCAATTCCCAAAAGCTATACGAAAGTTTTGATACCTTTCCTTCCATCTGATAAAAGAATTAAGCACTCGAATATCTTCGTAAATATCTATAAACAGGAGGACCTTGTGCTTACTAGTGTTGTTGAACACCCTTCGATTCCTTTCATGCCATGAATGCCATATTAATAAATAAATAGCCAAAGGGGCTATACCAGAAAGATTTATCTTATTCTTGAACCGATCACGAGTTAGGTTCACTTCTATAAGAGGCCCAGTAGGCCCATGGGATATACCAAGCTTCAGGCGATATAATTCCCATGAATATGATGTAAAATTGCACTCAAATATAAGATGGTTAGTAGATTCCATAGAATGCTGATAGAGTACACATGAACTATTGAAAATTGGAATATTCCGCTTCATCAAGTTCTCATATGTTAACATCTTATATCCCAAGTTCCGTAAGTAAGAAGGTAGGCATTTTTGGGTTACACTGAGAAAACCAGATCACATCATAAAATGGAACAACAAAAGAGGATGATCGAATTTCATCCAAAGCTGAGCTAAGCAAAAAAACTTAGGATGGATTCCAACGAAGAGGAAAATTGTAGGATCACTACTCACCTCGTGTACGGATGATGCCAAGTTCTTATAGGATAAAATGAATTTCCAAGTACCTAAATGATGACTCGTCTCAAAATGTGTGAACGCTACTCCCAAGTGTAAGAGATCGAACAAGTAATAATCCTGGTGAGTCCAGGTATCGTATCCACGAGACAACTGATCTGCATATCCACAAATTTCGGTTTATAAAGAGTACTAAAACGATAATAACCAGCCACCTATCAGGTATAAAGATATGGTATCAAGAGTTTCAAATAATAAAAGAAAATTCTACGATAATTACGGTGAATTCGATATTAGGGTGCTAATATGGAGAGGATGTGTTGGTAGTGATTTCGTTAGGGTATGTGTAATCAATGATTATTGATATCTTTGTATAACTCAATGTTTTGTCTGGCTAGGGCACGAGAACGTCGGAAGGTATGTCGATAAAGAGCGTAAAATAGTGCCAAAAAATAATCACGTATATCATCGATTTCATGAAGAAAATACGCATAAGTGCCCTCTCAGGTCACGATACATCCTCTTAGATCGCATCACGAATAAGTCCGCAAAGATAATATTTGATTCAAGCATGCCCACGTCTCAGAATAACATACCCAAATAACATATATGTAGAAATCAAGGAAATACGCAATATAACGTGAATATAGGGTGAAAAGATATCGAAATCAATGATTACAACACCCTAACTACATCACAACCAATAAAATAGGTACTAGCCACGCATGGAGAGAAAATAAACCATATTCATGGACAAATACATACTCAAAGTCTCAAAATACACGCTAAATACGCAAAATACAAGGGTAAAGTTAGGAATTATATCACCAAAACTCTCCAATTAGCCCCAAATCTCCTTCAGATGATAGCTCTGGCCTCTGTCTCCAGGGCCTCCAAATTTCACGCCAAAATACGGCTCCTAGAGCCGTAAATACGCAAGAATTCATAAAAAACCTAGGAATACCTTAAATACTAAGACTGCGGGTTTTAAGTTGTAGCGGGTCCAAACCCACACCCATTTGAACTCAAACCCGCTCCACTCAGCCGTCGCAAATGATGGCCGTCAAATCGAGGCGGGATCAACTGAGGATGAGACACGTGTCCTGCGGGTCAGATCCGCACCCGCTTCGCTTTCGAGCCCGGCTCAGATTAATTCGTGGCTATTGGATCTGAGATCGGACGGACCTTGATGTGCCATGTCTCCTGAACGTGCATTCATGTCAGCTCTGCTGCGTATGTACTTCGAATTCGAATTCTCATCGTTATGGTCCATTGGATCGCGATCGGGCTGCTATGAGCGGGCCACGTCGCTCCGGATTCTTCGCCCGCGTTCTCTACGTCGAATTGATCTGGACCGTTGGATCTGCTATCAGAGGGACCACGATGCACCACGTGGACTTACAGATGCCCCTCTTTCGCTCTGATTCAGCACCGATGTGGGGTTGTTTTTGGCCATTCGATCATCATCCGACGGTCATGAGTGTGCCTCACCGACGCTTAGCCGTGTTCGTTCGATTGAGCGGGAATACGCTCGATCGTCACAACGTGTCCCACCCGATGGAGTGGTATTGCATACAAGTGGTCGTATTTCGTCTTTCAGGCCGTATTTCTCCATTTAATTGGTATTCTGCAGTCAATAATTCATAGTAATTAGCACAGATCTCAGAAAAATACAAATAAATAGTCGTTGGAATCGTGAGATCGAGATATTCGCATGAAAAATACTAAAAGGGCAGAAATACTCAGTATGTTGCTGTTTTGTGCATAAAATGAGAGTTTGCTCTATTAAATAAGGGTATTCTAAATACGATCGTATTAGAGACAAAATACGTATCATATATGCACAAAATAGGGCTCAATAAGGTGTTAAATATGCAATATTCAACCCGAATCATTACCCCCCCCACTAACGATTTTCTAGTCCCTAGCAAAAAGAGCGATTAAGTCGGATGATAAGTAAAACAATAAATTATATCAATCGCTTATGGCATGGCTCAATAATACGCCTTCCAACATGATTTTGATCATCAATAAACACAATCCATGAATAAGATCAATCACAAGATATTTTCTCTAATTTAATTTGAATAAATAACATGCAAGCATCATTTTGCGCAAGCGAAAGTATAACACGTCGTTATTTGCTAGTTTTCTTATTTCCAAGGAATTTGCATCTCAAAAAGATCGTTCAAATCATGGGCCTTGAAGTTGCTTAGTTTATTCATCATTTGTCTTCTTCTCTTTTTTTTTCTTTTTTGACGACTTAGAATGATTCATGTAACGAGCTTTCAGTTAATGACTCCTAGGCCAGATGACCATCAGGCATTAGGCTTAGAAGAGCCCCTCGAACTTAATAACTCGAATAATCTAAGGTTTATTTTCTCCCTTTTTATGCACTCCCCATTCATCCATCTTTCGACGCGAATCTCCAATGCTTCCTGAGGCACGAAGACCCAGCTAGTTAATGAACTCAAGGGAACGATGCATTTTTTCTTTTTCTCGCTTTGTTTATTCTTTTTTTTCCTTAAGCAACTCAACACCCATAAATATAAACATAAACATTAGTAACAAAGGCCAAATTCCTCTTCAACTTGAAGACTGTTCGAATAAATCATGTATAATTAAGCTTTTGCAACACATTAGCTTGCATGAAATAAATTCAAACTATTTCGAGATATTAATCATGGTAATTGTAAGTTTTCATAAATATCATATTAATGAGTAATTATATGAAGAAATAAAAATTAATTCAAGCCATAAACGATTTTTGGAACTCAATCAATGCATAATCATCACCATTGGTGGTATGTGAAGGAGTTTTAAAATGATGAGAATTGGTGGGTTGTTCTTTTCTCTTGCTTTATTTAAAAAAAATCCTAAGGCCTCATACACTCCCCCCAACTAAAGATGGACATTGTCCTCAATGTCGAAAGGGTTACGAGTTTATTCAAAAGCAAGCATCCTAAAAGGCATATAAAAAGCTACGCTAATGGAAAGAACACACTGTGGCCAAATGGCAGATCCCGGATCTTTAATGGTGGATGAAGTTGTTCTATCATCTCATTGCGCTCCTCGGCAATTAGTCTTCCTCCACTAACTAAACTGGATCCCAGCAACGTAACTTCCAGCATCTCTATAAAGTAGTTAACTATATCCTGCAAGAGATGAGTCATGTCAATCCAATTTAGTCTTAACTTCTTTTCAATAAAAATATTCCAAATGTAGTCATCAAAATAGGTGAAATAAAGTAAAGAATGTTGATGACTACTCCCTGAAAAATGTGCACAGCTCTCGATATGATGCTCAGCCATTGGGGAGAGGGATACATGATTTTAGGAAAAAAACTGGGGGAAAGAGTGGTTCGGGATCCATAGCGATATTCTCTAAACACATGTCCCTAGCTGTCTCCTCCTATTCATTCAAAATTGCTAGCTCGTCCTCTCCTTTGCACCCATTTCCTGCCATGTTGATATTTTAATTCGTGACTTCATCGTGACATGGCTCACTCGATATACCTGCAATAGAAGATGAACTCATATTAGATTCAAGAATTTCAAAGGAATTATTTTCTTCTAAGCAAGTGGCAACCAAAACAAGATTTTCAATGGATTGCTGAATTTGCCGAATTCGAGCAATGAAGTTTTTTTTGGAATTGATGGGTTGTAGCCTCTTGTGTCTGAATGAGCAAATAAACTTCCTCTTTCAAGGGTTGCAGTGGTACGTCTACGCTTTGCTCTCTTTGATCAAGGCATAAAGGATCCGTTGAATCACGCTCTAAAGTCTCGTTAATGGTCTGATCATTCTCGTGTAAGGACTCCATGAATTTTCACGCCTCTGTCATCGTCATAACTCCCAAAAATTCCTGCAGCTATGGTCGTAGTCCAAATATGAAGGACTACATAAGCTCTTTCTTTGTGTACCCATGCTGCGGATAGCTCGATACTATGCCTGTGAACCTCCTCCATGCCTAAAATCACAATCTGTCTGATTAAAGTTAACGATCTTAAGCTTCTCCATCCTATGCTTGTGTGAAACATTGTACTCTGCATCATACCAATTGTTTGTGCAATAGAAATTCATGTATTCCATTTTTTTAGAATTTTTAAGAGAAAACAAAACAAAAAAACTAATAAGATCGTAAACTATAAGGTGGAAGGATCTCACCGAATGTTCCTCCAAACGGACTGAAATCGTAGATCACAAGTACCGTTATCCCCGGCAACGACGCCAAAAACTTGACTCGTCACAAAATGTGTGAGCGTTACTCCCAAGTGTAGGAGATCGAACAAGTAATAATCCTGGTGAGTCCAGGTATCGTATCCACGGGACAACTGACCTGCAAAACCACGAATTTCAGTTTATAAAGAGTACTAAACCAATAATAACCAACCACCTATCAGGTATAAAGATGGTATCAAGAGTTTCAAATAATAAAAGAAAATCTTATGTTAATTACGGTGAATTCGATATTAAGGTACTAATATGGAGAGGATGTGTTGGTAGTGATTTTGTTAGGGTATTTGCAATCAATGATTATTAATATCTTTTCTATAACTCAACGTTTCATCCGGCTAATACACGAGAACGTCGGAAGTTATGGCGATAAAGAGCGTAAAATAGTGCCAAAAAGTAATCACGTATAACATCTATTTCAGGAAGAAAATACGCTTAAGTGCCCTCTCGGATCACAATACATCCTCTCGGATCACATCACGAATAAGTCTGCTATGATCATATTCGATTCAAGCATGCCCACATCTCCGTATAACATTCCCAAATAACATATATGCAGAAATCAATGAAATACGCAATATAATAAGAATATAGGGCAAAAAGATATCGAAATCAATGATTACAACACCTTAACTATATCACAACCAATACAAATAAGTACTAGCCACGCATGGAGAGAAAATAAACCATATTCATAGACAAATACATGCTCAAAGTCTCAAAATACGCGCTAAATATGCAAAATACAAGGGTAAAGTTAGGAATTATATCACCAAAAATCCCCAATTAGCCCCAAATCTCCTTCAGATTATAGCTCTGGCCTCTGTCTCCAGGGCCTCCAAATTTCACGCCAAAATACGGCTCATAGAGCCGCAAATACGCAAGAATACGCCACAAACCCCTAGGAATACCTTAAATACTAAGATTGCAGGTTTTAAGTTGTTAGTGGGTCCGAACCCGCACCGCTCAGCCGTTGGAAATACTGGCCGTCAGATCGAGGCGGGATCGACTGTGGACGCGACACGTGTCCTACGGGTTGGATCCGCGCCCGCTTCACTTCCGCGCCGAGAGCAGATTAATTCGTGGTTGTTGGATCTGCTATCGGAGGGACCACGATGTTCCATATGGACTTATGGATGCCCCTCTTTCGCTCTGCTTCAGCTCCTATGCGGGGTTGTTTTTGGCCATTCGATCATCTTCTGACGGTCGTGAGTGCGCCACGGCGACGCTTAGCCGCGTTCGTTCGATTGAGTGGGAATACGCTCAATCGTCGCCACGTGTCCCGCCCGATTCAGTGGTATTGCATACGCGTGGCCGTATTTCATATTTCAGGCCGTATTTTAACCGTATTTCTCCATTTAATTGGTATTCTGCATTCAATAATTCATAGTAATTGGCGCAGATCTAAAAAAAATACAAATAAATAGTCGTTGGAATCGTGAGATCGAGATCTTGGCATGAAAAATACTAAAAGTACAGAAATACTCAGTATGTTGCTGTTTTGTGCATAAAATGAGACTTTGCTCTATTAAATAAGGGTATTCTAAATACAATCGTATTAGAGACCAAATATGTATCATTTATGCATAAAATAGGGCAAAATGAGGTGTTAAATATGCAATATTCAACCCGAATCAAATAAGCAAGAGATAGAGGGAGATTTGTTGAGTATTGATTCCACTGATTTGGTTTTGATGATGAACAAACATAAATAGCGTGCACTAATTCTCTTTGAGCGCAGTTATGGAGATCGTCGCCAAATTACTTTGTACATCTCAAACGACGTCCCAAGACTTCCTTAGAGCACATGATCATTGTGCCTGAAGCTTCGTTGAAGATCAAGGTCCCAAGACTTCCTTAGAGCGCGTGATCGTTGTGCCTGAAGCTTCGTTGAAGCTCAAGGAGTATTATTGAAGTCGAGGGATTCAGAATCTTCATGTTGAAGCTTTGAAGACGGTTTGTCATGTTTACTTTTATGTCTTCTAGCTTCGGTTTAGTAGAATGTTAAGCCTTGAGTCTTACTTGCCTATCAATCTTCATAACTCTCATATCTTATCTCTAGGATTGCCTTAGAAGCCCTTAGAAAATTTCCCGAAGCTTATTGCTTCTTTTCATGGCTTCATATGCATTTAAGTTGGTTCAAGAAGGATGGTTAATCGATTAAAAGTCAATCTAGTCGGTCCAAGAAGGTTCACCGACCGACTAGTTGTCAAACTAGTCGGTTGATGATCCTTATTAGACCGACTAGTTTCAAAACTAATCGGTCAGTGATCCTTCTTAGACCGACTAGTGCTTACCCATTATTTCATCATATTCTCTGTCAACCATCTAGTCGGTCCAAGAAGGTTCATCGACCGTCTAGTTGCAAAACTAATCGGTCAGTGATCCTTCTTAGACCGATTAAGAAGCTTCAGAAATAGATCTGTTGGGCATTTATTGCCACGAATCTTGTGATCCATTTTGTCTCTTCCTATATAAGTTTGAGTTGCTTCAAACCAGATAATCAAGCCAGTTGTGGAGACATTTTTGAGATCCAAGAGAAGAGCCATTCAACTCCATTTCTAAGCTCTCTCATCTCACAAGAATCTCTCCCTTACTCTTTGAGCCCTAATTCCTCAAGAGAGATTCTCATTCTTTGTGAGCTACTCAAGCTAAGAGCTTGAATCCAAGTCACCAACTTCACCCTAGCCATCTATTATTGTTCATCTTGGTGGAGCAAGGGTTTGGTGCTAACTACTTCCTCAAAATCCATTCTTGCCCTAAATCAGTAAGTTTTTCTCAAGGCATAGGATTTTGTGGTAAGTGTTGTTTATTTCATCTTATTTGCTATTTAAGAATTTGCTCTCGGTTTGTGAGAGTGTGCTTAGTCCCTAGTTGTGGGATTAAGGTTTTGCGTGTTCCCGGGTTACGGGATACACGGACATCGATTGTAGGTCGATTGCACTTGTTGGGGTTTTTCACAAGTGGGCTAAAGGAAAGCTCTAGCGGTTTTCTAGAGTATCCGAGTGTGATCTCGGGTGGTACTGGATTAGGATCACCGGTAACAAGTCGGGGAGACATGGGTGGATCCGAACCAGGATACTTTGCTTGTTAGCATTGCATTATTCCTTGAGTTGTTGTTCGTTTCTTTACTTCCACATTAGTTGGTTAATTAGGGTTTTATTTGGCGTAAATTCCTTATAATTCAATAAAACACTATTCACCCCCCCCCCTCTAGTGTTTATTCCTCATAGCACAGGGTCACTACAATTGGTATCAGAGCGAGGTAATAGCTATGGCAACCAACAACAACAACACACGAAGCCCTTTTCCACCATATCTCCTTGGGCCCAACTATCAAATTTGGTGTGTGAAGATAAAGGCCTATATTCAATCCATCGATGAGGATTATTGGAAGCTTGTGGAGAAGCCCTTTCGCGCACCTACCACTTCGTACTTAAGTGGACAAATGAGCAAAAAAAATTGGTGAAGAAACTTGAAGAGGTAATGAATATCTTGCTTGATTTTTTAGCTTATGATATTCTTATGTGTGTGTCCAAGGCAACAACGGCATATCAAATATGGCACATGCTAGTGGAGCAAGAAGAGTCCACCTCGGAGTGTTCTTTCTCCAATGATGAAAGGGATTCATTCATGGGTTTGATGGAACGAGAGGATGCCACTATGGGTGACTCTAGTGACACATCAAGTGATTCGAGTGGAAGTGATAGCGACGATGATGAGGTAACAATGGATGAGCTTAGAATTGCAAATGAACAATTATTTGCTAAATATCAAAAGCTTATGCATAAATATTGGGATGCTAAGAATAAGCTTGTTAGTCTCACTAACACATCTACATGTAGCACCTCAAACAATGACACCATTGTTGAGACACTCGCTATTAAGAAAGTAAGTTTGCTTACTCAAAATGGCATGTTGAGAAATGAGATGAGTCCCTCAAATCTCAACTTGATCGTGTTTCCATTGTGGAAAGTAACGATCTTGAGATTGAAAATCTTCAATCTCAAAACACTAGCTTGGGCATTGAGAATGAGGATCTCAAATCCCAAGTGCACGAGCTCACCACACATGTATCCAACATGAATGCCACTATTTCTTCAATTTCGAAGAAATATGAGCTCATGTCCTCCATTGTTGAGAGATTCAATAAGGGAAAGGACAATTTGGATGATTTGCTAAAGAATCAACTATCGGCAAACCATCGTGTTGGCCTTGGTTATCCTAAGGCAAGTGCATCCAATGCACGCACCTCCTATAGTGATGTAACTATAGATTTTGTGAGGCCATCCTCCGATGCATCCTCGAGTGGTGTCTATAACAACTTGGGTAGTTCTACTACTAAGGAAACCACCACTCCTATTCGTCCCTTCTTTGCAAAGAAACCCACCAAGGGTGGACATCAAATGAAGGGACATGCTTTCATGTACACCAATACACGTAGGAATGCCTCCACTCCTCACATTCCTACAAATGAGAGTTTTTATGTTCCACACCCACGAGCACGTGCAAACACTTATTTGAGACACTCTCATGCACGTACTCATGCTCATGCACCTTCACATGCTTATGATCACACATCACATCCACATATACATGCTTATTCTACTGATCATCTTCATGCATACACACCTCATATTCATCCACATATGTATGCAACACCACACCATGGATCAAATGCCCATTGTCATGCTTTAGCACAACACAATGGTCCATACACACATCCTCATGCTCTTGCTAGATCTCTTATTCCTAGGCCACATGCACCACGTAGAGATCAACCTTTTGTGCATGCAACCACTAGGAAGAGGATACCCAAAACATACACTATTTGGGGTCCTAAAAACACTAGCATTCATGCTAAGGATATGTATGTGCAATCTTATATTAATGATATTATTATGAATGATGACTATGTTGGGAAATCACGGTCCTCTTGGACTTGGCTTCCAAAGGGATAGTTTCGTTAACCCAACTTGCTTGGTACCATAAGCTTATATTCATTTTATGGGTACCAAAGCATTTGTGTTAAGAATTGATTTACTCTTTTGTTTGCATTTTGGTCTTAGATGCTCATGTTTGTTAGAAACTTAAATTCATATTCAATTTTATTTCTATTGTTTGATTATTAGTAAATCACTATGTTTAAGATTTTCATGTGTAGAATATCTAATACTTTTTCATGCAACACATGCTTTGGCTCATACTTATGTTTTGCTGCATGTGATACATGTCATGCTTTTGGATTAATATACATATTTACTTTTGGTACAATTGGTATATGCATGTATATGGTTAAATATTTATCAAGTGATATGATTACATGCAACATAAACATTGTGTATGATTACATTATGATATGGGTTACAATTATTTGAATTTAGTATTTTAAATTTGTTGCCTAACCCATAGGATCCAAAAAGGTTTTTGGGATATCAAAATTATGTTTTCTAGGTTCAATCCACTTTGGGATACCAACTCTACCAACTCCTTGATTTGCAAAGATTTTCATTCTAATGGAGTTGATGGTGCTTAAGTGATGTACCAAAGTAGGGGGAGCTTAATGTAGTAAGTATATTCTTACATTTGGTATCCATGTGTGTTGGATGCATATAAATGTCACTTCGTGTTTGAGACTATCTCATGCATATCCTATGTTTGTATATTATGTGTCATGTATATCATTCATGTCTATGTAGTTCATGTGCGTCAAATTCTTGACTCATGTGCATTGTGTATTCATAATCCTTACTCATATGGTTATTCAAGGATTACTTATAACATGTGGCTTAAAAATTTTCATGTCAGAATTAATGCACATCTGCATGTTTCACTCACATGACACACTAATATTTATGTTCCACTTCACAAGCTTGCATCCCAACTTCCTACTCATGCCACTACACAACCTCTACTTAAGAATCCCAAATCACTATCTTTTGGATTCCTAAGAATGCTTATAGGCATGATATGAACACACTTATAGAATCATATATTAGGACTGACATATTCTCATGCGACTCATATTGCCTTTCATTGCTTGGATACCATGCTTGTATGATTACTTTTTGTACCCATATTTATGTGAGTCCACTACTCCCAAGTTTGCATAATTTGTATGATTGTGTGGGAGTATGACATTTTTTCATTGCTATCATGTTATATTCATCTATATGTCATTGCATTTCATTCGTATTATGTTTGTGCATATAGATTAGTTGATTTCTCTAATTGTACCCATATTTATGTGAGTCCACTACTCCCAAGTTTGCATAATTTGTATGATTGTGTGGGAGTATGACATGTTTTGATTGCTATCATGTTGTGTTCATCTATATGTCATTGCATTTCATTCGTATTATGTTTGTGCGTATAGTTTAGTTGATTTCTCTAACCCTTGGTGATTTATTATCAATTTGCACCTTCCTATCTTGTTGATATGCCAAAGGAAAGAGAAATTTGGTTATGAAAATTAATAATTTATGCTTTTCATGCACACTCTTTGTGGTATTACTTTTCATGCCATCCATCAATATGTATATGCCGTAAATGTTTATTTTGTGCACATGTGCATATTGAACGTGATATCTTTCTAGCACACATTATTGTATTAGATGTGTGTATTCATAATGATGATTGCTTGTATAATGTATTGTGATTAAATCATATGCATAGGAATTATTAGTTTAGGTGTAACTAACTTCTAATGATTGAGAATTGTTAATTCCTGATATGTATGATTTTCATGATCATAATAACTCCTATTAATGCATGTCATGCATTTCTATTGATGAGTGTTATTTACAATTGGTAAATGATTGGTTATTAGACTACTTGATTTTGTTCCTTAACCTATTGGATCCAAAAAGTTTTTGGATACCACCAATTATTGAACTGTCAGATTGTTGTGCGAGATGCCTGCTCTACACACTCCTTGGTTTACAAATGATGGATCAATTCAAAGGAAAGGATGGTGCATTGGAGATGCACACATATAGGGAGAGCTAAATGGTTGTAAGTATGTGTTTTGTACAATAGGTATTTTAATATATTGGTTTTGACTGCCATGTTTACAATTGGTATTTTAATATATTCGATTTGTGTAATATAGCAGACTTCTTCATTAGCTCATTCTTGTCACACCCTCATGAAGATTATTTGTTTATGTGACTACCTTGTTCATGTATGTCATATATGTCTTATTACGACTCATGTATTATGGTAGCTATAACATTCATATAATGATTTGGTTAGTTGCTTATTGATGTTCATATCTTTTTCATGTCATAAATAAGATTAATGATTTAGGATCTTTATGCATATTTGTTCATTGTATCACCACACATCTCATACTTTTCTTATAGTTTGTATGATTATCTTTATGAGACAAATTGATATGATTTGGGGTGATCAGTGTATGTTACGTATCATTTTAATTATTTCATGACTGATGTTTAGCTATAATTTTATTTGAGATATCTTTCATGTCTATAGCTAAATCTTTCATGTATGATATTTTCACAAGTGACATAACACTCATGCATATTGGTTAGTGATCTTCATGCTATATTTTTCGCATTGATTATCTCTCATCTCAAGCTCATATTTTATGATATTTTTATGATATGTTAGAGATAATTTTTGCTATACAAGATCATATAAGTTGTGTATAATGATATGTATATTTTGTCATGGATATTCTTCCTTGAATATATCTTGATGCAATATGACTTCATTAATACTACCTCCGATTAAATTGTGCTTACACAAGTTTTTGTTCTATTCGCACAATTGGTATGCATGCATGCGATGATCATGGTAACTTTATTCGTCTTTGTCCTACCTTGTGACTTTGTACGTAGACTATCTTCATTATGTCTTGTATCCATGCCTCATGTTGAATCCTTTGTGATAATTGAGCTAGGATGAGATCATGTCTCTATTTGTTCACTTGGTTTCCTTCTCAAGTGATGTCATGATCTTGACATTATTTGCCTGCTTTGCATACTGTGTTAGACTATTTATATTGGATATCATCTTTACATGCTCTTGCTTGATGCTAGTTTTGAGCTTGTGATATAGTGCTTATCTTCCTTATGCTCATGGCATTCCATGCTTATCATTGACTCATTATGTGAGTATCTATTCTGGAATGCATGCTAGTACTATGGCTCTTTTGGACATTGTTTCAATTAATATCCTAGTTTGCTATAATTGTGTATGCCATACGTTTTATGATGTTTCTATCTCTATTTGGCATAACACTTTTGCATGATATAGATATTTGTGTATGCCCACATCGCACACTTCACTTAGACTTGGTATGCTTACTTTTGGAGATGCTTTGTGGAGTTCAGCACATGCCGTTAGAATTTATTTTGAGTTATTATTTCATAACATAACTTTGTACACATGGTTAAAAATTTCCATAGTCATGTTTGTTGCATGTTTTATGTTTGACTTAGATCTCAGTTTATTGATATTATTTGTTGATCTATGTCATTGTGATGATTTTGATTCCACCATTATGTATTTAATCATGTTTATGTCATTTGGCATGCCCTTGCTCAAGGACAGTCTATCACATTATGCTTAATGTTATAAATTTTGTGATAATTGAGTTTGTTTGTGTACTTGACACTTTTTGATCACTTGTTTTACTTTCACAAGTGATGTCATGATTTTTGCATTGTTATCCGTATTCTTTATCATATTTATAGCTAGTAGCTACTGTTAATTATGCTATTGTCACTTTTCTAACACTGCTCACACTACTCTTTACAATTAGTATCTATTGTAATCTTTTATCACATATAATTATTGCTTATCTTCTTGTGATAATTGAGGGTAGTTGAGTTGTTGTTGGATATTTGCTCTTGCAATTGATATCTTTATTTTGATATCTTGTTTTAAATTGGTAGCTTATCTAGTTTACGTTAGATATACCTTTTAGTTTTCCACTCTATTTTTGCTTTTGTTGTTTCTATACCCCCATGTCTTTTGGATAATGCCAAAGGGGGAGAGAAATAAACAAATGATGTGCTTATTAAATGTTGAGTGTTAATCAATAACTTGAATTATATAGACTTTATGTATGATCGTTCTTGTATATGATTCAGGGGGAGCATTGGTGATTACCTTGGTTTATATTGATTAATATATATATATATATATATATATATATATATATATATATATATATATATATATATATATATATATATATATATATGTAATCATGCTCATGTTTATGATGTGTATCACCTTTATGATTTGTATTGTGTATGCATATTATTTCTGGTCATTCATGCGATATATACACAACCTCAAGTGATACACACACTATTAACTGCTGAATGATGCTATTGATTATTGATATTTACTTCGTCGCTCGATGATTATGTTGATTTGATAGCTTTGTTTGTATGAAAACATAGAATTGTTTTCCATGCACTCAATTCGCTAAAAATATTGATATTGGAGAGTATGTTCCTTTACTCAATACGTGAATTTGATTTTGAGTATTGATGATTTCTCTTTTTGCTTTTCGACTATGGTCTCGTTGGCACGCTTTATTATTCTTCGGTAATTTTTCCTTGGTGTCATAAGGACCGTTGTCGTATTCTTCGACTCTCTTGTTTAGAGTTTTCGTTTAGCCATGGTTGTTGTCGTTGATCTCCTCCCGCTCTTTTTGATAATGCCAAAGGGAGAGAGAATTAATAATGACATTGTGCTAAATGATAATGACAAAGCAATTTATCGTGAATCTAATTTGATATGTTAGATTTAGGGGGAGTGAAAATATAAAAATGGATTCCGATCCATAATTGGATCATGTTTTATACTTTTCTCGTCTGCAAGATGCTTATGTTTATTATTCAATACGGAACTAACGAGTCATCAATGCAGGGGGAGTAAGTAAATTTCATTTGTATCATATTATTGATTTATATTTATGTTGGTTTGTCATCACCAAAAAGGGGGAGAATGTTGAGTATTGATTCCTCTGATTTGGTTTTGATGATGAACAAACATAAATATCGAGCACTAATTCTCTTTGAGCGCAGTTATGGAGATCGTCGCCAAATTACTTTGTACATCTCAAACGACGTCCCAAGACTTCCTTAGAGCGCGTAATCATTGTGCCTGAAGCTTCGTTGAAGCTCAAGGTCCCAAGACTTCCTTAGAGCGCGTGATCGTTGTGCCTGAAGCTTCGTTGAAGATCAAGGAGTATTATTGAAGTCGAGGGATTCAGAATCTTCATGTTGAAGCTTTGAAGACGGTTTGTCGTGTTTACTTTTATGTCTTCTAGCTTTGGTTTAGTATAATGTTAAGCCTTGAGTCTTACTTGCCTATCAATCTTCATAACTCTCATATCTTATCTCTAGGATTGCCTTAGAAGCCCTTAGAAAATTTCCTGAAGCTTATTGCTTCTTTTCATGGCTTCATATGCATCTTAGTTGGTTCAAGAAGGATGGTTAATCGATTAAAAGTCAATCAGTCGGTCCAAGAAGGTTCACCGACCGACTAGTTGTCAAACTAGTCGGTTGATGATCCTTCTTAGACCGACTAGTTTCAAAACTAATCGGTCAGTGATCCTTCTTAGACCGACTAGTGCTTACCCATTATTTCATCATATTCTCTGTCAACCATCTAGTCGGTCCAAGAAGGTTCACCAATCGACTAGTTGCAAAACTAATCGGTCAGTGATCCTTCTTAGACCGATTAAGCAGCTTCAGAAATAGATCCGTTGGGCATTTATTGCCACGAATCTTGTGATCCATTTTGTCTCTTCCTATATAAGTTTGAGTTGCTTCAAACCAGATAATCAAGCCAGTTGTGGAGACATTTTTGAGATCCAAGAGAAGAGCCATTCAACTCCATTTCTAAACTCTCTCATCTCACAAGAATCTCTTCCTTACTCTTTGAGCCCTAATTCCTCAAGAGAGATTCTCATTCTTTGTGAGCTACTCAAGCTAAGAGCTTGAATCCAAGTCACCAACTTCACCCTAGCCATCTATTGTTGTTCATCTTGGTGGAGCAAGGGTTTGGTGCTAACTACTTCCTCAAAATCCATTCTTGCCCTAAATCAGTAAGTTTTTCTCAAGGCATAGGATTTTGTGGTAAGTGTTGTTTATGTCATCTTATTTGCTATTTAAGAGTTTGCTCTCGGTTTGTGAGAGTGTGCTTAGTCCCTAGTTGTGGGATTAAGGTTTTGCGTGTTCCCGGGTTGTGGGATACACGGACATCGATTGTTGGTCGATTGCACTTGTTGGGGTTTTCCACAAGTGGGCTAAAGGAAAGCTCTAGCGGTTTGCTAGAGTATCCGAGTGTGATCTCAGGTGGTGCTGGATTAGGATCATCGGTAACAAGTCGGGGAGACATGGGTGGATCCGAACCAGGATACTTTGCTTGTTAGCATTGCATTATTCCTTGAGTTGTTGTTCTTTTCTTTACTTCCGCATTAGTTGGTTAATTAGGGTTTTATTTGGCGTAAATTCCTTATAATTCAATAAAACACTATTCATCCCCCTCTAGTGTTTATTCCTCATAGCACAGGGTTACTACAAGATTAACTCCATCTTTGCTGCATGCACGTCGCGCAAAAGTGGCCCAAAAAGAATCTGAGTGCGTAAACATCCAAAAGAGACGAATCCCTACATTTTTATTAATGTTTGTCAGTCTACGAAGTCCAAGCCCACCCTCCTTTTTTTGTTTGCAAATATTTTTCCAATTTCATACATGTAATTTATTATTCCAAAGTAAAGAGGCACATAACTGCTCAATGATGTGAATGACAAAGTTAGGCAGCTTGAAGGAGAGGCTCCAGTAGGAAGTCAAATTACATATAATTGACCATATAAGCTCTACCCTGCCTGCCAACAATAAATGTTGGGATGTTCAGCATACTAAATTCTACATACACTTATCAATAAGTGGAGAGCAGTGTCTCGCCTTCGGATATGAAATAGATAAGAAAGGCCCAGATATCAAATTGGTAAAGAACCAAGAGGCACACCTATAACTGCTGAAATCTCACAAGAGATCGGACTCATCTTGCTACAAAAGAGCTTACTTTTATCCTTTATTAATATGTATACCTGTTGTACAGATCATTGAGTCAAAAAGGCTATTCAGATTTTCGTGACAAAAAATTAATAAGTCGTCAGAACAACAGATGTGATGGTGTTAGAATATGATACCTCTTCATTGGTTTAACCGACCCATCAATCACCACCAAGTTCATCATAATAGAGAAAAATTCCATTACCAATACAGATAAGTGTGGGGATTGTAGATCACCTTGCCTTAAACTCGATTATTAAAGAAGATACTAAGTGGTGAACCATTAATAAGCACAGAGAAAACTGGATATGCATTCTCTGACCCAATCTATCATACGAGTAGGAAAACCCATGCGATGCATCATGAAATAGATAAATTCTTTGTTGAGAAAGTCACAGGCCTTTTGAATATCTACCTCGAGGCACAAACAGCTACCAAGAGGCTTACTAAAGTCTCTGACAAGTTCATGGGCCAATAAAGAACAATCATTGATGAAACGACCATACAGAAAAGCAGATTGATGTGGAGATATGAGCTCAGATGTAACTTTTTGGAGTTTCTTACAAGAACTTTAGAAATAATCTTATAGCGCACAATGCATCATGAAATAGGCCTATAGTCATTGAGAGTAGAAGCTGATTCTGTCTTAGGTGCCATGCACAGAAAGGTGTGATTGAGTTCCTTTAAAATTGTCCTAGACATAAAGAAGGATTTCACTAAATTTATCACATCACTAACCAAAATATCCTAATTTGACTAATATAAGAACTTGTAGTAACCATATGGACCTGGTGCTTTATTGGTTGACCAATGGAAAACCCTTATCTTTATTTTCTCAAAAGAGACTGGACGGATAAGCCAAGCAGCAACAACATCATTAGCTAATTATTTCTTAAGTAGGTAGTATGGAAAAACATTCTAATAGCCTGTCTAATTGAAAAGATTTTTGTAGTAGGAAGGTGCTGTGATACAAATATTTGAACCGTAATTTATGGTAGTGCCATCAGAATTATATAAATGAGATATGGAATTTTTGGAGTACTTGGCCTTAGTAGCTATGAAAAAAAGAAGTACGGTTGTCCCCCTCAGTCAGCCAGGAAATTCTGCTCTTTTGTGACCATTTAGATTTCTTTAATTGTAATCATTCATCCAATTCAACACTTAACTGGCATAATAGATTCTTATTAGTCAATTGAAAGTACTCTCTATCATTTTCTAGTATCTCAATTTGCATCCTTATTAGTTCTTTGATATGGGAGGTAGGGTCATCACAAGAACAATGTACCCAAGATTTGAGAAGAGATTTTAGCCTTTTGAGATTAGAAAGTACCTGAACTTAGGGAACACCATGCACAATATCAATCCATGATCTAAGCAAGATGTTGTGAAACTCTTGAAGACATGACCAGTAATTGAAGAATAAGAAAGGTTAATGGCTTGACATAATTCTCTCTCCCAACTATAAAAAATAGACGAATGATTGCTAGTGGAGGGAGGCACATAAACATAAAGAGAAGAGGACTGAAAATTGATCCAATTATTGTTGACTATTATAGTCCTATCCAGTCGTACAAAATTATGCCACTTCGTCCCAGAATGATTATTCTAGCTCCAAATGCTACCAATACTTTTGAGATCTTTAAGCCCACAAGCCTAAATGCAAGTAGTAAATGGCTCCAAGATGACTTAGGATAGAGTTCGACCTCCTAGCTTTTCCTTAGCAAAATGAATAGTATTAAAGTCATCCATAATATCCCTAGGCAGTGAACCAATAGATGAATGAATGTGTAATAAATCAGACCATATGATCGAGCGTGAAGTGAACTAATTTGAACCATAAACAAAAGAAAATGCACATTGTATGCCACACTTTTAATTGCAGAGATATCGATTACCTGATTAGAGGAGAAGAGAAGCATACAAGTCCAGATTCTGATATCCCATAAAAACCCAAATTCTAATTCCATATGAGCTAGTGTAATTCTTGAGAGAATGCCAATCTATTGGGAAGCAAGATTAGACAAGCTGTGAGCAATATTCCTTAATCTTAGTGTTCAAAAGGACTACCAAAGTAGGTGAATATAGTCAAAGAAGGCCTCGAAGATCCTGATGCCATACCCCCTTATTCAAACCTGATACATTCTAAACAAAGATAGACATATTAATGTTGTTGGATGCCCTTCTGTTAGGTTCAGTATTAATATGTGTTTACCATAAGAGTACGATATCGTAGTCCTTATAGGTTAGTTCTCAAGGAGGTAATGGTCAGACAATATTAGTTTGGGATTTTGTGTAGCTACATGAATCGTCTGAAAACTTAAGTGAGAATTATGCTAAAGAAATATCAATAGGAAAGAAAGATATGGCTATGTATCACTGATATTGCAAATTATATGCACAATGGATCTAATATCTCAATCTAATGGGGTGCAGCTGTCGATGAGAAACGAATCTCAATCCTCGTTCTTTCCATTTCTAACCGTAAGTGAGAACTTAGAGTATAATTTGGATCCCTATCAAGGCTCCGATGTCTTGTCGGAAGCTCCAATTTTGGTTTCTCTAAAAAACTTGCATGATATCTCGACATAGCCTTATTGTTAGATAACCAATTCATCATTAGGGGCATCAAAACAAAACACAGATTTCTTATCAGTGATTAGGGTTATATAGCCTTCTAATAAGTGGATTGATATCAATACACATCCAAACCTATACATTGGCAATAACCCATTTAGATTGATATTTGGGACGATCCACTCAAGATAATAATCAACAATAGGGTTCTACATTACCCTAGGCAATGAAAGTACTCACTATTCATGGTATTAAAAAACAAACTCATCATCAGATATTGCATTAGGATTAATAAAGAGGAAAAGAGATTAAAGCAATAGCAATCAAGAGGAATATAGTAAAACTGAGGTTCCACCCAAAAGAAAGAGTAAAATCTTATATTAGTGGTCTTCCAAAACATAGTGGAGAATACAATATATGATGTTCAATCAGTTACACAAAGTTCTATTTATAGGCCCCAGAAATCAGGTAAGAAATCAACTAAAATTAACGGGCACACAGCCGTGTCATAAAGGCACACGACATGCACCGCCCGATTAACCTAGGTCATCTAAATCTGTGATTAGAGCACGGTCGTGGAGCATAGCTGCATGGCCATGTCATTTCATCTCCAGCTACATCTTATGCAAGATGAGCACGATCGTGTAGTTGACGTGCACAGCCGTGCTACTCCCTTTAGCTCTAGTCTTTAGCTTTGACAAATCTAGCACGGCCATGCAAGGTAGATGCATGGTCGTGCTAGCCTCTTCTTAAACTTTTTCAATTATTCGCAAATTGGACACTGCCATGCAGAGGGCTACACGACCGTGCTACAGAAGCTTCATCCCTTCTCTTGGGAGCTGATATGATGGCAAGGCAGTGCATTGTGATGTTCTATATTTTGTCCTTGTGATCTTCTTCCTTATCTTTGCTCCTTGCCAACTTTTCTCCCTTGCTTCTCCCATTGCTAATTACATCGTTTTGCGTGAAATTATCCATGAAATACAAAACACATCCCCAAAGAGTAAAGTGGATAAAAACATCTAAAATATGCATGGGTGATGCAAAATAAACGTGAAATATTCAAGGATGACGAGATATAAATATATGCAAAATATACACTTAACAAATTTCCCCATGCTAAACTCTTACTCATCCTCGAGCAAGACAATATATCTAGATGAATAATGGGAAGAAATTGCTAAGAAGATCCGAAGATCACCCTCTCGAATCAATCATGCATGCAAGTCACATATAGATAAAATTAGAATTCAAGCACACATCACTCTATCAATTCTACATGGCCGATGACATAAAAACATTATTCTTCAACACGATTTCAAATTTAACGTACACACCCGTTAAAAAGACTATGTTCTTAAAAAAAATTCTTCTGATAGGCTTAACTGATATTGATAATAATTTAACTGTTGTCCTACATTAATGAAGGAAAAATATTAAAAGTATGTCGTTAGGACCTCAACTCTCTAGAATTGGCCATGTCAAGCTAGTTCTCCATAAGTTATGTTGATATACATGCTTGATATGAACATATCCACCCATCTCTCTTGTTTATTTTTTTATATACATGGGGCCAAAGTGATTCATGTAACGAGATTGCAGCCAATGACTCCCGACTCAGATGAATCTAGGGCATTGGGCCAACATGAACCCCCATAGCCTACTCGAATCACCTAAGACCTATTATTCCTATCTAGTGCACTCCCCAAATCTTACTTTTCGACATGAATTTCCAATGCATCCTGAAGCATGAAGACCCGGTTACTTGGTGGGTGTTTGTGTTGTGCAAGATGTTACAAACTTACTGTAAGCATACTTTATCGTATGAAGCGGGTGTCGAACACAGGGAGGCTATGGCTTAATGATGGATTAGTGTCAAGTTCGTGTAGTTGCAGGACGATGTCTCGAAGTTGATAGTAAGGGTGAGTAATTGAATTAGGGTAGAAATCAATTATGGGAAAAGCGCTAGGGCTAGCGTATCACCGCTATTGTAGGTCTTGAGCTGGGTAGATCTAGCTTCTCAATCCAAGAATTATAGTCATTTATGATACCTGAGTCTCAATCCTCGTTCTCTTTACATCTAACCTATAACGGCTGCTTCCCATCGTACGTATTTTCATACGTATTTTATTTTACACATCATATTGTGTGTATTTTTGCGCTTTGATTTTAATTATATTTGCCTTAGCTCAGACTAGTGATCAGACCCCGTAAACATGATCCTCTCGATGGCACAATCGTACCGGCATTTTCCATATAACTTTTGGGCGACGCGGAGTCGAGGGACAAAAAATTATTATAAAATATAATATACTATTTTATATCAATACCTTCGAATTTAACTTAAAATTTAAATCAAACTTTTTAACAAATCTGCCTCTTGTTATAACTAATCACAACTCTTTTTTAAAATCAAATCTTCTAACTGTTAAAAAACATTTTGAATGTAAATTTTTAAAACAAACTTTTAAACTATATTATCCTAACTAACTACCCAACCCCGCTTTCCCCCACCTGCAGGCGGTTAGTCCCCATGCACGCACGACGTGTGCATGGGGATCACCCTCCCCCATGTATCGCAGCCGCCTATCTTCTTCTTCTTCTTCTTCCCTCATTCTTAAACTCACTCCTCATCGAACTGAAAATATCTCGCAACCCCCGCTCATTTTCCACTTCTCCTCTCATTCGTCGTCTTCAAAAACCCTAAGGCACACCGCCTCCCTCACTCAGCCTCTCCCCCAAACCACCTCTCCGACATCTCCCTCACCTCCGACGACCTCACATCACCTCCCCGATGTCTGCCTCCCTCAGGCACGTCCGAGTCCCCCACCCCGAACTTGCCGCCACTCCGCCTATAAACCCCTCGACCCTAACCCCCTCCTTCCACGACTTCACAGCCTCGTTGTCGACCACCAGCAGCCCGTGCAGCCTGCCACTTCACCTCGACAACACCCCTCAACCTTACCGCCACCCCCTCCACAGCAACAGCTCCAAACACTGCTCTGCCCATCCTCGCCCCATATCTCACGCAAACAACCCCGCAACAAACCCACGAGCTGCACCAACTGTGCACCGTCCTCTGCCTCCCTTCGACTTCCTCCGACTGCACTATATCGTGCCACCATTCCTCCCTCGTGCTCCACCCCACCAGCAGCACAAAACCCCGAGCCCCGTCCACCACTACTCCCTCCAACACCCAACCTCTCCTGCAGTACCGCACCATTCCCTTCTCTCTCCAACCTCCAGTGGACGAACCCATCCCTCCGCCATCGACTCACCTTCCCTCAACCTTTGACAATGAATGAACCCCTCATACTCTGATCAACCCGATCTCCACCTCTTCACCGCAACCACATCACTTCACCCTCTCTCACCGCCCCCTTCCCAGTGCCACACTCATAAGCCCCCGCCGCCCTCCAACGTAACCCCGCTTCGACTCCCACCACAGTTTGTCACAACCCTCGCAGCCACTGCCCTTAATACCACCTCCGTCTTCCCCTACCCTTCCAACTCCCACAACCCACAAAACTCCGACAGCCCCTCCCACTAATCGCCGTCCTTCATTCGATAGCGCCCCTCTCTCACCTCCTCCCGCCTTCGACCCTCAACACTAACGTCAGCTCCGGTGACCCCTCGACTGTAGCTTCTCCTCCGTTGCAGCACCAACCCTTCGACCTCTAATGCCCTCGCTGCAGACCCGGGACCACCTACCTACGAGGAACACGAGGCAACGCGAGCAACAGTGAGTTCCCATTCAAATGAGATACCCCATGCAAATATATTAGTTTAAAACAGTAGTTTTATATCAAAACGTCAGTGTATTAGTTTTAATATGATATAATATAAGTTTATATATATATATACTAGTCATTACCCGTGCCCGAGGGCACGGTTCATTTAAGATTTCCTCCCGTAAAATCTTTGTTGCACAAAAAATTATTTTTACAGCCAAAATTGCGTGGAACAACAAATTAGCGTAAAAATATTTAGCGACATAGACGCCTTCGCACGGAATAACGAATTCGGCGCATGTGCCTTCGGCGTGAAACAACAAATTCGGCATGGACGCATTCTGCGTGGAACAACAAATTCGGCACAGGCGACTTCGACACAGAACAACAAATTCAACGCGGGCGCCTTTGGCATGGAACAACAAATTAGCACGGAACAACAAATTAGCATGGAACAACAAATTCGGCGAGGGCGCCTTCTGCGTGGAACAATAAAATCGGCGCGGGTGACTACGACACGGAACAACAAAATCGGCATAGGTGCCTTCGGTGCGGAATAACAAATTAGCGTAGAACAACAAATTCGACGCGGCCACATTCGGCACAGAACAACAATTTAGCGCAAAAAAAAGCACCTGCACGGGCGCTCGAATGTAAGCCCAAACTTGTATGTATTAATGAAATAATTGATAATCAGATGCAAAATAAATAATTAAAAATTGTATGTATTAAATGAGCCTATAATCGAATGTAAAATAAATAATTAAAATTGTATGTATTAAATGAGCCTTTGATAATCGAGTGTAAGCTCATCCATACAAAACGAAGGCCTTTGGTATGTACAGATGTCAAATTTCAGGTCCAAAAATTAAGTGGGTTAGTTCTCGGCCCTTAGACCATTTGACCAATAACCTTTGAGAGTTGTGACTTCACCATTTGGTGCCACATCTCTATCGTGTTCCTCAAATAGCTTTCACTAAAACTCTCACCTTGCTCCTAATGTCTCAACATGGATCTATCCACACGTGCTCCATTCGTTACTCAAATCCGTAACTGCCATCCCAAAATTCGACGCAAAAATCCTAATCTCAAACGAAATCCAACTTGTTTGAATGAATTGCGATCATTCATCACTCAACGCTGCCCGGTTGCATGCATGGACGACAAACTGACACCAAAACAAAAGTGTTAACGACTTCATTCTTTTAATTTAAAATTTTATCACATTTTCTCATATTCCTTAGGGGAAAAGATTCTGTTTGATTCATGCTTCAATTGCTTTTTCAGCCGAGCAATACATTCGGCTTTCCCATTGTTATGAGGTGGGGCCCATTGTTTGTTGGAATCTGGAGCGCTTTCAAAATTTTGAGTTTTCCAACCAAATTAACTTCCCCCAAAACTTTCTCAAAACTCATCTGAATCTTTCAATCTTTAAGATCAGTGCAAGATACATGAACATAACAAATAGACATGAAAAATAAAGCGATGTGAATTATTCTGCCTAAGAGCAGTTTTTTTAATGCATAATGCTTTGTTACTTTAGTTATTATTTTAGTTGAAGACTGAACAAACTGCAAGCTAAAGGAACGCTTTAATACAATAACTTGTTAGGTAGATATTTGTTTGGTTCTCTTTGCAACTAAAAATGAGGAAATCAGCATGCACCCTATTTGGATCATTGTACTTGTGTTTTTTACTCCAAGAATCAAAAATCCATACCATAGCCAAAGCCAGAGGATGAACGTTAGTAGAAACATTAAGAAATTCATAATTCATAGTGACAAATACAGCTGCATATAGGTATATACTACAGAGCTAACCATCCATGGCAATTGTGAATACAAAAGCAAATCAACAATACCACGACAACGATCGTAACCCTCTAATAACTAAACAAATGGTACACCAAAGAATAAGTTTCCAAGTACTACAACCTGCAAATGTCTAAAATCCCTTCTATAGTTAGCCACAGATCCAAACTGAATTGAGAATTATATCCCAATCGATCTCCAACAAAGGGAACTTCTGCAACAGGAATCTCTCCACCTTGTCCCATGGCTTCTCCTTAAAATCCAGCTGATAGATCCTTGATGACGTCGAACAATTCACCAATGGAATCCATAGAGCATGACACTGCTGTAAATGTAAATGTAAATATAAATCAGTCAAAAAGTAAATGTAAATTAAATAATAATTCTCCTCGAACAATACCTTAACCTTCGGGTAAAATATTATAAGAATGATATTATGATATGTTTAATAAAGAAGAAATAGATTGTCAATTTATTTAGTACCTCCTCTTCAGCTCTAAGAAGGTTGATTCTCATGTGTTCTTTGTCCTTCTATAACGATTCCACTTCAGCAGCCAATGTTGTGACCTAGAGAGTTTGCAACAAAATAAATGCTATTAAAATTATGAGAAGCATGGTAGAAATAAGAATAGTATATGAAATTACTCTCTCCCCTAATTCACATCCCAGCTCCACTCTAATACAAATTAAAGACCATCAAAATTTAGCTCAAGCCGTTAGTGCATAGGTGATGGGTCAGAGAAACCGATCAGTCACTATTTATGACCATCTATTACATGCTCTGGGTGACTGCATTGTCACCTTCATGCACAAAAAAGCAACCAAAAGCTTCACCTGATGTTAGCCTGGACCTGGACCTGGCATGCAAGAGTTTATCCAAGCTTAGAACACACCGAGGCATACAGCTGGAAATATAGATGCTGGCATGGCTAAAAGAAAATAGAATTCCAAGCCAAAAAATTAACCTGAAGCCAAAAAATTAACCTGAGGCATACAGTCAGTTTGGATGATATTAACCTGAAGCCAAAAATCTCAAGCCAAAAATACATTGAGATAGTGGAATAGAATTCCAAGACTTAATGTCTGATAGTATAATTACATGGTTACATGTAAATTAACCTGAAGTATAATTACATGGCTATGCAATTTAAGCACCAAAATGCAAAAAAGGATACTTTGATAAACACTATATCCACAGAACAATGTCATGCAAAAAGGATACTTTGATAAACACAATGGCAATGAAATGCACATTAAGAACAGAAGTTCCAATAAGATTAACGATTACGGAAACGCACCTAGGAAGAATTAAACACCTCAGATCAAATGATCAAATGATCTTGCTATAATAACTCTCAAGACATGGATGATGATCAATATGCTATTTTGGAATGTGGAAGTATGCAGAATGCTGAAGTATGTAGAAGAAATAGAGTCATAGTTACCAATAAGATTAAGGTATTAAGGTATAAAGAGACGCCAGTAATAAAGCCAATCCTTCATAATGTTGGAGTAGGAGAAGCCCAAAAGAATTGGGAAAAGTTTACGGCAAATGATGTTACTCAGTTTCTTTGCAAATTTCATAATGTTATTACTCAGTTATAAACAAAAATTATAACAGAAAGAAAGTCATAAGGTACATGCCCATCAACATAAATTCAGAAGAGCAACATAAATTCAGAAGAGCTGATGTTACATAATCAGAGGTGATGTTAGTCAATGGTAAGTAAGATACACATCATTCCCATGAACGAACACAGAAATTCCAATACACAGAAATTGAGAGGAATAAGTTTTGAGAAATTATGCTGAAATTGGAATTTCTGTGTATTGGAATTTCTGTATTCGTTCAGGCTTGAAACCGATACACAGAAATTCAATGGTAAGTAAGATACACATCAGGCTTGAGAGGAACCGATACACAGAAATCCCAGCATAAATTCCATCAGCATAATTTCCCAAAAAAATTAGAGTAAATGAAGGCGAACCGATACTTATGGAAGAACAAACTTCATAATTTCAGCAAAGCGGCCTTCAGAAGAGCTGAACGAAATTGAGTAATTTCTCAATTTTTGTACCTTCAGAAAAGCGGCCTTCAGATCTTTCGATCTGCAGAACTTCAGATCTGCAGAACTTCACAATTTTTTGTGAGAAATCAGAGAAATGACGGAAGAGCAAATGATCTTGCTGCAAGCAAGAGATTCTTACCTTCAAGAGAATCTACGGAACTTCAGACAGCAAGAGATTCTTAACTTCACAGTTCCGATTTATCCATAGGATCTTTTTTCGATTTATCCATAGAATCTCACATTTCTTGCCTATTTTATTTGCCATCTCTTGCTCAACATACTTTAACCTTTTGCCTATTTTATGATGTGTCTGCTAATATTAATTATATAGTCCCAAACTATTCCATCAAACAAAATTATACTAACCATTCATTAATCATTGGCATAAGTGATTATTATTTACTGTACATGTTACTACTAAGAAACTCTGAGATTACCCTGCAATATCAACAGCAGAAAATGAATTCAGATCCCATCTTAGCTCCCAATGCTCCTACCTCCTTACCTTAAGGACATGTTGAGATGTTGATTTCTGACTTGAATTATCATATTACTTATAGAAAAGCAATTCATTCATGAATAATTCATACTCTTTACAAATATGTGTCTTATACTTATAATCACATAACCTGAGTTTTCCCTATGTGTATTTCATAAAAACATCTCAGATTCATATTTCACACAAAAACATGCAGGTTCAATTTAACATCAGGATATAACAATCACATCTGGATTCAAATTTAAAATGAATTTGGAACCCAATGAGTTCAGGATCATATCCTGTTATTTGATATTCATATTCATATTTCACACAAAACCATTCAGGTTCAATTTAACATCAAGATATATCAAAAACATAGTACTCAAATTTGAACTCAATTTGGAACCCAATGAGTTCAGGATCATATCCTGTTACTTGATATTCATATTCATATTCAAATAACAACAATGAGTTAAATTTAACAGCGCATAGTTTTTGTGTTAACTAAGACTCAATTTAACAGTGTAATGAACCTGAGTTAAATTTATCCTGTCATTTGAAGTTTTGCGCTGTTAAACATATCCTGAGTTTATCTATCTATTCAGTTAACTCAGTGTTAAATTTATCTATCTAAATTCAGTTAAATTTTCCGTGTTACAATATATCTATCTATATGTATTGCGCAATGAGAGCATCACAATATGAATATGAACCTAGAAATATAGAGCAAACTTCTGTCCATGGGTCATTGAAACGTTGAAGTTCTAATTAAAGCCTCCTTTGCTTCCATCAAATTTAATGCCCATCATATAATGACAACAACATTTATCTTGATACCAGAAAATATTACACACAATATATATATCCAGTTTCACAAAAAGAGAACAATATCACAAAGAGGCAAGGAATTTAAGTCAGACTACAGACTACTCAAACAACATACCATGTTACCTCCAAATCAGTCTATGACTTAAGCTGAGAATAATTGGCTCTCTACAAACTAATGGTGTTGCTTACAAAGAATGTTATTACAATGAATGCATTCATATATCAAGTTCGTTCCTATTTAAGAAGCTGATGCCTTATGTCTTGGGTTTGCTGTGAGGACTAAAAATTAGGCTAGGAGCATGGCTTATGCAAAGACCACTGTGATTGTATGTATTACAAACGCCATTATGTGACACTTTATAATTACTTGGGTATTGGGCTCTTGTGGCAAGTCTTGATGAAGCCATGCCCTTTGCTCTTCCCGTTATAAACCACAACATTGCAAGACATGATTGTCCTAAATTTTGAGAACATCTCATGGAGCTTTGCATTGTCAACAAAGTCGCTAAGTGCTGCAATAAACATCATAAATCAGAATTTCATACAGACAAAAGATCTAAAAAACAAAACAAAACAAAATTTGAAACTGCAATTAAAGCAACAATTTTTTGTGCATTATTTTTGTGCTTGAAATCATGCATGTGGCTCAAGTATGTGCATTTTACATGTTAGGTATGGCTGAAGTATGGTCTCCACTATATCCATTCTTCAAAGCAGATCAGTTTTTTCTTCATTTTAAAGTGGAAAATCTGAAATTGTTCATCATAACAAAACTGCAGTTGTTTTATACACAGTCATGATATTATTTATAACACCATCCTTTGTCAACGGGAACATTTACCATGCCACCATTCTGCTCCTGCAACTACAGGGTTCATGTATTCAGAAGCATCTATTCTATCATTATTCCCCTATAGGCATATCATCAAAACAAATCGCACATTACAGAAACAACGACACTTATAATTATGTGATCAAAGTTTTCATTAGATTTTTATAACATGTTTCAGAACGAATAACATGAGATAGCACTTATGATGTAAGAAGAATGACCAGGACACCGATGAACTCATCAAGCATGGCTCTGAGATCTCATAATGATCGGCACCATTGTTGCCCTTTGAGGCATTCGTTGGCTCTTATTGGGATTGCCTTGGAGTTTGCCTTCTGAGGAATTTATATTACATTTTTAAAGTTTGCTTTCAATTAAAATAACAATAATTTTGGTAGACCTAGCGAGGCCTTTATGGTTCTTCAACATTTATCCAAAATCCAACATCCTTCTTAATATAGAGCTAGCATTAAGAATATAATATGCTTTTGAAGCAAGTATGGTGCTGCCATTTTTGTCAAATTTGCTGACTACGGCTATGTGGCAAAAAAAGCTCGAGTCTAATTTCTAAAAATGAGCGTCTTTAATTTTGTTTGTAGCATCGGTTACACGGCATCATGGTGCTATATGGCATTGTGGTCCGTGGCAGTTAGGGCCACTGCCTCCATTTGTAGCATCTGGTACATAAAACTTAGAGGAGATATACATATCAGACATGTCTCCTATATCCAGAGAGGATGATACTTGCTGAATTTGTATGGGAAACTTGTTCAATGTATCCTAAAATTTATAAACATAGGTTTCCATGTTGTACTAAATACATATCTGATATTTAAACACACCCAATACCAAGTTAAAAGTTTCAAAATGAGACTTGGTAGAGTTTGGGGTACAAACTGACGTTTTTGAATTAAGCATTGTGAGAAAAGCAAAATGGGGTTTTTGAAACTAAAATTTGAAGGCCCACAAACCTCAAGAAACTTGGATTTGGAGATTTCCAGTCAGATCAGACTTATCACAAATTGTGAGAAAGTCGGGTATGTATGAATACGAACATTGGTTTCATTTAACTTAAACAAAACTCCACTTTCAAAACCGGTGTTGCCAAACTGGACCTTATGAAAACTACCAGCATTACATAGGAAAAAAATATAACCGTCAAAATGTACAATTAACATCTCCATTAAAAAGGGGGGAGAACAAAAATTAGTTGATGCAATTAACTAATTAATTCATAACCGCACCTAACAATTTTATTTATGATCCCCACCGATAAAAAAGGACAAATAGACATCTAAAAACACAAAACACACTGCAATACAGATCACATATTTAAAATTCCAAATCAAATGTCAGGAATTCATAGATTCACGCCATGCGAGGAAAAAAAGATAAAACTGTAAATTTCTCTATCAATATAGTCTTATCCTTTTTCACATTTAGTGGCAAGAACCCCAATCTACTTTACAATTACATCCCAGATTCAATTTTGATGTAAACTCAATACACAGAAATGCCAACCTGGTCCAAACCCCCCCCATTGAGGCTTTTAACACAGATATTTAATAAAATTGTTAAACAAAACACCCCCATCGAAAAAATCCTAATCTCATAACAAATATTTAATAAAATAAAACAAGCAAATCTCTCAAAAAATCAAATCCAGACAAAGATAAAGAAACATCTTTAAAAGTGCGATCATAAATCAAACGGAAGGAGAGAAACATATTTATACCTACAAATGGCTCTTCAGATGTCGAAGAGTTATTCCAAGAATCAACATGACCTGCATCATTGATTTTGGAGTTTCATCTGCAATTTAGAGAAAGAAAGGGGGAACACCATGAAAAAGACATGCAGTAGGTGAAAAACACATAAAGGGATGTGTACCAACCTGTTATCAAAATACTAACAATGAGAACCAATGTCATTTGATCGAGGATCACAAAATCTGCTTGCAAAACTTCCAATAAAGCTTGAATGAAACTTTTCTCACAATATTCCAGGAGCATTGCCTACATGAGCAATTGCTATGAAATCTTAAAAACTTTCCGAAATTTAGAATAAAAAGCTTAATTTTCCCCCAAAAACAAATTAATAGTGGAAATCTACGTACACCTCGGCTAGTGAGGTCCTAATGAATTTTGGTGCGAAATTTGTTATTTGAGATACAAAACACAAATAGTAAGCATCAAGCTCCAATTTTGCAAATAAACTTTGATGGATGGTTCACAATTGAATGTGGAGCCTGACAAACAAAATCATCTTTATGTTATTGTTTATTCTTTGGGTTCCACATTCTGATGCCTGTTATAAAACCAGCTACATGTTTTTTTGCAAAGCTCCATAAACATATCAAAATGAAAAACCTGTTATCAAAATACAAAACGCAAAAAGCAAAATTTTGATGCCTCAAGGTATTTCTACTAACCTGTTATCAAGATAAAACCTGTGAGAACCAATCTCATTTGATTTAGGATCGCGAAATCTGCTACCAAAACTGACAACATAGCTCGAATGAAACCTTTCTCTCAAAATTCTAGGAGCATTGCCTGCATAAACAATGGCTAAGAAATTTTACACTTTCATAAGTTTAGAAATAAAAAGCTTAATTTTTCCCCGAAGAACAAAATAATAATGCAAAATTTAAGCACCTAAGATGTTGAGGTTTTCCTGAATTTTGATGCGAAATTTATTGTTTGAGATAAAAACACAAACAATGAGAACCAAGTTCCAATTTTGCAAATAAATTCTGATGGATTGTTCACAATTGAATATGGAGCTTGGCAAACAAAATCATCTTGAGGTTATTGTTGGTTTTTTGGGGTTACAAATTCTGATGCCTATTATAAAAAAACCACCTTATATCAAGATACATTTTTTTTGCAAAGCTCCAAAAAAACAGCAAAAGGAAAAACTTGTTATCAAGATACAAATGATCATACCTGTTATCAAGATAAAATTGTCTGTCATCCCAAGTCTCCAGTTTCTTGATAATTGCAATAAAAGTCATGTTCATACCTGTTAATGAAAAATATCCTTTCTCTGTGCAATTCAAACCATTTCTCTATGCACACACTACTTATTGATTTGCAATTACAACTGACATGGAACAGAAAAAAGAATGTGGTGAAAGCTCATACTTAAACATTTCCAGTTGCCTCTAACAAAACCTGCAAGCACAAAAAGGTCAGACCAGCAGAAAAATAAACACATGAAAACTCAAAAAAGGATAGAGCATCAGAAAAATAAACATATGAAAACTCAAAAAAGGAGATGCGCAACAAAAGGAAAAACATACTTGAAGTATCTATTGTCTTTCACATGTGTACACATTGATATTTGTATATTCACTCATAACTTGATTCTATAGAAAAGAATTTCTCTGCAAGTGAACATTAAGCATAAACTTAGCAAACTGACAACCGCTACTCTGCAACTGCAACGTAACTAATGTTTTGATCCAAATATCTTTCATTGGTGACAATTGCATGATCAATTTCCTAACATCTTTGTTTGTTCTTTGACTGACTACATCAAATATCTAACATGAAACTTTCTATAATGGAGTTCCATTTACAGATAAAATTTATGTTGTCAATATTTTGGCACGCATTCATTTTCATACAATAACCAAGCTCTGGTGACAATACGCTAGTTTGATTTAGCAACATCTACTTCATATCAAAATTTGTACTTTGTCACCATATACCAAGTTCCAAAAACTCAATTTAGTGCATTTGTCAATTATTTCCAATTTTGTCAACATAACTATTTCCAATTTAGTGCATTTGTCAGTTATTTCCAATGATGTTAAAATTTTAAGAATCTCAATCAAAGGTTATAGTCAGTCCAAAGACATGTTCTCGTAGCTCTAAAATAAAAGAAAACAAAATGAAAACGAAAAAGAAAAATCAAAAAGAAAACAACAACCCATGAATTCCTGAATTCCTGCATGGTAGTACTTTTTCTCCTTCTAAACTTAACTCTTGTAGTAACACATCTTTTGCCTAAATTAGTAAAAAGTATACCATTAATATGGAAAATGTTATATATAGAATTTCATTCTACCAATTGGCATATCATAATAACTATCCCATCATTATTGCAATAGACTTAAAAATTATACCATTAATATGGCATATGTTATATATAGAATTTTCTCCTTCTAAACTTAACTCTTCCAGTAACACCTCTTTTGCCTAAATTAGTAAAAATTATACCATTAATATGGCAAATGTTTTATTTAGAATTTTATTCTAGCCAATTGGCATATTATAATACCTATCCCATCATTATTGCAATAGACTTAAAAATTATACCATTATTATGGCAAATGTTATATATAGAATTTCATTATAGCCAATTGGCATATCATCATAACTATCCCATCATTATTGCAATAGACATAAAAATTATACGACTAATATGGAAAATGTTATATATAGAATTTTCTCCTTCTAAACTTAACTCTTCCAGTAAAATTAGTAAAAATTATACCATTAATATGGTAAATGTTATACATAGAATTTCATTCTAGGAAATTGGCTTATCATAATAACTATCCCATGATTATTGCAATAGACTTAAAAATTATACCATTAATATGACAAATGTTATATATAGAATTTCATTCTAGGCAATTGGCATATCATAATAACTATCCCATCATTATTGCAATAGACTTAAAAATTATACCATTAATATGGCAAATGTTATATATAGAATTTCATTCTAGTCAATTTTCATATCATAATAACTATCACATCATTATTGCAATAGACTTAAAAATTATCCCATTTATATGGCAAATGTTATGTATAGAATTTTCTCCTTCTAAACTTAACTCTTCTAGTAACACCTTTTTTGGCTAAATTAGTAAAAATTATACCATTAATATGGCAAAAGTTGTATGTAGAATTTCATTCTATGCAATTGGCATTTTCATAATAACTATCGCATCATTATTACAATAGACTTAATTATACCATTAATAGGACAAATGTTATATACCGAATTTCATTCTAGTAAATTGGCATATCATAATACATATCCCCATCATTATTGCAATAGACTTAAAAATTATACCATTAATATGGAAAATTTTATATATAGAATTTTCTCCTTCTAAACTTGACTCTTCCAGTAACACCTCTTTTCGCCTAAATTAGCAAAAATTATACCATTAATATGGCAAATGTTATATATAGAATTTCATTCTAGTCAATTGGCATTGGTTTGCACTATTGGATTATAAAACTAAGAAAGCCATTAAAGACAAAGAACAAAGAAATGCAGCTTCATAAAATTTTAGGTTGGTCATTAACAATTATAATAGTTTTGATATCTCAAGTCGCGCATAACAGTATAAATTTATCCTGGATTAAATTGGATCCATGAAACATTTGGGTGACAGCCAATCATTTTGGGCTCTTTTGTCTTCTTTATTGAAGCTCTCGCACAGTTCAAAAGTTTATATGCCTCACTCAAAAATTGTGCACCAATTGATTGTTATTTAACATCTAAATTACTTATAAGTTTTACGAAAACAGCTTCACAATGATGATAAAAAATTGCATACAGATTGATTGCAAACTTACACATCACATATTACACATGACCACTACAAAGAACTAAATGACCAACTGAAAAGCGAACTGAACCTATTCAATAAAAACCAATTAGTGTAAAAACAAATTTGTGTAAAGCTAACAAAAAATCAACTCGTGTAAAAACCAATCCATCTAAATCTAAATCACCAAAAGAAATTAACAGATTATGTAGTTCATTATCGATACTATAGCCATCACACAATCAGAGGGGAGTCAAGTGACATCTATAAATTCATCGAAGTCATCATATGCATATAGATTACTTGCAATAATTCATTGAAAGCAAAGTGTTCATAAGGTGACCTGTTATCTACTTATGTTAATTATAGGCTTAAAATTGCATTATGTACCATCCAAATAAATGAACCTTGCCAGTGTCATGATCTCCTTGCTAAATGATTGTTAACAAAAATCATGCAATCAGGCATTATGTTATCTTTCATGCAATCATGCAATATGTAAAATGAACAGTTTATATTAGGAATAGAACAAATATGGCCAATTCATTAGTGTTCTATCAGTATTGAAATAATGTGATGTTTTTGCACGATCATTTGGGGAATGAAGAGCGTGATTATCTGTCAACCATTTGGATGGTCAGCCTGGGATATATAACACATAATCGGATATTTAACAGAATCAAAATTAATGTTTGTATATAAATTAAAATGTATATGAACCAACTTCCATTGCATTAAATATTTAAATTGAGTCCTTATGTTATATATGTGCTTCTGTGCTCCTGTAATATTACATTACTATCAATATGAGGCATAAGACGGCCATATTTTGTATATATTTCAGTAGCTATGTGTTAAATTGATTTCTGAACCTTCAATTTTTCTAGTTGAGTCTTGCCCCATAGGAAGTGTAAAGTTGATATTTTTACCTAAAATAATTATACTTCTGATAAACAGCTTTCTCTCTAAACATCGATTGCAAAACATCATTGCAAAACAAATGAAATTTATGTACAGTAGAAGAATGATGGTTATTTCCTCATACAATCGAGAAAAGGATATGTAATCGAGAAAAGGATTAGAGCTTACCAATGATTACTGTAACTAAATGATAAATGCTGTGAACCTGCCAAGAATTTAAGACTCCTGATGAAAGGTTCAACTCCATAGGTCCAAAAGGCTGCAATTCAGTGTTGGAAAATGTTCCATTTTGAGAACATTTTGCAATATACATATAATCTGTTGGATTGTCCCAGTTTATATCAACCAATTCAAGAGATTCCCTGCTAAATTAGTTAAAGGCCGTCAAAATTTGAGGACTTTAAATGCAGAAATAACAGTTTCAGTTTACAAATATGGTCTCAATAAAATTTGGATAAACAATGTGCTCCCTAGGTGATATAATTTTTCCTGGTAGCAGAGATGATCCAAAATCTACAACCATAATCATATATTGAATTGAATGCTGGTATGCAAAAACTCATACAATCTAAAAAACTCAGAACCAATTTTGGCCTGAAGGAACATTCCCTTTGACTGAAAATAGATTTCTATCATATTAATTGCTCTCTACAACCCAAATCTTCTTGAAACTACTGAAATTTTAGTTTTCCACTTAAATGTATATCCCATATATTCAGCTAGTCACTTTTTTTAATCTACCAAAGAGTTCAAAGAAGTTGTTTTTTGTTGCTAGATGGTAATTACTTTGAATCAAAATAGAAAAAGAAAACATGGATACAAATTTTTCCAACAATTTGCTTTGAACCAAAAATGAATGAAGCAAGCATCCAAAAGCGAAGGGAAATTGGATGCAACATGATTTATGATGCATGCGAGTATAATCATAAGCAACATTACTACATCAGCATTTTTGTTCGACATAAACCAAGTTTTATAGTCCCCTATAACACACATCGTGACCCCACCCACCCATATGCAAACAGACCCAGTACGTTCTAGCAAATGGATAATGCATCCATTATCATTGAAAAAGATCAATCCCCACATTTTTGAAAGTGAGTTGTAATGCACATATTTTCATACGCAAATAAAGAATAGCACAAACACCATATACTCAACATTCTTCTACTATGGTAATTCATAAGAAACAAAAGATAGTTGAATGCTTTTCAATAGAAGGTACATACATCATTGAAGCCCCCAAATGGAATGAATACATGATCAAATGGATCTGTTGGATCAGATTGTTCAAATGAATCATGACCGACCTATTACATTGCACACACAAAAATAAAAGAAGCTTAATAACTGACACCAAAAAAACTCAAGCTTAAAAGAAATAAAATTGTGCATAAAATAATGCCAAAAACATAAAATAAGTAAAACTTAATGCATATTAAAATGATTCACAATTTAAATGCATATTGAGTATCATAACCGCTAAAAATATGCCTAAACTCGATATCATGAATATCCCACATAATATGTTCATGTGATGCGAGAAACCCTAAATTTCAGTCATTGTGCTTAGCTAGCGTAGAGTTCCAGAAACCAACAAAGCCAAGGGTAAGGCATACCAGTCCATGTGCATCTTCAGCTAAATCAAATGGCTGCAGTAGAGACATACAATCCCATTGTTGCACGCCTTAATTGGTAAGGAAATATACTAATGATCAATTCACTAATTTGTCGAGTTCTTATGCAATACATGGGTTAGTGTTAGCATGGTCATACTGCTTAATTGAAATTATAAGTTTAAGCAACATAATGAATTCAGTATGAAGATACGATGAATATCTAGCCATCATTGAGTAGAAATGCTGTCGCATTATAGATTATTGACAGAGGGTAAATCTAGCGGAACTTAAGACGTCGAGCCTGTGGATATATTGGAAGCACTTCGATCTTGTGAGTTCCTCTCCCTCCCGTATAAATTCCTAAACCACCTGCATATCTTGCCTGTTTGTTCAAATTTATATGCACTCATCAGGTGAACATCAATCCCAACCCATCCAAGGAGCAACTGGTTCGTTTGGTGCAACACCACTTCATATCTCAAGTAAACATAATCAATTTGTAATCCGACTGATGACTCATCTTCTGTTTAAACTTTTGTATCCCAAACACAACGAAATGTGTTTGCTTTTTGACACTTGCAAAAGCAATTGGATGAGAAGCAGGTGATAGTGGGTTTCATCCAGGCGGCAAAAATATTGAAGACCCTCTACTCTTAGTGAGAGGAACACTGCAGGAGGATTAAAACTAATGGCTAATGTATTCCTACATCAACAAATGCAAGAGTTGTAATTTCTGTATAGGACAACATAAATGGCCAAGTCCACTATATCAAAATCTCACTTGTATAAGGAAAATAGCCAAGTCTGTATTCTAAATCAAAAGATCCAAAACCTTTCATTTCCAAAATTTTTCGTTTTGAGGACAACATAAATGGAAAGAAATCAAACAAATCTACACAACGATTATCATAACTAAAGCACAATAGGTACATCATTATAGATTATCATTGAAATTTGATATGATAACACTATTACTCAAGCTCACCCGCATAAGCTCCCATCGTCTCAGTCCTCGACACCTCCTCAGCAAGCGCAAGCAACTCTTCTGCAAGCAACCATTTGTATCCTTCAAATAAAATGAAATAGATCAGTAGTTAGTTCTTCTGAATGAGCTAAGAAAGACTTTGCTGCTAATAATCTGTTCCAGGTTCTTAAAAATGTGTAATAGCATGACAATCTATTCTGGGTTCTTAAAAATGGGCTAATAATCAAGAAGTCAGTTCTTTGATAATCTGTGTGTAATAGCATGAACGTGCCACCTCTGCAGCTTCACCTTTTTAAGAATCTAGAACAGATTATCAAACAATTTTTAACAAAAATGCTTTGCATTAGAATAGGGTTCTTAATAAGCATGTAGTCAGTGCTTCTCCAAAAAATGTGTAATAGCATGATATAATAGCATGATAATCTGGTCCAGGTTCTTAAAAACATGCTAATAATCAAGTAGTCTTATGGGCTGTTGTAGTCAGTGCTTCTCCTTTTGTTCCCCCTGCGTGGATTCAGCTTTTGTAGAATGTGTACGTAAACCATTTTGCAGAGTAGTGATTGTAATACATCATTTTCTTGAGGGATATCCTTAGTTCTTAGGTTCAGGATGTGAATGATACAGAAGTAATCTTATGGCTGTTGCAAATCTGAGCATGCAACTGTACATGATAAAATCAATTAAAATTACTGTATGATAAAATCAAAACTTTAGACCAAGATGATAAAATCAAAACTTTAGACCAAAATTTAACCCAAATAGCAGCAACCAAGATGATAAAATCAAAACTTTAGACCAAATTTACTGAAAATTCCTCTTACAACTCAAAGAAACCCCATTTTCTACTTTTCCCCCCTGTTGGCGCCATTGACCCCCTCAACAGTGAAATTCCTCGCTGGCAAAATCAGCCTCTGCCATTGACCCCCTGTTGGCGCCATTTACTGAAAATCTGCCTCCGCCACCAAACAACATGAAGTTCTTCTTCTAGCTTCCTCTTCTGCCCCTTCCGCTGCTGAGCCATGGCCGATTCCTGATGCTGATGCTGCTGATCTCCCACCAAGGATGACGATGAGAGAGAGAGAGAGAGGAGATGGGGGAGCTGTCGCTGGCATGAATCTGTCGCTGGCTTCGTCCCCCCCTCTCTTCTTCTGGCTCAAATGTGTTTTCCCCCCCAAAGCTGATGTGTCCAAAAGATTTTTCCCCCACAAAGTTTTAACATATCAAATAAAAAGTTTTCCCCCCACAAAGTTTTAACATTTCAAATTTCAAAAGATTACTCAAATTACATAACCCCAATTTCTCATCTCCCAATTTCTCATTTCTCAAATACAAAATACAAAATGTATTAACCAACATACCCAATTACCCAAATTCTCTTATCCATTATCTCATAACCAATATCTCTTATCAAAAACTCTTATCCAAAAACCCATGATAACATCCCTGTTTTATAATATAGATATAGATATATATATATATATATATATATATATATATATATATATATCTATCTATTATACATTTGACAGCGATTTTTGAATTCTAGGGCTGACTAGGACAAGACAAAGAGTGGCTGAGATTCGATCTTGATAAATCAACGGTTGAGATGGGTTTTTGTAAAAAATTTGGGAGGGAAAAAATTGAAATTTTGTGGGGAATTGTGTTTAGGGAAAGACCAAAAAATGTGAACCTTATCTCTTCCCAAAAAAGCATCTCAGCTTTATATCTCTTTTCCCCAAAAAAAACTTTCCCGTGCCCCTTCTTCTCGCCTCTTCAGATCAAAACAGAAATAAAGGTTTCAGATCTGCGCATCCTTGAGAGCATCCAGGAGCATCCAAGTCACAAGTCACAATCGCCTTCAAAATCTCCTTCTTCGTCGGCCTCTCCCTCACCTCCCCCGGCCAGCGCAGCCTCGAGAACAACTCTGCCTGCAACGCCATCCCCGACTTATTTCTTGATGATTTGGATTTATGCAGTTGGGAGAGCGTCAAAGAATCAGGCCGAGGAAGCAATCGAAGCAATCAAGTCTTTGAGGCATCGGTGTTTGGATCAATCCTTCTTCTTTCTTATCGATTTTCTATTTTTTAAATTTTTTTCTTGAAGTTTTTCAATGAATACCGCAGCTGCTGAGGCATAAACTGCAGCTGATTCAACAAGGGCTTGCTTTCAATAGGAAAAGAACCAAGACCACTCGGTCTCAAGGGAAGAAGTTTCAAGTCTCTGTCGAGCAAGAAGCAACGAGATTAGGGTGGTCTTTGATGTGGGTTTTATCATACTCACAACGAGATTAGGGTGGTCTTTGATGTGGTCTTTGATGTGGGTCTTTGATGTCGAGCAAGAAGCAACGAGATTTGTTATTTCCGCATACTCCTTTTCTTGCCTCAAGAAATCATTAATATGGGTTTTATCATATATATTCTTTCTGATATTTGCTGGGAAAAAAATTTCGGCTTCAGGGTAATTTAGGGTGGTCTTTGATGCAAAAGGAGAAGTACACAAAAGCAGAGGATGCGTACAAGAAAGCACATGTCGTCGGACCCTCAAGCAAGGGAGGATCGCGCAGGCTAGAGAGACCCTCAAGCAGGTGAGGCCCACCATTGTCAACGGCCTTAGAGGTGCCGACTCCCACCTCTGCAACCTCCTGATCCGGTAAGTGCCCGTGCTCTTTGCTCTTCTATCTCCCATTCGGAACCCCCTGAGCCCCCACACAGATCTCCATCCGTTGATAAGAATGTCATCTTGCCTCCTCCATATTATCAGATGCTAACAATGCCATCTCAAAGCACCCGCACATGGCAGCTATCTTTGGAAGAAGACGGGCTATCAGAGAGTACGACCCGTTAACGGACCTTGAAGTTGCGGAGGCCCTGGAGTGTATCTGCGAGGTGGGGCCCTGTGGCGAGTTGTCCCTCTTCACCCACCCCCTCGGCGACCCCTTGTGCCGCGTCTGCCACTCCCCAGCCTCCCTCATGCTGGTCATTCCTACCACTTTCATATTCCACCCTATCTCTCTATTGCCGTTGTGTTTAAAAAAATTAAATTATTTTATTTTTTTGCATTGCAGGTTGCAGAAACTTGTGGGTCATCAAAGCAGATGGTGGCCCTCATCCGCGGCTGCATCAAAACCATTACCTGCAGAACCAAGAAGCCTCACCGTACCCCCTCTGGATCGGGAGGGAGGAGGAATGAGTCCTAACACCTCGGCCTCCGTCACTCCGGCCCGCGGCATCTCCCCCTCGAAGCCCGACTCGTCGGTGTAAGAGATGGGGCAATATAGCTCCATCAGTTCATCTCCCTCATGAAGCTCTGGTTGTTTTTACAGGGTATGAGGCTATAATACCAATGTTTTTATTAATGGGTATTAGGTGGACTCTATGTTTGTGGGGGTTTTTTTGTTGTTGTTTGACAGTAAGCATATTTTAGCTCTGTACCTACAGCTGCCTACAAATGCCTCTGGGTGGATGATGGCAAGGGGAGATGATGATGGCATGAGAGGTAAATTAAGCAAGGGGGGAGATTAGATCATTAGTAGCTATGGTGTATATAGATCCCTAGAATAGAAAAAAAGGAATTGAAATGACAAATTAAATCATATCATCTCCCAATTTGGCAAAGAAATTCACATACACCCCTATGAGTAGGGGTGTATATAGATCTGTCCTTTGTATATTGGACTTGCAAATTCCTTAGTGTTTTTCAGATGAGTCTGGGGATTGGTATTTTAATGTTTTTGGTTCTTTCATCATACTTAGCCAAGTCTAGATACGACATGGAACGACCCATTTCCAACCCAAATCATTGGCAAACCAGGTAGCTCACAAGCTAGGTCATAGATTATTCATCATGACACTTATGGGGTGCACAGATTAGCGAGAATCAACATTTATAATATATGAACATCACTGTTTTGCATGTCAAATGTTTCACTCATCAAGCTACCAGCAAAACAAAGCTCCAACTCATAATAGTGGTGCAGGATTTCTGTGTAGCCATATTTTTTGTCAAGACCTTTATCTATCAAATAGTTCATCTGGAGTAACACTCTTGGGAAAACTGCATACCCGGATATTGGAAGTTCAGTAGAGAAATAACAATGATAAAAGATCTGATGACAGCTGATTGAAAAAGTTGCAGTAATAACATAAGGGATATCCTACAAACTGGTTCTTTTAATAGTGTTGTTTTCAGTACGTGGAAATAATCAAAATAAACACAAAGAGAAAACACAATAATCAAGCAACGACACACGAGACTTGGTTTCGCAGTTCGGTGCGCACACCTACATCTGCGGGGCCACGCCCAGAAAAATAGAATACTCCACTATAATAATTAGAGAATACAAACTCTAATAATCACGCTTCTCTAAGGAAGAACACCCTCCCCCTTAATACAAACCGTGAGGGGTGATCGCAATCAACCCCGTGAAGTATTCTTGGCAAGCTCCCCTTGCCAGCAAGCTCCCCTTGCACAACCGACTAGATCAACTCCCTTGATCCTATGTGTGTAGCCGTCAGCCTCCTCCCGGAGTTCTTCAAAAAACTTTCGTCAAAAGTCGTCACCCTAGCCGCCAATCTCAGCAACCTTAATAACACCTCTCCCCCTCAAATCGTGGAGTAGTTAAGGAAGATAGCTCAATTAAATCTGAGACGATTGGGCGCCCACAATTAACGGAACCAGCTAGGAAATAATTCCGTCACATCTTCTAAAGATAGCAACAATAATAAGTGGGCGAGATTCTCTCCAACCGAATCAATAATAATAACGAGAGAGTAAAGCTGCTAAATATATCTCCAGCAATTCTTCAATCACAGCAACCCATACCAGAATACCTAAAAGAGATAACCGGAGATCTGAAGTAATCCACCTTTGATAACCGCTGAAGTGCGCCAATCAATTCCAGGCTTCTGACACAGCATGTTGTACATAATGTTGTATAATAACGTTCAACATAATATACAACATGTCCAATAAATAGGTTCTTTCATACCTCGGTTGTGGATCGATACTTTCATTCACCTCCGTCAGCAAATCTAATGCATACCTGCATTCAACCGAGTATCTGGAGAAGATCTAAACAATAATGCGAGATCTGAAAACATTCATACATAGAATCTTCAACCGCACATATCTTCAACCGCACATATCATTCAGTTATGAAACCAACCAAATTTTGTAACCACTATATCCGGATAAATAACTTCCTCTTAAATGCTAAATATCCACCAAGATTTTCGGGATCACTTTGGGTAAGGAATCCCATATTCAAGGAACCACCGAATCTATTTCGGGTAAAAAGATTAAAACAAATCTCATGCGGATATTTTGCCCATAGAATAAGGATCTATTTCTGATAAATAAAACCAATAAATCTCAGCAAATATTTCCTTCCATCAATTTAGAAACAACCCAGATTCCCAAAAATTCTCAACAAATCTCCATCATTTAAGGAACTAATTCGGGTAAGAAGGAGTATAAAAATCCCACCAATATCTGGAATCAATCAAATCAGGAACCTCCGATATTCTAGGCTACAAATCAGATCTGAGATACCAAACATCGTTTCTGTATACGAACAATTATTCTAGATCCCGTGTTCAACAAAATGTTCAACATTTTGTTCAACAATTTGCTCAAACAGCTCAAAAACAATACAGATTCCACAAACTGAGCTCTCCAGATATAGTGCCACTAATGCCAACAAATATCGTTTCTGTATACGAACAATTATTCTAGATCCCGTGTTCAACAAAATGTTCAACATTTTGTTCAACAATTTGCTCAAACAGCTCAAAAACAATACAGATTCCACAAACTGAGCTCTCCAGATATAGTGCCACTAATGCCAACAAATATCAACAGAAATTCAACCCTAACAATCTCCCCCTTTGGCATTATGTGGCACAACCCAAAGCAGGCACCAACCAAGCACACATTCTCCCCCTTTGAGCCACAATAATCCAAACCACATTCTCCCCCTTACTAGAACAACCCAAGCATAGATCATCTCAGAAGAGTCAGCCAAGAATCAGAAAAAGTATGTCCTCATGACTCTAATACATTTCAGCTAGCCTCATGTCTTAAAAAAAATTATTCTCCCCCTTTCAGACTCTCTTATTTTGAAAAAAAAATCCTCAGGCGCAGCGGAAAAAGGGGGAAGAACAAATACCGCACATCTGACAGTAGGGCGACGAATGAAATGATGTCCAGGGTAGAAGTCGAGCTCTGAGGGGCCGAAAAGTAGTTGGAGAATTGAAAACATCGACGGTGTTGACAGAAGATACATGCGAAGATCCATTGACACCGGCGGAGGAAGAGCAATGAGGAGAACGGCGAGATAGCACTCTAATGATTCTGGAGGAAGATTCATGAGACTTTGGCACAGATTGCTCACAGTGATTATCGAGGGGAGATGTCGAGTCTACTGTCATAACATCTGCAGCAACATTGTCCTGTGTTGTATCTAATGTTACAACATTAGTCACAACATGAAGAGTTTTCTCTGAGAATGTAGTGTTCTTGCTGTACAATTCAGACTTTCTGACCCATTGCTTCTTCATCTTCATATCAGGGTGTCTAACATTTCTTCCTTCTGACCAATGTCGCATGCGGCTGAAGCAATTTCTCTCAGTATGGCCTTTGATCTTGCAGTAACTGCACACAGAACGACCACCTTTTATGCCTCTAATCTGCCTCTTCTTTTGATCATGGCCATTGTGTTGACCCATTCTTTCAAGTTCTTTGGTAACTTGATTTCTTCTTTCAGCAGACACATTATAAAAAGCTCCTCTATTGAATCCCACTCCGGTGCGATCTCCAGAAATCTTCCCCATGTTTAAGATATCATCCAGCTTTGCTTTTCCAGAATTCCATTTCTCCAATGTGCATTCAGCTTTCTCTGCCCTGAGAAGAACATTTCTGAAGTTTCTTTCCAATTCTCTATAGTTTCCCTCAGCTTTCAGACATCCGATTTTGACCTCCTCCTTCTCTTTCTTCAGTCTATCATTCTCCTCCTTCAGGACTTTGTTGATATTGCAGATATGCATCCATTTCTCAAACATCATCTGGTATGCTTTTCGGATATCATTGTTACTAACTTCCTCATCGCTGTCAGCTTCAGAATCTGATTCGATTGTAGATGTTGTACATGATGTTGAACATAATGTTGCAACATTCTGTCTGACATTTGCAGTTTTGTTCTCTAATGTTGTACTGGCTGTTGCAACATTAAGTCCAACACAGCTAGGAGTGTACCCATCAGATTGATCATCAAGAATAGCCGGAAAAGCCACATAGTTGCTGGTGTTGTCCTCATTTCCAGAACTTCCTTCTGAATCTTCATCACTCCAGGTACTAGCTAATGATTTCCCCTTTTTCTTCTTGAGGGTATTAGCACATTCGGCCTGTATATGACCGAAACCTTCGCACTCCCTGCATTGTATTCCTTTACCCTTACTCTTTGGCTCATACCTCTGTGCGGGATGACTGATTGTCTTTCCAGCTGTAGGAAGATACGGTCTTGATTCCTTGTTGGCAGATCTGTAATTCTGTCCCTTGTTACTTATCTTCCTCATCATTCTGTTGAGATTCTTAGTCAGCAGATCAATGTCATCATCAATATCCGAGTCATTTTCAGACTTAGATGTTTTAATGACTTCAACCTTTAAAGCCACCCCTTTATCCCTGTGGTTCGGCTTCAGATTCATTTCATAGGTTTGAAGAGATCCCATGAGTTCATCCAATCTCAAGGTGGATGTGTTCCTCACTTCTTCAATGGCCGCAATCTTCGCAGAGAACTTATCGGGTAGGGATCTCAAAGTTTTTTCAACCAACTTCTTTTGAGAGTACTTCTTCCCCAATTGAAATGCCTGATTAGATATATCACGTAGTCTCCCATTGAACTCAGCCACAGTCTCATCATCATTCATCCTGAGATTTTCAAATTGAGATGCGAGCATTTGAAGTTTAGATGCTCTTACCGTACTGGTGCCTTCATGAATATTCTGCAGTATATCCCACGCTTCCTTTGCATGCTCACACGTAGAGATTAATTTGAATTGCTCTTCGTCGACAGCGGAAAAAATAGCGTTAATTGCTTTAGAATTGCACAAGGCCGCATGTTCTTCAACCCGACTCCAGTCTCTTGCCGACTTGAGGTGTTCTTCGCCATCTTCGTCGATTTCGGTTGGTGGTGTCCATCCTTCACTGACGGCGATCCAGGCCTTCTCATCAATGGACTTAATGAATACACGCATCCGAGACTTCCAGTAAGTGTAATTTGTACCAATGAGCAATGGAGGACGAACAACGGAGGCACCTTCTCGTGTAGCCATGATTCACGTACTGAAATTCAAGATCACACCTTCTTTGAAAAACAAAGATACACAGGTGACCTGCTTTGATACCAATTGTTGTTTTCAGTACGTGGAAATAATCAAAATAAACACAAAGAGAAAACACAATAATCAAGCAACGACACACGAGACTTGGTTTCGCAGTTCGGTGCGCACACCTACATCTGCGGGGCCACGCCCAGAAAAATAGAATACTCCACTATAATAATTAGAGAATACAAACTCTAATAATCACGCTTCTCTAAGGAAGAACACCCTCCCCCTTAATACAAACCGTGAGGGGTGATCGCAATCAACCCCGTGAAGTATTCTTGGCAAGCTCCCCTTGCCAGCAAGCTCCCCTTGCACAACCGACTAGATCAACTCCCTTGATCCTATGTGTGTAGCCGTCGGCCTCCTCCCGGAGTTCTTCAAAAAACTTTCGTCAAAAGTCGTCACCCTAGCCGCCAATCTCAGCAACCTTAATAACACCTCTCCCCCTCAAATCGTGGAGTAGTTAAGGAAGATAGCTCAATTAAATCTGAGACGATTGGGCGCCCACAATTAACGGAACCAGCTAGGAAATAATTCCGTCACATCTTCTAAAGATAGCAACAATAATAAGTGGGCGAGATTCTCTCCAACCGAATCAATAATAATAACGAGAGAGTAAAGCTGCTAAATATATCTCCAGCAATTCTTCAATCACAGCAACCCATACCAGAATACCTAAAAGAGATAACCGGAGATCTGAAGTAATCCACCTTTGATAACCGCTGAAGTGCGCCAATCAATTCCAGGCTTCTGACACAGCATGTTGTACATAATGTTGTATAATAACGTTCAACATAATATACAACATGTCCAATAAATAGGTTCTTTCATACCTCGGTTGTGGATCGATACTTTCATTCACCTCCGTCAGCAAATCTAATGCATACCTGCATTCAACCGAGTATCTGGAGAAGATCTAAACAATAATGCGAGATCTGAAAACATTCATACATAGAATCTTCAACCGCACATATCTTCAACCGCACATATCATTCAGTTATGAAACCAACCAAATTTTGTAACCACTATATCCGGATAAATAACTTCCTCTTAAATGCTAAATATCCACCAAGATTTTCGGGATCACTTTGGGTAAGGAATCCCATATTCAAGGAACCACCGAATCTATTTCGGGTAAAAAGATTAAAACAAATCTCATGCGGATATTTTGCCCATAGAATAAGGATCTATTTCTGATAAATAAAACCAATAAATCTCAGCAAATATTTCCTTCCATCAATTTAGAAACAACCCAGATTCCCAAAAATTCTCAACAAATCTCCATCATTTAAGGAACTAATTCGGGTAAGAAGGAGTATAAAAATCCCACCAATATCTGGAATCAATCAAATCAGGAACCTCCGATATTCTAGGCTACAAATCAGATCTGAGATACCAAACATCGTTTCTGTATACGAACAATTATTCTAGATCCCGTGTTCAACAAAATGTTCAACATTTTGTTCAACAATTTGCTCAAACAGCTCAAAAACAATACAGATTCCACAAACTGAGCTCTCCAGATATAGTGCCACTAATGCCAACAAATATCAACAGAAATTCAACCCTAACAAATAGACTCCACAACAACTGGAGACAACAATCTGAGTTTGTCCGGATATATTTTCCTTGATGGATTCTATCTTATCAGAGAAGCCAAAGCCTACCAGGCTTTTCAGGTTATCAAGAACCTATTATAAATGAAAAGTATTATTAGCTATGGAAAAAAAGCTAAGAAAAACTTCAAGAAATACTTTTAAACATCAGGATAAACACAAGTCTGCCGTCGCCGGTCCAACCCGTCATCGTCAGTCCAACCCACCGTCGCTGCCGCCTCCCTTGCAGGCATCCAAAACCCTAATCACCCCCTCATATGCCTGGAACCATCACAGTTTCCATCAAGCTTCACCTTTGTCGACAACGATGTTGCCTCCGACGATGGTAGCCCCTCGAGGACCTCAACCGAAGACTCACCGCATTAAGACTAACATGAAGAACTTCAATTTAGCGGAGGGTGGAGTTCGAAGGAGGAAATTCATTGTGCCCCAGCATTTGCCAAGTCTTCGATGGATCTCGGCGGGGAGGACTTGCACGTGCCCTTTGCTCCGACTCCATCGATGGTGGCTTCCCCGATTCGTTATAGTTGATTTAACAATTTCTTTGTGTCGATATGCTGTTTTTATGGGTAAAAAGTTGTGTGAATAAATAATGTTGCAATTTTGTTGTTACTTTTAATTGTGGGGGGTTGTATGATGTAAATGATTTACCTGCATATTTGGTGGGGGTATATACGATGGAAATATTTGTGTTCATTGTTTGACGAGGGTTTATACGATGGAAATGATCTATATTACATTTGACAACTGTTTTTGAATTCTAGGGCTGACTAGGACATGACAAAGAGTGACTGGGATTTGATCATGGTAAATCAATGGTTGAGATTGGATTTTGGGAAAAATTTAGGTGGAAAACTTAATTTTTGGGGGGAAAAGTGTCTTGGGAACCAAAACTTTGAAATTAATTATGTCTTGGGAAAGACTGTGGAGAAGCATAATCCATTAAATTAAACAAAGAATAATCAAATCTAAAGTCTCACCGTCTTTCAAAATTTTATAATTATTTTTATCGGTTCCCGCTCCAAAGGCGCCCGCGTCCACTAAATTTTTTTACGCTAATTTATTGTTTCGCGCCAAAGGCGCCCGCGAGGAATTTGTCGCTAATTTTTTTACACCAATTTGTTGTTCCGCGCTGAAGGCGTCCGCGCCAAATTTGTTGTTCCACGCCGAAGGCACCCGCACGTTGTTCTGCACCGAATTTGTTCTTCCGTGCCGCTAAAATTTTTACGCTAATTTGTTGTTCCATGTCGAAGGCGCCCGCATGTTATTCTGCGCCGAATTTGTTGTTCCCGCAAAATTTTTTTACGCTAATTTGTTATTCAGCTTCGAAGGCCCCCGCGCAGAATTTGTTGTTCGATGTCGAATTGCCGAAGGCACCCGCGCCGAATTTTTTGTTCCATACAGAATTTGTTGTTCAACGCCGAATTGCCGAAGACAACCGCACCGATTTTGTTGTCCTATGCTGAATATGTTGTTCCGCGCCGAAGGTGCCCGTGCCGAATTTGTTTTTCTGCGTCGAAGGCACCCACACCGCTAAATATTTTTATGCTAAGTTTTTTAAATTTTGGCTGCGGAAATAATTTTTTGGGGAACAAAGATTTCGCGGGAGAAAATCTTAAATGAACCGTGCCTGCGGGCACGGGTTATGACTAGTATATATATATAACACTAAGTTTTAATATTATAATAAGTTGGTTAGTATATATACACTATTATCAGTAAGTTATATTTTGATGTTAATATGTAATGTTAGTACCTTCTGTACGTTAGTATTAATATATTAATATATATATATATATATATATATATATATATATATATATATATATATATATATATATATATATATATATCTATCTATCTATTATACATTTGACAGCGATTTTTGAATTCTAGGGCTGACTAGGACAAGACAAAGAGTGGCTGAGATTCGATCTTGATAAATCAACGGTTGAGATGGGTTTTTGTAAAAAATTTGGGAGGGAAAAAATTGAAATTTTGTGGGGAATTTTGTTTAGGGAAAGACCAAAAAATGTGAACCTTATCTCTTCCTAAAAAAGCATCTCAGATTTATATCTCTTTTCCCCAAAAAAAACTTTCCCGTGCCCCTTCTTCTCGCCTCTTCAGATCAAAACAGAAATAAAGGTTTCAGATCTGCGCAGCCTCGAGAGCATCCAGGAGCATCCAAGTCACAAGTCACAATCGCCTTCAAAATTGCCTTCTTCGTCAGCCTCTCCCTCACCTCCCCCGGCCAGCGCAGCCTCGAGAACAACTCCGCCTGCAACACCATCCCCGACTTATTTCTTGATGATTTGGATTTATGCAGTTGGGAGAGCGTCAAAGAATCAGGCCGAGGAAGCAATCGAAGCCATCAAGTCTTTGAGGCATCGGTGTTTGGATCAATCCTTCTTCTTTCTTATCGATTTTCTATTTTTTAAATTTTTTTCTTGAAGTTTTTCAATGAATACCGCAGCTGCTGAGGCATAAACTGCAGCTGATTCAACAAGGGCTTGCTTTCAATAGGAAAAGAACCAAGACCACTCGGTCTCAAGGGAAGAAGTTTCAAGTCTCTGTCGAGCAAGAAGCAACGAGATTAGGGTGGTCTTTGATGTGGGTTTTATCATACTCACAACGAGATTAGGGTGGTCTTTGATGTGGTCTTTGATGTGGGTCTTTGATGTCGAGCAAGAAGCAACGAGATTTGTTATTTTCACATACTCCTTTTCTTGCCTCAAGAAATCATTAATGTGGGTTTTATCATATATATTCTTTCTGATATTTACTGGGAAAAACAATTTCAGCTTCAGGGTAATTTAGGGTGGTCTTTGATGCAAAAGGAGAAGTACACAAAAGCAGAGGATGCGTACAAGAAAGCATATGTCGTCGGACCCTCAAGCAAGGGAGGATCGCGCAGGCTAGAGAGACCCTCAAGCAGGTGAGGCCCACCATTGTCAACGTCCTTAGAGGCGCCGACTCCCACCTCTGCAACCTCCTGATCCGGTAAGTGACCGTGCTCTTTGCTCTTCTATCTCCCATTCGGAACCCCCTGAGCCCCCACACAGATCTCCATCCGTTGATAAGAATGTCATCTTGCCTCCTCCATATTATCAGATGCTAACAATGCCATCTCAAAGCACCCGCACATGGCAGCTATCTTTGGAAGAAGACGGGCTATCAGAGAGTACGACCCGTTAACGGACCTCGAAGTTGCGGAGGCCCTGGAGCGTATCTGCGAGGTGGGGCCCTGTGGCGAGTTGTCCCTCTTCACCCACCCCCTCGGCGACCCCTTGTGCCGCGTCTGCCACTCCCCAGCCTCCCTCATGCTGGTCATTCCTACCACTTTCATATTCCACCCTATCTCTCTATTGCCGTTGTGTTTAAAAAAATTAAATTAATTTATTTTTTTGCATTGCAGGTTGCAGAAACTTGTGGGCCATCAAAGCAAATGGTGGGCCTCATCCGCGGCTGCATCAAAACCGTTACCTGCAGAACCAAGAAGCCTCACTGCACCCCCTCTGGATCGGGAGGGAGGAGGAATGAGTCCTAACACCTCGGCCTCCGTCACTCCGGCCCGCGGCATCTCCCCCTCGAAGCCCGACTCATCGGTGTAAGAGATGGGGCAATATAGCTCCATCAGTTCATCTCCCTCATGAAGCTCTGGTTGTTTTTACAGGGTATGAGGCTATAATACCAATGTTTTTATTAATGGGTATTAGGTGGACTCTATGTTTGTGGGGGTTTTTTTGTTGTTGTTTGACAGTAAGCATATTTTAGCTCTGTACCTACAGCTGCCTACAAATGCCTCTGGGTGGATGATGGCAAGGGGAGATGATGATGGCATGAGAGGTAAATTAAGCAAGGGGAGATTAGATCATTAGTAGCTATGGTGTATATAGATCCCTAGAATAGAAAAAAAGGAATTGAAATGACAAATTAAATCATATCATCTCCCAATTTGGCAAAGAAATTCACATACACCCCTATGAGTAGGGGTGTATATAGATCTGTCCTTTGTATATTGGACTTGCAAATTCCTTAGTGTTTTTCAGAGGAGTCTGGGGATTGGTATTTTAATGTTTTTGGTTCTTTCATCATACTTAGCCAAGTCTAGATACGACATGGAACGACCCATTTCCAACCCAAATCATTGGCAAACCAGGTAGCTCACAAGCTAGGTCATAGATTATTCATCATGACACTTATGGGGTGCACAGATTAGCGAGAATCAACATTTATAATATATGAACATCACTGTTTTGAATGTCAAATGTTTCACTCATCAAACTACCAGCAAAACAAAGCTCCAACTCATAATAGTGGTGCAGGATTTCTGTGTAGCCATATTTTTTGTCAAGACCTTTATCTATCAAATAGTTCATCTGGAGTAACACTCTTGGGAAAACTGCATACCCGGATATTGGAAGTTCAGTAGAGAAATAACAATGATAAAAGATCTGATGACAGCTGATTGAAAAAAGTTGCAGCAATAACATAAGGGATATCCTACAAACTGGTTCTTTTAATAGACTCCACAATAACTGTATGCATACTATATGTGAGTTAGTATTAATATGTTAGCTAAGTTTAATTACTGTATGCTGCATTGAAACAAATATATGTTGCATTGAAACAGTATATATACGTATATATTTATGAGTTAAATTCATTTAGCCTAACAATGAAAATCTAATGACGCAGATTAAACACGCCTCTCGTTGCGATCACCTGGTCAACATAATCGTCTCAATCAGGCAAGTGTGCATTTCCATACATGTCCTTAAATGTTGTTCATTTAATCGCTTTTCGCACATAGTTAATCTCTGGACGATTTAACCATGAAATGTTGCACACGAATATTGCCATTTGATACAATGACACCTAAACCCTAATTTTGTATTTTACGAAGTGCCAAATAAGAACTTGTGTGCGTGTGGACACTTTAACAAAGTGACTGATAACATTTCATAAATTGCAAACTGTTGGACATGTAAACATCTTGAATCACTTGAAATGATCATGACAATCTTGCAGGTCGTTTTCGCTAACTTGTGGGGGCGGTTTGGCTAATCACAGATATTGCATGCCAAGATTTGGCTATTCCCGTGGGCCGGTTTGGCTAGTCTGGCTCGTGTCCAGTATTACAACTTATGATGGCCGATTTGGCTAGTCTGGCTCATTTCCAGTATTACAACTTATGATGGCCGGTTTGCCTGATTCTGGCTCATGTTCCAGAAAGTACACGTGGGTCGGGTTGGGTTCGCGAGCACTAGCCGGTAGTAAAAGGGTCACCTTACGTGAACCTTAGACACGCACTTGAACACACTATTGAACAGATTGAAATGCTATATCGAACATGTTTTAACTTATATAATTACTGTTGTTTCCTTTTAAATAGACTGCCATGTTTTAACTGTTAAATAGAAATGCTATGTTTCCACTTAAAACAGAACTGTTACTTTTCCCATTTAAATAGAACTGATATGCTAAACTGCTTAGAACTTGTAACTCCCCATTTATTCATAGATGTTTAAATTGTCATGAATTGCTTTTGAAAACCTTGCCAAGGGTCAATTCTACTAACATTTTATATCTTGCTGAGCGACCCTCGCTGACGTATATTTCCTTGTTTTCTATCTCGTAAAATATATGTCAGGTTTGAGACAGAGGAGTTCACTTTGAGATTGGGCAGGCTGACTAGGCGTACCCAGACGCTGAGATCCACTGCTGAGGAATGGCGTGCTTTCGCATCACCGCGAATAGAATTAATATTCATCGTTGTAATCTCATTCCATGTAACTTCTTTGATGTAACTGTTTCTAATGGCCATGTTAGGCATATTTGTGTACATGTAATTCTGGACATTGACTTTGTAATAATGATGATCTGTATTGTTCTGAGTTTGCATGCAAGTTCCTGCGATTGGTTTAATCACAGACGTTTATTAGGCTTGAGCATCATCGCTTCAGCCCATGCAGACCCAATCGCGTCCTTGCTTCCAAGTATAATGGAAAGCGGGGCATGATAGGTTTTAATGGTGGCCCATGCAGGTCTTGCATTCTGCGAAATACTCGAAACAATATGGATGTAATTATTAGCCAGATCGTCTAGATAAATCTTGTATGCAAATGTTTACCTTGTTTTTCTTGCAGCATGTCAGGGAGACACAATACTAGGAATGGGAATGGAGCTAACGAAGCTGCCGACATCAATAAACCCCTCAGAGTCATGAGAGGAATGTTGGAGATCCAGCAACAGCTGATTTAGCAGGGTCATCAACCTCCTCAAATCGCACCACCACCCCCTCGAGCTAAACCCGGAGTTAAGCAATTCCACGAGCTGCAACCCAAGAGCTTCTCTAGGAAGGAAGGACCTCTAGATGCTGAAGAATGGGCCCAATGGACCAAAGATAAGCTGAGTGCACATATCCCTCAGGCAGGATGGGTCGATGTCGTGAAGCTCCAGTTGACCGATAACGCTAGGAGCTGGTGGCAACTGGAAGAAAGACGTTTGGTCAAGCCTATCTCTTGGGGCATGTTTCAGGAATGGTTCAACGCCAAGTATTTTCCGAAGATAGCCAAACGAGAACTTCAGCAGCGCTTCATAAATTTGGTCCAATGAGATATGACTGTTGATGAGTATGAGGCCGAGTTTGCTATGCTCAGCCGTTTTGCACCACATATGGTCGAGGATCCATAAGATTGTGCATTTCAGTTTCGCCAAGGCCTGAATCCCAAAGTTCAAGCCTCGATGACCTCGGTAAAACTCACGACCCTTCAGGACGTTTTGGATGCTGCATAGAGCCATGAAGTTGGGCGAGACTTCAAGTGGGACCTCAAGCTGGAGGAAGTAAGCATCCATTAGAGCCGCCAAGAAATGATCTCCGTCCAACCCAGACCACCAACTTCAAAAGGCCTGCAACTCTAGCCGACTCCAAATATACAATAGTGTGTCACCATTGTAACCGACTGGGGCACGTCAAGAAGGATTATCGTGTACTGTTGAACCAGTGTTTAGTATGCAGGGCACCTGATCACACTATAAGGAACTGCCCTCGTCACACTAACAATCCAGCGACACAATCCATGGTAGCATTAGGATCAATGCAACAGGGACCTCCTCTGGCCCCTCAGCGTCATGTTCTCTAACATGCCAAGCCCGAACACTGTCGGCACCAAACTTTCTCTATGGTCGCCGAGGAAGTTAGGGACGACAAGCCAGTGACTGATGATGATATATAAACATGTCCTATCATCGCATTTGATGATTAGTATCATGAATGCATCTATCTTTGCCTTGTGATCTTTTCCTAGGTGTTGTTTTGATGGTAGTTGTTTCAATGTTAGATCCTTTCAATTTTGAAGTTTTCATTCCTCCATATGCCTCTTGCTTCTTGATGTTGTGATATCGCTTTATGCTTCGTCTATCATGTGCTTCCTTGCTTCTTATCCAACTTAAGAAATTTCGAGGGTGGAATTTTTCTTAAGGTGGATAGAATGTAACGGCCGCTTCCTGTCGTACGTATTTTCATATGTATTTTATTTTACGCATCGTATTGTGTGTATTTTTGCGCTTTGATTTTTATTATATTTTCCTTAGCTCAGACTCGTGATCGGACCCCGTAAACACGATCCTCTCGATGGCACGATCGTTTCGGCATTTTCCATATAACTTTTGGGCAATGCCGAGTCGAGGGGCAAAAAATTATTGTAAAAATCTAATATACTAGTTTATATCAATACCTTTGAATGTAATTTAAAATTTAAATCAAACTTTTTAACAAATCTGTCTCTTTTTATAACTAACCATAATTCTTTTATAAAAATCAAATCATCTAACTATTAAAAAACTTTTTGAATGTAAATTTTTAAAACAAACTTTTAAACTATATTATCCTAACTAACTATCCAACCCCGCTTTCCACCACCTGCATGCAGTTAGTTCCCATGCACGCACGACGTGTGCATGGAGATCACCCTCCCTCACGTATCACAACCGCCCGTCTTCTTCTTCTTCTTCTTCTTCTTCTTCTTCCCCCCTTCTTAAACCCACCTCCTCATCGAACTGAAAACATCTCGCAACCCCCGCTCATTTTCTACTTCTCCTCTCCTTCGTCGTCTTCAAAAACCCTAAGGCACATTGCCTCCCTCACTCAGCCTCTCCCCCGAACCACCTCTCCGACCTCTCCCTCACCTCCGATGACCTCACGTCACCTCCCCGCCGTTTGCCTCCCTTAGGCACGTCTGAGTCCTCTACCCCAAACTCGTGGCCACTCCACCTACAAACCCCTCGACCCCGACCCCCTCCTTCCACGACTTCATAGCCTCGCCGCCGACCACCAACAGCCCGTGCAACCTGCCACTTCACCTCGACAATACCCCTCAACCTTACCACCACCACCTCCACGACGACAACTTCGAACACCTCTCCGCCCGTCCTCGCCCCATATCTCACGCAAACAACCCCACAACAAACCCACGAGCAACGCCAAACCTGTACCGTTCTCCACCTCCCTCTGACTTCCTCCGAAATCCCTATACCACGCCACTGTTCCTCCCTCGTGCTCCACCCCATCAGCAGCATACAACCCCGAGCCCCGTCCACCTCTTACTCCCTCCGACACCCAAACTCTCCTCTAGCACCGCACCGTTCCCTTCTCTCTCCAACCTCCGACGGACGAACCCATCCCTCCACCATCAATTCACCTTCCTTCCACCGTCGACAACGCACGACCCCCTTACACTTCGTTAACCCAAGCTCCCCCTCTTTGACACAACCACAACACCTCACCCTCTCTAACCGCCCCCTTCCCGGTGCCACACTCCCCCACCCCTTTGGTGAAACCCCAGCTCCGACTTCCACTACCGTTCGTCACAACCCTCGTAGCCACCTACATCAACGTCGCCTCCTTCTTGCCCTACCCATCCAACTCTCGCAACACACAAAGCTCCGACAGCCCCTCCCTCTACTCGACGTCCTTCATTCGACAGTGCCCCTCTCTCACCTCCTCCTGCCTGCAACCCTCGACACCGCCATCAGCTCTGATGACCCCTCGACTGCAGCTTCCCCTCTGCCGCAGCACCAACCCTCCGACCTCTGACGCCCTCACTGTAGACCCACGACCACACATCTGCAAGGAACACGATGCAACACGAGCAACAGTGAGTTCCCATGCAAATGAGTTACTCCCATGCAAATATATTTGTTTAAAATAGTAGTTTTATATCAATACATTAGTGTATTAGTTTTAATATGATATAATATAAGTTTATCTATTCTATATTTGATGAAGAATTTGAATTTTGTCCCAGTAGGACAAGTGACTAGGACAAAGGGGCTTATGACTAGGATAACGGCTTGATGACTAGGACTGTGATAAGTTTTGGGGGGGAATTTGTGGGGAAGATTTGAAAATTGAAATTTGGTTTTTAAACTTAAAATTTTAAAATTCGTAGGGCTATGTATAGGCGCGGGCCCCCCTCACACTTCGCAATGCACTGGTATAGGTGTGGGCCCCCTCTCAAATCGTAGTGCCCTTTGAGCACGGGAAATTTCTAGTCTATATTATAAAACAAGGATGTTATCATGGGTTATTGGATAAGAGTTGTTGTATAAGATAAATTGGTTAAGAGAAAATGGATAAGAGAAAATGGATAAGAGATCTGAGAATTTGGGTGATGGGTAATATATTTGTTGTTGTGTGTTGAATATGAGATATGAGAAATTGGGAGATGAGAAATTGGTTAAGTTATATACATTGAGATTATGTATTGGGGGGAAATTTGTGGGGGGATGTATGAAAATTGAAATTTGGGGGGGAAATCAACGGGGGCAAATCCAAAACTGAAGCTATTCTTTTTCGTTGGCATCCCCCAAAAGACCACAGGGTTTATTTTTCGTTGGCCTCCTTCTTCCTCTCTTCGTCTCTCTCTCTCTTTCTCTCCTTCTTGCCCTCTCTCCCCCCTAGGGTTTATTTTCCCTCTTCTCTATCCTCACGTGCTCTTTCTCGAATGGATTCCGATGCGAATCGCTCATTCTTTCAGTTACAATCTGATGGGGGACGAAGGGAGCGTCGACCTGACGCCGTTGAAGAAGGCGAGGACTGGAGATCTGAAGCGTATGGCAGAGATCGTGATGGTCCTTTCTGTTATGAGGGAGATGAGCTCGGGGAAAGAACCGACGGTGATGGAGAAGGCGCTGGCGGAGGAGGCGAGGGGGAGGCTGGAGGGGATTTGCGAGCCGAAGCTCAAGCCCAAGGATTTGATCTCCAGGCGAGGGGGATGTCGATTGTTGAGAAGCTCCAGCTCACCAAAGAGAAGGTAAATGATTTGATTCTTGAGTTTTTTTTATTTTTGGATGAGACTTATGTTGAATATTCAACTTGCAAGGATTTGTATCCTCACTTTAAAATTTTTACTGTTGCAAACAAGGTATAATATTCGTGTTAAGCTCATGTATGCATATGAAAGCGCATATGTTTAACATCCTCAGAATTTGATTCCAACCATCCTCAAAATTTGATTCAAATTTTTTGTAAATTTGATGGGTTCTTTTCTAATTTTTCTTTTTGTTGTTGGGAAATTCGGTTACAGGTGGCATGGAACCAAGTGAATGTCTATTAGATTCTTCAGAGCCCAGATGATGTGGAGAGGCTCTATTGTGAGATCAATCTCCTAAAGACCTTAAAGCACAGAAACATCTCAAAGAGGAACATCAATTTTGGTGCCCATGTTGTTTTTGTTCAGCTTCTAAAAATTGTAGCTTTTTCGAAGGTAGCAGCTGCAGGGAGTGAAATTTTATTTGGGTACATCATCATGAAATCATTATGAAAATTGGGGTGAAATTTTCCAGTTAGTTTTGATCTATATTTAAAAAATTCTCCAGGAGCTTTGTTGCGGTCGGGGTGGATCCTGCTATCATGGGTGTTGGCCCTACTGTTGCAATTCCTGCTGCTGTAAAATCTGCTGGTCTTCAAATTGTGGACATTGATTTCAAATGAGGTAACTGATAACTAGACTATTAATTTTATTTACTCATATCCTGTCAATGTTAGAATGCTAAACTAAAAGCATTCATACTTATTTGTAGGCTTTTGCCTCTTAGTTTGTGTACTGCTGCAAAAAGTTGGAGATTGATCCCGCTAAAGTAAACGTAAATTGAGGTGCAATCGCCCTTGAGCATCCTCTTGGTGTAACAGGTATTTTAAGATCATTTCATTTATCTGGTGATGTAGCAACCAGCATATGTATGTGGTTGGAGCCTGATGCTTTGTCTCCAATAATGCATAATCCATAGTTAATTAATATGTTTTATGAGCTCCTTGCTCTTTTGATGATTTATTTCTTTTTAACACCTGCCTGTTTCTAAATTAGAGCTGCTCCTACTGCAATCCAGTGTGTCCTTTATGCCAATCTTTGAAATAATGTTAGTAAGTTTTCATCAAATACAACGTGCTGATGAGGCAACATATTGCAAAAAAAATACGATTTTACTATTTGATGCTTTCTTCTCATATTTTCTTCTTAGATAGTTTTATGTTCATATAGAGGAATATTGTATTTATTTAAAGAAATATTATTATTATATTATTCTTGAGAGCATTACAATGTTATTTCACATGTTAAAATAGACGTGAATGTCTAATGTTGTTCATTAAGAGGAATACTGTATTTATTTGAAGACATATTATTATTATATTATTCTTAAAAGCATTACAATGTTATTCCATAGGTTAAAATAGATGTGAATGCCTAATTTTATTTCACGCTGATGTACTCAATATCGTACCATCGCCTCTCTGAAATTTTCTAAAGGAAGCTTCGTTGTCAATGCTTCAATTGAGGTTAAGTTTATTCTGTTGTTCTTGATGTATTCATTAGTTTTAAATCTGCTATTTTAAATCTGTAGTTGTAGGTTATGCTAAATTTGCAATTGGTTATTGATTTGAAGTCAGTTCATTTGAAATGGGAACAATCTACTTTCAGTCAATTTTTTTCCTAAAGGTTTTTATTCGATTTCAGAGCAGCCGTCATTGGTAAGGAATTTTGCACCAGATTTTGAGGCAGAAGCAGTTTTGATTAAAAGTTCATTAAGGTATATGCTCATGATGTTCATTTTGATTTTTAAGATTAGTTGGTGTCTTGCATGGGACAATGGCTGATTTTTTTCCTTATGTAAATGCTGAACATAAGAGTAATGTCTTCAATGTTAATAAACTGAGAATGCTTGAAACCGCAATCTTGATGTCTCAATTTACAAGATATGACATTTTAATGTTAATAGTAATTTTGGATGTTAATAAACTTATTCGGATATGACATTCCAAAATTACTATTAACATGCAAAATTACAAGATAAGACATTATTTATAAAACGTTGCAGTTTGATGTCTCCACGTGTGCTTGGCTTTTAGGTAATTTCTTTGGACCTGATTGAACACAATTTAATGTTAATTGTAATATAGATCCAAATCAGGTCCTATAGTTCAATTAGGATCAATCAGTTTGATTTCAGGTAATTTTTTTGGCAATTGTTTGGCTCCATGTGTGCTTGGCTTTCAGGTAATTTCTTTGGACCTGATTAAACACAATTTAATGTTAATAGTAATATTGATCCAAATCAAGTCCGAAAAAAATTTCTCAGTTTAATATATATATTACAAATGAGAGCATAATTTGAATTTTGTCCTAATGGGATAAGATGACTAAGACATATATTTGATGACTATGATAAGAAGTTCATGACTAGGATTATGTTGTAATTTGAATTTTGTATGAATTTACTCATTTTAATGGAATTTGAACGAAATTTGCATAAAATTTGCCTTGAGCACAGTTGAATTTTGAAATCATTTGGAAATTTTCCCCAATGTGGGTTTATTGGAGGGAAGGTTTGGAGGGAATTGGGGGAGAGAATTAGATGGAGGGAGATTAGAATTTTGAACAAATCATTTGATCACATCAGAGAAATAGAGCCCTCATCGCTTATATCTGGGTTTTTACATCCACGCATACTCGATGAGAGAATCAGCCCTCATCTTCAACCTTCACGAAAAGAAACAGAGCCCTCATCATCCAGGAGGTGAGCCCTCATCCACGCATACTCTGGGTTTCCGCAAATAAACAGAGCCCTCATCTTCAACCTTCACGCAAAGGAGGTGAGTTCATATGTATGTTTTTTGTTATGTTTCATTGAACCGTCACCACTCCTATCTGATTTAACTTGCAGATCAATATCAGAGGAGCTTGAACTTGCAGCCTCAACTCGGTGAGAGCATCACAGTGAGTTGTTTAGAGCTTGAATACTCTATGCGAGAATCACATTTTTTTCATTTTTTGTGTTTTCCTCACTGTAAGAGGTTTTTCCTGTCAAATATCCTGTCAATATCAGGGAATTAAAATTTCTAAATATCCTGATATCAAAATATTCTGATTTGAATTAATGCATAGCAAAACTTTTGTCCTGTAAAATATCCTCTGAACGTGATATTTAGAAATTTTGATGTGCATATTAAAATTTCTAAAGCATATCAAAATTTCTAATGCATATCAAGATTTTTTGTGTTTTCCTCACGTCGAGAGGTTTTCCCTGTCAAATATCCTGTCAATATCAGGATATTAAAATTTGTAAATATCACGTTGAGAGGTTTTTCTGTCAAATTTCTGTATATTTCAACCATATTTAAACTATCTTTTGTCAAATTCATATATCATGAATGAGTTGATATGTCAAATTGAAATTTTTATCAAAATGGGAAACTATGAACTCACTGTGACCTTTATCAAAATATGAACAAATTGACAGGATATCAACTCACTATGAACTCTATCAAAATGGGAAACTATGTTCTCTGTCAAATATACTGATATCAAAATATTCTAATTTTTTTGAAATGAGAATTTGAATATCCTGTCAATATCAAAAAATGCCATTTTGAAATGAGTTCAATTTGTCAAATATCCTAGCAATATCAAAAAAATGCCATTGTGATATTTCAAAAAGATTTCAGAGAGGATATTAGAATTTTTCTAATATCCTGACAAATTACATATCTAATATCCTCTATGATATCTTTTGAAATATCTTGACATTGCTTGAAGTGGAATTTTTTTGAAATGAGATTTCTGCGTAACCAAAAAATTGAATTTTTTAGCATTAGCATGTGCATATTTTGGAACATGCATTAGAATTTTATCAGTTGCTCTGATATTTTTGAGATTCATGTTCAAGCATTATCATTAGAATTCTAATTCTAATATCAGAATTTTTGATATGCATTAGAAATTTTAATATCCTCTTCAATGGAATTTTTGATGTGCAATAGAAATTTTAGAAATTGAGTCCTGAATTAGAAATTGAGTCACTTGGCCACACACACTCAATTCCTGAATTCAGTCCTGAATTAGAAATTTTAGCAATTTGATTTCAGGAATTGAGTCCATTTCTAATTGGACTGTGCCAAGTGACTCAATTGGACTGAATTGACTGTGCCAAGTGACTCAATTTCTAATTCCAAAATATGCATATGGCAGGATGCGTTGATACAATTAGCATATTCATATTTTGATACACTTTCTAACTAAATTCTAATGTGTGTGTAGACGAGTTTAGTTAGAATTAGATCAAGATCCTGTCAAAAATTCTAATGCAACTAAATTCTAATGTATAAATGAGAAAATGCAATATGATATTAGAACATGCCATTTTAACCCAATATGAACTCAATTTAATGGAAATTGACTGAAATTTAAATTGTGTCCAATTTGATATTAGAAAATGCAAAAATTGCGAAAATGCAATAGCATCTAAATATGAACTCAATTCAGGATATTAGAAAATGCAATTGGTCAAATATGAAAATTTTCTGAATTCAGTACTCAATTCAGAAATGCATTTTGTCAAATCTCATTCTGATATTGCATTTTCTGAATTTTTCTAATATAAGAATATTGCTGAAATTTAAATTGAGTCCAATTTGATATTAGAAATTTTAGAAATATTCTTATATTAGAAATTGAGTCCTGAATTCAACAAGAATTTTAGCAATCTTATATCAAATGGAAATTTTACCAGTATTCTTATATTAGAAATTTTAGCAGTATGTCAGCAAGAATTTGTCAAATCCCATTTTGATATTGCATTTTCTGAATTTTTCTAATATAATAATATTTCTGAAATTTAAATTGAGTCCGATTTGATATTAGAAAATGCAAAATGATATCCAGAATATCCTGGTAAATGAGAGTTCAGGAAATATCCAGAATGTTGTTCACAATTCTGAACTCTAATATTTTAACATGATATTGTATATGAAATTAGAGTCCACTTCCAAATATTTCAAATATCCGGTCAAAAAATGAACTCTAATTTGACAGAATTTTGAACTCTAATTTTTTTTTGCACTGGATATTTCATATTCTGAACTGTTGTTCTGGGTGACAGCAATTTGTTGTTCTGGGTATTTCATATTCTTTTGAAACGGGTGAGAACAAAAATTAGATTCATAACAAATTCCAGCTTATAAATTATTTTGCTGGGTATTCTCACCTTATAAATTATAAATTAGAATCATAACAAATTAATAATTTATATTCTCATAGAACAGCAACTCTGTGGAATTGTTCTGGGTGAATTTTTGCTCTTACCTTAGAGTTTGAAACAGGTGAGAACAAAATTTTTTTGAACTGGATATTTTTGACATCGTCTAGGGAGTATAATTTAATGCCTTAGTTTTTTAAAAAAAATAGGGCAAGAGGATTATAGCAGATTGAGGACACTAACTTACAAAGGGGCATACATTTTTGTTCTAGCTTTCTCCTTAATCAGCAAGGCAAGCTATGAGAGTGTCATCAAGAAGGTGATAATCACTAAATTTTCTTATCTTCCTTCTCATTAAAAGGAGGAAAAAATGTATTTTTTTTCTTTTGATGTTTTATAGCATAAGTGATCTAATTGTTAAATATAAGTTCAATGAATATTCTCTAAGTTAAACTCTTATCTTTATTTCAAATATCTATAAACTGTCAAATATAACTTTAGGATTGAAAGCATAAAGTAGAATGCCTCATTTCTTATGTTTTGGTGGGCAATATATGTGTGTTTCCTTTGGCAAACAATGAGTGGATGTCAAAATTCTTATTGGCTTCTGAATTTTAAACCATCTTGCCATCATGTGCACTTGGCCATGTCTTTGACAATGGGCCTGGAAAAAGATTTTGTATAAACAGGTGAATGCGCTTCCTTTCAATTGTGCAGGTGTTACAAGCTGAATTCTTTGCATGTTGACTATCATGTGTTAGCTGAACACAATGTCTCATCTTGCTTGCAATGCATCTCTTAAGTTGAAGATCCACCAGAGAATTGAGCAACATGATACAAAACTATTTTCTACATCAAGATGATATGTCTATAGTTTTCAATGAGAAACACAGGTTACTTGAGTGACATGTAAATTTATGGAGGTAACTAATATATCTTGAAGTTAATGTGTAATTGCTGGAAATTAAGTGGTCAGTCTGTTTTTTTTTAAATCTTGACGGGGCAATGGGGCAATGTTATCATCATATAATCTGTGGAGCGAGAATTTTTTTTCATGGTTTTATTTATATATCTCTACTAGTATGCATGCACCTTGATGTGGCTGTTTAAAGTGACTGATGTTGCCTTTACTGTCTAAAATGTCAGGATGCAGTTATAAATTACAATGATAGTGATTCATAGTACATGTTTGCAAAGTAGTGGTATATTTGAATGTGCTGATGCTTTTGTTTTAAACTTTGAATGGCAGTGTATGGTTGGAAACCACCCTCCTTGACGAGGTATGTTCCCAAAACTTCACAAGTTCAAGCTGTGGATTCAATCCTCTTCTTAAGGGAAATTACCATTCAATTGCTTAAAGATAATCTGAAGAAGGCAAGGGAAAGGATGAAAAAATTTGTTGATCTCTGAAGGACTGAGAGACATCCTATTTCTTCATCCGAATTTTTTTAGTTTCTATTCAAAGTTGATGTAACTCCAGTCACATATCTCAATTGCTTCAATTATGATATTGTAGCTTCTGGACATTAGAAATTCTTTTTCTACCCCCTTTCTTCATTGGTACAACATCAATTTTACTTAATTGTGTGGTATTAGCATGAATGAAGCTCTGATGCCGAAAAGATGCTAAAAGGAAATAATGCTTCTGTCTATGTGGTCTTTGTTCCATGGCAATTCATCATATGATCCTGTTATGAAGTTTCTTTAGCTTTCTTTTTACCTTAATATAATATTGGCTTTCTTCAGTATTCACCCGGTCTAATGCAATGATGATACTAAATCATTCCAACTGCAATCCTCATTATTATGATTTGATTATATATTTCTTCATAGCTAATATATTTGTTGGTTAAATCTATAAGGGCTTACTATTAGGATAATTGGATCCATAAAATGATATATGTGTGCTACATTGTTGTTAAAATTCAGATCTCCATGTCGTATTAACCTACAGATATCCATACTTGTGTTATATCGATGTTAAATTGCACATCGTATTAAAATTTTTTCGCGAGAGTGAAGATTTTGAATTGGGGGGAAGATTTTTAATATGGGGAAAAATTTTAAGTGCGTTCAAGTTTTGAATGTGATGTGCCCTAAGGGCATGTGTTATGACTATCTTCAATTATACAATTAAGGGATGGTTTTGAATGAGGTTGCTCACTACGACAAAAGGGTGGATATAAAGCCGACTGGAATTGAATCTTGAAGAACCTATGGGCCGGATGAGAGGTTGCAAAAATTTTAGGCGAAAAACTCTGAATTTTTTGGGTGAACTAAATTCTCAACAAGAGCTAAATATTTGGAGGAATTAAATAATAATTATTGTGCTTTAATTATTGGTGTTCGTTTAAACTTGGGAGATCCATGATTTTGATGGGCGAATATTTTAAATGACATGTGCCCTTAGGTAGGGTGGGCAAAAGACCCGGTTCCCCTTCCTTATCTGATTCCGAATTGTCAGAATATTTGAATTCAGAATCGGTTTCGAGTTCAAAAGTACAACCCAATTTGAATCGGAACCGGACTGCGAAATTGGAGTTGAAATGAACTATTCGACCTGATTCCGAAAGCTCAAGCCTGACCCTACTCGCATGTTTTCTTTAAGCGCAAAACCTTGCACCCGAACACATATTTAAACAAGAATATATTTGTTCCCCCAGCGATGTGGGACTAAACAGCAGAGTAGATGGTGTAATTTTTGCTATAATGAAAAGCAAAAGGTCATACGTTTAGTCCCACATCGCTGGGAGTAAAAGATTTCTTTTAAGTTTAAATAAGCTTGAATTTGTGCTGCATCACGATTGTGAACGCAAACCACTGGCATCACTTCCAAGCCATATCCAGGGTAACAATGCCGACCACACGTTTTTCATTTAACTGATCTGCATTTGACCTAAACAATTATTTAAACAAGTTTGTCTTTAATCTCCCACCAATGTGGGACTAAACAACAGAGTATATGGGGGTTGTGGTGAAGAGCAAAGAAACATACTTTAGTGCCACATCACTACGAGTAACGAATTGTTATAGTTTAAATAAGCTTGAATGTCCCTCACATCATGTGAGCTATATGCGGGTGTCTCTTCCGGTTGCAGCCCCATGAATTATGATGGGGACTAAAAAGTGGCTTTCCAATTTTAATTCGGATTTGATTGCCTATGCGTGACTCGAACCGATTGTTCGGGATCTGAATTATCTGTTTCGGAATCTGGACTTTTGTTTCACATCCGAACTAATTCTGATCCTGATTTCCACCTCTACTCTTAGGGCACGGCTCATGACTTTAGTACATAAAACACAACTGTTTTTTAATCCTAGGGCTGACTAGGACAAGATTAAGATTGGATCGGATCTAATCTTGTGTAATGGAAGGTTGAGATGAGTTTTAAGGGGGAATCTATTTGGGTGGAAAACTCGATATTTTAAAATTTGTATGGAAAAATGCAAGGGTAAAGATTTTGAGGGGATGGAATCATAACTTTTGGGGGAAATTTTGTTGGGAAAACCGCACCATCACTCTCTTCCCAAATTTAAATGCACTTTGGTTTGCAAAATGTGTGCGCCTTCGAATAAGTAATTAGCAAGAATAATGCTGCATGTGCCCGAATTGATTAATTGAATTTGTTGTATAATAATGTTGCATGTGTCAATATTCGGTTAAGTAATTTAGATAGGATTTTATATGTATAATAATGCATGTGTCAATTCTATTATATAAAACACAACTATTTTTGAATCCTAGGGCTGACTACGATAAGATAAAGAGTGGCTGGGATTTGATCTTGGCAAATGGAAGGCTGAGATGAGTTTTGAGAAAGTTTTGAGGGAAAATCCATTTGGTTGGAAAACTCAATGTTTTGAAATTTGTGATGAGTTGTGATTTAATTCAAATGATTTGAATCCCAAACTAACCTTTGTTCGATGTGAGAAGGGGGTTAGAACACTTGCTTGGAAAAAATAACCATGCGCGCCTAATGGCAATCTCTAGACACTTTAAGAGTAAATTAAAGCCTTCAATTACAAGATAATGTTCTACTACATACATTGCATGATCATCACATGATCCAAGGCTCATAGAAAGTCTTTGAACAACAGTCCCAAGAACCACCACTACAAAAAAAAGCGTTTCTAGTGTCCAACAATTTCGACACTAAAAGGGTAAAAAACAGACACTATAAGGTTCTAGTGTCGGTTTTTTTCTATTGACGGACCGTCACCTAAAGGGGAGTCTCTAGAAGTAAAACCGGGTTTTAGTGTCGACATTGGGACCGACACAACAACGTAGGTTTTTGAGACAGATTAAGTCGACACTAGAGTAACATTCTAGTGATGGATAATGTCGACACTAGAGTACTGTTCTAGTGTCGAAATAATTCGACACTAGAGTTAGGTTCTAGTGACAGAACAAGTCGACACTAGAGTAAGGTTCTAGTGACGAAACAAGTCGACACTAGAGTAAGGTTCTAATGACGTAACAAGTCGACACTAGAACAAGTATTCTTGTGTGGGAAAAAATCGACACTAGAGCACATGCCATCTAGTGTCCACAAAAATCGACACAAAAAAATAGATTCAAGATAACTGATTATTGACTCTAGTTCACAGTTTGTCGACACAAAAAACATGTTTACGCAAAAGCTAATTTCCGAAGCTAGGCAATTTCAAATTCATATTTTTTTCAAATCCATGTTCAAAAATAAAAATGATACAATAAAATGGATAAATGAAAGTCGGGAGTATTCATTACTTGCATTATGCAAACATTCTCTTAATCAAAATAGTTCCAACATTATTTTTCAAAAAAAAATACAAGCATTCACCAAAAAGTATCTTCTTGCCCTTGTATTCACCAAAAAGTATCTTCAACCTTTAATGTATCATCTCTTCTTTCCTGACAGCAACCGCCACGAACGGAGGAAGCACGACCGCCTCTTGCAAATTAAATTTTCAGAAATAAATGCAACCCTTTTTCAGAATAATTTCTCTGCATTATAATTAGTTATTAAATATACAAGGACATGATGTGAGAAGAAATTAAAGAAGGCTCACCTGAGTGGAACAAATGATGTAGCCAATAAACCCCTTCATGAGCCTCTCCTTATCGATCCTGTCTTCCATCGACTTCTCCAGTTCTTCCATCAGCTGGTTCTTCATCAGTCTCCTCCAATTCGAAACATACCTAAAGGCCATGAGAAAATGGGTCCTCATCATCAAAATTAAGTAAGAAGAGTAAAGAGATGGGTGGAGCTCAAACATACAATAGGGTGAGGGGCATCATCCTGCTTGCACATAACCCATGGGACTCTAGTGTTGAGCCCGCCCACCATTTTGCTGCCCAGTAGGTGTAGGACTTGCACGGTGCTCCCTCATATTACTCCATCGGGTCATACTCATTCTCAATCTTATCGAAATCGATTGAAGACCACATTAGTCTATTTTCTTCTGAAATCAAAACAAGCATGTCAATCAAGTTTGGGAATGGATGCTATTATACCTAAGAGAGGATAATAGGGTCACCTTGCGATTCATACAGTCATTCAGCTTTCATCATCAATACAATCTTCGCTGTGAACTTCGACATTGCAGCTTGTTTCACAAAATCTTGAAACATCAACAAAATTGTACAAATAAACGAAACCAAAGATTGTTGATGAAAAGATAATTCTCACCTTGAAAGGCCCATTGCCAGTTCTGAAACTGATACCAGGAACATACTTGAGCCAAGCTGGGAAACCTCTGTTACACTGCGACAATGTTTGTTACAGAGTTGCCAAAAAAATTCCTACACTCTAATAGGCATTATCTCACACACAGTATAAAGTTGGCAAGAAGCAACTACATTCATTGATTGATAACATAATAATGAATCAGAATACTAAGACAAGTCAGTGATCATACGAAGACAACATGTAAAATCACAGAGTCAGTCCAGAAGCACACTGGTTGAAGTGTAGAATAACCATAAGAGGATGAGCAAAATTCTCTTAACAAGATCATGTAAATGACCAACTTACTGAGAACTTGTTTTAGTTCAGACTCCAAACTTCAGGCGGTAATCAATCAAAAATCACTGTGTAATATCATGTAGAATCTTAAATAAAGGAGCAAATGCTTACCAACTCTTTGTTACTATGCACTTTATTCCAGCAACTTTGGCTGCTGCAAGACCAATTGCACTGTCCTATACAACAACAATGCTGAAAGTAAAAAAAATAAAGCGGAATTAACAGAATATCACATCACAAATGTCAACAAAAGATTGGAATTACATATATAAACTAATAATGATGGAGATCTATTAATATATACAGACCAAGAAACAATGGCAAACATCAAACATGAAGAGCATGTAAAGAAATATTTCTCTTGAACAGAAATACGAACAATAAATAATAATAATAACAATGTGAGAGGGAAGCACAAATCTGAGTGACATAATTGTACAAGAACTGAAGCCTATCCAATAATTGATTTAAATTTTTTCAAGTTCTGTGGATTTCCGAACATCATACTTGTGTAAAGTACCATGATTCAGAGAAGATTATATGTCCATTATTGGAAAGCATCATTTTTTGCTATTAAGTATGGATTTTTTGACATATATAACAGTCAAATTTTGCATATTCAGAATCGGTACACGAACATCTGGTTATCATATCTCGATAACATGGCATGGTATGTGTCGATATGTGTTGTGGATAAATGAAGTGATAATTTTGAATGTTTCCTCTTTGATCTATAGAGAAGTGAATAAATTGCTTGATAATCTTTTATTCCATTATAATGTTAGGAGGTCACTATGATTAATCTGTGATCTCATATAGCTAAATGAGATGTTTTTTCACATGTGACGGGGCTGCTTCCATATAACCATGTATACCAAGGAACGTGTTCCGTCTCATGTTAGAGTGCATCTCATTTAGCTAAATATGCTCCATTCCCCACCCATTTTTTGCTTTACGGTAATTTACTCAAAAAATGCTAAATCGAACGGATCGTATTTTCAAATAAGATCTACAGAGTAAATCAAACTATGACTTGTACTCATTGGCAAAAGGATAAATTTCAGAAGAAAAATCAGTTTTTAAACGAATATTATCATTGATTATTACTGTTTCATCAAATAGGGTCAAGATGATGACTTGGGATATGCAAGATGATACCAAACTCTGCTATATGTTGTTATTATTACTTAATGTTCAGCAGTTGGAGATCTTATCAGCATGAATGCTGGTGATTGGTATTCTTGAATTTTAAAAAAAAATGAGGGGAGGCCCAAAGGCTTTGTCCGACTAAGTAGCCGCGGGAAAATCTCCTCCCAAACAAACCCCCCAGTAATTTACGAGTCTCAAGCTTATTTAAAAAACTCCTACACTCTAATAGGCATTATCACACACACACACAGTAGAATGTTGGCAAGAAGCAACTACTTTCATTGATTTATAACATAATAATGAATCAGAATACTACAGACAAGTCAGTGATCATACTAAGGCAACATGTAAATCACAGAGTTGGGCCAGAAGCACACTGATTGAAGTGTAGAATAACCAAAAGAGGGTGAGCAAAATGCTCTGAATAAGATCCTGTAAATGACCAACTTACTAAGAACTTGTTTTAGTTCAGAATCCAAACTTCAGGCAGTAATCAATCAAAAATCACTGTGTGTAATATCATGTAGAATATGAAATAAAGGAGCAAATACTAACACACTCTTTGTTACTATGCACTTCAGTCCAGTAACTTTGGCTGCTGCAAGACCAATTGCTCTATTAGAATTAACTGAATATCACATCACTAATGTCAACAAAAGATTGGAATTACATTTATAAACTAATAATGATGTAGATCTATAAATATATACAGATCAAGAAACAATGGCCAACATCAAACATGCAGAGCATGTAAAGAAATCTTTCTCTTGAACAGAAATACAAACAATAAATAATATTAACAATGTGAGAGAGAAGCACAAATCTGAGTGACATATAATTGTACAAGAATTGCAGCCTATCCAATAATTGATTTAAATATTTTCAAGTTCTGTGGATTTCCGAACATCATACTTGTATAAAGTACCAGGATTCAGAGAAGATTATATGTCTAATGTTGGAAAACAGCCTCCACTTAGTTTTGGCTATTCAATATGGATTTTTCTGACATATATAACAATCAAATTTTTTATATAAAAATATTTATTCCTAAAATCCACATCCCTTTAAGTGGATTTATTCCTAAAATTTATTCCTAAAATCCATTCAGCGCCACTGGAATCATTCCCCCCTTTAAGTGGAAAGGCTTTAATGTTTAACCAAAAAAGCAACAAGTTAACCTAAAATAGCTGGAGACAGCATTGCATGATTTCAACAACCCAAATTAAAATCACATGGCTATACATATATTGATTACTGAAATTAAATAGGAACTAAACACATTGAAAAATGGAAAACATGTCAAATACAACGCAAATCATTTAAACAAGTTTAAAATTTAGCAAATGAGTCAACAACTTTTTCACAACTACAGACTCCAACTCAAATACAATAGGACAAGAAGAACATTAATACATTGATGAACTCCTTATCAAATACTGCCTCAGCCTCAAAATCCGATGTTGTATTTCCAACCAATGGAAGCTTGCTCTGCACAGAAAAACATAAACAATAAAGTTGGAAAGAATTTCAATAACAGTAAAAATCCTAATTTACAGACATCATTTTATCTCAAACAGTTGGTGCTGATCAAAATACTACTAATATCAATCAGGGCCGTGCCAACATAAACCCCTCTCTCAAGCCCACCGTTATCACGTGCAAACTCATAAAGACAAGCTCCCAATCTCAGTGCAAGCAATCAGCAGAGCGACCAACGTGAACTCATTTTTCCTCACATTCGCTTCAACCATTCTCCAGAACAGTTCGAAAGCATCATCTGGCCTCCCGTTCCTAGCAAACCCATCAATCATCGCTATCCATGACACCACATTTCTCACTGGCATTCTCTCAAACAATAGTCGAGCCTGCTCCAGCTTGCTGCATCCAATAAGCCCCGACAGCAGCACGGTCCATGAGATGACGCTCCTTGTGCGCATTTTGTGAAATAACTTGTGCCCGAACTCGGCGCTCTCCAGGTGAAATAAACGTGAATGAGAGTGTTCTAAAAGTGCTGGTCATTGTACAGTCTGGCTTTGATCGCGTAAGCGTGGATAGCTTTCCTTGTGTCGAGTTCGTAGAGGGTGGACAGGGCGTTGGTGACGAAAGTGAGAGTGAACTTATCAGGTCGGGTGTGCCGGAGACGAGCATGCGACAGTAGAGGATGAGGGCGGCGAGAGGGGAGGAGTCGGTGATGTGGGCCCAGATCATGAGGTTCCATGCAAAGGTGGTGGGGGCCAGAGGGAGGAGGATGGAGAATGCAGCGAAGGTGAGATGGGACCGATGGTGGGAGGAGTAGAATCGAACGAGGGATGTGAGGACGACGGGGTCCACGCCGAGGCCGACGCGGATGAGACGCGCGTGTATATGCTTCGTTTGGTATAGAGAGGCATTGGATTGATTGAGAAGATGGAGATCTTCTTTGGGGTCGAGGAGAGGGGGAAAACATCCTCCAGTTAAAATAGATGGGAGGAGGGGACGCCGATCTCACCTCCTTCACTCTCCTCCTCAGCTTGTGGAGGAGAGTGAATGAGGAGGGGGCGGCACCCCTCCTCCACTCATGTTTCCGGTAGCCGCAAACCCTAACCCCGAGAGAGAGAGGGGGCAAAGGGGAGACAGATCGGGAGCGAGACAAATAAAGATATTTTAGGAAGCGGGGGAAAACGCCCGCGCTCGCCCGCCAAAGATATGTTAGTCATCCGCCACAGATTATCATCCACGGACTGATCCGTGGCAAATGATTAAATATTTTCCATGGATTTTGTCCGTGGCTGTTGCCTCATTTTCTAGTTGTGATACCTGCTATAAACCGGAAGAATTGAAGATCCCAAGAAAAAAATTAGGGTTCTAAGTTCTCAATTGGTTGAGATGACAGAAGGTCGGAAGATGAAGGGAGGTATAAAACTGGAGGGTGAGGGAGATCTCATCAGGCAAGAGAAGAATGAAGATCCGCTGCAAAATTTTTGTGTAGGAATGAATGAGCGAATGAAGGATTTAACCAGCGGCAATTTTTGGGGAGGAATGGAGGGAATGAGCTCGCTGCAAAAATTTTGGGGATGAACGTGGGATTTAATCTGCGGCAAAAAGAATTCAGGATCAAGCAGGAGAAATTGAGGCGGAGGTAGTCGATCCGTGGAAAAAATTGAGCAATTTCCTTCGCACACACCATCCGCTGCAAAAAATTTGATGCGGTGCAAAAAATTTTAATCGTGGTTGGGGGCAAAAAGTTTTGATCGCCTGCAAATTGAGATGATCCGCACAAAAAACCCTTGAGCTGCTGGACACGTTGAGCATTTTGTTAAACATGTTTCAATTTATTTACCGGTTTGCCATTATATTTGGTAACTTTAACAAATACCAAATATATTTTGCAAAATGTGTGATGTGATTAGCATCTTTATAAAATGCGGCTAGATTTTTATCAAAAATACTTGCATGTCCATTACACGTGTACTTGTATAAATTAATTTTAATTTTTGATATTATAAAAAAACATATTGTATTTTTACCGACGAAAATAACTGTGGGTGTTCTTCTGATATTACTGACGGTTCAAAAGAACCGTTGTTAATGACACATATTGTAGTAGTGTATATCAGTAAAAAGTATACGTTCTAGTGTTGACCACTAAGGCTGACCCCAGAAAGTATATGTTTTAGTGTCGACCAACAAGGCTGACCCTAGAAAGTATACGTTCTAGTGTCGACCACCAAGGTCGACCCTAGAAAGTAAACATTTTGTGTCGACATCTGCAGCCGACACAAGAAAATCACCAACTAGTGTCGACAATTTATCATCTTGTGTCGACAACTTAATATTGACACAAGATATGAGCTCTAGTGTCGGCATATATGTAGGAATCGAAAAAATGGCTTTTCTAATGTCGACTTTCTTCTACCGACACTAAAAGTATACTTTTAGTGTCAGCAAATTTAAGTCGACACTAAGTTTGGTCACAAGAAACTCACTTTTTTGTAGTGCACATTTTGTTTCTTTTTTTTATTTATTATCATTTGTAATGATTGGTAGGGTTTAAACTAACCGAACGTTTGCCAACGCTGATCAAGCTCGGCTTATTTAGTAATTGAGTGAGTTATAGAATTCTACTAAATAAATTCTATAAAACACAACTATTTTTAAGTCCTATGGCTGACTAGGACAACTCTCAGTCATCAACCAACGCCCGGGCCGAAGCTAAATTTTTGTTCGTTTAAATTTTGGTGGGGGAAATAATTTTTGGGGAGAACAAAGATTTTGAGGGAATATCTTAAATGAACCGTGCCCGAGGGTATGGTTTCGCGCCAAAGGCGCCGGTGCCGAATTTGTTGTTTTGCGCCTAAGGCGCCTACGTCGAATTTGTTTTTCCGCGTCGAAGGCACCCGTGCCGCTAAATATTTTTATGCTTATTTGTTGTTCTTTTAAATTTTTACGGTCGAAATAATTTTTTGGGGAACAAAGATTTCGCGGGGATAAATGAACCGTGCCCGCGGGCAAGGTTATGGCTAGTGTATATATATATATATATATATATATATATATTGAAAACCCAGAAAAATCCCCAACCACCTCCCCCTGCCTTCGGCTTTTTTTAGGAGTGTAAGGCGAGAGCCCGGTCGAGACTATGCAAACTGGGGGTAACTGTCGTGCCCTCAACGGCCCCCGGGTTAGTCCGAGAGGGAGATGTAGCCCCAGGGTAAATAATTCAAAAACAAATTCCACAATAATTACCAAATCACGGTGGCCATAGGCCTCGAACCCCGCACCCCTTGGCTTTGGAGCGGAATGACTTACCACTAGGACACCCTCTCGTGGGCATATATATATATATATATATATATATATATATATATATATATATATATATATATATATAACACTAAGTATTAATATAACATTATATAAAACTGTATATATACTAACCAAAATAATGTTATATTAAAACTTAGTGTTATATATATATATAAAGCGTTTTTTCGTTTCTCTCTCTGCTTTTTCCTAGAGAGAGAAGCTCCGGTGGTCTTTGCGTGCGGTTTTCGCCGCCGGCTGCTTCTGCGGCGGGCTTCGGCGGATCGGCGAGGGTTCGTCTGAGCCTAGGTGTGGATCGGATCGGAGATCGGGTCGCTGAACGCTCCTCAGCGTTGAGGCTTTCGATTCGAGCGATTCTTCGTCGATTCGAATCGAACCGTTTCATCTTCCTGAGAGTTCGATCGGGTAACCTCGAAGGCTCAGGATCTTCTTCTGGAGCGTGGATCTGAAGGTGAGGATTGGGATCTCGTTGGAGATTCTGATCCGGCAGTGAGTTCCTCCACCGTCTATATTTTCGAATCAAGGCTTCCTTTGTTTAGATCTAGCGCTAATCTTTGACCTATTCTTATGGATCCATTGGAATCTTGATCTCTGGTGGCTGGATCTGAGCGCTCTTGGTGGAGGTGCTTCTTGCCTGTACCTGGTGTTCAAGCATCATCGTACTTGGTCAAAGCAGATTGAGAACTCTGACAGAGTTCTCGATCCGGCGGTGAGTCCTTACATCGCCTTCGATCTATATTGTTTCTTGACATTTGAGCTGTTCGGTATTTGATCTGATCTGATCTCCGGTAAGGCTGATGCCTCTATCAATGGAGCAAATTCTGCTGGTAATGACAATGCGGGAGGATGGCGAACGGTGGTCAACAAGAAGGCTAACTATGCAATGCCTAAAGGGAAGGGGATTAGAGGCGATTACAAGCCCCGAGCGCCTAGCGGCGGTCCGTTGAAGGATGGTGCTCAATCCTCTGGAACTAGGAAAGTGTATGAGAGGAGGATGCTGAGGCCTGCTGTGAAAATCAAAATAAATCCTCATGCGGTTAAACAGTCGTGGTTGGAGGTATGCACAAGCAAGAATAAGATCTCTGATGCGCTTGAGATGAGCTATATTCCGCCTGAAGTTGATGAAACAGGAGCTATGATAGCTATTCTTCCCCAAGAAATCATTGACGAAGCAGCTAAGAACTGGGAGAATACTTTGGTTGCTTATGTCCTCGGCGATGTGACATTCTACAGCCAGTTGAAGGCCTGTGCCATCAGGACGTGGAAGAAGCCGGGTATGACTATTTTTCTCACGTGAAAACGGGTTCTTCTTCTTTCGATTCAAAGAGAAGATCGATTGTGACACTGTGCTTTACGGTGGCCCTTGGATGTTCGACGGGCGTCTAGTCGTGATCCAGCGATGGGCTCCGGACATGGGGTTTGATCGTGACATGCTCTCTTCCGCCCCCTGTGGGTCCAGCTACCAAATCTCCCGCTGAAGTTTTGGTCCTTGAAAATTTTGAACATTATCGCCAGTGCTCTTGGATCTCCTATCTGCTTGGACAGAGCAACGGCTTCAATGGAACAGATGAGTTACGCCCGCTGTCTGGTGGAGATCTCAGCGGAGCAGGATCTTCCCATGTCTGTGACCGTCCAAGTTGAAAATGGTGAGAATTTTGAAGTTGAGGTGAAGTACGAAGGGGCCCCGCCGAGGTGTGTCAATTGCAACTGCTTTGGACATCTCGTGCAGCAGTGTTCTTCTATGGCTGGCGCTGTGAAGGTAGCTGCTGAGGGCTGCAAAGCTGTGAAGATCGCTGAGAATGACGTCGCTGAGGAAGCTGCTATTGATCCAGGAGTCGGGAATTCTGACGGTACTGTAAGTCTCCTCTCACTTGATTCGGGTCCTTCTTCTTCGAGCACTGGTGTATTGAGGGGCAGTCTTCCTTCTTCTTCATTTCTGGGGAGTCAAGGGGTTGTTAGTTGTATTCTCCAGGGAGAGGGGAGCGGGAAATGAACTAAGGATGGGGATGATTGTTTAGCTGGGACGGGGAGGAGTAGCAAAATGATTGTCGCTGAGCCCAAAGGGGTTTGTATTGCTGTTGATACAGCTTTGGCGCCTGCTGAGGCTTGTAATCGGGCCAAATACACTGGTGAGGCTGAGTCAGCTGATGAATGTAAAAGAGCGGACTGTAAGGAGGGTGACGATGGAATTGTAAAGGATAGTATGTATGTGGGCGGGGAGAGCATATGGAATGCTACCAAAGCTGATGTTGCTGTGAGGAGGGCTTGTAATCCGGTTGAGGCTGAGTCCGCTGATGAATGTAAAAGAGCGGACTGTAAGGAGGGTAACGATGGAACTGTAAATGATAGTATGTATGGGGGCGGGGAGAGCACATGGGATGCTTCTAAAGCTGATGATGTAAACCCACTGGCTGCGCCCAGTTCTAGCAAATGCTGTAATAGGGTTGGTGAAGTGGCCGTCACGCCTGGAGATAAGAAGTCAATACGGGGTGACAGGGATGGGAGCAAAGGAGATATCGCCAGGAGGGATGATTCTTCACAGGTCCGGGTCGCTGCCGAGGAAATATTGGGAAGTGATCAAGGCCATGGGTCTGGGATGTATTTGAAGAAGGCTAAGCTAGCTGCGTCTAGCGTTGAGGGGACGAGAGGAGTCCCATGTAACGTTGCGAAATGTATTATTAATGAAATCGGGGGAGGGGCCGGGGGTCGCTGAGCCTGATGAGCACTTGGCTCTCGCCAAGCCATGCTCGCCCAACAACCCTACGATAGTATCCCGCAACGCAAGCAAGCCTAGGCCGAGTAACACTAATCCGTTTAGTGTCTTAAAGGGGGAATTCACGCGGCTAGGAGCTGACTTGCTTAAAGACTCTAGCGATACCTTAATCACGGATGATGAGCCTGATGATATGACTATCATCAATGAAGCTTGGCATGCGGAACAAGCGGAGTTGAAACTCAAGAGTAAGGAAAAGAAAAAACTAAAGAGCGTCGGGGGGAATTCCTTAAGGGGCACCCGTAAGAGCTCTAGGATTAACAAAGATGGGGAGCACCCTACTTCTTTGCAATGACGTTACTCATTTGGAATACCCGGGGGCTCAACAACATCGCTAGACGTAATGAGCTCAAATTCCGGGTCCGAAAACATACCCCATCAATTTTTGGGCTTCTAGAAACCAAGGTTGTTGCCAAGAATGCCTCTAGAATTCTTAAATGCTTTCCAAAGAGTTGGATTTCCATCGACAATCGCTCCTCCCATACGAATGGCCGTATTGTCATCATGTACAACCCTGACGTCTGGAAATGTATGTCTATTGAGACGACGACGCAGCACATCTCTATGAATTGTATCAATGTTGCGGGGTTCGTCATGATGGTTACCATCGTCTATGCCTCCAACTCTTATCAAGAGCGTAGATCCCTTTGGAACGACATCACGGTTGCGGCCAACAAATTTAAAAATACCCCATGGATCTTAGGGGGAGACTTCAATTGTGTTAGATACACCACGGATAAAGTTGGGGGTAGAACTATTGATGGGCACATGGTGGACGAATTCAATAATTGCATCAATACCAGTGCTCTCATGGAGCTTAAAACGGTTGGCAATACTCTGAGTTGGACTAATCGTAGTATTGGGCATAAGCGTATTACTGCCACCCTTGATCGCTCCTTTTGTAATAGCGCCTGGATGAATGCTCTCACCGCTTCCTATTGCGAGTATAGCGCTGGTGGTTCTAGTGATCACGCTATCCTCATTATTCATACCCATCAGGTCGGGGGGATGATCCTAAGCCATTTAAATTCTTCAATGCTTGGCAGCGTTGTCTTAAGTTTCAAAATGTGTTGAAGGGGCAGTGGAGCACCAGAGTTAGTGGCTGCCCGATGATTAGGCTGGTGGCTAAGCTTAAAATCTTGAAATGTGAGCTCAAGAAGTTTGGAGCAGACTTTAGAGAGAATAATGATGTCTCTAAAATTCGCATGGAACTGGACATTATTCAAAACAACCCGAGGAGTTATTGTGCCGAGTTGCAGAAAAAAGAGCATGGCTTGATTATTCAACTTGCTGAAGCTATTGAGATAGAAGAATCTGTTCTCAAACAAAAGAGCAGGCAGGATTGGCTCCATCTGGGTGATCGTAACTCTCGCTTCCTTTATACCGCTACGCGGGCCAGGCAAAACCACAATAGCCTTAGACACCTTATCTCTATTGATGGCTCTCACAACAGTACTATTGAGGCTCGCAAAATTGATGCCCCCAAGTTCTACTCTAGCCTCTATAATTAGGATGACTACTGGAGGGTCTTCCCTTGCCTTATCACCAAAAGAGTTCTTACTAATAATGCTGCTGATTGGGTTGAGTGACCCGTTTGTGCTGACGAAGTCAAAAATGCCGTTTTTCAAATTGGGGCTGACAAAGCTCCGGGACCTGATGGGTTCAATGGGTCTTTTTATCAGAATTCTTGGGATGTCATCGGCACTGATGTTACCATTGCGGTCCTCAATTTCTTCAAATCTGGGAAAATCTATCGGCAGATTAATCACACTTTTCTTACTCTCATTCCCAAGAGTACCAATGCTTCTGGGCTGTCAGATTATAGGCCAATCTCCTGCTGTAATGTTCTTTATAAGATCATTAGTAAAATTCTTTGCAACCGCCTAAGTAGGGCGGTTATTGAGCTCATTTCTCCCAATCAAGCAGCCTTCCTCCAGGACCGATTACTGGCTGACTGTGCTTTGCTTGCCCATGAGTATATAAGGGGTTTCACTAATCCTATGGGGGCTCGAGCCTGTCTTAAGCTTGATCTACGTAAAGCCTTCGATAGTGTAAACAAGGAATTTGTCTATTACATGCTGAATCAGATGGGCTTTAAACACAAATTTATTAGCTGGATCTGCGAGTGTATATCCACCCCCTCATTCTCCGTGATGATCAATGGTTCGACCTATGGCATGTTTCAGTCTAATAGGGGGTTGAGGCAGGGAGACCCGCTATCCCCTTATCTATTTGTGGTTGTTATGGAGGCCTTCTCTTTACTTATGGCCAAAGCCAATGCCTCTCAAAGCATTATGCCTATGAGCAGAGCGGGGGCAGTCTCTCATCTCCTCTTTGCTGATGATTTGTTGGTTTTTTGTCGTGCCAATCCTAAATCTTTTGAGGGAATTAAAAATCTGCTCACTGAGTTCAAATCCTTAACTGGCCTGGAAGTTAATTTGAATAAAAGTGCTGGTATATTCAGCAAAGGGGCCAAGGGACCTGGCAGTCTTGCTGATATTCTGGGTTTCCGACGCGTGCAATCCCTATCCACTTATTTGGGCCTCCCTCTGTCTCCTAAGTACCCTAATGCGGCCATGTATGGCCGTCTGATTAATAAATGCAAGAGTAGGCTTCAGGGATGGTCTTCTTCTCTCCTATCCATAGCTGGGCGTATTGAGCTTGTTCGGTCTGTGATTTACGGTATGATTAGTTTTTGGATGCAGGCCTTCAGAATGCCTCAGTCCGTCCTGCGTTCTCTCACTTCCTTGTGCAGAAAATTTATATGGGGGAAGAATCACCTCTGGGCATGGAATGATATGTGTGCGCCCAAACAGGAAGGGGGAGTGGGAATTAGGAATTTCACTGATCTTAATAACGCTTATGGGGTTAAACTGTCAGGGCGCATGCTTACTCACAAAGGTATTTGGTCTTCGCATATGAGGAACCAGTATCTGAGCAATTCTGGGTTGTTTCGGGCTACTGCTCTTCCCATGCATTCTGGAACCTGGAAATTCATACTTCACTGCTGTGAGTTTACCAAAAAGCTTACCAAACGTGTTGTCAGGGATGGTTCTACTACATTATTCTGGTATGATAATTGGTTACCCTGTGGGCCCCTTTGTGATACTTATGATGTTCCTGCTGGGGAGGAGAGGAATATGGTTTGTGTTTACTGGACCTCTGAGGGATGGGTGGATAGCATTTCCCTGCGGCCGGTCCGACATCTTATTAGTAAAATGGTTTTGTCTGAGGGCAGTGATTCTTGGTCTTGGGTTACACAGTCTCCTACTCTACATAATGCATGGGATGGTTCGCGGGCTATTAAGCCACTGTTTCCCTACTACAAGGTGGTCTGGTTCCAGGGGCACATCCCCAAGATGGCTATCACTTTATTACGAGCTTTCCACGGGAAACTGCTTACCCGGGATAAGCTCGTGCATTGGGGAGTGCCTACTTCACCTTACTGTGTTTTATGTTCTGATAATGTTCATGAAAGTATGGATCATCTATTTTTTGAATGCTCCTATACTAACTACCTCCTTTGCAGGAGCTTCCTTAAAATGGGGGTCACAAATATACTACCCTCTACCTTGTCTGGAATTGGAGACATGATACTTTCACTTTTTCATGGGAAGAACAATGTGGGGAGATTAGCCAAAATGGTCTTGGTAGTGATGACTTGGCATATTTGGCAAGAGCGGAACAGAAGGATCTTCGAAGGAAACCATCAGATTAAGACTCTTCTCTTTGAAAATATCGCTGATGATGTCAGAATTGCCTTGAGGCAAGCTGATTGGGATCGAGATACTGATATGGCGCCCTCTTCTAATTGGGGTTTGATTGATTAGTCTGATACCCCCGTATTTTTTTGTTCTTTTTGACCCTACGGATAGCGGAAGGTGTCATGTATCAGCTGGGATATGGGCGCCTGTGCTCATGTCTCAGGATACTCACATCCTTCTTCCATCCGTGAGCGTCCTGTATTTTTTTCATATGACTCAATAAAGATAAAGCATATTCTCCTATATATATATATATAAGTTTAGTTTATATATATGTAACAGTTTGGTATATGTAAGTTAGTATTCTAAGTTAATAATACATGTCAGTATATAAAGCTAGTAATATACAGTTAGTATATAACATTGGTTTATAATAATAGTGAGTGAGTGTAAGTTTTGGAAATGGTGTGTGTGTGTGTGTGTGTGTGTGTGTGTGTGTGTGTGTGTGTGTGTGTGTGTGTGTGTATAAGTCAGTATTCAAATGTTAGTGATACTGTTAATTAAAATAAGAGATAGTAATAAATAATAATGCAGACTATATGTGTGTTAGTAATAATATGTTAACTAAGTTTAATAACCGTATGCTACATTGAAACAAGTATACATGTTGCATTAAAACAATATATATACGTATATATTTATGAGTTAAATTCATTTGGCCTAATAATGAAAATCTAATGACGCGGATTAAACATGCATCTCGTTGCAATCACCTGGTCAACATAATCTTCTCAATTAGGCAAGTGCACATTTTCATACGTGTCCTTAAATGGTGTTCGTTTAATCGCTTTTCGCACATAGTTAATCTCTGGACGATTTAACCATGAAATGTTACACACGAACATTGCCATTTGATACAACGACACCAAAACCCTAATTCTGTATTTTTTGAATTGCCAAATAAGAACTTGTGTGTGTGTAGACACTTTAACAAATTGACTGATAACGTTTCATAAATTGCAAACTGTTGGACATGTAAACATCTTGAATTAGTTGAAATGATTATGACAATCTTGCGGGTCGTTTTGGCTAACTTGCGGCCGGTTTGGCTAATCACAGATATTGCATGCCAAGATTTGGCTATTCCCGTGGGCCGGTTTGGCGAGTGTGGCTCGTGCCTAGTATTACAACTTATGATGGTCGGTTTGGCTAGTCTGGCTCGTGTTCAGTATTACAACTTATGATGGCTGGTTTGGTTGATTCTGGCTTGTGGTCCAGAAAGTACACGTGGGTGGGGTTGGGTTCCCGAGCACTAGCCGGTAGTAAAAGGGTCACTTTGTGGGTGGCACTCGAAGGTGGATACACTTACTAGCTGTCTAAAGACGTGAACCGTAGACACGCACTTGAACACACTATTGAACAGATTGAAATGCTATATCGAACATGTTTTAACTTATAGAACTGCTGTTGTTTCCTTTTAAATAGACTACCATGTTTTAACTGTATAATAGAACTGCCATATTTCCACTTAAAACAGAACTGCTACTTTTCGCATTTAAATAGAACTGTCATGCTAAACTGCTTGGAACCATTAACTGCCCATTTATTCATCCAGGTTTAAATTGTCAAGAAATTGCTTTTGAAAACCTTACCGAGGGTCAATTCTACTAACATTTTATATCTTGCCGAGCAACTCTCGTTGACGTATATTTCCTTGTTTTCTATCTCGTGAAATATACGTCAGGTTTGAGACAAAGGAGTACACTTTGAGATTGGGCCGGCTGACTAGGCGTACCCAGACGCTGAGATCCACTGCTGAGGAATGGCGTGCTTTCACATCACTGCTAAAAGAATTAATATTCATCGTTGTAATCTCATTGCATGTAACTTCTTTGATGTAACTGTTTCTAATGGCCAAGTTAGGCCTTATTTGTGTGCATGTAATTCTGAACATTGACTTTATAATAATGATGATCTGTATTGTTCTGAGTTTGCATGCAAGTTCTTGCAATTGGTTTAATCACAGACGCTGATTGGGATTAAGCTTCACCGCTCCAGACCATGCAGACCCGCTCGCGTCCTCGCTCCCATGTATAATGGAAAGCGGGGCGTGACATAACTGTTCAGAGTGGACATGGAGAATAGGCTGGAATCCCTATCGAAGCCCCGATTGGTCATTGTTCACTATGATATATGTGATTCTAGTACGTGTACCGGATGGTACGTCGGAGTCTAGCACTAGATAGACAATCCTCCACTAAGGGCATCATATCAAAACCCGATGGGTCGTCAGTGATTGAGATTGTGTAGCTCAATAATGGGTGAGTTAAATTAAGCTCTCATCCAAACCCATTCCTAGACTATAATCTACTTTGATCGATATTTGAGACAATCCATCATGCTCAACCCATACAATAGGGCTCTACATGACCTAGCCTAGAGGACTACTCACTAATCATGGAATTTATTGATGAGGTCAATGCAAAAGCAATCATAATAAATCAATGAGAAAATGAGCTGGAAATGACAATCAAAATAACCACAATAGCAACAAGGATTAGGATCAAAACAACTAATTAAAAGCAAGGTTAAAAGTCTTACAGGATTTTAGCAAAGAATAACAATAAAAGGAGGAGAAAAAGCTTCCAAAATTCACCCAGAAAAAGCTGAAAATGGAATAAAGCTCTCTTTTGGTCGTTACATAAATTTTATTATATAGAATACCTAGCGCACTGCTATTTCAAAAAGCAGCACGACCGTGCCAACCCTAATGACCTAAACCTAGTGTAGGCCACCGGCATTGCGCAAAGCCGTGCTCGAACAATCGGCACGGCCAGGTATCCCTCGTGCCTTCAACAGCTTCAGTGGCTCCAGGCACACATTTGTGCATCACGACCATGTTTTCAGTCGTCTATCTGTTTTAATTCTAGCACGTCTGTGTTGCCCGGCCGTGCTGCTGAGCTGTGTATCCTCTCCTCTAGCTGACACCTTGACACGGCCATGCATACACCAGCACTGCTGTGTTATCCTATTTATTCATCCTTAAGCCTCCAAACTTCATTGTTTCTCATTCATTCCCTACGTCTTCCCTCATTCGATCTCTAATTCATCGAAATGCATCGTTTTCGACGCAAAAACCTGAAACATGGAGAAAACACACCCGAAGCATCAAAATGGCAAATGATGGTTAAAACGACTAAAATAATGACGATAGCACCAAACAGAGGGGGAAATAGGGGGGAAAGGGCGGAAAAACATATATAAAATATACTCAACAGTGGGACTAGAAGAATGATGCACTTTTCCAACTCTTTTAGTGATTGTCATTTTTTTGAAGCATATCAATCACACATGTCTTAGTGGTAATTAAACTATGTCCACAACCAAATCCTATCTAGTTTAGGCCTACTCAACACCAGTGGTAAAACTGCATTCCAAAAGTTAAATAAAATAATCAATCAGCCCATCGAAGATGAAAACGAAAACTAGTATTTATTCATGTGAAAGAGATAAAAAATGAATTCGTGAGGAGAGAACGAAAAAAATCACGCCATGAAGATATCCAGAACATGCGTGTAAGAAGTGAACCTAATTAAGTGCTTAAATAGAATTACGCACGAGGGAAATTTTCATCGAGTGGTCATTTCTTCATCACAAAAATATGTTCTTTTCCATTTTTCTTTTTCATTTTTTGTATGATGCATATGTTCCAAAACAACTGAAAACATAGATGATGCAAATGCAAAAGCAGAGAAAAATGAAACGGTGTATGGATAACATGACTCCTCCCCCGAGCTTGAAGTGAAACATCTCCCCCAAGCTTAAACGATGCATTGCCCTCAATGCGTATAAGTGAAATGCAAGGGCAATGAAAAATAGGAGGAGGAATGATCACTCCTTTTCACTATTAGGTGGAGGCTGGGGAACATCAGGATCATCAAAATGGCCCTTGCTAACATGCCAGTTGATCATAAGCTCCATGATGCACTCCATCCTATCGAAGTAGGGTTCGAAGTTTAGAGGCAAGTGATATTATGTGGGCTCGTGGGAGCCAGAGGTACCGGAGGGTTACCCTCGTTGTGGTTTCTAACATATGGAGGAGTGCAGGGGTGGTGGTGGTGGGGAAACATCCTCATCAATATCGGCATCGTACCCTCTCTGTGTAAGGTCGGAGGGAAATAGCCAGTCAATGTTCGCTTCTACGCGGCCTACATCGGGGTTGGGTAAGAGAGTGTACTCGTTATGGTGCGACCTGTGTAGCCAAGGGTAGGCATGGGCTTCACTGGTGCAAATCATAGACATCTTGATAAGGGCACTAATGTTCAGGGATGTAGGGCCATCAGCCTTGGCCAGGAGCTCTGAAATCTCTATGTGGAAGGGCTCGTAAGTGGCTATAAGTGGGATGAAGCTGCCACAACATATTTAACCAGTTTATGAGGTGGCATCATTCATGAGTTTTTTTATGAGCCAATCAGAACTTTAATGGGTCCAAGCAAAAGAGGTGATGCCAGTTTCTGGGTTAGTGATGCAAGGTTGGGTCATAACCCAAAGAATGAGAAGCTAGAAGAGTGGGACAGTGCTAGAATCTACTCTACTGAACACCATGCAAGCTAGTATCCTATGTGCTAGGCGCAGGCACGGGTAAATGTTGGAGGTGGCATTGGCCGTCCTCAGGTCAAAAGCTTCAGATCCTGTAATGGCTTGCCCTTGTAAAATTCTTGTGGCACACGTTTGTCATATGTACCTATATCACCATAGGCAGGACAACCAAAAATATGATCTAGCTGGTCATAAGTGAGCTCTTGCTCCACGTTCATCAAACAAAATGATATGCTTATGAAGGTACAGTGAAGGGAGCTCAAACATTCCAATGGGATACATCGATAGGTCTTTTTGTGGGCGTGTAGGAATGATATCCAACCAATGTTGGAAAAACATTGTCTAGATGCGTTCTAGTACCCCAAGGGTCTAAAGGGCACTTGTATCAGCAAATTTTGTCGCCAACATTGGCCGATGACTAAGTGTAGCATAGACTTGGCACTAGTCCACGTCAGAAAGTGTGATTCCTAACATCTCAACAGTGGGTGGTGCCACGGGAGGAGGTGTGGCGGGCTCAGATGCCCTTCGAGGGCATCGCGGCCGTGAAGATGAAGTGGAAACTAAGGTTTTTGCAGCAGGGCATTTGGGTGTCGTGAGTGAATGTGTGTGAGATGCAAATGGCAAAATGTGACATAAATATGGCAAGCGAATTCGATGGTACAAGAACAACACCCAAATTTTTTATGCAAATTGAAGTACAAAATAAATTCAGAGATAAAGGAAGGAATATACCTAATCGATTGTTTGATCTCCTCATTGTAGTGGATGCAGCATCTGTTCTTCATGTGGCAATGCTCCCCCAGGATAGAAATTCGAAAAAATTCAACCCGCCGATGGGTGAGGGTGAAATTGGGGGTTAGGGCTTGACGATGAAGGAGATTTGTGGGGGATTAGAGGGAAGTTTTGAATGTAGGAGAGGATTTTGGTGGAGGAGGATATATTTTGGAAAGTTGGGGAGTTGGATATGTGAGAGATTAGGGTTTGAATGGAAGAGAGGACTGAATGGAATGAGTGGGAACTGAGGCGTAAAAGCTGTCGAATTAGGGGCACACGGCTATGTGCGATTGCATCACGTCCATGTCGATGTGAACTGCTGCAACAAAAAATCCCTCTTAAGTCGCATGGCCATGTGCAATCTTGCATGGCCATGTCATTCTTGCAAATTCTAGACCTCTTCTTTGGCACGACCATGCGAAAGGTTCTCACGGTCTTTATCCAATTACATGGTCTTCTCCTTCTTGATGACATGGCTGTTCCATGAGTGGCACGGCCATGTCCAATTTTCTTATCTTCTCTTTTTTCCATTTGCACGTCAGTGTAGTGTAGCTGCATGGCCATGTTGCTGCTACTGCTTCTAGGGTTCTTCTTCCTAGGATTTGGCATGTGCATGGTCGTGTGTGTCATTGCACGGCCGTACAAGTTTCAAGCACTCAAAAATGAAGAAGTTTCAGCTCTCAAAATTTGATTACTCTTCAAAAAAATTTCTTCTTAATAAAAATGAAAATAAAATAAATGAAAATTCAATGTAAATACTTGGGTTTTGTCTCAAAAAGTGCTTGTTTTACATCTTTAGCTCGATGACCTCAAAAATTAGTCATTTCGCACGATGGGTATCGAGTGTGTCCTCTTGACATATCCCAACCATCGGAACGATGGGATGTAGACTTCTCTAGGCTCTTCAGGCTTCTCCTCATGTTCCTTTCCATAGTCAAGGTGGTGTGGCATTGCTTTTTTAGACTTTTTCTTCCCCTCGGTCTTTTTTTTAATTTTCTTCCTCGAGGGTGGCTTGGTAACAGCGTCATGGCATTTCCTTTGCCACTAGGGCTCTCCTACACGTGAGAAATAGCTCTAATGAGCGGTTAAGATGGATGAGTTCCAAAACACTCAACAAGGAAAAAAATTTTAAGTTTTATGGACGATGGATTGGGTTTAGAAGAATCTCACTTCTTTGCCTTTGGCATTGGTGTTTTCCTTGGAGCTTTACACATGTCATTCACTTTAATCTACGGCATGTCAATTTTGAAGCAATCATTGGTCATGGGAGATAACTTGGTACTCTTGCAGAATTCATGCACCATTTTTTGATCTCCTATGCTAAAGGACAACTTTCCATTCTTGATGTTGATGACGGCACCATCGGTCGCCAAGAACGGTCTCTCTAGTATGATGGGAGTGTGGGTGTCTTCATCCATTTCCATGATTACAAAATCACACGAGATTGTCAAATCTCCAATTTGGACTGGAACATCATGGAGTGTGCCAATGGGGTGCTTGATCGATGGATCTACAAGTTAAAGCGTAATCATCGTTGTCTCCAGATCTCTCGTATTCAATCTCCTGCAAATAGACAAAGGCAATAGTCTCACACTAGCTCCTAAATCACACAAAGCCCCGTGAAAAGGTATGTATTTGACTAAGCAAGGAACAGAAATACTTTCTGGATCTCCAAGCTTTTTAGGGAGCTTATTCTAGAGAATTACACTACACTCCTCAGAGAGTACGACTATGGCTTTGTTTTTTCTCTTTAACAAATCTTTCATGAACTTCTCGAAAGAGGGAATCTCTATAAGTGCATCCAAGATAGGGATGTTGAGGTTTTGTTGTTTGATCGTCTTAGAGAACTTGCCGTATTTTTCTTCTGGCCTTGGGAAGCCTTTGTGTAAAGGGGGCAGGTGGCACATATACTCTAGATGGTTATGCAGGTGGTTCCTCCTTCTCCTTGGCAGTCTCCTCAACATCATCATTTCTCCGAGAGGTGGAGGGTTCGTCATAATTGCATCCATCGGTCATGGTGGATGTATTCTTACGAGGATCTTGAAGCTTCCTCCCACTCATCTACATCACGTCGTTCATCTATGCTTGTGGATTTTCTCAGGTTGTCCAGGTAGCTGCTATTGAGTATTGAGCATCTCGTTCATCTGCTGGACCACCTGTGCTACCTGGGTCTCAAGCACCTTACTGTGTGATGTGTGGGTGTCCAACCTTGAAATTATCTGCAAGGATAAGGTTTAGAAAGACTTTTTTCTTTGCCCTTGCACAGTTATAAAACTCTCCATCATATTCTCGAGCTGCGACTTCTAAGGGGGCAGTTGTAGCGCGTTAGCTCGAGGCTTAGGTTAGAATTCGGGAGGCTGATTCGGTGGCTGCTGGTAGTTGATGCTTTGATCGAAAAAGTTTGGATGGTTTCGCCATCCTAGATTATATGTTGTGGAGTAGGGGTTGTTTGGTGGCTGCTGGTTGTTATAGAGTGCATTGGCCTGCTCGAAGGAAAGCCTCATAGTTTGTGAAGCTGTAAACATGCAATTAATAAAAGGATCTTATTGTACCCCCACATAATACATAGCTTGATACTGTAGCTGAAGATGATGATGCATTTATTTCGCTTCGGATTTTGTCTATTTGTTGCCCCAATGCTAGAATTTGCTTGAGAGGAGGGTCAACATGTCAACATCAGGCTTTCTACCCTTCCTTGTGGCATCCCTGTCACTTCTCCAATGTTAGTTGTTCGAGGCCATCACCTCCAACAAACTCTTAGCAGCCTTAGGGGTTTTGGTCATGATTGCACTACCAGCTTCGGCGTCTATAGATATCTTCATGACATGCTTCAGTCCGTTGTAGAATGTCAGGATTAACAGCCACTCAAGGATGCCATGGTTTGGACACTGGCACTGAAGTTCTTTGTAATGCTATCAAGCTTCATAAAATGACTCCTTGTCAAATTGGCAGAAAGATGTGATCTCATTTCTCAGCTTAACTGTTTTCCCAGTAGGGAAGAATTTCATCAAGAACGCCTTAGAGAGAACGTACTAGGAGTTGTTACGACCTCATGATCGGCCCATTCGATCTAGGCCCGCATGTTCAATGCCCAAGTAAATGGCCCTCCGAATCTCCCTAATGAGAACTAGCTCTGACAAGAAGCTCACCGAGTCATAGAGAAGCTTGCCCAAGCAGAGCGGTAAGCTCGTCAATCGAATCAAAGAGAATAGTCCTCCGACTGACCGGACACCAACCATGCCAACTTGGCGAGGTGAAGCTCGCCTAAGAGACAGCCTGCCTGACTCTCCACCCAAGGAAATCCACCCAGATAGGGACTTGAGACTTCAAGAGGGAGGGAAACTGCCATAAATATCACTGACAGTTTCACCGCCCGACAGTCTCACGCTTGACAAAATCGCACCTGACAAAAGCATACCAGGCAGTTTCGCCGCCTGCTAGTCTGACAAAGTGTGCCGGACAAAAGTGCACCTGACGGTTTCAGCCCTGATGTCCTCGGCTAAAATTCTGACACCCAGACACCCCCAGCTCAACAAAAGCAACCGACTCCAAAAGCCTATAAATACCCCCCATCCACCATCAGAGAGGGGGTTGGTAAGTTACGACAAAATTACTACCATCAATACGCAAGGTTCGGATATCTTCCTTATATTCGTGCCTTCCACACTAGTCCGCCAAGCGAGTGCTGATCTGCCTTTGAGATCACAGATCGTGTCCGACATTCTCCCAATAGTCACCCGCTGACTTAAGTATCAGAGAGGCTATATGCTGACAGCCAGCCACACATTTCTGACGAGTTATTCTACTTGCAGGTAGCTCGCCTCTGCCGCCAGTGGTTGAAGTGACCTAGGGCGACCAACTTCAATCGAAGGACGACCTACTCCAGTTGACGGGTGACCTTGAGATTCTCATCTTCAAATCGTCCTCAAATCGTGATTAGCCTCATCATCAACCCTATACTTGTAATCATCGTGCCATTGATTACCCACTTTAATATAAATTCATTGTAAGCGGATTTACCCCGCAACAATTGGCGCCGTCTGTGGGAACTTAGGGTCACACCCATGTCTAATCATATACACTTCAATCCCAGTCCTAACCATGGCAAACATCACATGGAGGACGAGTCTCGCCCTCTCGGAGGAGCTTCTCCGATGGATGTACCCCTTGAGGGGACGACAGAGGCTATTCATGTCCCGTCCCGTGCTATCCACCAAGACTTTGAAGCCTTTACAAAGATGATGAATGATTGGGATGCGGGTGGGGCCGGGGCATCCACCGTCCCTCCCTAAACCCCAGAACGTGAGGCACAGCCTTCATCCCCAGATCAAAGAAGAGGCAGCCACCCGGTAGAGGGGGCTCAACGAAGAGATAGCGGCCCAGTAAATACATCTCAATGCGGAGATAGAGGCCACTCATCAGAGGATCCTCTTAGAAGATGCTGATGTTCAACTAAGGCAGCTTGACGAAGAGGCGGAGGCCGCCGCTCAACAAATGCAGGTAGATGAATAAATCGCACGACGACATCTATGATTCTTCATCATCGCACGAGAAAGACTTTGGGTGGAGAGCCGTAGGATCCTAGAGGCGTCAACTCTAAATCGATGGCACCCACGTAGCCTGCCACCGATGGATATCTCACCGGTCGGAGGGAGCATCCACAGATCGGCCCACCAATCCCCTAGGCGTGATGATCGTCGATGATGAAGCCGCGATCGGAGTAAGACTCTCCCGAGGCAGGGAAGGGACACCACTGAGCACCGAAGTAGCTTATCCAATAGCTCCAATGATTGGCGAGTCATTCGAGGCGGCTGCATCGAACCCCGAAGATCGCTTGTGCACCCTCATAGATTGCCTGTGCGCCCCTACCCAGAAGTGGCTAACCCCCTGGCCAGACAGGTGACCGCGGCCCCAATACCTCATAGGTTCAAGCTTCCTCAGCTTGAACTGTATGATGGTGCGGGCGATCCCCTCAAACTTGTGCAGCGATATAGAGGGGCAATGGAGATTCAAGGCACAGATGATGCACTCCTATGCCAGGGCTTCCAAATGACTTTGAAAAGGTCGGCATTAGAGTGGTACAACGACCTGCCCACCCACTCCGTCGAATTCTTCGATGACCTATCCCACAAGTTCTATCAACAGTTCAGGACGGGAAAAAGAAAGAAGAAACATGTGGACTATCTATTTGTGATAGTCCAGAAAGAAGGAGAAACGATCCGAAAGTTTTTGCACCGTTTCCAGGAGGACAGGCTTAGCGTGGCGTGCTGCAGAGATGAGCTCGCCATGGCGGCCTTCAAAAAGGGTTGACCAACCGGAGCCTGCACAAGTCGCTCCTCCAAGATCCGCCCACCAATCTGGATGCGCTCGTTACCAGGGCAGAAAGGTTCATGCTAAGTGAGGATGCCCTGGGAGTAAAGAAGGTGGTCGCCCTGGTTGGGACATCCCGCAACGAGCAGCGGCGTGATTTTCGATCAAGGCAGGAAGACCGCCCTAGATGGCACGACCAACTGGGCAACCAAAGGCGCGACCAAGGAGGCCACCGACCGCAAGATCGTCCCGGACTTGCGCAAGGGCTTGCCGCACCTAGAGAGCCTCCGTCGGAGGTTAGCAGGCCCGAAGGACAGCAGCAGGCCCAATAAATGCTGCTCAATGCCCACATGATTGAAGTATTGGCCCAGCGACGAGAGCTAGACTTCTCCGAGACCCGCCATAAGAGATGAGGACAAACCCAGCCGCAAGGAATCTACAGAAATACTGTCGATATCACCGTTATCACGGTCATGATATCGATTAATTCTTCACTCTAAATAGGGATATCGAACTGCTGATTCAGGAGGGACCATACAAGGATTCGTCGATGGGAGGAGACCGGTTTGCGATGAAAACATGCCTCCGGGAGCATGGCGGTCGAACCAGCCCCAGAATGCCGAGCAAGACGTCCCTTGCCATCCTAGAGCGATCATGCGATTAGATGTTCTATGCAGTGGGCCATCCTCGGGTGGCGCATCGGCATCAGCCAGAAAGGCATACGCTCGACAAGTGATGATGACGTGCATGGGTGCAAAGAAAAGCAGAGGAGAATATCTCGTCCCCCCATCTCATTCTCGGACGACGACTTGTAGGGGGTCGATCTACCACATGATGATGACATCGTCATCGAAGCCCAAATTGGAACGGCCATAGTCAGCCGCCTCTTGATCGACACCGGAAGCTCAAGCTACATTCTTTTTGTGTCAACGATCGAGAAGATGGGACTGAAGCAAGCATATCTGAGGCCATGTACAGGTCCAATTGTCAGCTTCACCGGCCACTCGGTTCCCATCGTCGGAGTTATCACCCTGCCAATATCTCTGGGGGAGGAGCTGAGAATCGACACTCGGATAACACAATTTGTTGTCGTCGACATCGCGTCGGCCTACAACGGCATCATAGGGCAGCCATACATGACTCCCATCGAAGCTATCCCTCACTCTTGCATCAAATGATTAAATTCCAGACTCCGCAGGGAGTTGGACAAGCGCGAGGGAGCCAAAGACTTTCCCGAAGCTGCTACGTCGGCTCCACCAAACACAAAGAGCCCAAGCATGCCTTGTTGGTCGAACTCGCCAATGATCGGGAGGATTTCGGAGACCAACAATGGAAGGCAGCAAGCTAGCTCGCCCTTAGCATGATGAGCATTTACTCAGATATTATCAATAGCTTCGTAAATATAAATTAAACTATCTTTTTTTGCATACTCTCAAGTATTATCATATCCATTTGAAATTTTTAGCTCCCCTCCAAGGTTATAGGCACCGGTGGGTGAAGGACCGAGCTACGGCTCGCACCCTCCCCACCCTCAACTCCGGGGCAAGCTCACGAGCTTCGTAAGTGAATGGTGGTTGACTTATCGTGCTTGTTTAACCCTCAAACGGATCAAGCGTTGGTCAATTGATGATGGGAAGCTCAGTTGCGACCCTCTCGTAGGATTGAGACTCGTTGATCTGCACCACAAGGAAGCGTTAGTGGGGGGGGTCGGTTCTGGGTCCGACTCAAATCCTCTCCGATGCTTAAGTTAGAATGGAACTTAAGAGAGGAAAGGATCTTGGAGCAGTTGAGATCTACCCACGGAGGCTCATCTCAAGTCCAGCGTCGCAAGTTCTTTTGTGGAAGAAATATAAGATAATGTAAATAATCTCTGAGTATCACATCTCGTACCTCCTATATTCTGTCCGTCTTCCTGTTTTTATAGACCTCTGGGATCTCTTCAGTGACGTTGGAAGGATAACGATCACCAATTATGGTGATATGATCTTCCCCTTTAATAGGAGTAACCTAGCACACGTCCCCGCTATTTATGAGCTCACCTTCAATCCCCGTTCAATTGGTGGGCTTTGACTGGGTTATCTTCAGGCCTCTTTAGTGGGCTCTGCGGGCCTCAGTTGCTAGTCGAACAAGCTCCCTCGAGTGTTGGCCCGATGACTCAACAAGTACCAAATAACATAATATCATTTTGAACATGATTTCCCAATTATAAATAATTGACCTCGAGGGCATACATTTCCCAACAGCCGTGGACAGGTTAGCTTACCTCTCGAGTTGGGTCATGAGGTCCCCGGTAACGATCCCATCTGACATGCTGGGCTAGGCACCAATGTTGGCTGGACCTTATTGCTTACAGGTTGAGTGTGGCCGTACTGCTGGTGGGCCCAGGTCAAAATCGATCTCCATAGTATATATTTATATTCTACATGAAGTCTAATTTCCCAATGAATCTTATTTTATCCAAAGGTCTATAGCTTCAGATATGGTTGAAATATGGCATCTTCCATAAAAATTTCAAAAATATGACATACCCAAAATTAAACATTATTCCTACCCAGTAGTTTTTTTGTTTGTCTGGCCTTAATGATGATGTGTTATTATCATTGTACGTAAGTGTCATGCTGTTGTCGTTGCACTATGTAACGTTGATTTGTACTAGTGTTTTAAAGACCAGTTGAATATGGCCCATAAATTTTTAAAGACATGCTACATACACTCCTTAATGGGAGTGTATATAGGTGTGCGTGGCAAATTCAACCAAAAAAGAGTGCAAAGTGACATTGAAACTCATACACGCCCCACGACAAGTGGTGTATATAACACGTTTCAATTTTTAACATGTCAAGTGGTGTATATCATGCAATAATTATATACACAGATAATATTGCTTATGGTATATGTTTGCGGATGACCCTGCTCAAGACCGCATTGAATTGATAGCAGACAGAAGTTGATTGCTATCACTTCAGTAGCCCAAGACAATGATTTATGAGGTGTCAGGATCATGTTTCACCCATTATCCATATCCGCATAAATGAAAGCTCTCATTCAAGGAAATATCTATCTTCTGTCGAGCTTAGGATAGTTTAATACCACCAAGTTAAACAGTATTGGTAATTAGCAAATGCCGAGAGTCTTACGCTTCGATTCATGGAAGGATAACAATGAAAAAAGACAACCCTTTATCAGCAGAGCTGGATGCGTAGTTTACGTCCTCCAAGCTTAATACTGTAAAGCAAATATAATTACTGAGAACATAATGCCGAGACATCGTTTCCACCGTTTCTATTATAAAACTGTTAATGACTGCATTAAGTGCAGGGATCAGCTGCAAGCTGGTCGCATTAGCTGCCTCTTGTCTACATGTGGACTCGATCATGGGCATTAGATATGATAGTTGGTAGCAGTTGTACCTATATTTGATTATCCATGTCCCGATCAATTTCGGTAGGAGTTATATGCAGCAAGCAACACAACCATTAACGTTTCTTTCTCGGATGTGATCACTATACACTAAATTCCCATGCTCGTAAATTTGAATACCCACAATGAACGTATTTTGCCTAGAGGAATGACATTTCTAGTATGACGAATGTCATATTTTAAGCATATACAAATATTTGCGAGACTGAATATTATATCTGTTACATTACAGATCGTATGTGGACCAATACGACGATCTACCAGAGAGTCGGATTCAGAAGTAGATGTCTGGAAATAGATCGGATCTTCGTATAAGATTGGGCACCCGAGAACAGCAACTTCAGAACCGAGCAACATCGCATAAAGAGATTTTACTTCGGCACGATTATAGAGGCGACCGTTACATCATTTAATGAGTATGTTCTTCGGGATTCTCAGCAATTAATGGAAAACTCTTATACATTGTGATTTACGTTACTCTCCGATTGCCAAACAATGACAGTATTTAGTGACCCCTGTCATTAATGATTGACATATGCTGACTCTTGGTCTTCTACATTTTGACAGCCGTTCGGAAAACGAGGAGGCGTCATCAATCACTCAACAGTCATTCAACCCCTATAAAAAGGGCCATTCTCCAACAAAGGTGGGGTTCGAAAGCAATTTTATTCAAAGGCCAGGTATTATCACATATACTTGTGCTTTATCTACTCAAAAATATAGTTCTGTATAATTAGTTCGGATACAATATAGTTCGCTTCTGACTATACGAGCTTTCTTCGACTTCAATACTAACTTGAGCGTCGGAGGGGGTTTGGGTCGAACCCAAGTCCGACCCACTTTTGACAGGTTCCATGTGCTACAGATTCTTCGGCAACTCGTAGAATTGATCTCTCCGCTGATCCATCCTTGCCCTTAGCTGACGATCCATCAGTTCTTCATCACCATTATCATCTGACCATTGTAACCTTGGTCCTCTTATTACAAATTGATTGTTCGGTGGATTTTCCCATCAACAATATCATATAAACATAGCAAGGTGCATGAATTTATTTAGAGGTCATTTAGACGCTGTTTCAGTTTCAGTATTCAAAAAATATTCCATAATGAAATTAGCTGCCTCTTGCCTACATATGGACTCGATCATGGGCATTAGATATGTTAGTTGGTAGTAGTTGTACCTACACATTACCATTAACGTTTCTTTCTCGGATGTGGTCACTATACACTAAATTCCCATGCTGATTAATTTGAATACCGACAATGAACGTATTTTACCGAGAGGAATGACATTTCTAGTATAACGAATGGCATATTTTAAACATATACAAATATTTGCGAGACTGAATATTATATCTGTTACACATCGTATGTGGGCCAATATGATGATCTATACGTCTGCACCAGAGAGTCGGATTCAGAAGTAGATGTCTGGAAATAGATCGGATCTTCGTATAAGATTGGGCACCCGAGAACAGCAACTTCAGAACCGAGCAACATCACATAAAGAGCTTGTGCGTCGGAAAGATTATATAGGCGACCATTACATCATTTATTGAGCATGTTCTTTGGGATTCTCAGCAATTAATGGAAAACCGTTATACAGCGTGATTTACGTGACTCTCCGATTGCCAAATAATGACAGTATTTAATGACCCCTGCCATTAATGATTGACATATACTGACTCTTGGTCTTCTACATTTTGACAGCCGTTCGAAAGACGGGGAGGCGTCATCAATCGCTCAACAGTCATTCAAGCCCTATAAAAGGGGCCATTCTCCAACAAAGGAGGGGTTCAAAAACAATTTTATTCAAAGGCCAGGTATTATCACATATACTAGTGTTTTATCTACTCAAAAATTTAGCTCGGTATAATCTGATCGAATAAAATATAGTTCATATCTGACTATATGAGCTTTCTTCGATTTCAATATTAACTTGAGCGTTGGAGGGGTTTTGGGTCGAATCTAAGTCTGACCCACTTTTGACAGGTTCCATGTGCTGCAGATTCTTCGGCAACTTGTAGAATTGATCTCTCCGCTGATCCATCCTTGCCCTTAGCTATCGATCGATCGGTTCTTCATCACCATTATCATCTGACCATTGTAACCTTGGTCCTCTTATTACAAATTTATTGTTCGATGGATTTCCCCATCAACAATATAATATAAACTTATAATGTGCATGAATTTATTCAGAGGTCGTTTAGACGTTGTTTCAGTATTCAAAAAATATTCCATAATGAAATTATATGCCTCTTGCCTACATGTGGACTCGATCATGGGCATTAGATATGTTAGTTGGTAGTAGTTGTACCTACACAGTACCATTACCGTTTCTTTCTCGGATGTGGTCACTATACACTAAATTCCCATGCTGATTAATTTGAATACCCACAATGAATGTATTTTACCTAGAGGAATGACATGTCTATTGTGAAGACTGTCAAATTTTAAGCATAGACAAATATTTGCGAGAATGAATATTATATCTGTTACGACCTAAATACAGATCGTATGTGGGCTAATATGAAGCTCTAAATGGCTGCACCCGAGAGTCGGACTCAGAAGTAGATGTTTGTAAATAGATCGGATCTTCGTATAAGATTGGGCACCCGAGTACAGCAACTTCAGAACCGAGTAACATCGCATAAAAAGCTTTTACTTCGGCAAGATTATAGAGGCGACCGTTACATCATTTAATGAGCATGTCTTTCGAGATTCTCAGTAATTAATAGCAACCCGTTATGCAGCATGATTTACGTGACTCTCCCATTGCCAAATAATGACAGCATTTAATGACCACTACCATTAATGATTGACATAGGCTGACTCTTGGTCTTCTACATAATGACAGTCGTTTGGAAGACGAAGAGGCGTCATCAATCACTCAACAGACATTCAACCCCTATAAAATGGGCCCTTCTCCAACAAAGGAGTGGTTCGAAAACAATTTTATTCAAAGCCCTGGTATTATCACATATACTTGTGCTTTATCTTCTCAAAAATATAGTTCAGTATAACCAGTATAATCAGATCGGATAAAATATAGTTCACTTCTGACTTTACGAGCTTTCTTCGACTTCAATACTAACTTGAGCGTCGGAGGGATTTTGGGTCGAACCCAAGCCCGACCCACTTTTGACAGGTTCCATGTGCTGCAGCTTTTTCGGCAACTCGTAGAAATGATCTCTCCGCTGATCCATCCTCGCCCTTAACCGATGATCGATCAGTTCTTCGCCCCTAATATCATTCGACCATTGTAACCTTGGTCCTCTTATTACAATTTTATTGTTCGGTGGATATTTCCATCAACTATTGGTGTCGTCTGTGGGAAACAGAGGTTACGCCCATGACGTCTTCCACACCGCTTCCTCAATCCGCAAGGGGCAAAGGGGTAAAGATCACACTGCAAACTACTCAATAGACCGGGATGCAAATAACTGGTCTCCTCGATGGCACTACGACACAATCTGGGGAGTCGTCATCTCGAGGGAGACTAGGCGTCAAAGATCGCCGGTGGTGCAACAAATGGTATCAATGGAGCGGTTTGAAGCACTGGCCCAAGAAGTTCTTTCGGGCTTCCAAACAATCGGCAATATGGAAGAGCGTCTGATAGGCTCCCGGCCACCATCAATCGAAGGCACATCCGTTGTTCGCAATGTGGCGTGCGATTTGAACCTGCAATTTCAAGTAAATGCCCAATCTACACAGCAGCCCCCACTAGAGACACAAGAACCTCGTGGGAGGGTTCTTAGAGGAGAAACCAGAGAGGGGGAGATGGTCGCAGGGACGAACCCTACGAGTCAGGCCGACAATTATGGAAATCGATAAGGGAGGAGCCAGAGTCCTCGCCATGATGATCGGCAGGTAAGTACCCGAAGCCCTCACTGCGTGGTTCGTTGTAGAAGGAGCCCGAGTCCTCACAATAAGGATCGGCTTGGGAGGAGCCAGCGTCCTTGCCATGATGATCGGTGCCAGAGGAGCCGAAGCCCTCGTCACGTGGATCGACATAGAAGGAGCCCGAGTCCTTGCCAGGATGATCTGCTTGAGAGAAGCCGAAGCCCCCGCCGTGATGATCGGTGTCGAAGAAGCATGAGTCCCCGCCACGATGATCGGCGTAGAAGTAGCAGGAGTCCTCGTCATGATGATCATCGCAACAGGAATGATCGACGCGACAGGAGTCGAACTCCCTGGCGAGGCCATATGCGTAGAGGAACCCGAGAGGACGATCGGTATGACAATTGGGATGATTCCTTCGATTCGTCATCTGACTGACCTAGGCGGAGAGGATATCGGAACCATCGTTGCAACTCCAGTTCGTGACCTAATAATTCTGACAATGAGAACGACCCCTTTACAAGAAGAATCACATCGGCATGCATCCCATGAGGGTTCAAATTCCTCGACGTTGAACATTGTGACGAATCAGGCGATCCTAAAGATCACATGCAACATATAAGCCCCGTATAGAGATTTTGGGGGCAAATGATGCCCTCTTCTGTCGAGCTTTTCAAACCACTTTGGAAAATTCGGCAATGGAATGGTATAATGGTTTTCCTGATTGATCTATCGACTCATTTAAAGGACTGACTCGTGTATTTTACCGACAATTTATGGCTAGCCGAAGAAGAAAGTAGGCCTTAGACCACTTGCTGGTAATTGTACAAAAGGAAGGAAAGAGCATCCATAAGTACATCAAGAGGTTCCAAAAAGAGAGGCTGAATGTCATGACTTGTAGTGACGAGTGACCATGGCGGTGTTCAAGAAGGAACTTCTTCATAAAGGGCTCTTCAAATCTCTACAATACGAACACCCGAACAACCTGGACGATCTTTTCATTCAGGCGCAACGATTCAGGCTTGGAGAGGAGGCGCCACACAAAGAAGAGAAGAAGGAACCACCCTGCCAAAGATAGATCGATGCCAGATGCATATCGACGTGATCGAGGGACGACCGAAAAAACCAAAATCCAAGGAGAATAGATCAAATTTCTCGAAATATAAGAGAGAGGGTTCCAGACGGTCCCCTCAAGTTAAATGCTCTCCTGGCAGATATCATGGCTGTGGCTAAAGCCGAAGGACATTTTGGAAGCTCCCTCCACCCTTGTAGAGTCCAGGAGATAAAAGAGATCGGCGCAAATACTACAGATATCATCAGGATCTTGGTCATGACACTGATGACTGTTTTACATTAAAGAGGGATATTGAGCGGCTAATTCAGCAGGGGCATCTAAGATGATTTCTCGACAAATCAAAACCTTATCAAGCCAGAGGAGATCCCAATGATAGAAATCAGCCGCAAGCTCCTCAACTGATAACAGTTCAAGTTGATGTCATAAGTGGCAGACAGTCTTCGGTTGGTCTGTCATCCTCTGCTCGGAACGCTTATGTGCGACCAGTCATAGTGGTAAATGATGGGCATAAATAACCAAGAGTTGCTATGCCGATGATCAGCTTCACCAATGAAGACTTGGAAGGGGTCGAGATGCCTCATGACGATGATATTGTCATTTCTTCCATCATAGGATTGGCCGAAGTGTTGAAGCTCTTGATAGATACGGGAAGTTTGTGTGACATATTGTTTTTGTTAACCATCGAGAAGATGTGCTTAAATTCCTCCAATCTTTAGCCATCTACATGCCCCATTATCAGATTCACTGGTCATTTAGTTCCTATTGTGGAAACGATAAATCTTCCAGTCACTCTGGGAGATCACCTAAAATCCCTCACCAAAATGGCAAAGTTCGAGTTGTGAATCTCAAGTCTCCATACAATGGTATCATCGACCATATCTGATTTCTATTAAGGTTGTCACCTCTCTGTTGCATCTAATGATGAAGTTCCCGACCCCAAACGGAGTAGGGAAAGTGAGAGGCAATCAACAAGAGTCAAGATCATGTTATCTACTTTCTACAAAGAACAAGAACATCGAACAGGCTCTTCCAGTCAATTTTTTTGATTGTAAAGAAGAACATGCTGATCAGCAACCTACACCAATGGAAGAAGCCAAACTTACATCATTGTTGGTATGGGAGGCTAAGACCACATCCATTAGTTCAAGGCTACCATCAGACTTGAAGGCGAAGCTCGTTACTTTCCTTCGACCAATGTTGATGTATTTTATTGGAGTCCGGAAGATATGTCGGGAGTGGATCCTCGGGTGATCACTCATGAATTACATGTGGATCCCACGGCTCGTCACATCAAACAGAAGAAGCGCAGCACGGGAGGGGAAAAGATGCGAGCAGCGGTTGAGGAGGTAGGTCGTCTTCTCCAAGCAAACTTCATTAGGGAGGTACAATACCCAGAATGGCTCGCTAATGTAGTTATGGTGAAGAAGTCCAATAAGAAATAGTAGATGTATGTTTACTTCACCGATCTGAACAAGGACTACCCAAAAGACAGCTATCCGTTACCTTAGATAGATCATTTGGTGGACAACGCATCGGGATACAAACTTATCAGCTTCATGGATGCCTTTTCTGGATATAACCAAATCCAGATAGCATTCGAAGATGAGGAGAAAACCTCCTTTATTACTGACCAAGGAATTTATTGTTACAGGAAGATGCCGTTCGATCAAAAAAATGCAGGGGCAACCTTTCAACAAATGGTCAACAAAGTCTTCCACAATCAAATCGGGAGAAATTTGGAGGTTTATGCTGATGACATGCTCGTCAAATCCAGATACTCGACGGATCACATCACCGATCTTGAAGAACTGTTCGATAAAGTTCGGAGTCACAGCCTACGGCTAAACCCGGCGAAATGTACATTCGGCGTCCAATCAGGAAAATTCCTCGGCTTCATGATCACAAAGCTAGGTATTGAAGCTAACCCCAATAAGATCGCTGCACTTACCCATATGCAGGAGCCGAAGATGATTAGAGATCTCCAAAGGCTGAATGTGCGAATCACAGCTCTTCAACGGTTCCTCTTGAAATCAGTCGAGAAATCCCTTCCATTCTTCAAAATCCTGAGGAAAGCGCTGAGCCGAAGAAAAGGAGAAAGGAAGCTCATCGATTAAGATGAAGGTGTGCTTAAGCCTTTGCCAATTTGAAAAAGTACATTTAGAGTCCCCCTTGTTGTCGAAGCCCAATGAAGGGGACCTGCTCAGCCTATACATCGCCATCATCCAAGAAGCAATAAGCTCGGTGTTAATCAAAGGAGAAGGAAACGTCCAGCAACCGATCTACTACACTAGTAGAACTCTCCAAGATGCTGAAACACATAACAGCCAAATTGAGAAGCTGGCTTATTGCCTCGTTACCACAGCAAGAAGGATCTGACCATATTTTCAAGCGCACACTATTTTTGTGTTAATAGATTCAAAGCTTGAGAGGAATTTATCGAAGTTGGATAGATCCAGATGGATGCTCAACTGGAGCATCGAGTTGAGTGAATTCGACATACATTACAAGCCGAAGACATCAATCAAAGGGCAAGTTTTGGCGAACTTCATCGCTGAGTGCACCATGGAGCCCCCAGAAGGAGAGACGCCATCCGACCTGATTGATGAACTTCCTGCACGGGTGCAAGTTGTTGAAGATCCATCAATGTCGTCATGGAAGTAAGATATGAAATGGGTGTTGTACATAGACGGGTCATCCTCCAGATCAGGTAGCGGAACAAGGATTGCTATACAAACCCCAAATGGGAGTACTGTGGAATACACCCTCCAATTCAACTTCTCGACAACCGACAATGTTGCTGAATATGAGGCAGCACTCAACGGACTGAAAGTATGTAGAGCCCTTGGAGGTCGTTATGTGTGTTTGGTAAGCGACTCCCAACTCGTGATTCACCAATTACAGAGTAATTATGAAGCCCAGGAGGAGATGATGACGAGATATCTTTACGCTACGAAGGCCGAACTTGCAAACTTTAAATATTCTGAAGTCCAACACATGTCGCAGGCAAACAATGTCAGAGCAGACGCACTCTAGAAGTTGTCTTCCTCATCGCCAATTGAGTTAGGTAGATCCACCTTTATTGAGAACCGATTGATCCTGAGAATCACCGAAGACGAACTGCTTTGTGTCGATCAGGCGGCAACATGGTTGGATCCGATCATCAAAATCCTCATAGATGGTGAACTGTCGGAATCAATGGAAGAAGCTCAGAAGCTTGAAAGGCAGGCGTTAAAATACTCTCTTTACGAAGGCGTCATGTACCGAACATGAAGTGCTAAGCATGATGTGCTCCCTTATTTAAAATGCCTAGGGCCCATTAAGGCTGACTATGTCCTAAGGGAGATCCATGAAGGACTTTGTGGAAATCACTAGGGTGGAAGTACGATCGTGTTAAAGGTGACCAGACAAGGTTATTACTGGCCAACTATGGATGCTGATGCAGCAGCATATGTGCGGAAGTGTGAAGAGTGTCAAAAGTTCTTCAAACACTCTTCTGCCCACCAGCTGAGTTGGTTTCCATCATTAGCCCAGTCCCATTCACAAAGTGGGAGCTCAACCTTCTCAGACCTTTCACTTTGGTGAAGGGGTGAAGACGTTTCTGGTTGTCGTTGTGGATTATTTTACCAAATGGATTGAAGCTGAACCACTGGCTTGTACCAAATGGAAAGATATGACGAACTTCAAATGGAAGTTGATCATAAGTCACTTTGGAATACATTGGTCCATAGTGACCGACAATGGGAAGTAATTCGACTGCTCCAATTTTAAGGAATTCTACTCGGAGTGGGGGATTCGACTTTTTCGCCTCTGTAGAACATCCCCAAAGAAATGGCATGGCTGAAGCTGCAAACAAATGCATTCTAGAGCCTTTGAAGAAGAGAATCAAGGAGGCCTGGGGTTCATGGCCTGACGAGCTTCCTAGCATTCTTTGGTCGTACATGACGACTTACAGATCTGCTACTGGTCAAATTCCTTTCATGCATGTGTATGGGGTAGAGGTCGTTGTCCCTGTAGAGATAGGTGAAGAATCCTTGAGGATCAAATACTTCGACGAAGAAGGGAATCTTGAAGGCCTAACTCTAAATATTGAGCTCATTGACGATGTACGGGACCAAGCTCTGACGACTCTCATCAAACAAAAGCAATGCGTAGCCTGACACTACATTGCTCGCGTCAAAGGAAGGACATTTTGGATTAGCGATCTTGTCCTAAGACATGCCATTTTCGCTCCAGAGATCGTCCGCCAAGGGAATCTTGCTGCAAAGTGAGAGGGTCTATATCAAGTCATCGATGTGCTTGGACCGGCTTCTTATAAATTGGTGACCATGGAAGGAGAAGAGCTAGTTCATCCTTGAAATGCCGAACATCTGACCAAGTATTATCATAAAAAAGAGCGAAGTTGCTATTTCTTTCTACTATGCAATTGAATAAACAGTCTAACTTTGCTCCGAAGATGCTTTTTGACACATTCATGCGAATACTAATGCTATATTACATTTTCAAGTTGTTACTTTTATAGGTCCTCGCTAGCCCCTCGGTTATACGATCGGGAGTTTAAGCTTTCACGGGCCGAAGAATCTTAATGCCGAAGACGATCTTCACGAGCCACTAAGTTATATGATCGTGAGTTTAAGCTCTCGTGGGCCGAGGAAGCTTAACGCCGAAGATGATTCTATGAACCTTCGTGAGCCCCTCGGTTATACGATCGGGAGTTTAAGCTCTTACAGGCCTAGGAAGCTTAATGCCAAAGATGATCTTTGCAAGCCCCTAAGTTATACGATCTGGGGTTTAAGCTCTCGCGTGCCGAGGAAGCTTAAAGTCGAAGACGATCTTTGCGAGCCCCTCAGTTATACGATCGGGAGTTTAAGCTCTCGCGGGCCAAGGAAGCTTAACGCCGAAGATGATTCTACGAACCTTTACGAGCCCCTCGGTTATACGATCGGAAGTTTAAGCTCTCACGGGCTGAGGAAGCTTAATGCCAAAGATGATTCTACGAACCTTTGCGAGACCTTCGGTTATACGATCGGGAGTTTAAGCTATCGCAGGTCGAGGAAGCTTAATGCTGAAGATGATTCTACGAACCTTTGCGAGCTCCTCGGTTATATGATGGGGAGTTTAAGTTCTTGCGGGTCGAGGAAGCTTAATGCTGAAGATGTACTACGAACCTTCGCGAACTCGTAGGTTACACGATCAGGAGTTTAAGCACTCGCAGGCCAAGGAAGCTTAACGACAAAGACGATCTTACAAACCTTCTGAGCTCTTTAGTTACCCAATCGGGAGTTTAAGATCTCACGGGCCGAGGATGCTTAATGTCAAAGATGTTTTTAAGTTCGTATCAATCAAAAATGCCAGACAGACGATCTCACAAGATCGAAACCAAACACAGAAAGGGGGTAGAAATAAACAACGAATATAAAAGGAAATGGAAATTTTCAACACATGACCATGATTTCATTCATTCAAAGATATCATCAGAAAGGAAGACAACCATATGAAAGTACGATATTCAGACATCGCTACATATTACTTAGTTATGCTCTTCTTCAGTTTGATGATCTTTAGGATGATTGACGTGCGTTTATATTTCATACATTTACGCGCGTTTTCTTCCGTGTTTTTCCGTATTTACCGCCGTCTTTTATTTGTTTTCTCGTGTTTTCTTGTGTTTTCTTGTTTTCTTTCACTTTTCCGTATTTTCCGTGTTTTGCAGGAGTTTGCTGGCATTTGGGGCGTAAAACGATGATATCATGTGTCCCCGGAGCAACGGGAGGAGTCACGCGTGATCCAGGGGGTCAAACGACGAAGTTGCATCTTTCAGCCCCTCACCCGGTCGGTTGGTCATCTCCAACCGATCGGGTGATGCACGCATGCACCACCCGGGCACAGCTTGGAGCTCACGAGAAGTCACCCGATCGGTTCAGTGACCGGGTCAAAAGCTCAACGTCTCTGGAAATTCGAAGCTAATTTCCAACCGATCGGGTGACCTTCACCTGATCGGTTCACCTGTAGCTGAATTTCAACAGCCAAGACTCGAAGCTCCAACCGGTCTCCTCAGCCGGTCTGCACCAAGATCCAACCGGTCGGCACCAAGATCCAACCGATCGCACCAAGTTCCAACCGACCGGTTCATACTGACCGGGTGAAACCCCCGCATTGCGCTGTGATTTTGTGAAGCGGCTCACCCGACCGGTTGACTTGTCAACCGATCGGGTGATGTCGTTTTCTATAAATAGAACCCTAGGTTTCCTAGATTCGGGAGTTGGTTATTTTTTACTGTTTTCTTCATTTTGTGACGGCTGTAATTTTCCAGTTTTTGTAAATTTTCGGATCTTTGTAAAACTTTAGTATTATCTTAATTGCTTTACTGCCTTCGCATTCCTATTGTCTGATTATGATTTCAACGGTCTATTTTCATTTAGATCGCTTTTAATGAATATTTGTGAGTAGTTCCCAAATCTGGGATTTTGGCGGAAACCCCTTTGGTGGCTCTTCCCGATGCGTCCATAGGGTTAGGAAATCGATAGGGATTAAGAATCTAACGGTTACACGGGGTGTTTTATTGTCATCGGCGGGAAAAAGACCGCCTTTGACCGTTGGGCCAAGGGGGAATAAACTTGGCGGTTGACTCCCTAGCCATAGCTCACGGCCTTAGCGTAGACGCCGAATCCTAGCGCACGGGAGCGGCAGGATGAGACGTTGGGATTTATCGTTGCAAGCTTAGTGCTCCCGGAGTCGATTAGTGTTAATGGACACGGGAGTGCCCACTGATCGAACCCGGGAAGTCCGGTGTATCATCCTGGGCACCGATCGGAATATCGGGCACATGGGATGCCGGTACCACTTTTAGAGGCAACGTCTCACCATTAGACCCTAATTCCGATCGCCATCCTACCCGTAGGCCGTATCGGTGAGAGTCGCTCGTTGGAGTGGAAACCAAAGTCCCGGGTTTTATTTTCATTTTGTCTATACCTTGCATTCCTTTACCGTGACAACCCATCATTCGATCTGGGCTAGCTCGCCCACGGGGTGATTTCGGTCCTCTTTGACACAAGCACATCCTAGCCTCCCTGTGTTCGACCCCCAAGCCACACTACAACACCGTGCACTTGCGGTTACAAATATCTAAACCCTCACACGGGTCCCCCGGCCATTTGCGGCTCGCAAACCGGGGGCACGTCAATGATGAACGTTTTCCAACACATCCTCTTGTTCATTCTCTGAGTCTTCATCATCGGTAAAATCCATGGAAAACTTTGAGAAATCAATCATGGCATCTGGATAAACTTTCTCTATCTCTTGCTGACTTTTATCGAATCTGTTTTTGAGGGCTTTTGCCATGGCCGGGATGAACTCCTTAAGTTGATAATTGGTGATGGCGGCCTTCTTTACCTCCTCAAGTTCAACCTTCTCCAAATCATTTATCCGATCTTAAAGCTCGGAGGCCCTCTTCTTGGATATCCCTTTCTCCTTAGCCATTTCCTTTGCCCTTTCTTCGCCTAGAACACGAGCTTTATCTAGCTCGTCCACACTTTTCTTCAAAGACTCTACTTGAGCACCAAAGCTGTCAACTTTGAGCTATTTTTGTTTCAGCTGCTCAGTAGCCTCTTTCTTGACCATGTCAAGCTCCTTGGTATTCTTGGCGAGCTTGACCTCAGCGGTGTTCATGAAGGCCGAATGCTGATGAAGTGACGACGTCCCCGAGGATAACTGAGCGAGAAAAGACTACGTTCAAAGAGGATTACTTGGATAAAATACATGATAAGAAAGTGAAAGTAAACCTGTTGAGAAAGCCAAACTGCGGTGCTGGAGAGCCTCTCTGGGTCCACCCACTACACTCAATAATTCCCTATCTCTAGGGAGAGTCGAATTTTCAACTAAGCGGGCAGCGACCATGCAGTCTTCAAAGATAGATTTTTCGACGCCCACTGGATACGTTGCCTTCAGAAGCTTATCTTCAGGAAAATTTGATGGATCGGATTTCTTCGATCTAAACACTGCTAAATCTTGGTTAAAACTTGGGTGGACCAGCCCAATTGGTCCCTCAAGGGGCACACAACCCTATGGCCACTTATTTGCATTTCCACCCAAACTCAAATGTTGTAGTTTGACTGTGGAAGTAGCAGGAAGTGTCGAGATCGAGAGATGAGACTCTGAACCAGTGGAACGAGGCTCTGAACTAGCAGGCGGTACATCGGTCGTAGTCAACGCCATATTTTCTGGACCAGACTATCGATCGAGGAGGACGACATCAGGAGAAGCAGATGTGGTATCTTTTTCTGAGGCCGAACTACGAATCTTAGCCCAACACTCTTTGGTGTTCTTCTTCTTCCTCTAAGATCCTGTCAACTCCGAAGATGGTTTGTCTCTCTTCTTCGAAGCCTTGATGGATGCTCTTAGGACTTCTTCGGAAGAAGGCTGCACAGCTGACTCCTTCATCAGTTGCTTCTTCCCCCTTTTCAAGTGTTCCTTCACGCTATAGCTCATTGTCGTTGTCTTACCAATCGAGCCGACAAGATGGCGAAAGATTAGGATAAGCAAAATGATTGATAATGATGATAAAGAGTGGTTTACCTTCATGCCAGACATAGCTTTCGTTCAATTCTTTGGTAACCAAGTTCTTGAAAGATCTGTCTGAAGTTGGAATTTCAAGAAGCTTATATGCCATCTCTTTCTCTGATTCGTCGAGGACGATGTACTTTAAGGCTAGTTTGTTGATCTTGCCCCACCGAGTTTTGAAGAGGGCACTTCAGGCATCAAAATGAAAACATAGTTCGTCTTCCAATTGGCAGTTTTGTTTGGAAGGTCTAAGATGAGTGCTCTCTTTTTTTGTGCAGAAACATAGAAATGGGTGGAGTGCCACTTTAATTAGTAGAAGTATTGAAAAAGTGAGAGGGTCATTACTATCCCATTAGCTGAACAAAGTGCGATGAAACTAATGATCACACTGACAGAGTTTGGACTTAGTCGGCATAGTGGAACTTCCAGGAAAGAAAGAACGGAAACAAAGAACGGATGGAGTGGAAAGCAAAGTCCAACACCGAAGTCTTTAGTATATACGCCGATCTCATTCTCCTTGGGAGAATAGATCCTATCATTAATGGTAGCCAACCTGACTTCGTAAGGAGGACGAATGAACTGGGATCGTATAATTGGGATCGTAACGGTCCGAGTAACAGAAACAGTCTTCATAATCTCCCACGGGATACCGAATGATCCGCCTATGACAAACTCACGTTAGTGGCAGAAGTGGAGACAGTCTGCTCTTGAGGTCCAACTTCCCCAATTCCTAAATCAGAACTACCCCTATGGTCGATGTTTGGTTCTACTAGACCCTCAAACAAGCGATTGATTTCAGAATCAGCAGAAGACTGAGAAGAACTCATGATTGATAAAAACGAATATACCTTTGATCCGGTGACTGATCGAGCGAGATGACCGGATAAGAGGGGGAATTGCCAGAAAATCTTTAGGGATTGATCTTCACAAAAGCAAGGGAAGCTTCTCCTGGAAGGGATGTCTCATATTTATAAAGTGATCGGTGAAATCCTGGCCGTTCGTAAAAGACCACGTGAAGAGATCTCTGATTTTTAATCATTTCACCGTTTAGATTTTTGAAATCAAATGAAGTGATGGTTTAGCGGGGAAAACTAATTGCATCTCTCCGAAAACTGCACTCAATCAATGAGAGTGTGACATGTCATACGACCTTGAACCGTCGATTTCTATGTTCGGAATCGAATGACCGGGGGGGCAATTGTTACGACCTAAATACAAATCGTATGTGGGCCAATATGACGATCTATATGGCTACACTAGCGAGTCGAATTCAGAAGTAGATGTCTGAAAATAGATCGGATCTTCGTATAAGATTGGGCACCCTAGAACAGCAACTTTAGAACCGAGCAACATCGCATAAAAATCTTTTACTTTGGCAAGATTATAGAGGCGACCTTTACATCATTTAATGAGCATGTCCTTGGGGATTCTCAGCAATTAATGTAAAACCGTTGTGCAGTGTTGTTTATGCGACTCTCCGATTGCGAAATAATGACAGTATTTAATGACCCATGCCATTAATGATTGACATAGGCTGACTCTTGGTCTTCTATATAATGACAGCCATTCAGAAGATGAGGATGCCTCATCAATCACTCAATAGTCATTTAACCCATATAAAAGGGGCCATTCTCCAACAAAGGAGGGGTTCGAAAACAATTTTCTTCAAAGGCTAGGTATTATCACATATACTTGTGCTTTATCTGCTCAAAAATATAGTTCGGTATAATCAGATAGGATAAAATATAGTTCGCTTCTGACTATATATACGAGCTTTCTCCAACTTCAATACTAACTTTAGCGTCGGAGGGGGTTTGGGTCGAACCTAAGCCCGACCCACTTTTGACAGGTTCCATGTGCTTCAGATTCTTCGGTAACTCGTAGCATTGATCTCTCTACTAATCCATCATCGCCCTTAGCTGACGATCGATTAGTTCTTCGCCACCATTATCATCCGAACATTGTAACATTGGTCCTCTTATTACAAATTTATTGTTTGGTGGATTTCCCATCAACAATATCATATAAACATAGCAAGGTGTTTGAATTTATTTAGCAGTCTTTTAGACAATGTTTCAGTATTCAAAAAATATTTCATAATGAAATTAGAGCCACGATATCACCGCTCTTTTCTTTTTAGTCCATTAAATTTAACATTGAAAACATATGTCCACTATGTTGAATCATCATCAGGGAGAGGAACCCCCAGCTCTTTATTTATAGCATGAGGATGAGCGTAGAGAGATAAGATACAATAGATACGGTTTTATCTATAAGATAAGACGTGATCCTAACTAACTCATCAACATCCGTTCACAACACTCCCCCTTATCCAGCCATAGGTATGGACTCTGCTCATGAATGCTTCAGGATTCTGAGTGTAGTAGGAGTCTCACGTGGGGTGGATACTTCAGGATCCTGAGTTGCTGAGGTTTGCCTCGCTAGAACATTTAGCTATGGAAAACCATGTGGAAAACCCATATTTAAGGAAAAAGAGTACAAACACTCTATAACTCCCCCTGATCTGTACAAGCTCTCAGGCTTTCAGATCTCTTAGGCATATCTCATCACTCCTATTTACAACATTCCGAAAATATACACAGATTTCAAATATCATCACCATTAAGTATCTGCTGAATCCAAAAACTCTGGAGGGGTGTGCTTAGTATTGTCGCCTCTGATGTGGTCTCCTCAAAGTGAGGTAAGATGCTCTTCAGACTATGTGGTCAGCTCCATAATATCTGCCTCTATCCCAGTCGTCACTGGGATGTGATGTACCACAGGCGCCCTCAAATACACCATTGGTATGTTTCTGGAATGGTGAGGATCTTGAAATGATAGGATGATATTGACTTCATAATTTGCTTTACAGATTTGCCGTAGATGGCCATCCCACAGTGGGTACCCAGTCTGTGATTTCTCAGTATAAGGTAACCTGCATTTGCATAGACATGGAGGATGATACTTTATTATGTAAGCCCAAATCTTTCAACCTTGGGAGGAAGCGCAGAAGATGCTTAACTCCGGTCTAATGGCCCTTTTAGGTGCCTCACTATCTCTGGCTAATGAGTTTACTGCAGCTGCTATATCGGGATGCGTGCAGTTGGCCAGGAGTGCCTGATTGCACTTAGATAAGGGACTCCATGACCAATAATATCATCCCCCTCTTCCAGCGATCGGAAGGGGTCTTTTTGTACAACCATAGAGTGTACTACCATAGGTGTACTTTGGATGATAATGGTCCATGTAATTTCTCCAACGCACTTCTGGGCATATGTAACATGATACTATTAAGATAATAAATATGTGAGCCATGACTTAATTTGTTTTTGCCTAAGTCTTTCATTTCATTGTTTACTAGTCAGGCTTGAACAGATATTTCAGTTTTCTCTTCAGGAGATCCGATGAGATTTAAGTTATTTACACCTATGATCTCAAATCATATCCTTTGCTTAGATGCAAAGGTAACCCTTAGTGGGAATCATTGCTTTGTCAAGTGATTCTCTTAGTTGTACAATATTTGTTATTCTCATTATTCTTTTCAATAGAATAGAGTCCCAAAGTCTGTTCAGGCATTTAAGGAAAAATATGGAATTTATCTTTACCAAGATATCCATAAAGGTATGCCGTCACAACATCCAATGTCGGCATATCCAAAATTTCCTTTGCCAAATCGTAAGGTATTCACATTGGATAACTTAGGGAATCTAATGCATCATTTATGAGTCATGCTCATTTTAATTTATTCATTTTCAAATTTTAGCAAAAATATCCTTGGGCTATTGATTGTACCTTATATCATACGATTTTGTACTTAGTTTTTTCTTATGTGTTCAATACTTATTTTACCCACAGGTTTGACACATTTTGGTGTTTGGACATCATGTCCGAACATTTCACGTTTCACAAGTGAGTCCAGCTCATCTTTTATTGCCTCATTCCATATTTGGCCAATCTCCATGTTTGCATTTTAGCAACGGAGTACGGAACAATAATTTATAAATATCATCGCTTTAGCGATGTATATGGAAATATGATACGTGAATAAATTATGGACAATTATGTTCTTTCTGTCCAACACCTCCCCAGTACATACACCATTTACTTTCATTTCAGTTTTTCCCGACATTTCCTCTGCAGTGGATCCCGGGAAGGGTGTGGGTGTGGACATAAGCTCACTGTCCTGTGGTAGTATTGTCTCAAGGTCTCCAAGAGTTATTTTTCTTTCTTGCTTTTGTTTTTCTTTCGTGGATTTCTGTCCTTAGAGCCTAGTGGTCTGCCTCTTTTCAGTTGAGGAATAGCCACTTCTACTGTTGGTGGATTGCATCCATTCTCGGGGATGTCAATCCTAGCCGGAGTATTTGCAGAAGTGATGTGTAATCTGACAATCTTCTGGTTGTCAGTAAATGAGTCTGGTACCTGGTGAACAATGTTTTGTATGTGGAGGATCTTCAGGATCTCATCTTCACATTGTTTCGTTACCGGATCATAGTAGGTCAAAGTTTTTATATCTCACGTTATAATTTGTTTCGCACCAGATTTCTTAGTGTCTGGGTCCATTTTGGGGAAATTTGTCTCATCAAAATCACAGTCTTCAAGACGTGCCTTAAATGCATCCCCCGTTCGGGGTTCTAGGTATCTTATAATTGAGGGTGAGTCAAAACCCAACATAGGTACCTAGGCGACGTTGAGGACCCATTTTTGTCCTCTGTGGTGGTGCAATGGGGATTTAAACGGCACAACCGAAGATTCTCAAGTGAGAAGTGTTCGGTGGCATTCCATATGCAAGTTGTATTGGAGAGAGACTCTGACCTCCAGAGGGTCTTATTTTCATTAACGATGCAGCATGAAAAATTGCATGTCCCCATGCATCCACCGGCAATTGGAATTTCATTAACAATGGATGTGCAATCCATTGGAGTCTTTTTATCAATGACTCTACCTACCCATTTTGGGTATGAGCATGCGGCACTAAACGTTCATTTTCAAATTCCCCAGTATTATCCAGACATATTTTTTTTATTTGGTTGTCTAGAAAATACACCCGCAACTTTATTGTTTGAGCCAATAGCTTTGAAAAAGCTAGGCTGCGGGTCGATAGTAGACACTCATACGAATTTTTTGAGGATGGATTTATCGGTACCATAATGTACCGAAATAGCCCACTAGGTGGTGTAGATTTGTCCACATCTATCTCTTTATATTCTTTTGAGGAAGCATGGAGATTCTTTGTCAAATGTTTAGTAGAGATGTCCTTATAATTTGTTTTCACTGATAGCAAGGGATGCGATGGAATTCTCCCTTCTGAAGAATCTTCTTGTTCTTCAAGTTATGCCCATGGGATCGAGATAAGATGTGGTGCATCATCACAGATCTAGGGTGTGCAAGTCTATCATGCCAAAGTAAAAACTTGGCTGGTGTCGGGCACTTCTGGTGTTCCATCAATTATCTTCATCTCTCCGAATCTTTGTATGGTAGATGCCTGATGAAAGGCTCTCAAAACGTTCAAGTATGGATTTTACTCCTTTTTCTTGAGACGTTACATACAATAATTCTTTTTCATTTACATTTGTTGTTTCCAAATGGAATCCGTTTAAACAAATATCCTTGAAACTTAGAACGTTTCTATTGGAATTCGGATAGAATAGTGCACCCTTTATTTTTATTTCTATGTTATTTGGGAGCAATAGCGTTGCGTTCCCAGAACCTTCAATATGGCCCTGATATGGAGCTTTGTATTGAAAGATCGTATCCGTTTATTGTCTACTAATCAGTCATAAGAGCAGTTCATCTATTAAAAGATGAATCATTTAAGTACATTTTCAGAAAAACATTTTCATTCAAAACAAATTCATTAATTCCAATTTCTCTCTTGACAACAATTGTTTTGAAACAAATACAAAGATAAATGGCTAATCTAGCATGTCATCACTTTCAAAGTCGTCAGCTGTGAACTTGACTGAAGAATTTGTGATCAACAGGTTTGTTTTAGCTTTCTTTTTCTTGTTTTCTTTATACAGTTCCTGGAGATGCTGCGGAGTTCAGCACACTCTAGACTAGTGGCCTTTCATGCCACAGCTATGGCACTGGTCTTCCCATTCCCTCTTGGGTGGGTTGCATCATTTCTATTGTTGGCATTCCAGCGGCAGACGAACTTCCTCCTACCTTCATTTCTTCGCCGCTGGACTTGGCCTCTGGCCCTTTTGTTCTGTCCCTCTTTCTGTGGTCTTTCTTTTCATTTGTTATCCCTCTTCTTTTTGAAAAAAGAAGATGCATTATGAGCTTGTGCTAGGGGGGCAGTGCCAGAGGGGCACATGTTGTGAGTGGCAAGGAGAATCTCTCTGTTTTATTCAGCCATGAGTAAACAAGACAGCAGCTTAGAATACTTTGTGAATTTTCGTTCACAGTATTGATGCATTAGTATCGCATCTTTCTCATGGAAAGACGGGTACGACTTTTCCAGCATGCGATCTTCTGAGACTTTTTCACCACACAACTTCAGACGTGAGGTGATGCTAAAAAGAGCTGAGTTGTATTCAGCTATGGACTTGAAGTCCCGTAGTCTCAGATTCTCCCACTCATATTGTGCCATTTGCAGTGTAATATCTTTTTGATGTTTATATCTATCCTCAAGGGCAGTCTACAACTCAAGTGGATCTTCGACCGTAAGGTATTCAGCCTTTAGGGTCTTGTCCCCATGGCGACGAATATAGATGATGGCTTGCGCCTTTTTTATATAGCTTACATTTTCATTTTTAGTCATAGTAGAAATGCAGGACTTAGGCCGTAGATGAAACTTGACATCGATCTGCCAGCTCAGATAGTTTCTTCCTGATGTGTAACGACTGGTTTTCTTGTATCTGGATTTATTATATTATATTATATGTTCTGGTGGATTTTTCTCCTCATGTGTGGTTTTCGTCTCCGTAGCTTTCGTTTTCGATCGTTTCGTCGTGATTCTCTAGATTCTTCCGTCGGTCGGCGTGTTTGGAGTAAGTCATTCGTGACGGGTTTCATAACGTCGATATCTTAGAGTTAGAACGAGCCTAGGAGACTTAGGAAACCATCCTGGAGCTTCGCGCTCCATTTCGGAACTTTCAGTGCACATTAGCCGGTGTAAGAAGGGGCACCGACCGACTAGATGACGATCCAGTTGGTCGGAAAACCTTCTTGAACCGACTAGTGGGCTTGATAAATGTTCAGGAGTTACTGTTTATCGTTAGTTGGTCTAAGAACGTTGGTTGACCGACTAGGTTGCAAACTAGTCAGTCAGCAATGCTTCTTTAACCGACTAACTCATTAACTATTTTTGGTACCAGTTACTATTCACTTTTAGTCGGTCTAAGAACGTTCATCGACCGACTAGATATCAAACTAATCGGTCAGTAGTTGTTCTTTGACCGACTAACTCTTAGTTCAGGTTTTCGTCGGGGGTTACTGTTTACACTTAGTCGGTCTGCGTTGGTCAACCGACCGACTAGTTCCCAAACTAGTCGGTCAGTGGTTGCTCTTTGACCGACTAAACAGTACAGGAAACCCTAGTTTTGCCCTAGCCGCCACCAAACTCTATAAATACCCCTCCAAACGTTTTCTTCTTCTTCTTCTTCAACTCTAAACCTAATTTCTCCCCCATTGCGCTCTCTTCTTCCTCCTCAAACCTTCATTCCAAGCTCATCCTCCATCATCCAAACCCTCACTTAACACTTTCCACCTTCCACCTTCCTCAAACCTTCATCAAACCCCCAAAACCCATATCAAAACCTATTTCTCCCGATTTTCCCCATCCTTTCCAGATCTGAACCCTAGGTTCCCCGGAGCGTTTCTTCCGTTGCCGTGCTTGCTCGGCGTCGTTCTTCCGCTTCCGATACGGTAATAATCGATCTCTTAATGTTTTCATAACCCGTTGTGTTTTTGTGAAACCCTAATGAAATGAATGTTGTTTTGATGATTGTTTCTCCATAACAGCGACTTCCCCGTAGATTAGCATCCGTGGGACGAACCCTCGTTGATCGTCATCCTTGGTGCTAGGCAAGTGAAACTTGCCACTTAGGGTTTTGGGCCATGTCTTAGGCCATTTGCTTGTTGTAGGCGTAAAAGAGACTAGGCGACGAAATGATACTCGCCTATGCGCAAATTTAGGAACTAGCTTGACAACGAAGCTAGATCCGACATTTATCATGTTGCACAACTACCATGTCATGTTTAATTTCCATTAACGGTACGCAAACTAATTGTCATGTCATTGCATTCTTTAAGTGTTCCCGTGATTCCGTAGCTCCGCTACATCTTGTGAAATGATTGAGGCTAGGTGCACCCCTATGCCAAATGGAATACGCTCCTGGTTGTGATCCAGGAAACGAGCTCTTGTGCGGGGCAACCCTGGCTCATTTACTGAGCTCGTGTGCAGGGACCCTGGCTCGTCTATATGTGGGTATTGGGGGTAAGAGTTAAGCGGCCAATCAACTGGGAGTCTGCCCGATCAGCAACTGCAGTGGTAAGGCGTAAACTCTGGGTTCTGGGGTAGTGTTAAGCGGCCAATCAGCGTGAACGCCAAACCGTTCAGCTGTAAGGCGTAAACATCTACAAACAACTTGAAACATGACTAGTGAAAAGATTGAGATTGTTAGTAGCTTGGCTACTCTTGACTTGTCTTGATAAATTGTTCTCTGGTACTTATTGTTTCACCATGTCTTGCTTGTGCACTCATGTTATAACTGCCATGTCATGCATACTATAACTGCTAGGTTGTTAGTTTGCCTTACTTTCAGTTTTCTTGCCCAAGTCTTTTAGACTTGCTGACATGTGCCCCTTTACTCTTTTGGGTGACACATGTTAGATCCTGAGCCTGCGTACATTGTTGAGAACGAGGTGTTTGCTGACGCCGAGCCCGAGCTTGTGTTTGGCGAGGAGTACGTGGACACTGGGGACCAGTCCTAGTGTCTTCGTTGAGCTTTTCCCTTTTGTTTTAGACTGCTATTTTGTTGTCGGTGCGTAGAACCTATACTTTGTTACGTTGTTCCTTTTGTTGGCCTTGTTCTGGGCCTTTAGACTCTTTCTTTTAGCCTGGTGGCTTTTCTGGATGTTGAACTTAATTTTCATGTTGGACAAATTATGAGATATGAGATTTTATTTCTGTCTCTCCTTGTGTTATTATCATTGTTCCGTTTGTGGTTACAGGGACCTGCTTATGTTTTATTGACGCTTATCGGGTTTGGGGCTTCACAGCTCCACTCTCGTGCGGACCTTCTCACGTCTCGTCTCCATTTTAGGGAAGCGGGGCGTGACATGATACATCCAGCACTTCGAAATCGACACTTGCGATTTTAGCCATTTTATATAGCAGAGCACAAATTTGCATGAATTAATAATTTAAACAATAAACATTTTCATGCGGAGGCAATTTTTAAATGAATAGCTAATTGGGTGGATCGGCCAGTCCCACATAAATAACAAGTCCAAAGTCACATTACAGTCCATATTACACAAATGAAAGCTTTAAAAAGAAATTACAACTTTGGAAACCCCGTGGGTCCCATATAAAATCTTCAGCTTCAAGTGTGGCATCTATCTCCATGGAAAGTATTCGTCGGTCTTGGACATTACATAATTACCTTACTACAATTTCTCTCAAAAAGTAAAAGAAAAGTGTAGGAAATAAAATGTGAGACTTAAACAGCCGATCCAAAACCACAATTAGCCATCCATGCAAAAATTTATGCCCATCAAACATTTTCAGCAGACATTTTCATCACATGCATAACAGGCATTTAAATTCACAGAAGGATAAACAATTTAATTACTTAATAGTTATTGGACCACTGGGCAACATCATACACCGTTAGGTTAAGAGACTAATGACAGAGCGGTTTGAAAAGATTTTAAAAAGGGAACATTTAATGCAAAAAGTTGTGCCAGTTAGGTTTATTCAAAAAATTTTGAAAAGAGCCTAAATATTTACATTTTCTTCATGAAAAGGGAAGATGTTTTACTTTCTATCTCCCCCCAATTACCCCCAAAAATTCCTAAAACGTCCACTTAAAATCCCTATACTGTCCCTTAATATATCCTGATTTTTCAGTAATTTTAGGTCCCCAAGAAAACATTTTTATTTATATTTTTAGCCGCCTCCCCTTTTAATATCTGATCTGTTTTTTTGTGTGCGAGCAGCAACCCGCAAAGGAGAAGCGGGCTTCAGGCCCACAAATTGTTTTTTTAATTTTAATTGGGCGTGTGACACATCTGATGCGAGAGAGAGGGGATGTGGGCAGCGGCTAGGGTTGCCGCCGCTGCCCCCTTCATCGCTGATGCAGAGAGGGGACCCCCCCGTTGCAATGCAGGGGGTTCAGGACGGAAAGCCCCCTCCGTCGGGAGCGGGGGGCGACAGGCGGCGTCCCCCCGCTGCGAGTCAGTGGGTGTGGGGGTTTGATTACAGCAGCGCCCCTCCCCGGCTACTGGCGGGGTTGGATTCGGGGATGGTTTTTATTTAATTTCACATTAAAAACATGTTAAAAACGTGATTTTTAGACAATAAAAATCATCGATTTAGGGATAAGACCTATTTCTACTCCGATCTTGCGGGATCTATAAAGAAAACAATCATGCGAATGATAAAAATTAGATTTTTAATGAGAAATACCTCTAGATCCGTCATCCGGATCTAGCGGCGGTTGAACAAAGCCTATGCATGGATGACGACGCCCGTTTGAGGTAGATGACGCTGCACGCGTAGATGTCCCACCTTTCCTTTGCTTTCGCAACGATCGGTATTTTTGTGTGGAAATTTTATTTAGAGGCTCGTGCTGATAACGTGTTATGAATCATCATCTGAGAGAGGAACCGCCAGCTCTTTATTTATATCAGGAGGAGGAGCGTACAGAGCTAAGATACAATAGATACGGTCATATCTATAAGATAAGATGTGTTCCTAACTAACTCATCAACATCCGTTTACAACACACTGCATTTTATTAAAGCTGAGATATTTTATATGCAATGATAGTTATTTGGGCACCGTTCAAGCAGCGAGTAGCGGACGACACAGTGTGGAGATTAAATCAGTCTCGTTCTGGCTCAAATTCATCAGAAAAATGGGTCGATCCAGAGTAATGACCAGTGCTTGTGTAACTAAAGCACGTGTATGCATTGATGTTGCTTGTCTTGTTCAAAATTTGGCCCCATTCGAGCTGGGAGTTACAATATATACGACACGTGCACGGTATCCATTCCTCTCGTGGGCCCATTCTCTCATTTACTGATGAGAAAGTATGTGGATTGGAGTGGCCTCCCTCCCATGTTTATGCAAGACGATCATGGGCATGCGATGATGATCCATAATCTAAAGGGTATTGATAGTGTGTGTTGATATACTACACAATAAGGTGGAACCAAGCTCATCATCGGTAAGGTCCTATAGACCCATAATCTAAAGTATGTCCTGTAACGGCCTAACCTAGTGGGAAGGTACATCCTTAAAGTTGAAAAACCAAAATGCACGTTCATAAATTCAATTTATAGCCTCCCATTTTGATGGACGTAAGCTCATTTTTGTTTTCATACTCTCTTGACTTTATGTAGTGTGGATGATGGATCAGCTGGGGCACACCCATGGCAGGGGCCGATCGGACTAGGCATAGAGGAGCCCAGAGGGGCCAATCGGCAACCCACATGTGACCCCACGAATTTTGTGAACCGGACCCCGGCGGTAGTTGGTGTTTTTCTGTAGCGGCATGGCTCAGCTCCCTGGGGACAACCACCTACAGGTCGGACCGTCGACAAAAGTTTCCCATGGAATGACCTCCTCCAGAACGGTCCTCCTTGTGGTAGCTCTCCGCGAACCGACGCTCTGAGACCATCCTGCTCGACTACCACCAAGCTGCTACTTATAGGCCTGTCCCATATGGGTCACGGTCGGCTTTCTCAGAAGGGACCTCGCTATGTCCCATCAACAACGTGCGACCGACCATGTCAGAAGTAGCGTGCAGCCAGCTTTGTCAAGGGGCGGTTGTGCATGCATACCACCAAAATCCCTGGCGATTTACTTATGTAGATACCAAGCTTCACTCGGTCCTCTCAGCTTCAAGGCTCAAGCACTTATCTGCTCGATCGACTCAAGCCATACCACGTGGTAACCTCTCACGATCAGCATATGCCCTCCCTAGGTCGTTATCACACGGCCCGTCAAAATCATACTGATTAACAGTGCCGTCATAGGAGGCACACGGTACCTTTTGACGGGGGGGGGGGGGGGGGGGGGGGGGGGGGGGGGGGGGGGGTATGGCTAGCTTTATCAGGAAGCAGTTACGACAGGCACATCCCGAATCCCTGTAGTTACACCTAAACTCATGATGATAGCTGGCAATTCGATTACAAAAGAGAACATAGGACTACTTGACATGGCGAAGCCATCCCCCAATCCTATAAATAGACGAGAACTCCCCTCTGTCGGGTAAGCTAATTACTCTCACACAAAATTTAACATTTTTCCTATCTCCAAGCCCTAGTTGAGACTACATTTTGCACTTGAATCTAACTTAAGCATCAACGTCTGATCGATGGGCCACACCTTCGGTGACGCTAACGAGCTTTCTATTAGTTTCAGGCCTTTAGCAAAGGATCTGGCTTCTCAGTCCAGTAAAACCAACCTATTCAAGCTTACACAGTTGCGAGAACAATCGTTCCCATGGCCTGATCCAGGCTTTGCGAGATTCTTTGCATCAACAGTTGGTACTAGATGAAGGCCTTGCGAAAACTCATGTCGCAAAGGCTCTCAGCCCAACGTCTCTCGGATCTCTTTTTCCTTCTTCGATTACCACCTCTCCATCACCTTCTCCAATGGTGGAAGGTAGAGATAATATTGGGGAAGGCACACATGGCATTACACCCTGAATCCGTGCTACGGAAAAGCACCCCCCACCCACCCCCTCCCCACATTGACGGTCTGGATGCCGTGTAGCCATCCGCTGCCCTGCCCATCCTCAGGGCCTAGCTTCACCTCCTCTTGTCGTAATACCCTATTTTCATATATACAGGTATTGTACTAATTATTTTTGGTCGTATTTAAAATGCGTTTATTTTTCATGTATTTTAGGGATTTTTCGCTAATATTTAAAAATTATTATTGTTGAGTCATTGGGCCGGCACTCAAGGAAACTCGATCGAAGAATGGCCAAGGTCCACCAAGCCTACCAGATTAGTCAGATATCGTACTCTGTTAAGGCCAAAATTGATCAGCACAGTTGTCAAGCTTACAGAGACTCGAAGAACTGAGCTGGAGCGTAGTCAGCCCTTGATGTAGGACCCTCGGTTGGATGAACCAAGGTCGGAAGTTGATGGTTGATGATGGTGCGACCGTAGATAGACCTAAGAACGACCATCTAAAGGGTCGTTCGAGGTTGAAGAACTCGATGTCGACCTTGGGCATTGGATGGCGATCGTGTAACAGTCGCTTCCCGTCCTTATGAATTTTTACGTGTACGTACGTTTTTTGTACGCGTATTTTATTTGACTCTTTCTTGGATTCGGTATATACGATGTGATATGCCGTTGTGACCGTATAGAAGTGTAGATTTTAATAGTAATTTTTGGGAACGTCATTTCACGGCTCGTTTTCTCGCAAAACAGATTTGAATGGAAGGGCGTTTTGGTCTTTTGGCTTCAACGCTCAGTTCTCGATTTTATAATAATTCTCGGTAGGATTAGCACATGGCCAGACCCGGTAGCCCCGTACTTCTCGTCTCTGCGATCGTCCTGATATTTTCGGAATATTTTTTCGATACCCGTAGTGGGACTTATCCCTTAATCAAATTTTAACCCTCATTAACCTTTGACCTTTTCAAATTCAGATTTAATTAGGATCCTAATCAAATCCCCCTAATATCTCCAACGTATAAGGGAGATATGATTCAGCCACTATTGTCACCTTCACTTTCCCCAAACTCTACTCCCCCTATCTCTATCTCTCTCCCACAAAAACCCAAAATCCTATAGGCATTTAGCAAAACCCTTCCTCTTCAAAACCCAACCCTGGCCGAAATAACAACCCACACAAAACCCAATTGGCTACCGATTTTTGCTTCTTCTCCGGCCAACCAAGGCCGCCCTCAGCCTCCCCTGGCCGGTGGCCATCCCTCCACCTCCATCCCCTCTTCTCTCTCCTCCATTTTCTCTCTCTAAAAGCCCCTCAAGCTGCAGTCTACACAATACAGCCGCCGGAAAAGAAGCTCACGGCCGGCCGGCCGGCCGCCGTGGCGACAACCACCACCCCCAACTGGATACCCTTTGACCCCTTTACCCTTTGCATTTCCCCTTACGCTCATCTCTCACCTGTAGCTCCTTGAAAACTCGTCGAAATAAGCCATATTGGCTGTTTTTGACAGATCTAGGCGCTGAACTTCAACGCCGTCGCACGACCACCTCCGACCACTTCCGAAGACCACTCCACCACCATTGGCTTCCTCTTGAAGTCCTTTAACTTTTGCAATTTTCCTTGATGCTGTTCATTACTGGATTTCCGCCGAGGCACGCGACAACGACTGTTGCACGGATTTGTCCTCTCCGACTTCTCACGGCCACCCACCACTGTACGCTCATGCCATCGGCCACCCACCGGGCCGAGCAGCTCCCATTGATCTTAGTTCAACTATCAGCAGCCCTATTGGACCCTCAAAGTTCACGTGTGTCGCCGTACCCACGTGTTTCTACCCGACGTCACCGCCGTTATGAAGATCCATTGTGCTACCAGCAATGGGAGGGAGATCGTCGCTTGCTCGCTATTTTCGTACCACCACCTCGCTGTCCAGACGTGCCTCGCTGCGCTACCCGTGGCCGAGGAGTTACAGACGACGTCGACGATTCGCCATTCAGACCCGACATCCGCTTTTTGAACAACGTCAAAAGGTTAGTCCCCTAACGTGTAGTAAGAACCAACCCATAGCAAAATGTAAAACCTAATCTAAAATTTGTCAACGTAAACTAAAGTTAATTTCTGCATCTTTAAAATGTTGTCCACCTTAGAAAATCGACTAACGAACTGAATTTCAGTCCACATAGGATAGACGTCGATCTAGGCCGAACAAATCATCAAAAATACGTGACTTTTTGACTATTAGGGTAGTCCCACCAAATTTAGAACAAATCGTAATAGGATTGATGGAAAGCACGATCTGACATCGTCGTTATCCTGTTTCAGATGGACCATCACCGACGCGATGCTTCGACGGGACGCTCCAGACAGACGACGCACTTGCCATCGCTGGCAAGAGTATTCACTTGTACTTTCGGCCGTGTTTAGGCCATAGACTCTTAGAACTGTTAAAACGTAAACAAAGAGAATCGGATGTGAAATGATAGCGCCCGGGACCCCCTTGACAGATTAGACTTGACGACGAAGTCTAAGCGCAACAACAACAACAACTGATACCCTAGGGCTATTCTGTCTGTGCGTGCGTGTGGATCCCCTAGAAAGAACTATCCCTTTCACTTGTCATGTCATGTCATGTTACAAAAATCCTGCGGGCAATAGGGCACTCACATAGCAGAGTGAGTTATCCCTTGTACGGATACACAGCCTGCGGGCAATATGGCACTCACTTGGCAGAGTGAGTGTTCACTTGTACGGATACATAGCCTGTGGGCAATATGACACTCACTTGGCAGAGTGAGTGATCCCTTGTACGGATACACATCCTGCAGGCAATAGGGCACCCACCTACAGGGGTGAGTGATCCCTTATACTGACTTGTCTTGTGCACTTGGGTGGGGTAGGGTTGAGCGTGCGCTCGGAGAGAGGGTTTAATCCCCCTCGAACCGTAAGGCGTGAACCCTTCGAGTCACACGTGTCTTGTCTTGTCTTGTCTTGTCTTGTCTTGTCCCGTTTAGGTTAGTCACGTAGTCGGTAGTACACGCTATGGCTACTGCCTGTCGTGTTTACCTTTCCTGCACCGTTTTACTTTCTATAACTGCCATGTTATAATCCCAACATGTTAATCAACCAGTAAATTGTTGCTTTAAATTACAGTACACTTGCAGTAGAGTCTAACCCTCCTTTGTAGACTTTACCTGAGGTACAGTTCCTTTTCTCTTGGATGTTGTACGTCAGGTGTCGAGCCAGAGTTCCTGGACGAAGCAGACTTACCAGAGTACGTACAGCCTGAGGACGTCGACCCAGAGTACGTGCCTGAGGAGGACCAGAGCTAGAGGTTCCTCACTGTTGCCGATTCAGAGTTCTCCTGCTTTCTAGGTTGGGTGTGTAGCACCGTTTATTTTTCTGTTTAGGTTGGGTGCTTGCACCAGTAGTTTGTTTTCATCTGTTGTAGTCGTAATGGGCTTTTTCTTAGACTCTCAGTACTCTTCTGGATATCTGTTTGGAATAAAATGAATGCTTGTCTCTTTAGTACTTTTGTGGTTCCGTACTTTTCTGTAGGGACCTGTTCCTTCGTCTTGGAGTACCACATATACGCTTATTGGGTCTGATCCCCACAGCTCCGGCCTAAGTGGGCCTTATTCATGCTTCGTCTCTATAGTTGGGAAGCGGGGCGTGACATGTTTTAGTGGTGGCCCATGCAGGTCATGCGAAAAGTTCAGAACAATAAAAGTACCAGCATTCATTTTATATCCAGTGTACAAGTCTATTAATCCTTGGTTAGATTAGTGACCCTAGTGTGACCTTAGTTATGATCTCTCTATCTTAGGCACCATTTTAGTGTCCTCCTACCCGGCCTTGACCTTGTTCGACTCCGGTGCATCTATGTGCATCATATCCCGGAGGTTTGTAACAAGGCACTCTATTCCCACCCATACACTTCCCAAGTGTTGGGACATCACCACAGGGAACGGAGTGGTGACTGTGAACCTGGGTTGTCGATTGATCCCATTGGTGGTCAGTGGACACGAACTATTTGTAGATTTCATTGTCCATGATCTGCCGCATTTCGATGTCGTTCTTGGCATCGATTGGCTGGGAGACTTCCATGATTCGATAGAATGCCATGGCAAGAGGGTGGTATTTAGGATTCTAGGCCATGCAGAGTTCGAGTTCCGTAGCAGAGATGAGTCGCTTGGACCCATCAGATTTCAGTCCAAGTAGGAGGTGCCGATTGTCGCAGCTATACAGATGGAGATTAGCCGACATGCAGTCGTCAGAGATTTCGAAGACGTCTTTCTGGAGGACATTTTAGTTTTGCCACCCGACCGAGCTTTAGAGTTCAGTATAGATCTTATGCCAGGCGTGCAACCTATATCGAAGGTGCCGTATCGGATGGCTCCCGCGAGCTTGAGGAGCTGCAGAAGCAATTGGATGAGTTACTGCAGAAGGGTTTCATCCACCCTAGTGTGTTACCGTGGGGTGCACCGGTATTGCTCGTGAAGAAGAAGGATGGGTCTCGCCGGATGTGTGTGGACTGTCGTGGGATGGATGTAGTGACTGCAAAGAATAAGTATTCGCTGCCGCGTATCGATGATAGTTTTGACCAGCTTGGAGGTTCGAGAGTCTTCTCGAAATTGGATTTAAGGAGCGGATACCAGCAGCTGAAGGTGAAGAAGGATGATATTCCAAAGACAGCCTTCCGGACGAAGTACGGACATTATGAGTTCGTGATCATGCCATTCGGCGTGAACAACGCTCCAGCGGTGTTCATGAATTTGATGAACTTAATTTTCTACGACTTCCTGGATAAGTTTGTCGTTATCTTTATAGACGACATCCTTATTTACTCGAGTCTGAGGAGGAGCACAACTGTCATCTGAGGACAGTGCTGGAGACGCTGAGACGTCATAAGCTATATGCCAAATATAGTAAGTGCGAGTTCTGGTTGGATAGAGTCGCATTCCTGGGACACGTGGTGTCTGGAGATGGCATATCTGTAGATCCGGAGAAAGTTAGAGCAGTCAGCGAGTGGCTAACCCCACAGTCGGCATCAGATATCAGAAGTTTTCTCGGGTTAGCTGGCTACTACTGTTGTAACGACTGGTTTTCATGTATCTGGATTTATTATATTATATTATATGTTTTGGTGGATTTTCTCCTTATGTGTGGTTATCGTCTCCGTAACTTTCATTTTCGATCGTTTCGTCGTGTTTTCTCGTTCCTTCCTTAGGATTGTCGATTTTGGAGCAAGTCATTCGTGACGGGCTTCGTATCGGTCATATCTTATTGTTAGATCAATCCTAGGAGTCTTAGGAATCGATCCCGGAGCTCCGTGCTCCATATCGAAACTTTTGGTGCACGTTAGTCGGTGTAAGAAGGGGAACCGACCGACTAGATGACGATTTAGTCGGTCGGCAAGCCTTCATGGACCGACTAGCGGGCTTTCTAAATTATTCAGGAGTTACTGTTTGTCGTTAGTCGGTCTAAGAACGTTGGTTGACCGACTAGGTTGCAAACTAGTCGGTCGGTAATGCTTCTTTAACCGACTAACTCATCAACTATTTTTGACACTAGTTACTGTTCCTTCTTAGTCGGTCTAAGTTCATCTTTCGACCGACTAGTTGTTAAACTAGTCGGTTAAGTTTTGTACTCAGACCGACTAATTCTTAGTTCTTCTGTATAGCCAAGTTACTGTTTACTCTTAGTCGGTCTAAGAACGTTCATCGACCGACTAGATGTCAAACTAGTCGGTCAGTAGTTGTTCCTTGACCGACTAACTCTTGGTTCAGGTTTTCGACTGGAGCTACTGTTTACACTTAGTCGGTCTGTGTTGGTCAACCATCCGACTAGTTCTCAAACTAGTCGGTCAACAGTTGTTCTTTGACCGACTAAGAAGTGCAGGAAACCCTAGTTTTGCCATGGTCGCCACCAATCCCTATAAATACCTCTCCAAACGTTTTCTTCTTCTCCCTCACGACCTAAAACCCTAATTTCTCCCCCATTGAGCCTCCTACTTCCTCAAACCCCTATTCCTTCATCCCAAGCCCAAAATCCATCATCCAGACTCTCCCTCAACACTTTCTACCTCTCATCTTCCTCAAAATCTCATCAAACCCCCAAAATCCCCCAAAACCCTATTTTTCCAAACTTCTCCAATCATTTCCAGATCTGAACCCTAGGTTCCCCGGAGCGTTTCTTCCGTCGCCGTGGTTGCTCGGCGTTATTCTCCCGTTTCCTATACGGTAATACTCGATCTCTTGATGTTTTCATAACCCGTTGTGTTTTTATGAAACCCTAATGAATAAATGTTGTTTTGATGGTTGTTTCTCCATAACAGCGACTCCCCCATAAATTAGCATCCGTGAGACGAACCCTCGTTGATCGTCATCCTCGGTGCTAGACAAGTGAAACTTGCCACTTAGGGTTTAGGCCATGTATTAGGCCATTTGCTTGTTGTAGGCGTAAAAGAGACTAGGCGACGAAATGATACTCGCCTAGGCGCAAATTCCGGAACTAGCGTGACAACGAAGCTAGGACCGTCGTTTACCATGTTGCATAACTACCATGACATGTTTAATTTTGATTAACGGTACGCGAATACATTGTCATCCATGTTATCCATGTGGCATGTCGCATTCGTAGCACACGCTACAATGCTTGTGTTTCCTGGCTCGTGTTCCAGAAGCGGGCCATGTGTTGGTTGATAGCCAATGCCCGACCTACTAGTTCCCGGCTAGGCACCCACTATACGTGGGCATAACCCTACGCCATACATGTTAACCACACTTCCTGGCTCGTGTTCCAGAAGCGAGCATTCCGTGTTCGGGGGTAATGCCCTGGCTCGATACACGTGGAGGGGTAGAGATAAACGGTCACTTGAGCTTAGGAGCTGGCCCGATCAGCCACTCTAGCCAACAGGCGGAATCTTTGTGCACAACTTGTTTACTTGACTGTTCACTTGACGTGAACCACTTGACTTGTACTTGTCTGTGTTTTACTTGTCGTCCGTGACATACTTGCTACTTGTACTACCCTTACTTGTCACTTCCATACTATACTTGCCGTGCATCATACTATAACTGCTAGGTTGCTAGTTTACCTTACCTTCAGTTTGCTTGCCAAAGTCTTTTAGACTTGCTGACATGTGCCCCTTTACTCTTTTGGGTGACACATGTTAGATCCCGAGCCTGGGTCCGTTGTTGAGGACGAGGTGTTTGCTGACGCCGAGCCCGAGCTTGTGTTTGACGGGGAGTACGTGGACACCGGGGACCAGTCCTAGTGTCTTCGTTGTGTTTTCCCTTTTGTTGGGACTGCTGTTTTGTTATCGGTGCGTGGCACCTATACTTTGTTTCATGGTTGCTTTTGTTGGCCTTGTTCTGTGCCTTTAGACTCTTTCTTTTAGCCTAGTGGCTTTTCTGGATGTTGAACTTAAATTTTAATGTTGGACAATTATGAGATATGAGATTTTATTTCTGTCTCTCCTTGTGTTATTATTGTTGTTCCGTTGTGGTTACAGGGACCTGCTTATGTTTATTGACGCTTATCGGGTTTGGGGCTTCACAGCTCCACTCTCGTGCGGACCTTTTCACGTCTCGCCTCCATTTTAGGGAAGCGGGGCGTGACAGGTTTTGTTGGTGGCCCATGCAGGTCCTCTTCTGTAACTGCGATTATCGGACTGACGATAATAAAATTAGAATGTCCAATAAACTAAGTTCGACGTCCGAGTCATAAGCTATGAGTCTAATTGTTCCGTTCTCTGTGTCACCAGATGGCAGGAAGACGAATCACCCGTGGTGGAGGTAGTGGTGCGCCCCCTCATGATGTGGAGCCTGAGCGGGAACCCACCAATGGGGAGATGATGCAGATGATGCTTCAGATGATGCAGGTGCAGCAAGGCGTGCTCCTGCAAGTCCAGAATGCTCCAGCTGGTCGAGCTCCTCGGGCGACTCCGGAGGCCCCTCGCTCTGAGCCGGGAGCGAAGCAATTTCGGGAGCTGGGTCCCGCATATTTTGATGGGTCTGAGGGTCCTCTGGCTGCCGACGAGTGGATAAGGAACATTGAGGATAACTTGAGGATGGCCAAGATCACCCCGGCTGGATGGGTTGATTTGGCGAAGAGGCAACTTAAGGATAATGCTCGGAACTGGTGGGATGCGGAAGACAAGATGTTGGTGGAGCCGATAGCTTGGGCTACCTTTAAGTCCAGGTTTGATGAGGAGTTCTTTCCGAAGGCTGCTAAGAAGGAGATGCTGCAGCGTTTTATTGATCTGAAGCAGTGGAGCTTGACGGTGGATCAGTACCACCAGGAGTTCACTAGGCTGAGTCGGTTCGCACCAAAGATGGTGCACGATGCGGATGAGAGGGCTCAGAGGTTCCTGCAGGGATTTGCTTTGGAGCTCCTGAGTTTTGTGTCTTCCTCTGATCTGGACTCTTATCAGAAGGTTCTGGTCGCTGCAAGGAGGCAGGAGCTGAACTTGAGTCAGAGGAGGGGACATGTTTCTGGTGCTGGGAATAGGCCTATGGAGCAGGCCAGAGCGATGGTTAGGCCTGGTTTCAAGCCTAATCAGCCAGCTCAATTCAAGAGGCCAGGAGGGCTTATTCAGAAGACTTGCCATTTCTGCGGTAGGACCGGGCACGTCAAGGATCAGTGTAGGAGATTCCTGGGCCAGTGTGTCGTCTGTGGGGATCCTACCCATGCCATGAAGGATTGTCCGAGGTCGAAGCAGCATTGGAGGGCACCTGTAGCAGCACCGCTGTTGCAGCAGAGAGCCCCTGTGCCCACTGGTCGTGGAGCAGCTCTTGTTCCACAGAGACGGGCCTTTCGGCAGGCTGTTCCGCCAAGAAGGCAGGCCTTTCTGATGACTGAGGAGGAAAGCATGGCCGTGGACGAGGTTATTACAGGTAACGCTCGTTCTAGCTATTTTCTTCCTTAGTTAGTTTGATTGTTGATTATGTTGGTTGCTTGCTCATGTTTGATTGCTAGAATAGGATTTGATTGTTAGACTGCTTGCTAGGTGTGGTTTTGGTTTGCACATTTCCTGCACGAGTCCTCTTTGACTCAGGTGCGTCGATGTGCATTTTGGCCCGGAGATTCGTGGAGAAGCATTCCTTGTCGACATCCCCTCTTCCCAAGAGTTGGAATATCGTTACAGGGAATGGCGTGGTCTCGGTGCATCGTGGTTGCAATTCTTGCTCGTTGGTGGTCTGTGGACATGAGCTTTACGCTGATTTCATTGTCCACGACATCATCAACTATGATGCAGTTCTTGGGATGGACTGGCTTGCGAGCTTCTATGCTACGATCGACTGTCGGAGGAAGAAGGTGGTGTTCGAGATTCCCGGACATCCAGTGTTTGAGTTCAGCCGTGGTAGCAGTTCGCTTGGTCCTGTCAGATTTCGGGCCAGGCCGGTGGAGGTTGTGGCTATGCAGATGGAGTTGGAGAGGCCAGCTGTGGTGTGTGATTTCGATGACGTCTTCCCTGAGGAGATGTCTGGATTGCCGCCTGATCGAGCTTTGGAGTTTTCTATTGATCTTATCATAGGTGCGTAGCCCATTTCGAAGGCACCATATCGTATGGCGCCAGAAGAGTTGGAGGAATTGCGTAGGCAGTTGGATGAGCTTATGCAGAAGGGTTACATCAACCCTAGTGTGTCTCCGTGGGGAGCACCGGTGTTGTTGGTGAAGAAGAAGGATGGTTCGCGTCGCATGTGCGTGGACTATCGGGAGTTGAATGCGGTGGCCATTAAGAATAAATACACATTGCCTCGCATCGATGATATCTTTGATCAGCTTAGAGGTTCGAGGGTGTTTTCTAAATTGGATTTGAGGAGTGGTTACCATCAGTAGAAGGTGAAGAAGGATGATATTCCGAAGACAGCGTTCAGGACGAAGTATGGACACTATGAGTTCGTGGTTATGCCTTTCGGCGTAACTAACACACCCGCAGTTTTCATGAATCTGATGAACCTGATTTTCTACGACTTCTTGGATAAGTTTGTCGTTATCTTTATTGACGACATTCTGATCTATTCGAAGTCGGAGGAAGAGCATGCCTCGCACTTGAGGACGGTGTTGGAGATTCTGAGGAAGCATAGGTTGTATGCTAAGTTTTCAAAGTGCGAGTTTTGGCTGGATAGAGTTGCTTTTCTCGGGCATGTGGTGACTGGAGATGGTATTTCATTGGATCCCAAGAAGATTAGGGCCATCAGAGAGTGGCCTGTTCCGTCGTCTGCGTCTAAGATTCAGAGTATCCTTGGACTTTCTGGTTACTATCGGCGTTTCATTAAGGACTTTTCCCGTATTGCTGAGCCGATGACCAGGTTGACACGGAAGGATATACCTTTTATTTGGTCGGATGATTGTGAGAGTGCTTTTGGTGTTCTGAGGGAGAGGTTGACGACTGCCCCTATTCTTGTTGTGCCTGATCGCAGCGGTGGATTTGAGATCTTTTGCGATGTTTCTGGCAAGGGTCTCGGTTGTGTGTTGCATCAGCACTGGCATGTTGTGGCGTATGTGTCTCGTCAGCTTAAGGTTCATGAGAAGAATTACCCGACGCACGATTTGGAGTTGGCTGCTGTTGTGTTTGCGCTCAAGATTTGGAGGCACTTCCTGCTGAGTGAGAAAGTGAAGATTTTCACCGATCACAAAAGCTTGAAGTATATTTTTACTCAGAAGGAGCTCAACATGCGACAGTGTCGATGGTTGGAGCTTATGGAGGATTATGATATTGATTTGCAATATCACCCTGGAAAGGAATGTGGTCCCTGATGCGTTGAGTAGGCTTCCAGCGGTGATGATTTTGACCTCGCAGTGGAGATTACAGCAGGATTTTTGCGGGTCTGGTGTGGAGATTGTTCTTCCCGGGGAGGCTTCTTCGTTGATGTACATGCAGGTACAGTCAACGATCGTGGATCGGATTAAGGCTGGCCAGGCTGAGGATCCGAAGCTGGTGGGGGTTCGGGAGCAGGTTGAAGCCGGTCTGCGGACTGACTTTTTGATTCATGAGGATGGCTCGCTGAGGTTTGGAGCCAGGTTGTGTGTGCCAGCTGGGGATATTAGGGAGGAGTTGATGGTGGAGGCACACAGTTCGTCGTATTCTATGCATCCTGGTGGCACCAAGATGTACCAGGATCTTCGTCTCAACTATTGGTGGCATGGTATGAAGAGGAGTGTGGCTCGGAGTGTGGCCAAGTGTTTGGTTTGCCAGCAAGTGAAGGCGGAGCATCAGCGAACGGTCGGGTTGCTACAACCGCTTCAGATTCCGGAGTGGAAGTGGCAACACATCACTATGGATTTCGTGACTGGACTACCTCGGAGTCCGAAGCAGAATGACGCGATTTGGGTGATCGTAGATCGATTGACCAAATCCACACACTTTATTCCTTTCCGAGTGGGACAGTCCACTGAGGCGCTAGCGAGGAGATATATGGAGGTAAATTCTTTTACCCTCCGTTTTTTTATTTCCTTTTCCTAGCTTGGATAGTGATGTAACGTGAATCGTGCAGGAGGTTGTGCGACTTCACGGAGTCCCCGTGAGTATCGTGTCGGACAGAGACACGAGGTTCACATCTCAGTTCTGGCAGAGTTTGCAGAAGAGTTTGGGTACGCGTTTGAGTTTCAGCACGGCGTACCATCCGCAGACGGATGGCCAGTCCGAGAGGACGATTCAGATTTTGGAGGACATGCTGAGGGCGTGCATGTTGGATTTCAAGGGTTCGTGGGAGGACCATCTACACTTGGTAGAGTTCTCTTACAACAACAGCTACCAGGCGTCTATTGGCATGGCGCCTTTCGCCGCTTTGTATGGGAGGAAATGTCAATCGCCATTGAGTTGGGATGACATTGGTGATCGGGAGTTGTTGGGACCTGAGATGATTGTGGAGGCTGTGGATATTGTCAGGAGCATTCGGGAGAGGTTGAGGATTGCTCAGGACCGTTTTAAGCATTGGACGGATGCTAAACGGCGTCCTTTGGAATTTCAGCCTGGAGATCATGTGTTTCTGAAGATTTCCCCGAATCGTGGTGTGATTTGTTTTGGGAAGAGAGGGAAGTTGAGCCCGCGATACATTGGACCGTTTGACATTCTGGAGAAAGTTGGTGAGGTAGCTTATCGTTTAGCCTTGCCGCCATCTTTGGAGGGAGTTCACAATGTTTTCCATGTGTCACAGCTTCGTCGATACATTAGCGATCCATCTCATGCTGTGGATTTTTCGGAGATTACCGTTCGCCCCGATATGACGTATGACCAACATCCAGTGCAGATTCTGGACATGCGTCAGAAGTCACTTCGGAACAAGGTTGTCAATCTTGTGAGGGTGATGTGGCGACACGGCTCGCCCGGAGAGTCTACTTGGGAGAATGAGGATGAGATGCGAGAGCGTTTCCCACTTTTGTTCCCGGACACGTGAGTGTTGGGAAATTCCGAGGACAGAATTTTTTCTTAAGTTGGGGAGGATGTAACGACTGGTTTTCATGTATCTGGATTTATTATATTATATTATATGTTTTGGTGGATTTTCTCCTTATGTGTGGTTATCGTCTCCGTAACTTTCATTTTCGATCGTTTCGTAGTGTTTTCTCGTTCCTTCCTTAGGATCGTCGATTTTGGAGCAAGTCATTCGTGACGGGCTTCGTATCGGTCATATCTTATTGTTAGATCAAGCCAGGAGTCTTAGGAATCAATCCCGGAGCTCCGCGCTCCATATCGGAACTTTTGGTGCACGTTAGCCGGTGTAAGAAGGGGAACCGACCGACTAGATGACGATTTAGTCGGTCGGCAAGCCTTCATGGACCGACTAGCGGGCTTTCTAAATTATTCATGAGTTACTGTTTGTCGTTAGTCGGTCTAAGAACGTTGGTTGACCGACTAGGTTGCAAACTGGTCGGTTGGCAATGCTTCTTTAACTGACTAACTCATCAACTATTTTTGACACTAGTTACTGTTCCTTCTTAGTCGGTCTAAGTTCATCTTTCGACCGACTAGTTGTTAAACTAGTCGGTTAAGTTTTGTACTCAGACCGACTAATTCTTAGTTCTTCTGTACATCTAAGTTACTGTTTACTCTTAGTCGGTCTAAGAACGTTCATCGACCGACTAGATGTCAAACTAGTCGGTCAGTAGTTGTTCCTTGACCGACTAACTCTTGGTTCAGGTTTTCGACTGGAGCTACTGTTTACACTTAGTCGGTCTGTGTTGGTCAACCGACCGACTAGTTCTCAAACTAGTCGGTCAACAGTTGTTCTTTGACCGACTAAGCAGTGCAGGAAACCCTAGTTTTGCCATGGCCGTCACCAATCCCTATAAATACCTCTCCAAACGTTTTCTTCTTCTCCCTCACGACCTAAAACCCTAATTTCTCCCCCATTGAGCCCCCTACTTCCTCAAACCCCTATTCCTTCATCCCAAGCCCAAAATCCATCATCCAGACTCTCCCTCAACACTTTCTACCTCTCATCTTCCTCAAAATCTCATCAAACCACCAAAATCCCGAAAAACCCTATTTCTCCAAACTTCTCCAATCATTTCCAGATCTGAACCCTAGGTTCCCCGGAGCGTTTCTTCCGTCGCCATGGTTGCTCGACGTTATTCTCCCGTTTCCTATATGGTAATACTTGATCTCTTGATGTTTTCATAACCCGTTGTGTTTTTATGAAACCCTAATGAATAAATGTTGTTTTGATGGTTGTTTCTCCATAACAGCGACTCCTCCGTAAATTAGCATCTGTGAGACGAACCCTCGTTGATCGTCATCCTCGGTGCTAGGCAAGTGAAACTTTCCACTTAGGGTTTAGGCCATGTATTAGGCCATTTGCTTGTTGTAGGCGTAAAAGAGACTAGGCGACGAAATGATACTCGCCTATGCGCAAATTCCAGAACTAGCGTGACAACGAAGCTAGGACCGTCGTTTACCATGTTGCATAACTACCATGACATGTTTAATTTTTATTAACGGTACGCGAATACATTGTCATCCATGTTATCCATGTTGCATGTCGCATTCGTAGCACACGCTACAATGCTTGTGTTTCCTGGCTTGTGTTCCAGAAGCGGGCCTTGTGTTGGTTGATAGCCAATGCCCGACCTACTAGTTCCTGGCTAGGCACCCACTATACGTGGGCATAACCCTACGCCATACATGTTAACCACACTTCCTGGCTCGTGTTCCAGAAGCGAGCATTCCGTGTTCGGGGGTAATGCCCTGGCTCGATACACGTGGAGGGGTAGAGATAAACGGTCACTTGAGCTTAGGAGCTGGCCCGATCAGCCACTCTAGCCAACAGGCGGAATCTTTGTGCACAACTTGTTTACTTGACTGTTCACTTGACGTGAACCACTTGACTTGTACTTGTCCGTGTTTTACTTGTCGTCCGTGACATACTTGCTACTTGTATTACCCTTACTTGTCACTTCCATACTATACTTGCCGTGCATCATACTATAACTGCTAGGTTGCTAGTTTACCTTACCTTCAGTTTCCTTGCCCAAGTCTTTTAGACTTGCTGACATGTGCCCCTTTACTCTTTTGGGTGAGACATGTTAGATCCCGAGCCTGGGTCCGTTGTTGAGGACGAGGTGTTTGCTGACGCCGAGCCCGAGCTTGTGTTTGACGGGGAGTACGTGGACACCGGGGACCAGTCCTAGTGTCTTCGTTGTGTTTTCCCTTTTGTTGGGACTGCTGTTTTGTAGTCGGTGCATGGCACCTATACTTTGTTTCGTGGTTGCTTTTGTTGGCCTTGTTCTGGGCCTTTAGACTCTTTCTTTTAGCCTGGTGGCTTTTCTGGATGTTGAACTTAAATTTTAATGTTGGACAATTATGAGATATGAGATTTTATTTCTGTCTCTCCTTGTGTTATTATTGTTGTTCCGTTGTGGTTACAGGGACCTGCTTATGTTTATTGACGCTTATCGGGTTTGGGGCTTCACAGCTCCACTCTCGTGCGGACCTTTTCACGTCTCACCTCCATTTTAGGGAAGCGGGGCGTGACAACTGTCGGTTCATTAAGGATTTTTCGAGGATTGCAGAGGCGATGACGAAGCTGACGAGGAAGTATATGGAGTTCATTTGGTCATGGGATTGTGACGAGGCCTTCAGTATATTTGACGTGTGTTTATATTTTATATATTCACGCATGTCTTCTTTGTGGTTTTTCATTGTTTTCCGTCGTCCCATACTCGTTTTCTTGTGATTTTTAGTTTTCTTTCACTTCTCCATGTTTTTTTATATATAAAGGAGATTGCCAGCGTTGGGGACGTATAATGAAGATATCAGGAGCCCCCGGAGCAACGGGAGGAGTCACGCGTGACCCAAGGGGTCAAACGATGAAGATTGCCATATTTCAGCATTCAATCGATCGTTTGGACACAGCCAACCGATCGGTTGATGCACGCGTATCCGACCCAGATGAAGGCTGAAGTGAAGTGCTTCTCAACCGACCGGTTCATCGACCGTTTGAATCCAACAGAGCTCTCGGCCATCTGAAGCTAAATTCCAACCGATCTGGTGACATCTCACCCGATCGGTTCATCTGTAGCCGAATTTTCCAAACGATGACCAGGAGAGCTCAACCGGCTGGTTCGCTGACCGTGTGAGTTCGACAGTGTTCTCTGTTTTTTTTGGGCGAAACTCCAACCGATCGGTTGATAACTCAACCGATCGGTTCATCTGAAACCGCAGTTCTCCAAACGATGACCCGGACGCAACAACTGCTCTCCTCAGCGACCGAAATGAGCTTCTGAAGCCCGCTGCTGAAATGCCAAACATCTCACCCGATCGGTTGATGTTTCAACCGATCGGGTGACGTCGATTTGTATAAATAGTTGCCCTAGGTTTCAAAAAACGGGGCTGTTGTTATTTTCTGTCTTTTTCTTGTACGGTGACGGCTGGAATTTTATTGCTTTTTGTAAGTCTTCTGATTGCTTTCAAACTTTGATATTATCTTATTAGCATTGCTACTACCTCATTCCAATTGTCTGATCATGATTTTTACGGTTGAAATTTGTTTAGCTTGCTTTTTAGCTATGATTTTTGAGCAGTTCCCAAATCTGGGATTTTGGTGGAAATCTCTTCGTGGGTTCTCCCTAATACGTCCATATGACTAGGAATTTGATAGGGATTAGGAATTTAGATTGTTACGCAGGGTGTTTCATTGTCATTGGTGAGAGAAAGACCGCCTCTGACCATCGGGCAAATGGGGAATAAACTTGACGGTTGACTCCCTTGCCACAGCTCACACCCCTAGCGTAGACATTGAATCCTAGCGCATGGGAATGGTAGGATGACATGTTGGAAGTTATCGTTGCGAGATTAGTGCTCCCAGAGTCGGTCGGTGTTAATGGATATGGGAATGCCCACCGACCGAACCCGGGTAGTCCAAGCGTATCATCCTGGGTACCGACTGGAATATTGGGCTGATGGGACGCTAGGTATCACTTTTAGAGGCAACGTCTCACCGCTAAACCCTAAATCCAATCGTACTCCTATCCATCGGCCGTAATATTGAGAGCACATGATAGGGTGGAAACCGAAGTCCTAGGTTTCCTTTTATATCGTTTATCCTTAGTATTTACATTCTGGGACAAAGCATCGATTGTTCGGGCTAGCTCATCCATAGGGTGAACCGGTTCCTCTTTGACATAAGAATAACCACGCCTACCTGTGTTCGACCCCCAAGCCACACTACAACACCATGCGCTTGCGGTATAAATATTTAAATCTGGTATCCCAATCATATAGCATTCCTATGCATCAAAATTAGGGAACGTCAAGCTTTATGGCGCCGTTGCCGGGGATGCAACGTGCTTGTTATTTTAGGACCCAATGAACTCTTGAGTCTTGTTCACATCCCTATCTCACGATAATTTTCGCATTCTACTTTTTCATTTTTATTTTATTTTTTATTTTATTTTTCTATTTTTATATGTTTCTATCCCATACTTGCTTCACGGGTGTTCGTGATTTTTCATGCACAGGAATACAAGGAGTCTCGACGACTTGATTCCTATTGACCCAGAGATTAACGCCACCCTGAGGCGTCTGAACGCAGAGAAGAGAAGAAGAGAAGAGTCTGCAGCTATGGGAGAGAATACCCCACCGCAGAAGTCCCTGCTGGAATACTCGATGCCATCCATCAGGTCATCCTCCTCCATCCAACCTCCGGCTATTACGGCACAGAGTTTCGAGCTTAAGCCGTCGTTAGTGACGTGGATCCAGCAGGATCAATTTTCAGGGGCACCCATGGAGAGTCCTAATGAACATCTGGACTCCTTCTTAGAGAAGTGTGACACATTCAGGATCAATGTTGTCACGACTGAAGCTATTCGACTGAAGCTATTCCCCTTCCCTCTGCGGGATAAAGCCAAGCAATGGCTTAGGGAAAAGGACCCGAACACCTTCAATATTTGGGAGAAGCTCTCGAATGCTTTCTTGACCAAGTTCTTTCCACCGGGAAAGACTATGAAGTTGAGGAGTGAGATGTCCTCCTTCTCCCAAGCCAGCCACGAGTCCCTGCACGAAGCTTGGACGAGATACAAGGAAATGCAGCGGAGATGCCCTCACCACGAGCTTCCCAAGTGGCAGATAATTAATCTGTTCTATAACGGGTTGAGAGATGACTTGAAATCTTTGATGGACGCCACAGCTGGGGGTCCTTTATGTCTAGAAGGGAGGAAGATGCCGGTAACATTTTGGAAAACATGGCATCAAACAATGAGCGGTGGTGCGATGAGCGTGCCACACCCAGATCTGGGGGAATTCATAGAGTCGAGGACGTCGACAAGTTATCTAGCAAATTCGATTTTCTATCGACTCAGATCTCGGTGCTTATGGTAGGAGCTGGTAGTGCCAGCACCCAACAAGTATCGGCGGTGGAAGCTGAAGTCCTGGGATACTTCGAGTGTGGTGATATCTCAACCACCGGTGGAACAAGCTAGCGTGCTTTTCTTCAACCCGATGGTAATGCACCGTATCCACCAAGGACTCACTCAAATCCGGCTTATTCCCCCAATAACCGGAACCACCCTAATCTGAGCTATATGGCACCTTATCAGCAGCCCTAACAGCCTCAGTAACAAGTATATCAGCCGCCTCGACAACAGAAGCAGCAGTATCAGCAACAACAGCAGCCACAACAAATGTACCAGCAGTATCCCCCCAGGAACCAGCAGCCTGTACAGCCGCAGCAGCTGCCAAATGGCCAGCAGCGAGTTATCCCCCAGGTGGAGAGCCTCTTGATCCAGTATATTACGAACCAGGAGAAGATCAACTTGCGGCTAGAAATGGGACAAAAGGCCCTCACCGACCAAGTAACCCAGCTGGGATTGCATGTGGCGAACCTTCAAAGGGCGCAGAACCAATTGCCGGGTCAATCGAAAGTAAATCCATGGGGGTGAATCAGACATTGGCACTAACACGTGATCATGTGAATGTGTCCGCTATCGTCTTGAGAAGCGGGACACAAATTCCTACAAGAGTGCCCGCTAAGGAACCTGAAGCTCCGTTGGTCGATGGGTGACCAAGTGAAAAATCAAATGACAATGGAGCTTCGTCACAAAAGACAACGACTCCGGAGGGTGTCTCTTAAGAGGAGAAGAAGAAGAACGAAGAGGAGAATCTCAGAGTCTTTAAGCCCGTTGTGCCTTTTCCACAACGACTTGCCAAAGCTAAGATTGATGAAAAATACGGCAAGTTCTTTGATATGGTTAAAGTTTGAGCTTGCAGATCCCTTTCCTGGAAGCTGTAGAGACTATCCCATCCTATGCAAAGTTCTTGAAGGACTTGGTGACGAGGGGTTCCAGAAAAGAAAAGGTAGTTCTCAAGGCGGAATGTAGTGCTCTGATCCAGCGAGCGAACCCGCCGAAGCTTAAAGACCCAGGAAGCTTCTCTATTCCTTGTTCAATCGGAGAGGTGAAGATTAACCGTGCGCTCGTCGATTTGGGGGCAAGCATCAGTCTGATGCCTCTGTCACTTTATAAGAGGATTGGAATGGGCGACCTCCACCGGTATGACCCTTCAACTAGCTGATAGATCAGTCAAATATCTGGTGGGAATTATGGGTGACCTGCCAGTAAACGTCAGCGGGGTGCATGTGCTTGTAGACTTTGTTGTGATGGACATGCCAGAGGACACTCATACACCCATCATCCTTGGGAGGCCCTTCATGGCCAACGCTGGCGTGCTGATAAATGTGAAGAAAGGGAAGCTATCCCTTAATGTTGGCGACCAGAAGGTCGAATTTGATCTGGGATTATCTATGAAGGATCCCCCTAAAGAGCAGAGCTTCAATGTACTAAACATTGAAGAAGAAAGAGCTGTAGAAGCTGGAGCTTGGGAGATCCTCTCTAGGAACCCCCCTGATAGCTTGGGAACCCTGGAGGAACATGTTAGAGCAGAAGAAGAGAAAGCTACCGGAGACGTGTTTTCCTCCGTGACGACCCCACCCGGATTTAAGAAAGCTACTTCGACGAGGAGAAAGGGAAAAGAGCCCATGGGGCTCAATGCTGATGAGATCCGAATACTCCGAAGAGTGGCGGTAGACGCCAATATAAGGGAGAAGCCCCAGACTCCACCAGCAGAGAACTCGTCGAGTGCGTCTATTTATCGCCGCTGTCAACACCGAAGACCACCACTCCAAAATCTGAAGGGATGCCAAACATTCGGCATCACCCACGTCCACCTTGAAAATCATCTACCGGGCGTTGAGCAAACGACGTTAAATAATAGTGCTTCATGGGAGGAAACCCATGTTCTAAACTTTCATCTTTATTTTTAGGCTTATTTTTCTTATTTTGATGAATAAATTCAGCAACGGGAGCTTTCGTAGAGGGACTTAGAATATTTTTGAAATTTTGCAGGAAACAAGCCCCCAACCGATCTGTTGAGCCATCAACCGATCGGTTGGGACGTATCTGAAGATGGCCCGTGTCTGAATATCATCCAACCGATCAGTTGGCAGAAATGGCTGACCGGGTGGCAGATCGTGTGAATCCTCTTTGCTCTCGGGAAATTTCGGGGTAAATTAACCGATCAGTTCGTTGGAGCTGAGAATGAGTCGCTGTCTGTGTGAAGTCGGGAGTGCTCTCAGGAAAATTGTGAAGCGGCCAACTGATCGGTTGAAAACTCAACCGATCGGTTCGCCTGTAGCTGTCATCCGACATGTTTTTCGTACCGCCCCCTTCACCTGATTCATTTCTTCACCCGACTTCGATCTTTCCACCATCGTTTCGACTTCCTCAACCCTCAACCGGCCATCCTCCTCCCCCAAACCGATCTCCACTCCCTCTCAACCGATCTCATCACCTCATCCTTCTCTCTCTCCATCAATTCCTCTCTCTCCCTCTTTCATTCAACCTTAACCTACGCCCTAACCCTAGCCGACTCCCCCTATTTCGAAAATTCTCACTTTCGTTGGATCGGCATGCCGCGGCTTCACACTCCCACAAAGTGCGCTGCGTTGGGTGATTTGCGAGCAAGGATTAACTTTGCTTCTGGGTAAATTCGTTCTCGAGCTCTATTTTAATATTGCCCAAGTAATATATTTTTGCTCAATTGTCATTTGGTTGTGTGCATTCATATAGACTTGCATTAACTTGCATCACACACTACTATGGCCAAGGACAAAGGTAAGGGTAAGGCCATCATGCATGAGGAGGAGCCGTCTTGCAAGAGACAGAAGCCCATACGTCCACCTAGTTCACGTCCTCCCCCTCCACCGCCTACACAAACCCAGCCCCAACCAATTATCCCTCCTGAGGACCCAATGATGGGACCTCGTGGTTACCGTTTCTTGAGTCATGACCAGAAAGATTTTTATGATAGACTCGATGCACGTTCACACCTATCCACTAAGATTGCACATGCCCAAACTCTTATCGATCTCGGAGTTTTCTCCGAGGTGAGACTCTATTCGCTAACCTTGGTTGGATACCTTTCTTAAACGCCCACGTGGTGTCTCATCCCACACTCACACTAGAATTCCTATCTTTCCTTAAATGTGATGCCGGATCGATCGTCGATTTCCACGTCTGAAATTGAACTATCCGCACCCACCTGAACACAATCAATAACATTTTCGGTTTCCCTATTCTAGGTGACGACGCTATCCGTCCCTACGAATATCACCGCGACTTCGACGTCGATATATTTTGGTTTCGCCTCACTCTCCACGACCATTATCCTCGAGGTAAGGCGAAGGCTTCCTCCATCATTCACCCCGTGTTTCGTCTGGCCCACCAAATCATATCTAGCACATTCTTCCCCAGGGATGAATCAGGTACCGTGACCATCCCTGAACTTTTTATTCTGTGGGCTATGACATTTGATTTTATTCGCGGTGATGACGGGATTGCTTTTGAATCCCCTGTCATAACTATTAATGTTGGCCCTTGGCTTATTTACAAATTACTTGAGATTAGCCACGCCGGCAAGAGCAAGTATTGTTACGGGGGCCTTGATTCGGGATATAAATTGCATATTTTCCCCCCTAACTATCCCCATTTTGTGCCAAAGATTAGGCTTAATTGTGCTCTTTTTGGGTATATTTTCATTTCATATCAATTTTAGAGCTTATTCTCATTCTTGGCACAAAATACGGATTTTATCGTCGTTATTGGCTTTCTATTATTTTTCATATGCTCCTGGTATTATTGTGATTATATTGCCATTTTTTGGTAATTATTTGAGCATGTGGATAATTCATATAGCTTATTGGAGGTAAATATTGTGTTTTTAATAGTCATTATATTTATTTTCACATCAAATGGACTAATTTTTGCTTCTCCTATTTTTCAGGTACCCCTAGGAGTCTTGGGGATTTTCCAGAATTTTTTGGGATTTTTCTGGGGCTTCTAGGTATTTTTCGTGAATTTATTGGAGGAGAAATGGGGGTTTAAATCCAGGAAAAACATAAGAAATCAGGGGCGCCACGTGGCCCAATCAGATGGCGCCACGTGGCGCCACCGGCCGTTCCGCTTGCTGCACCCCGCGCGCGCTGTAATATAAAAAAAAAAAAGTTTTTTAAAACTTTGGCGGGCCGGCCCAGCTGTGGCCGGCCCGCCTCTTTTTTTTCGAGCGGGCTCTCAGCCCGCCCGCTCGACGAGCGGGCGGCGGGCCCCTGGGGCCGGATCCGACCCGATCCGGCCCCGCTTCCCTTCAGCCAAGCGCGCACGCGGGTCGGGCGCGGCTGCGCCCGACCCGCAATGCCTCAAAAAGGGCCTGGGTGCGAATTTTGAAGGAGAACTCGGTTTTTGGGGCTTTTGCTTGCGTTTTTTAGGGTTCTTGGAGCCCTAGCTCCAATTTTCAAGTGCTTGGAGGGGGAAGAGGCCATTAAAGGATGAAGGAAGCTAGGAGGAGGAGCTAAAGTGAAAGGGGATGCTTCATTTGGAGAGATTTGGGTGAAATCATTCCTCTCCCTTTTGTAATTTCACATCTCTCAATTTGTATTGAATATTGGGTTATTTTTGAATGAGAATTCCATCTTTGATTTCATAATGATTGAGTAGTGTAGGATTGCTTGGGATGTGATTTATTGATGTTGTGTGTTAATTATTGCCCTAATTCCCTCTTGCCTATTATATTGTTAATGTTGGATGTATAATTAGGGCACAATTTCATTGGCCAAGTCCCGAGAGGGCAATTTGAGAAAATGTCATGCTCGTAATTTGATTAGTGTTCGATTATACGTCCATCCCTATTGCTAATTGTGATGTCCTTTAATGTTAAATTCTCCGATTGGGCTTCCTTAGCCGGATGACCAATTGAAGTATATGAGGGTAATTTGTGCTTAATTAACACCAACATTAGTGAATTCACAACCCATGCTCCTCGCCTTGCTACCCTAATTTCTCCCTATGGCTCTCTAACCCTACCAATATAGGTTAGGATTTTTAGTTTCTCCACACGTTTTTCACACTTCCACCCATCGTAATTGAGATTATTGTAGCACGCTATTATTTTCTTTATCGATCAAAATTTTGTGAACGTAGAACGAATTGTCCCTGTGATCCGACCCGGTACTCACCGGTTATTTTTATATTGCATTGACGCTCCTACGCTTGGGAGCGGAAGGCGTGCACTTGCACGTTTTCCGAGTCAACCAGGCCTCATTACCATCATTGCTTCATATCCCCAGTACAATATTGCTATCCCCAGAGATTTGCCTTCTACCGCAGGACCTACACGTCTGGATCTTGATGTCCCGCGGCACACTCATATGATCAAGCCTCGACCTGACGGTCGGTTTCCCTTTTACTACGGTCATCCCCTGCTCCTTACACCATTCTTCCCAACCCAGGTCACATGTCTATGGTTCTTGTGGCAGATTGGACGGTCCCTCCTGACCCAGAGTTCCTAGGGGGGTTACATCTTCAGTTCCATATCCCGGGCGCACCCAGATCACCTCCCCATACTGCCCACTTAGGCGAGCAGGGCATCCCTGCGTCCCGAGGATACCCCGGGGCTGGACCCAGTAGTGCCACCCTGGCTTCTGTCCCCATCACCACCGTCACCACTTCTCCTGTCCGTACGACCACTACTTCTTCCTTTCGTCGAGCCACCTCTGCTCGCCTCGATCTCGAGGCTGAGTTAGCTGCACTGCGCGCTGGCGCGTCCACTTCGACCTCCTCGATCCCATCGTCTTCTATCTTTACCCAGCCACGTTTCCTCGCACTTGAGAGGAACGTGGCCGCCATCCTCTGCATTATCACTCACATTCACGGTCCACCTCCACCCACACCATCCCCCTCACCACCACCTTCACCTCCTTGATGATCTTCACCTCTACCATCACATTCATTACCTCTCGCCACCATCGTTTCCATTCCCTCCACTTCACCTCCACTTACGACCACTGCGGTCGATCCCACAGATCCACCACCCTCCACTTCCATCACCCCATACGCGCGCCGTAAGAAATTGTAGGTGCGATCGAGATCACTTCCCCCACCATCCTCTCCTACCACCATACCCCACCCATTCACCACCTCTTTGGTCACTGTTTCCCTACCACTTACCATCATCACCTCCACTCCACCCATCGTTCACACCACCACCCATCTACCCCTTTCCCTACTTCTCCGCACACCCGTCACCTCTCCCGTCCACTCCCCACATCTTCTACCGAGGAGGACGAGGATAGTTCCTCTCCTGCATTTTGATCTTTCTTTTTCTTTTCCGATCTTCCCCCTAGCATATTTCTGCACCACCATTTATCATATCATATCACTAGCATTGTCATGACTAGCTTGGGGGGAAGTCGTTTTTTATGTGTGTTGTCGTGTGACTTTTTTATGGTGTGCCTGTTTATATGTGTCGTTTGGGTGTGCTTCTCTATTTTTATTTTTCTATGTTTCTTTTTCCTTCTTTTTATTTTTCCTAGTTCGTATGTGTTTTTTTCTTGTTTTTCATTCTTTTTGTGTCGGTGCGTACCCACCCCCATTTTTATTGCCCTCCCGTATTTACTTCTATTGCATTGAGGGCAATGCAAGTTTCAGCTTGGGGGAGTCGCACTTTGTGCGTCAGTTGTGTCTTTTTCTTCGCTTTTGAGTCGGTTTCTTCGTGTTTTTCTTTTTCTTCTCATCTTTTGTTCTCCCTCTCCTAGAGATGACCACATATGATGAATTGCCACAGAATCACATACACACCTAGCATGGCTACGATTATCACTTTCACTAACCCTAGGAAGCCGAGTTCTCTTGCATTTCATGCTTCGTGGGTCCACTCTGCTTTTATGTGAGTCGTGTGTCGTGACTAGCTTATAGTGTGCTTCTACTTTGTGATTTTGATTTATATACATGTCCTGGGATGACCCCTAGATTATCATGCTTCGATTTGAATATGTGGTATTTGCTTCCCCTATCTGCTTCTATATGCATGAATATATTGATATCGTATACTTCAATTCATATGTGTCGGGATTCCATAATTAGGACTAGGATAACCCATTTAGCCTATGCTCTAATTAGCGAGAAAAATCTCATTTGCCAAGTGTTTAGAATCCGATTTCTTTTTTGTTTTACTTGGTGCAAATCCCCTCGTCGTGTACCGTTCTCCCACTTGGGAGAGTACACATGTATATATCCCAAAATCCAAAAATCCAAAAAAAGAGAGAGAAAAGAAAAACCAAAGAAAGAAAAGAAAAGAGAAAAGAGAAAAAAATATGTATAGCCAAAAATCCAAAAAATACAAATACCCAAAACACAAAAAAATTCCAGTGTGAATATTTTCCTACCTACCGAGAATAAAGGGAAGGCGAGAATTGGCACCGAGTGTTCTACTCCACATCATCTCAACCTCCATCGTTTTCGAAAACACTTGGCATAGGAAATTTCTAGCGATTAACTAGGCGATAGTGTAGTGATTTCCTAGTTCCTAGCTGTGGAGTCCCCGATGCATGATACGCTTCTATTCTTATACTCTTCTCATGCATGCTTGAGCTACTATTCACCGCTTATTTCAAATCGAATCGATATTTGGGTCTTTCCTTGGATTTGTGTATATGGAGCTTATTGCACAATGTAGATAGTGATACCGTCTGCTAGCACACGACCACACTCACTCGCGCTTCACCGCGTGGGCCCATGTCACTTGTTTGGACTCATATTCCTTGGTTTAGTGTTGTGATTTGTCGCTTGCTTGCTTGGTGTGGCGTGTTTGATTTTGTTGGCCCTGACGGGCGATTTAGGATTACGATTTCTCTTTCTTCTCTCTCTCTCTCTCTCTCTCTCTCTCTCTCTCTATTTTCTCCCTCCGAGCTCCTATCTCACTCATCTTCCTCTAGGACGAGGAAGGGTTCAGCTTGGGGGATTTTGACGTGTGTTTATATTTTATATATTCACGCACGTCTTCTTTGTGCTTTTCCGTTGTTTTCCGTCGTCCCGTACTTATTTTCTTGTGATTTTTAGTTTTCTTTCACTTCTCCATGTTTTTGTGTATATGCAAGAGATTGCCAATGTTGGGGATGTATAACAAAGATATCATGAGCCCCCAGAGCAACGGGAGGAGTCACGCGTGATCCAGGGGGTCAAACGATGAAGATTGCCATATTTCAGCATTCAACCGATCGGTTGGACACAGCCAACCGATCGGTTGATGAACGCGTATTCGACCCAGATGAAGGCTGAAGTGAAGTGCAGCTCAACCGATCGGTTCGTCGACCGTTTGGATCCAACAGATCTCTCGGCCATCTGAAGCTGAATTCCAACCGATCGGGTGACATCTCACCCGATCGGTTCATCTGTAGCCGAATTTTCCAAACGATGATCCGAAGAGCTCAACCGGATGATTCGCTGACCGTGTGAGTTCGACAATGTTCTCTATTTTTTGGGCGAAACTCCAACCGATCGGTTGATAACTCAACCGATCGGTTTATCTGAAGCTATAATTCTCCAAACGACGACCCGGACGGACCAACCGCTCTCAGCGACCGGATTGAGCTTCTGAAGCCCGCTGCTGAAACACCAAACATCTCACCCGATCGGTTGATGTTTCAACCGATCGGGTGACGTCGATTTGTATAAATAGTTGCACTAGGTTTTAGAAAACGGGGCCGTTGTTATTTTCTGCCTTTTTCTTGTACTGTGACGGCTGGAATTTTATTGCTTTTTGTAAGTCTTCTGATTGCTTTCAAACTTTGATATTATCTTATTAGAATTGATACTACCTCATTCCAATTGCCTGATCATGATTTTTACGGTTGAAATTTGTTTAGATTGCTTTTTAGCTATGATTTTTGAGTAGTTCCCAAATCTGGGATTTTGGTGGAAACCACTTCATGGGTTCTCCCTAATGCGTCCATAGGACTAGGAATTTGATAGGGATTAGGAATTTAGATTGTTACTTGGGGTGTTTCATTGTCATTGACGGGAGAAAGACCGCCTCTGACCGTCGGGCAAAGGGGGAATAAACTTGGCGGTTGACTCCATTGCCACAGTTCACGCCCCTAGTGTAGACATTGCATCCTAGCACGTGGGAACGGCTGGATGACATGTTGGGAGTTATCGTTGCGAGCTTAGTGCTCCCGGAGTCGGTCGGTGTTAATGGACATGGGAATGCCCACCGACCGAACCCGGGTTGTCCTAGCGTATCATCCTGGGTACCGACCGGAATATCGGGCCCTTGGGATGCTAGGTATCACTTTTAGAGGCAACGTCTCACCACTAAACCCTAAATCCAATCATACTCCTATCTGTCGGCTGTAATAGTGAGAGCACATGATAGGGTGGAAACCGAAGTCCTAGGTTTCCTTTTATATCGTTTACCCTTCGTATTTACATTCTGTGACAAACCATCGATCGTTCGGGCTAGCTCACCCATAGGGTGAACCGGTTCCTCTTTGACACAAGCACAACCATGCCTCCCTGTGTTCGACCCCCAAGACACACTACAACACCGTGCGCTTGCGGTATAAATATTTAAATATGGTATCCCAATCATATAGCACTCCTATGCATCAAAATTATGGGACGTTAAGCTTGAAGGCGAGGTTGACCATAGCACCGGTATTGGCGGTACCGGATCGGAGCGAAGGCTTTTAGGTATATTGTGATGCATCGGGGAAGGGCCTTTGATGCATTTTGTATCAGCATGGCCACGTGGTCGTGTATGCTTCTCGTCAGTTGAGGACTCACGAGAAGAATTACCCGACGCACGATCTAGAGTTGGCAGTGGTGATATTTGCGCTGATGATCTGGAGACACTTCTTGCTGAGTGAGAGCGTGAAGATTTTAACCGATCACAAAATCATGAAGTGCATCTTTACACAGAAGGAGCTCAACATGCATCAGGGACGATGGTTGGAGCTTATGGCAGACTACGAGATAGATCTGCAGTATCACTCGGGGAAGGTTAATGTAGTGCCAGATGCTTTGAGTAGACTCCCCGCCGTGATGATGCCTACTGCCGACTGGAGGAAACAGCAGGAACTGAGAGAGATGGATTTAGAGGTTGTCCTACCTGGTGTGGTTCTTTCATTCATGAATTTGCAGATTCAGTCCACGATCGTGGATCGTATCAAAGCAGCACAGGCAGGAGATCCGAAACTGCAGAGGATCAGGAGGCATGTTAAATCTAGACTTCGGACGGAGTTCGTGATTCATGAAGATGGTTCGCTGAGGTACGGTAGTAGGCTCTGTGTACCTGCAGGTGATATTCGAGAGGAGCTGTTGAGCGAGGCTCATAGCTCGCCATATTCTATACATCCTGGAGGCACCAAGATGTATAAGGACCTCCGTCTGAATTATTGGTGGATTGGCATGAATAGGAGTGTGGCACTGAGCGTTGCCAAGTATTTGGTATGCCAGTAGGTGAAGGCTGAGCACCATCGTACAACTGGTTTGCTACAACCGCTTCCCATCCCGGAGTGGAAGTGGCAACATATCACAATGGATTTCGTGATTGGTTTACCTCAGAGCTCGAAACAGAACGACGCAGCCTGAGTGATCGTTGATCAATTGACCAAGTCTGCGCACTTCATTCCTTTCCAAGTGGGACAGTCTACGGAAGTCTTGGCGAGGAAATACATAGAGGTAAAATTTTGTTTTACTTCTCTTTATAGTTCCTTTTTGAGTTAGTTTGTGAGCAAGGCCGTGTACATGCAGGAGATTGTACGCTTACATGGAGTCCCAATGAGTATCGTGTCTGACAGAGACTCGAGTTTCATATCTCAGTTCTGGAGAAGTCTGCAGGAGAATTTGGGTACGAGCCTGAGCTTCAGCACGGCGTACCACCCACAGACCGATGGCCAGTCCGAGAGGACTATTCAGATTCAGGAGGTTATGCTGTGAGCTTGTATGCTCGATCTGAAGGGTTCGTGGGAGGACCATCTTCACTCGGTGGAGTTTTCATATAACAACAGCTACCATGCAAGCATTGGCATGGCACCGTTTAATGCCATATATGGGAGAAAATGTCGATCGCCACTGAGCTGGGATGACATCGGAGGTCGGGAGCTGTTGGGTCCAGGGATGACAGTGGAAGCCGTGGATATCGTGAGAGACATTATGGAGAAGCTCAGGATTGTGCAGGATCGCTTTAAGCATTGGGCAGATACCAAGAGGAGACCTTTGGAGTTTCAGCCTGGAGATCACGTCTTCCTGAAGACTTCTCCGAGTCGCGGAGTCATTCGTTTCAGGAAGAAGGGAAAGCTGAGTCCGAGGTATATCGGACCGTTCGATGTGCTGGAGCGCGTGGGAGCAGTGGCCTACCGCCTTGCTCTGCCACAATCTTTGGAGGGATTTCACGACGTATTCCACGTATCTCAGCTACGTCGGTACGTCAGTGATTCATCGCACACTGCTGATTTCTCATAGATTACGGTCTGTCCAGACCTGACATATGACCAGCAGCCCGTGCAGATTTTGGACCGTCGACAAAATCATTTGAGGAACAAGGTAGTTGACCTGGTGAGAGTGATGTGGGTCACGGATCACCTGGAGAGTCCACTTGGGAGCGCGAGGAGGAAATGAGAGAGCGTTTCTCATTTTTTGTTTTCTGATTAATGATGTTGTTGATTCCAAGGACGGAATCATTCTTTTAGTGGAGTAGAATGTAACGGTCGCTTCCCGGCCTTATGAATTTTTACGTGTAAGTACATTTTTCGTACGCGTATTTTACTTGACTCTTTCTTGGATTTGGTATATACGATGTGATATGCCTTTGTGACCGTATGGAAATGTAGATTTTTATAGTAATTTTTGGAAACGTCATTTCACTGCTCGTTTTCTCCCAAAACAGCTTTGAATGGAAGGGCGTTTTGGTCTTTTGGCTTTAACGCTCAGTTATCGATTTTATAATAATTCTCGGTAGGATTAGCACGCGGCCAGACCACGTAGCCCCGTACTTCTCGTCTCTGCGATCGTCCCGGTATTTTCGGAATATTTTTCCGATACCCTTAGTGGGACTTATCCTTTAATCAAATTTCAACCCTCATTAGCCTTTGACCTTTTCAAATTCAGATTTAATTAGGATCCTAATCAAATCCCTCAAATATCTCCAACGTATGAGGGAGATGTGATTCAGCCACTATTGTCACCTTCACTTTCCCCAAACTCTACTCCCCTTATCTCTATCTCTCTCCCACAATAACCCAAAACCCTATATGCATTTAGCAAAACCCTTCCTCTTTAAAACCAAACCCTAGCCGAAATAACAACCCATGCAAAACCCAATTGGCTGTCGATTTTTGCTTCTTCTGTGGCCACCCAAGGCCGCCCTCAGCCTCCCCTGGCCGTCGGCCATCCCTCCACCTCCATCCCCTCTTCTCTATCCTCCATTTTCTCTCTCTAAAAGCCCCTCAAGCCGCAGATCTACACAACACAGCCGCCGGAAAAGAAGCTCACGGCCGACCGGCCGCAGCAGCAGCCGGCGACCACCACCCACAACTGGATCCCCTTTGACCCCTCTACCCTCTGCATTTCCCCTTACGCTCATCTCTCACCTGTAGCTCCTTGAAAACTCGTCGAAACAAGCCATATTGGTTGTTTTTGACAGATCTGTGTGCTGAACTTCAACGCCGTCGCACGACCACCTCCGACCACTTCCGGTGACCACTCCACCACCTTTGGCTTTCTCTTGAAGTCCTTTAGCCTCTGTAATTTTCTGTTGATGATGTTCATCATTGGATTTCCACCGAGACGCACAACAACGACCATTGCACGAATCAGTCCTCTCCGACTTCTCACGACCACCCACCGCCGTACGCTCACGTCGTCGGCCACCCACCGGGCCAAGCAACTTCCACTGATCTTACTTCAACTACAGGTAGCCCCCTTGGACCCTCGGAGTTTACGTGCATCGCCGTACCCACGTGTTTCTACCAGACGTCGCCACCGTTGTGAAGATCCGTTGCGCTACCCGCAACGGGAGGGAGATCACCACTTGCTCGCTATTTTTGTACTACCACCTCGCTGTGCTACCCATGGCCGAGGAGTTGCAGACGATGCCGACGATTCTCCGTTCAGACCCGACATCCGTTTTTTGAACGATGTCAAAAGGTTGCTCCCCTAATGTGTAGTAAGAACCCACCCGTAGCAAAACATAAAAGCTAATCTAAAATTTGTCAACGTAAACTAAAATGTTGTCCACCATTGAAAATCAACGAACGAACTGGATTTCTGTGCACATAGGATAGACGTCGATCTAAGCCGAACAAATCATCAAAAGACGTGACTTTTTTACTGTTAGGGTAGTCCCGCCAAATTTAGAAACAAACCGTAATATGACTGACGGAAAGCACGATCTGACATCGCCGTTATCTTTTTTCAGACGGACCATCATTGACACGACGCTTCGACGGGACGCTCCAGACAGACGACGCACTCACCACCGCAGGCAAGTGTGTTCACTTGTACTTTCGGCCGTGTTTAGGTCATAGACACTTAGAACTGTTAAAAACGTAAACAAAGAGAACCGGACGTGAAATGATAGCGCCCGGGACCCCCCTTAACAGCTTAGACTTGACGACGAAGTCTAAGCGTAACAACAACAACAACTGATACCTTAGGGCTATTTTGTGTGTGCGTGCGTGTGGACCCCCTAGAAAGAACTATCCCGTTCACTTGTCATGTCGTGTCATGTTACACAAAGCCTGCGGGCAATAGGGCACTCACTTACTAGAGTGAGTGATCCCTTGTATGGATACACATCCTGCAGGCAATATGGCACTCACTTAGCAGAGTGAGTGATCCCTTGTACAGATACACAACCTGTAGGCAATAGGGCACTCACCTACAAGGGTGAGTGATCCATTGTATGGATTTGTCTTGTGCACTTGGGTGGGGTAGGGTTGAGGGTGCGCACGGAGAGAGGGTTTGATCCCACTCGAATCATAAGGCATGAACCCTTCGAGTCACACGTGTCTTGTCTTGTCTTGTCTTGTCCCGTTTAGGTTAGTTCCGTAGTCGGTAGAACATGCTACGGCTACAGCTTGTCGTGTTTACTTTTCCTGCAACGTTTTATTTTCTATAACTGTCATGTTATAACCCCAGTGATCACTCCATATTTTACACCTTTTTTCCGCATGATTGCATGCCATTTAGATCGGTCAAATCACGTTTTTCACGATTTATCGACAATATTGCGATACTTTTCACGATTTGTTGTTTTTGTCATATTTCAGGAGATTTGGAGCGATTTGGAGTGATCCCGAGATACACCTACTCCAGAGTGTCACCGATGACTTCCCCGAGGGGTATTTTGCTATTGGAGAGGAGCGGAAGAAGAAAGAACGTCGTAGGAGCGACGAGGAGGCAAAAACACTCAGAATGGGCATTTTTGGTGTCTCACTCGGCCGAGTGAAGGAGTCACTCGGTCGACCAGAAGACCCTGCTCGGCCGGCCAGATCAGACACGCTCCAAGTATGCACTCGGCCGAGCATCGGAATCCACATCGGCCGAGTGACGAAACCCCGTCCGCCCGAGTGTCACTCAGATGACGCCCATCAAAAAGAGCCAACTTACTGTTTTTCGTCAGTCTGAGCATCAGAAGATCCACTCGGCCTAGTGGCAATTGCCGACCGCCCGAGTGAATAGAAGCCCATCGGCCGAGTGACGACAACTCACTCGGCCGAGCGACGCCCGAAGTGAAGACCCCCAAGACCCCAGACTTACTGGAAATTCTCAGGGTCTCCCACTCGGCCGAGCGACTTTTGTCACTCGGCCGAGTGAGCCGCGCTGCCTGTAGCGTAAATTGCGATTTTCAGGCTGCAGGGGCAATTTTGTCACAGTTTTTGGGCGATTTTGGGGGGTATTTAACCCCAGTTTTAACCTAGGTTAGAGAGCTTTTTCCCTTGCTTTTTGCAGCCTTTTAGATTAAACTTTTTAGCTTTTGATTCTTGTGATTGGAGAGGAGAGAAAAGTTTATTTTTGTTGGATTCTTGGAGAAATCTATTGGTTTGTCTCCCTCTTCATTAAAAATCTCATTTTTATTGCTTATTTGAATATTGCCATGAATTCTATTGCTATTTCAATTGATTATTCTTGCATTTGTGATATGATTTGTGAGTAGTCGTAACGTCTTAGGGCGTGGGGATGAACCCTACGAGCCCAATTCCTGATTTGTGATGATTTGGTAGAAATATTGCTAGAATTGCTATTAGGTTTAGTTTGGGATCGATATAACACGGATAGCTAGGTGTTCATATCGATTGGGATTTGCAAGAGATTGGATCCCAATTCGATAGGAAACCCTAGAAATCCGAATTGGGTTGAAATTGAGTTTCTGTAGTATCGGTTTGCAAGAGATTGGACCGATACTAGGGTTCTCGGTTGCAATTCCATACCGATACCTGTTTGCAAGAGATTGGACGGGTAGGAACTATCCCAACCTAGGTCGTGGCCCGAGTTTGCACGAGAGTGGGCTCGGGACGCGATTGAACGATGATGTTGATCCTAATGCTAGCTTGCCTAGGGTAGGGTTTGCAAGAGATTGGACCCAAACCTAGGTTAGCTATAGACCGGCAACAGCGCGAGAGCGTGAGCTAGGTTTTACATTCAGTTGCAACTAGTTCATCTGAAATTCTACCCTAGCAATTGTGATACCAATGAATCACATTGACGAGATACGGTGAGTAGCGGGGATTCCCTATTCCCTAAGCGTCTTTATTTGATTTTATATCTCCATACTTTGTCTGACGATTGTGACAGAATCACCGAAAGGCAAATTCCCTCTTTTCTGTTCTTATAGCCAGGTTGTTCGGAGAAGGCACTGTTATACGTCCTCCCTGTGTTCGATACCCGCTCGCCGCTACACCGGGCGCTTGCGGTAAAACTACAATCGTTCTCCGGGTGTGTATCCGGGGCCGACCAAGTTTTCGGTCGTGCTCTAGGGTTGCATTTCGGGGCCGATCAAGTTTTTGGCGTCGTTGCCGGGGACGACATTTTGACGGTGTTCGGCATCGACCATCCGGTTATTTTTCTTTCTTGCTTTACTTTCTTCTATATCCTGTTCTAACTCTGTTTGCAGCCCTATTTGCATATTCTCCCCATATTTTGCATAAGATCTTAACAGGTAGAATGGAGGATGCAATGTAGACAACAGAACTCAGTCAGGGAGATTATGACTCCTTCACAGACCTCCTTAAGGAGCTTGTCGATGAGGTCTACGCCACCGGAGCTTTTGCTATCGATATCAAGGACCCCGACGAACAATTGTTTGCTAGTTTTGTGATGGATCAAGTCTCCCCGGATGGGACTATCGAGGGCAATGTCAGAGTTGATGTGATAGACGACAAGTTATATTTCGAAGATGGTAGAACAAGTGTCGAAGAGCACTGTACTCCCGAAGAATCTTTCGAGCATACCAATGTTCAGGGAGTTACACTCTATGACACTCACTCTTGCTTTTATGAATCGTCTGATGTGTTTCTTGATTCCAGGAACGAACCGGAGCAGAGTGAAGGTTTTGACGATGCTAGCACAGAATCGGAGAGCGTCTATTTCGATGCGTCGTCCTCACTAAGGAGTGAGTCTGAGTCTTCACATGAGAGCACGCCGCCTTAACATGAGCTAAACTCGGATGTCAAAGGAGAAGCCAAACTCTTGCGAGCTGATGAAGTAGAAGGAACGACACCTCTTGAGGTAGAACTTAAACAATTACCACCGAATCTAAGGTATGCCTTTTTGGGTAGTAAATTAACTTTTCCGGTGATAGTTAACTCCCACCTCACGCATGATCAACTTGAGAGACTCCTAGACGTTCTTAGGAGCCACAAATATGTCCTTGGCTACAATATCTCCGATCTAAAAGGGATAAGCCCTAGGCTTTGCACACATAGGATCCATTTGGAGGATACCGACGCCACCTCCATAGAGCCTCAAAGGCGGTTAAACCCGAACATGAAGGAGGTGGTTAAAAAGGAAATCCTAAAATTGCTTGACGCCGGTATTATTTATCCTATCTCTGACAGTAGATGGGTTAGCCCCGTTCACGTCGTCCCCAAGAAAGGGGGGATGACAGTTATAAAAAATGATAAAGGAGAGCCCATTTCTACACGCACCGTCACGGGATGGCGAATGTGCATTGATTATAGGAAGCTAAATAAAGCGACCCGAAAGGACCATTACCCATTGCCCTTCATTGATCAAATGCTTGAACGCCTAGCTAAACATAAATACTTTTGTTATTTAGATGGGTATTCAGGGTTCTTCCAAATCCCTTTGCACGAAGATGACCAAGAAAAGACCACTTTTACTTGTCCCTATGGTACCTATGCCTACCGTAGGATGCCGTTTGGTCTTTGTAATGCTCCCGCCACCTTTCAGAGGTGTATGACATCCATATTTTCCGATTACATTGAAAATATTATGGAAGTTTTTATGGATGATTTTTCGGTTTATGGAAGTGAGTTTGACTCTTGTTTGGCCAATCTTACTAAAGTCCTTAAAAGGTGCCAACAAAATAATCTCACTCTAAATTGGGAGAAATGTCACTTCATGGTCACGGAAGGTATAGTTCTCGGGCACCTTGTCTCCTCGAGAGGAATTGAGGTAGATAAAGCAAAGATTGAGGTAATCGAGAAACTCCCTCCTCCTATTAATGTCAAGGGCATTAGAGGCTTTCTGGGTCATGCGGGGTTTTACCGCCGCTTTATCAAGGATTTCGCCTCGATTGCCCGACCGCTTACTTCCTTGCTTGCTAAAGATACTCCTTTTATTTTTTCAGGGGAATGCTTGCAAGCCTTCAATACCTTGAAGGAAGCACTAGTTTCCGCGCCCATCATACAACCACCGGATTGGAGCCTTCCCTTTGAGCTAATGTGTGATGCTAGCGACCAAGCCATTGGAGCGGTATTGGGACAAAGGAAAGATAGGAAGCTTCATGTGATATTCTCTGCGAGCAAGACATTGGATGACGCGCAGAAAAACTATACAACTACCGAAAAAGAGCTTCTAGCGGTCGTCTATTCCATCGAGAAGTTTCGCTCCTACCTCCTGGGGTCCAAGGTGATTTTCCACACCGACCATGCGGTGTTGAAGTATTTTTTAAACAAGAAGGAAGCTAAACCTCGGTTAATTAGGTGGATACTCTTGTTGCAAGAATTCGATTTGGAGATCAGAGACAAGAAAGGTACGGACAATGTCGTGGCGGATCATTTGTCTAGGCTTATTCGTGACAAGGAGGATGAGAGTTTACCTATCGACGACACATTCGTGGATGAGAGGCTATACGCCATAAGGCCCGGAGAAGTACCTTGGTACGCGGACTTCGTCAATTTCTTGGCTTGTGGAATTAAACAGCATGGGATGCCCACGCATCAAAAGAGGAGATTTTTACATGAGGTCCGTAGCTATTTTTGGGAAGATCCATACCTCTTCAATATATGCAAAGATAGTGTTATTCAGAGGTGTGTTTCTAAAGAGGAGGCAACGTCTATCATTTTGCATTGCCACGGTATGCCATGCGGGGGACATCATGCCGCCTCTAAGACAACCGCTAAGATTTTGCAGAGCGGATTCTTCTGGCCAACAATGTTTAGAGACACCCACGACTTTGTAAAGGGGTGCGATAGATGCCAACGGACCGGGAATATCTCCAAACGTAATGAGATGCCAATGAGGCCCATCCAAGAAATTGAGCTTTTTGATTGTTGGGGAGTAGACTTCATGGGACCATTTCCGTCGAGCAATGATAACAAATACATCCTATTAGCCGTTGACTATGTCTCCAAATGGGTGGAAGCAATCGCTACCCCTACTAATGATGCAAGGGTCGTCTCTAAGTTCTTCAAGCAGAATATCTTCCCACGCTTCGGAGTGCCCCGTACTTTGATAAGCGACGGGGGGAGCCATTTCATAGAAAATAAGTTTGAAGCCATTTCATAGAAAATAAGTTTCATAGAAAATTCTTGAGATGACTGTGGATCGATCTAGAAAGGATTGGTCAATGAAGCTAAACGATGCTCTATGGGCATATCGCACGGCCTTTCGCACTCCCATCGGCACCACACCGTTCCGACTTGTTTATGGGAAAGCTTGCCACTTGCCGGTAGAGTTGAAACACCGCGCATATTGGGCCATCAAGACCCTTAATTATGATTACAAGAGTGCGGCGGTGAGGCGACTCTTGGACATCAACGAGCTTGATGAGATAAGGAGAGACGCATACGAGAGCTCAAGAATTTACAAAGAAAGGACCAAGATTCTCCACGATGCACGCATAACCGTTACAGACTTCAAAGTAGGAGACAAGGTCTTGCTCTATAATTCCCGGCTCCGACTATTTCCCGGTAAGTTGAGGTCACGTTGGTCCGGACCTTTCACCATCAAGCACATACAACCGGGAGGGGCTTTCGAGTTGGAAAGCAAGGACGGAGCCACATTCAAGGTAAATGGTCAGAGGCTCAAGCATTATTCCGAGGGAGTCCCGATGGGAGAAATCAATAGAATATATCTACTTAAGGGACGGCCGGATGATCTTTCATACCTCCTTGACGAGGTTATTGAGGAGGCGATCCCCCATTCCATTGGCGCTCTATTCAAAGAAGGTTTTGAGGAAGGGCCGGACTTAGGCCAAGAAGAAAAGATGGAGCATTCCCCCGATCTCTCCATCGAAGTTGATGAAGGTGACGCTGATGTCGCAAGGATTCGAGAGCTCTGCAAGCTCTCAAAATTGAAGTCTCCGAAGAAAGCTCCGCCTATACGGAAATCGGTGTCACCGGTGAAGCCGAGGACCGGAGCAAGCACTAGCTTGGGGGAGCCACCCCCCAACACTACCCGAGACGAGAGATCACCGAGGAAGAACACGCCACCGCAACATCCGAATCCAAGCGTTCTCCCCGGAAAATTTGACGGGTGCATTTCATATGCACCCAATATCCCGCATTAAATTGAAAATCAAAGGGGGTCGAGCTCACGACCTTAAACGAGCGCTTGTCGGGAGGCAACCCGACGGTTATCGCTTTATTTTTACTTTTCCCTTTATTTTTGTTTTAGAAATTATTAGTGTTTTGAGTCGTTCGCCTAAAAATTTCGTGATAACGGGTCCTATTTTTCTTTGACAGGAGAGGAGAACAAGGTACCTATCATTAGGAGGATGAACAAGGCGACAAGGAGCGCTCCAGGAATGCGCTCGATGATTAGGAGGAAGATGAAGTCGACTGGAGGAAGAAAAACAGAGTTTAGAGCCCAAACGAAGCCAAACAGCAGAAAACAGGGTTCACTCGGCCGAGTATACTAGTCACTCGGCCGAGCACATAAGTTCGTCCGTCCAAGCGGCTCACGAACGAGGGAAGTCTGCTGTACCCAACTCTCTATTTCTTTTCTTGATTTCAGTATAATTGCCACTTGGCCGAGTATATATATTAACTCGGCCGAGTAAAACTGATACGCTCCTAGGGCGAGTATTGCCGAGTAGCTTGAGCCACTCGGCCGAATGGACTTTGTCCACTCGGCCGAGGGTGACTTAGTCACTCGGCCGAGTCGTAAGCAGGGAAGAATTTTCCAAAACATTTCTGTTGCGTTCACTCGGCCGAGCGACTTTGTCACTCGGCCGAGTCGTAACTTTTTCTTTAAAAGGGGGAGCGGGACAGCGCGTTTTTCGAAACGATTAAAATCCAAAAAATCGCGACTGCTCGTCTCCCTCGCCCGCTGTCCCTCCTCACTCGCCCGACCACTCGCCCGCCACCGACGCTCGGCCACCCACCTCCGGCCGACGCCCCTCCGCCTCGCCCGAGTCGCCGCCGGCGGCCCACCTCCGGCCGAACTCCGGTAACGCCTTATTTGGCCTATTTCCTCCTCTTTTGCGTATTATTCGACGATCCGTGTATCTAACGAACCCCAAACCCAAATTAAATTCAATTTCTATCTATTATACCCCTAACCCCCCCATACGTTTTGAATATTACACGCAAATCTCTTCGTTTGATGCGCAGGTTATATTGGGGAGCTTAGGGGAGCCCAGGGGAGCTTCCGGGGAGCGTTTTTGGCTTCGTGGAGGCGGCGTCTTCGCACGCGTCCACTGTATTGCTCTCGCGGTGTGTTACGGTATACTCGTTCCACTCTTTGCGCACGCCGCATTTTTTACGTTTTTGGTGAGCACCCGGGGCCCACATGACGCCCCGGACACGGCCGCGGTCGAGGAGAGCTTCCGCCAAGCGGAAGCGGCCGGATGAGGCCGGCCCCTCCCACGAGGTAGAGGACTCTCCTTCGCCTACACCACCACACCCCGTTCACCCCGCACAGCCACTCCCTGCCGTCCCACAGCCACCACCACCGCCACCGGCTCCACTTGTCGGGCCACTGGGGATTACATTCCGGGACGACGCACACCTCGTCATTTTTGAGCGCATTTCCCAGCGCTCGATTGTACCCTACAGGTTCGCACACCTTGCAGACCTAGGATGCCTGGGGGTACTTGAGGGGATGCTCACGTTGTATGACAACGTGGGTTGGCGAGATTTTTTCCAGGTGTCGACGGACACCTTTGTCCGCCCGACACTTGAGGTGCTTAGTTTTATCGCCCAGACCGACGAGGGATGCTCATTTAGGTTCATGGACCGAGAGTGCCAGGTCACTCTCGGCATGATGAGAGCATTCTTTTCGTGGCCCGATGTCCCCGGGGCCGACCGTGGTTACGCCCCCACTCACATTCCCCCACCTTCCTTCGATTCCGGCGCTTTCTGGGCCCGGATCACGGGTTTACCTGTTGCCTTCGACCCTAGTAGGGCCAAGGCCTCGGCCATCGTCCACCCCTGCATCCGCATAGCTCAGCGCCTTATGGCGACTACCTTTTTGGCGAGGTATGAGCCTGGGACGATGTCCACGCCGGAGCTTTATATGCTCTACGCGATGACGCGCCCCAGAGCTCTAGCTAGGGATAGTGACGAGTTGGTCCCCGCCGTCGTGATTGATATCGCGAGCTGGTTTTTGGACCGCATCATCGTATCGGTGAGCGCTCGCTCACCGATATGTTGCGGCGGTCTGATCACCATGCTCGCCCTGATGACCGGCGAGGACCTTCCTGCTGACCTGCGACGAGCCCCAGGCCACACTTCACTGTCCATAGACGTCATGGCCCGGATGAAGATGCTACGTCCGCACGGTCAGCGGCACTGGGTTTGGTTGCATGGTCCATTCGGTGCTGATTACATGATCCTTCCGAGCCCAGCTCGGACACAGATAGCACCAGCACAGGTGGACTGGCTTCCGGCGATGGATCTCCTGATCCCCGCCGCCTACGTGCTTGAGGCTGAGGAGGTCGAGCAGGCTGAGCAGGCCCACGCTGACCACGCTGCACACGCTGCTCCTGCTGACCCCGTGGCCCCTCAGCAGCCTGATATTTCGGCTGCTCCCGACACCTCTGTCCACACTTCTGCCGGTGTCGGGAGTACACTCGCTGAGACCACCTCCACTACCTCCGCGCCCACCACCACTCCCACCACAGCTGGCCCTCTGTCCGTTGAGCCTGTTTCCTCTGCCTTACCCGAGCGCCCACCGACTATAGTTGAGAGCGGAGAGCCCTCTTTTGCTGCCATCGTGGAGACCGTGGTTGTCACCTCTGTCTCCACCGCAGCCGTTTTTTCCGAGAGTGTCGTGACGTCTGGTCCCACGTCTGTGTCACTGACCTCTCTGGCTGCCTCGTCGCCACTTTTATACTCCACTTCTGTTGCTGCTGCTTCCACCACATACCAGCCTGTGCCCCAGCCTCGCACTGAGGCTAGGCCCACACTTGTGAGCACAGCACCTTTCCTCCACATGCCTGCTGAGCCCATCCACTACACCACCCGAGTCCGCCAGCCCCGTCCTGCACAGCACAGACAGGTGCGTCCCTCTGCACCACCTCCCCCCGACACTGTACTTCAGAGCATTCGTGCTCTCGAGGGGGCGGTGAGTGCCCTCAGAGGTGACCTCAGGACCATGTCTGCCACCGTCACCGCTATGGCCAGCCGCTTCGACCTACTTCCGGGCATTCACTATTGCCTCACTCAGATTCTCGAAAGGCTTCCTCGCATACCCACACCCACCCAGCAGGTACCCACCCCCACTCCTACACACACCCAACCTGCTTCCACACCCGCACCCACCCAGCAGACTGTTCCCCAGCCACCACCACCACCACCTCCGCCTCAGGACGGAGACGGCGCAGCCCCACCCTCTTAGGCACCCTTGATGCCATTGATCTTTTTTGCTGTCATGCTGCCCGTCTCTGCTGGGTCCTGATGATTTTTGCCCGCCCCACCTCCCCTCACTGTTTTTGGGTCCACATTTTGTTCATATATTTCTATATCATTTTTGGGAGCGAGGGAGAGATTTTTGGTGTCACACTTTTATATCTGATTCACTCCTATATCTGCATGCATCATGCCCGCATCATATTTTCATTTCGTTATTTTTATTTTCTTTTTTCATCATGCATGCATCCTCACCTTCCCCTCACATTACACGTCTCTCGGTGTGCCACACTTCGCACATTGAGGACACTGTGCACTTTAGCTTGGGGGAGTGAGTTCTCACGTTCTTTTCGATTTACCACCTTTATTTCCAGTTTTTTCATGCCATTTTCCGCTTTTGCACTCACTTTCATCACTTTTTCTTTTTTTACCATGCATCACGTTTTTCTTACTTTCTTTGTGTGCTGCATTGTAATTAGTTTTATTTTCCCTCTTTATCTTTATTTCTTTTTCATCTCATGCTAGAGATGACTTTTCTGTGATGATGATGACGTGGAGTTAGCTTTCTCTATATGCATGCTATATTTGTCGTGTCTTAGATTTTATTTCCGATATCATATGCTATGATTTGCCTCGCCTTTAGAGATAGTAACCCACACTTTTTCCGCATGAAAATGGATGAAATTTTATTATTAGCTGAGTCTGAATATTCATATGTATGCTATCGCGGAAAGCACACCAAGATTCACGCATTGGATGCTTATATCTGGACTACCGTTTTCTTTTCCTATATCACTTCTATTTGCATGTTTGTACACTTCACTTCAGGATGATTGAATGATGTTAGCTATGATAAATCTGGATTAGTTAGCTTTTTTGTAATCGAAACCAAGTAGATTAGATTACCCTGCTGAAGTTGTCGTGCACGTCTTATAGAGTGAAATGAGAGACATATTTACTTCTTTCTCCACATATCTTGAACATCAATTCTCTATTTTAAAATCATTGGTGAATCTCCCCTTAGCGATTCTAGTATTTGGCATTTCCCCCGTTATTAAAATCCTAGCTCCAAATTTCCCAAAACCAAAGAAAGAAAAAGAAAAAAATCTTGTATATCCTTATTTCTCTTTGATTTGCGATCATTGTGTATATATGCTATAAAAAAGGAGAAAAAGAAAAGAAAAAGAAAAGAAAAAGAGAAAAGAATCTCAATAAATGATCCCATCTCATGTTCTCTCTTTCTTCCCTCTTTTTGTTTTATTTTTTATTTTTACTACTTTTGGAGCTTCATAAAAATGGGGATGTAAATATTGTTTTTTATGCCACCACGCTTATAGATAAGCTTGGGGGAGGGAATCCAATGATGTGTGAGAGAGTGACTACTTGACGGTGCATGACAACCTAGGCTAAGTAATATTCTATACTCGGTGAGATTGTTTTAGCTTCACGAAATCCAGAAATCTATGCCTAGCACTCATTTCATGAAATCCACGCTTTTCTATTCTTTCTATTCTATTGCGTGATATTCTTATACTCCTCATAGAAAGCATTCAATTGAAAAGTGTGTGATCTGCGATATTGTATACCGCTTTAAATGATTCAGACGATGTTAATTTTAGAATTATTCTGTTTTTCATGCTATATCAATATTCTTGGGTTTTCTATTTCTATTTACACCATTATACTATGATATCAAAATAAAAGTCTTTGACATGTGTTTTACGTTCGGTGCATGCTATATGAGTAAGCAAAACCCACGTCCTGAGAAAAATGATCTAGCAGCTTCCCTCTTCGCTTTCTCCTTTCTTCTTCGTTTTTCGTTTTCCGTTTTTCGTCGTTTTCGTTTTCTGAATCCACCGGGTTCGCCTTTTACTTATCTTCCTCGAGGACGAGTAAGAGGTAAGCTTGGGGGATTTTGATCACTCCATATTTTACACCTTTTTTCCGCATGATTGCATGCCATTTAGATCGCTCAAATCACGTTTTTCACGATTTATCGACAATATTGCGATACTTTTCACGATTTGTTGTTTTTGTCGTATTTCAGGAGATTTGGAGCGATTTGGAGTGATCCCGAGATACACCTACTCCAGAGTGTCACCGATGACTTCCCCGAGGGGTATTTTGCTATTGGAGAGGAGCGGAAGAAGAAAGAACGTCGTAGGAGCGACGAGGAGGCAAAAACACTCAGAATGGGCATTTTTGGTGTCTCACTCGGCCGAGCGAAGGAGTCACTCGGCCAACCAGAAGACCCCGCTCGGCCGGCCAGATTGGACACGCTCCAAGTGTGCACTCGGCCGAGCATCGGAATCCACATTGGCCGAGTGATGAAACCCCGTCCGCCCGAGTGGCACTCAGACGACGCCCATCAAAAAGAGCCAACTTACTGTTTTTCGTCAGTCTGAGCATCAGAAGACCCACTCGGCCGAGTGGCAATTGCCGACCGCCCGAGTGAATAGAAGCCCATCGGCCAAGTGATGACAACTCACTCGGCCGAGCGACGCCCGAAGTGAAGACCCCCAAGACCCCAGACTTACTGGAAATTCTCAGGGTCTCCCACTCGGCCGAGCGACTTTTGTCACTCGGCCGAGTGAGCCGCGCTGCCTGTAGCGTAAATTGCGATTTTCAGGCTGCACAGGGGCAATTTTGTCACAGTTTTTTGGGCGATTTTGGGGGGGTATTTAACCCCAGTTTTTAACCTAGGTTAGAGAGCTTTTTCCCTTGCTTTTTGCAGCTTTTTAGATTAAACTTTTTAGCTTTTGATTCTTGTGATTGGAGAGGAGAGAAAAGTTTATTTTTGTTGGATTCTTGGAGAACTCTATTGGTTTGTCTCCCTCTTCATTAAAAATCTCATTTTTATTGCTTATTTGAATATTGCCATGAATTCTATTGCTATTTCAATTGATTATTCTTGCATTTGTGATATGATTTGTGAGTAGTCGTAACGTCTTAGGGCGTGGGGATGAACCCTACGAGCCCAATTCCTGATTTGTGATGATTTGGTAGAAATATTGCTAGAATTGCTATTAGGGTTAGTTTGGGATCGATATAACACGGATAGCTAGGTGTTCATATCGATTGAGATTTGCAAGAGATTGGATCCCAATTCGATAGGAAACCCTAGAAATCCGAATTGGGTTGAAATTGAGTTTCCGTAGTATCGGTTTGCAAGAGATTGGACCGATAATAGGGTTCTCGGTTGCAATTCCATACCGATACCCGTTTGCAAGAGATTGGACGGGTAGGAACTATCCCAACCTAGGTCGTGGCCCGAGTTTGCACGAGAGTGAGCTCGGGACGCGATTGAACGATGATGTTGATCCTAATGCTAGCTTGCCTAGGGTAGGGTTTGCAAGAGATTGGACCCAAACCTAGGTTAGATATAGACCGGCAACAGCGAGAGAGCGTGAGCTAGGTTTTACATTCAGTTGTAACTAGTTCATCCGAAATTCTACCCTAGCAATTGTGATACCAATGAATCACATTGACGAGATACGGTGAGTAGCGGGGATTCCCTATTCCTTAGGCGTCTTTATTTGATTTTATATCTCCATACTTTGTCTGACGATTGTGACAGAATCGTCGAAAGGAAAATTCCCTCTTTTCTGTTCTTATAGCCAGGTTGTTCGGAGAAGGCACTGTCATACGTCCTCCCTGTGTTCGATACCCGCTCGCCGCTACACCGTGCGCTTGCGGTAAAACTACAATCGTTCTCTGGGTGTGTATCCGGGGCCGACCAAGTTTTCGGTCGTGCTCTAGGGTTGCATTTCGGGGCCGATCACCCATCATGTTAATGAACCAGTAAATTGTTGCTTTAAATTACAGTACGCTTGGTTTAGAGTCTAACCCTCATTTGTAGACTTTACCTGACGTACAGTTCCTTTTCTCTTGGGTGATGTACGTCAGGTGTCGAGCCGGAGTTCGTGGACGAGGCAGACTTACCAGAGTACATGGAGCCCGAGGACGTCGACCCAGAGGACGTGCCTGAGGAGGACCATAGCTAGAGGTTCCTCACTATTGCTGATTCAGAGTTCTTCTGCTTTCTAGGTTGGGTGAGTAGCACCGTTTACTTTTTTGTTTAGGTTGGGTGCTTGCACCAGTAGTTTGTTTTCAGCTGTTGTAGCCGTGTTGGGCTTTTGCTTAGACTCTCAGTACTCTTCTGGATATCTGTTTGGAATAAAATGAATGCTTGTCTCTTTAGTACTTTTGTTGTTCTGTACTTTTCTGCAGGGAGTTGTTCCTTCGTCTTGGAGTACCACATAAACGCTTATTGGGTCTGAGCCCCACATCTCCGACCTAAGCGGGCCTTATTCACGCTTCGCCTCCGTAGTTTTGGGAAGCGGTGCGTGACAGATCGTCGATCTGCACCACAGGGAATAGTTAAGAGGGTCAGATCTGGGTTCCGACCCAAATCCCCTCCTATGTTTAAGTTAGTAAGGAACTTAAGGGGGAGAGAGAGAGAGCTCGGTGTAGTAGAGATCGACCCGCAGATGTTCGTCTCTAGATTAACGACGAAAGCTCATGTATGGAATGTGGAAATAGGAAGATAGAGTTCTATGTATTAGCACTCATACCTTCAGGATGGAACCCCCTTTCGCCTATTTATAGGGGTTCAGAGGTTCTCTTGGAGACGTTGGGGAGATAACAGCCGCCTATATTGGAGCCACGATCTCCCTCCATAAATGGGAATAAATGTTTCATATGTCCCCGGGATTTTCGAGCTCGTCTTTAATCCCACGTTCGTGTGAGACGGACCTAATGGTCGAATGGCCATTTGGGCTTGATGGAGTTCGATATCTGACTCCTCTGGTTGGCTTGGTGGGCCTTGGCCATTCTTCGATCGAGTTTCCTCGAGTGACGACCCAATGACTCAACAATGGCCCATGTCGCATGAACTTGAAGGATCCATCTGCTGAGATCAAGTGACGTTACATCGCATTCAATGGAGATTGGCAGTCGAGAAAATAGCACTCGAGTTCTGGGTGCCAAAATGCCCGCCTCGTCGATTCAGTTGATTCGTCGATTCGAAATCCAAGACGCCCTGGCCCTTAGATTTTCGACACGTGCTCCATCATGCGGTTGCTGCTTCGCCTATATTTGACGGTTTTCGTGGTGGAGTGCGAGGATACCTTCTTCATTCCCTCGATTTGGATTCCCCTTCTCTCGAAAGCAATGGCTTCTCCATTTTACTCTGGAAATAATGTAGTCACTGCCATCCAGAAAAATCAGGAAGGGGTCATGGTGCCGGGTGTGCTGGAGAATTTGAGGACCAAGGTCAAGGCTGGCCAAATAGACATGCTACAGAGGAAATATGTCCACCTCGACTATCAGATTAGATTGCCCGGGAGGGATGAGAGGGCTCATCATGCTGGCGATCGGGAGGTGGGGGTCTACGTTAAAACTTTCGAACGGGGCCTCTGATTTCCCATGCATCTTTCCAGTGGTACTTCTTATGTACCTTGAATATTTCCCTTTGCCAGTTGATGTCGAACGGTGTTGGCATGTTAATAGATTTCATAGTTCTGTACGTGATGAAGGGAATCGTGCCATCCCTACATTTGTTCAACCATTTCCTTTGGATTCCACCCCTCAAGGCCCCAGGGTGGTACACGATAATGGCTCGTTGAGGGAGAAAATTGCTGGAAAATATCCCCTCTTCCAACCCCAAGTGGAAGGACGAGTTCGTGTTTGTGGTCTTCCAGAGAGAGGCCAGCTTTTGCACCGGTTGGGGCGCCCCTAATTTGGGACCTACCGAGGATAAGCCGTAGGATGTTAAGGAGAAGAAAGCTGCTTACGCTCTGAAGGATCTTCCAAAGGAGATGAGGTCGATCGATTGGCTCTGGTCTGACGAGGTGCTGCGCCAGAACATGTGGACGAAGGGTTGGTTCGACCGTGCTTGCCAACTGTTCGATCTTCATCACCCGGACTAATATGTTTCGTTGTTCTAGCAGGGATGATCAGAGCGGATTACCAGGTAGATCCCATACTGAAGGTTGCGGTCGAAGCTTCTCTCAGAGAGGCAGAGGCGAGGATGTTGTTGCCTCGGGCCCTGATCGTATCGAGGTCTCTGACCTAACCGGCCATGGTTCGGCCCATGATTGTCGAGGGGCTCGCCCTCAACAGAAAAAGAAGAAATACCCCTCCTTCAAATTGGTTGCACGGGAGGTGGTTGCACGGGAGGGAGGCCAGAAAATGCGGAGGGTCCTCATTCTCAGCGATGAGGAGCCGTCTGGGTCGAACGCATTAACGGAATAGACCTTTCGACCCGGGAGCGATGCACCCCATGCGTAAGGTTCGACAGAGACTCAGGTTCTACCGGATCTTCGTATGCACCAGGACTCCTGGCCTTGGGGGGTCTATCCCCCTCCGTATGGTTGCCTGAAGACATCCCAACAGAATACCGACCCATGTTACTGGAGGGTCGATCTTCTCAGGCCCCCTTCGTTGTTTCGAGGAGGAGCTCGTTAGGGCGATATTCCCCTTGAGGTTGGGGGATTCTGCCCTTCTTGATTGTGGGGCTGCTTCCCGTATCACCGAGAACGTGACCCTTCCACGGGATCGGGTGGTCGTGGACAAGGTTAACTACGAATGACTTGCGTCAGTGGCTGTCCATGCTTGCATCCTGGTAACTCTCATCTAGACCTCTATCGATGTTGTCGTCTGCATACAGGCTGATCATCAATCATTGTATGCAGGTTCTTGTGGCGACCGTGGCATTGCTCCACCGAGCCTCAGAGGTGGACGATTACGGTATCACTCTGGAGGCCATTAAGTCGAGGGAGGAGAAGTCACAGGTTGAGCTGGAAGAAGTCTACCGCCTTTCCAAGTCTATGATATCGATCTTTGAGAAGCTCCAGTGGGAGCTCAACGTGTCCCGTAGGAGAGAGGCAGAACTGATCGCCTTGAGAGAAAAGGTGGAGAATGATCTGTTGGAGGAGAGAGTTGAGGATGACATCATTTCGAAGAGGGCGATCCGAGATTTCAAGGATAGGTTCCCCGACTTTGACGTGCTATATGAGCGGGGCTACAAGCGGTGTTGGTTGGAGATGAAGAAACTATTCCCCAACCTCTCCTCAGAGATCGACAAAATACCGTCGTTTTCCCAGTCATGGGCAGGGATGAGTCGATTCAGGATGAGGATGAGCCCAGCCAGGACGTGGAAGAGGTAGCTCCTGTGGACGAGGCCACCGCCGCGGCTAGTGACGGTGCAGAAGTAGCCGATACGAAGGAGCCGGAGATCATGACCGTATTGGAGGGGGTCCAAGGGCCGGAGCGGCCGTTGTAAAATCCGGTCCTCCTGAAACTTTTTGAATGTATAGGACGGTGGTGTGAATGATAACAATACTTTGCAAAAAGCTTCAAGAGAATTGGCTTGCGTATTCTTGTGTGTCGTTGCCTCTCCTTGTTTGTTGTTGTTCACGCCCCGTGGTGGCCCCTTTCGATGGGTTAGACGTCGCTTCGAGGGTAGGCCATTGAACCATACTCAGGATTTATCGGCCAAATCTCGTGGAGAGGGTGAGGCCCGCCTAATCCATGTTCGTCTAGTAATGAAGGTGTGACCCCTTCAATCGTTCAGGAATTTCGTTCAGTGGCAAAGGGGTGCCCCCTCCATCTTATGGCTGACGATCAATTTGGAGGGTCGTTCAATGGTGAAAGGGTGGTTCCTTCGACTTGCGACTGATGACTGTATTCGAGGGTCGTTCAGTGGCGAAGGGTTGGTCCCTTCGACTTACAGCTGACGATTCTATATGTGGGACGTTTAGTTGCAAAGGGGTGGCCCCTTCGGCTTACGGCTGACGACCGATTTCGAGGGTCGTTCGATGGCAAAGGGGGTGGCCCCTTCATCTTACGGATGATGACCATTCAGGTGGGTCGTTCAGTGGTGAAGGGGTGACCCCTTTGAGTTACAGCTGACGACTGTTTAGAAGGGTCGTTCGGTGGCGAAGGAGTGACCCCTTTGACTTACGGCTGACGACCGATTCAAGGCGGTCGTTCAGTGGCGAAGGGATGCCCCCTTCGACTTATGGCTGATGACCATTCAGGAGGGTCGTTCAGTGGCGAAGGGGTGGCTCCTTCGACTTACATCTGACGACTGTTTAGGAGGGTTGTGATGGTAGCAACGATCTATGAACTTCGTGTTTGATGATAACAAATGTGTGTGAACGTTTTTAACATGTGTGTTAAGTGTTTTAGGAAAGGAAAAGCTTGGAGAGACTCATTGTGAGACGTGGCCAATATGATGGGAAGAAGGAGATACTCTACTTGGTTTGGTCCATATCTTCTAGAGCCCATTCTTAATCTCAACCAAACCAAGTCCACACTTTCAACTCCTATTAGCACTGAAATCCCTCATAGCCGCATTTAATCCTAGCCCTTGGATGAAATCTTGCCGCACCAAAACCCTAAGCTTCCCATAGCTAAACCCAATAGCAGTCGCATTGTTTTTTTCCTAAGAGGGAAGTCAGCCGAAATTTTGAGGACGCTCTCCATAAAAACCCTAAAGAGAAGAAACAAAAAATACAGATAGAGAGAGCCGCAACTTTTGAGATAGAGGGGTATTCATCAAGAGGCACTATTGACAACCAAAATCCCCAAGAGCACAGGCCGTAGTTCCCCTCCTAAAATCTCAAAGACCAGTTTGTTTTTTCTCTTCCCCTTTGAAATTCAAAAACACGGGCCGAATCATTTTTTTGTTCTTCTCATTGAAACTCTCAAAGCACCAGTCGCACTTCCCTAGCAATCCAAAGAAAAGAGAGGAACTTCTCAAATCCCCAAAGATTGAAGCCTGCCACAATTTTTGTTTGCCTTTTTGATGACTGCCGCATTGTTTCTTGGTGCTTTCAAAAATCCCAAAACAAGCTGAAATCTCTTTCTCCAAAAAATAGGAGAGTCCCAAGCCAGCCATTTTATCATCTCCCATCAAAAGGGGCAGTAGGCCAAACACAAAAAATTGGAGGCTATCCCCTTTTCAATTATCAAGAGGCCAAATTCCTTTTTCCTCTTCAAATTTCTAATCCCAAAGACATGAGGTTTTGTTTTTCTATTGGAAAACTCAAGAGGCAGTCGCAAGATCTTTGCAATTCCCAAGAGCAATGGCCGCAACTTTCAATCATCAACCAAGGTGATTTCAAAGGGGACTACTACATGTCAGATTGCTTCTGACTACGCGCTAAACGACAGAGACACCAACACCGTCACAACTGAGCAACTCTAAACTTTATACTCTATTATATTTGTGATTATGGCGTTGTGATCTTTGTAAAACTATTTTATTATTTGTTTGGGGACTTGGCTAGTTGGGACTAGCAAGAGAGAGCTTTACTGGTATTGTTATTGGTTGGGCACTTGGGTGAGTACATGTACTTAGAGCCTGGTGAGTGTAGAGTTGGTGCTCTAGCTACAGGTTGTACCAGTTAACTTTAATAATCTAGTATTGCATTTGGGGCTGGACGTAGGTCGTTAGGACGACCGAACCAGGGTATATTGCATGTGCATACTGTGATTGCTTTACTATACTATGCGACTGATTAATTGTGCTATAACTGCGTGTGATTTCTCGTGGATTGCACGAGAATTTTTATAAGCCTATTCACACACCCCCTCCCCCTCTAGGCTTAGATCCAGATCCAACAAGTGGTATCAGAGCCAGCTTAGAGGATCTAGCCTAGTTGGCCATGTCTATTAATATGTATGATTCTTCTTTTGCTGAGGGTCAGTCTATTTCTCGTCCCCCTAAGTTCAATGGTATTGATTTTTCATTTTGGAAAACTAGGATGAGGATTTATTTAGCCGCTGTTAATTATGATGTATGGAGAATTATAGAAAAAGGCTATAAACCTCCCACCATTACTGTTGCTGATAATGAAATGTTAAAACCAAAAGATAAGTGAGATGACTTTGATAAAAAGCGCTATTCATTGAATAATAAATCTATGAATGCATTGATTTTCTCTTTAGATAAGCTGAGTTTAACCGTATATCTCAATGTCAAACTGCGCAGGAAATTTGGCATACTCTGGAGGTGACTCACGAGAGAACGCCGCAGGTTAAGGAGTCCAGACTTGTATTACTCAGCACTGAATATGAAAGCTTCTATATGCTTCCATCAGAGTCAATTTAAGAGATGTTTGCAAGGTTCATAGACATCATCTACAAATCTACCTCTCTTGGAAATGCGTACTCGAGTCTGAAGCAAATCAAAAAGATCTTAAGAGCACTGCCTAGCATCTTCCGTCCCAAAATCATAGCTATTCAGGAAGCAATGGATTTATCGCAGATGAAAGTGGAGGATCTGATAAGGAACCTGATGTCCCACGAGCTCGAGCTGTAGAGCGTTGAAATCAGAGAGAAGGATGAAATCAAGGCTTCAAAGGCACTAGCCCTTTAGGCTAAGGAGGATGAAGATGGAGATGAAGAGGAGGCTTTTTTGGTGAGAAGCTTCAAGAGATATATCATAATAGGCAATGGGAGATCAAAGATTCTGAAAAATTTTAATCGCTCTAAATCTAAATCTAATAATAAATCTTTTAAGCAAACTACTACTGATCCAGTTATATGTTTTAAATGCAAAAAGCAGGGGCATTTTATGAAGCAATGCCCTCAAGGAAAGAACACCGCTACAGAGCAAAAGGGGAAATCTTTGGTGCTCACATGGGATATGAACAGTGAGGATGAATCTCAAGAGGAAGTTGCACACTCCTCTCTTTACCTGATGGGAGAACTAGATGAGGTAAAATCTCTAACTAAAGCTCAACTCTTGACTACTTTTAAAGAAATGCAAGATGAAATTCAAAGTTTGGAATCAACTGTTGAGTTACTTGAATCACATGTAGAGAAGTTTAAAAATGCTAATTTTGAATTGAACAAGACAATTATAATATGTCATTAGAAGTTGATGAAATTAAAGAAAAGCATGTTGCATGTAATTCTACTATTAACTCTTTGAAAAATGGAAAATCTTGCATGCCTATTGAAACTGAATGTCTGAATTGTTCTACTTTACTTAAAGATATTAGCATGTTTAAACAAAATATGGTCAAGCTAGAAGTTGAAAATGAATTGCTAAATGAGAAGATTTGCATATTAATAAATGAAAACAAAGAGCTAGAAAAGAAGATGGCTAATCTGAAAAAGAGTGAGGAAGAGAACAAAAAGGCTTTCATCAGTAAATGTACCATGCTTGTTAATGAGAACATGTTTTTAAAGTCTAAAATATCTGATCTTGAATTGTCTATTAAAAAATTTGGTGTTGGAAAGCATTCATTAGACATTATTCTAGGTAATCAGATACATGGAAATAACAGGCGTAGATTGGACTATGGAAATAAAATTGATGAGAGGCCTAGAATTAATAGAAAACATCAAAAAGAAACTGGTATAGGAAGAAGCATGTTTGCTAAATGTTATACATGTGGTGGTGTTGGTCATGCTTATTATAATTGCAAGTATAGGAATACCAACATCAAATTTAAGCAAATTTGGGTTCCAAAGAGTAAAATGACAACATTGGTGGACCTATTTGGATTTCTAGGTCACACATATCATGCACTTCTTATGTGTAGGTACATGACACGGCTAATGGACAACGGTGTGAGTGGTACTTAGACTCTGGCTGCTCAAGACACATGACAGGCTTTAGCAAAAAGTTTCTTAGCCTTGCAAAGCATGAAGGAGGAAGTGTTACTTTAGGGGGACAATGTAAAAGGCAAGGTAATTGATAAAGGTGTTGTAGGTAACGACACCTTTTATCTTACAGATGTCCTATTGGTTGAAAAACTGAAACATAACCTCATTTCTATCAGTTAGCTGTGCGACAAAGGTATGAAAGTTGAATTTGATGCAAAACTTTGTAGAATCATTGATAGCTCCACAGGTGACACTATTATTACTGCAAATAGAAAGAATAATGTTTATACTCTTATGATTGAAGAACTAACTGTTTCAAAATGCTTGCTTGTAGGTGAAGAAGAGTCCACACTATGGCATAAACGATTAACACATGCAAGCATTGGATTGATAAAGAAGCTTGAAAACAAAAATTTGGTAAGAGGACTACCACATCAGACATATGAGAATGGTAAGTTGTGCATGACATGCACCAAAGGTAAGCAAACTAGATCTACTTTCTCTAGCATTAATGAAGTTGCCACCACACGCATATTGGAATTAGTGCATATGGATTTATTTGGTCCAACAGACATTGCTAGCCTAGGAGGTAAAAAGTATTGTTTAGTATTGGTTGAAGATTTCTCTAGATATACATGGTTATACTTCCTAGTCAAAAAATCAGACTCATTTGACCATTTTCAAAACTTTTTCATACAAGTTTCTAATGAGAAAAATTCTTCCATTGTAAAAATTAGAAGCGATCATGGAGGTGAGTTTGAAAATGCTATTTTTTGAAAAAATTTGTTCTGAAAAAGGGATCTTACATGAATTCTCTTCTCCTATGACACCTCAACAAAATGTGGTGATCGAAAGAAAGAATCACACATTAAAAGAGATGGCTAGGAGTATGTTAAATGAATATAGATTGCCTATGTCTTTTTGGGCTGAGGCCATCAATACTGCTTGCCATGTATACAACAAAGTTGTGATTAGAACTATACTAAATAAAACTTCTTATTAACTATGGCATGGCCACACTCCTATGAACTTCGTGGTTGATGATAACAAACGTATGTGAACGTTTTTAACATGTGTGTTAAGTATTTCAGGAAAGGAAAAGCTTGGAGAGACTCATTGTGAGACGTGGCCAATATGATGGGAAGAAGGAGATACTCTACTTTGTTTGGTCCATATCTTCTAGAGCCCATTCTTAATCTCAACCAAACCAAGTCCAAACTTTCAACTCCTATTAGCACTAGAAATCCCTCATAGCCGCATTCAATCCTAGCCCTTGGATGAAATCATAGCTGCACCAAAACCCTAAGCTTCCCATAGCTAAACCCAATAGCTGCCGCATTGTTTTTTTTCCTAAGAGGGAAGTCAGCCGAAATTTTGAGGTGGCTCTTCATAAAAACCCTAAAGAGCAGCAACAAAAAAATACAGATAGAGGGAGCTGCAACTTTTGAGATAGAGGGGTCTTCCTCAAGAGGCACTATTGACAACCAAATCCCCAAGAGCACAGGCTGTTGTCCCCTCCTAAAATCTCAAAGACCAGTTTGTTTTTTCTCTTCCCATTTGAAATTCAAAAACACAGACCGAATCATTTTTTTGTTCTTCTCATTGAAACTCTCAAAGCACCATCCGCACTTCCCTAGCAATCAAAAGAAAAGAGATGAACTTCTCAAATCCACAGAGATTGAAGCCTGCCACAATTTTTGTTTGCCTTTTTAATGACAGTCGCATTGTTTCTTGGTGCTTTCAAAAATTCCAAAACAAGTTGAAATCTCTTTCTCCAAAAAAGGAGAGCCCCAAGCCATCCATTTTATTCCATCTCCCATCAAAAGGGGCAGTAGGCCGAACACAAAAAAAGGAGGCTCTCCACTTTTCAATTATCAAGAGACTGAATTCCTTTTTCCTCTTCAAATTGCAAATCCCAAAGACAGGAGGTTTTGTTTTTCTATTGGAAAACTCGAGAGACAGCCGCAAGATCTTTGTAATTCCCAAGAGCAAGGGCCGCAACTTTCAATCATCAACTAAGGAGAACTGTTTTGATTTCAAAATGGACTACTACATGTCAAATTGCATCTGACAACGCGCTGAACGACAGAGACACCAACACCGTCACAACTGAGCAACTCTAATCTTTATACTCTATTAGATTTGTGATTGTGGTGTTGTGATCTTTGTAAAACTATTTTATTATTTGTTCGGGGACTTGGCTAGTTGGGACTAGCCAAGAGAGAGCTTTACTCGTATTGTTATTGTTTGGGCAATTGGGTGAGTACAGGTACTGAGAGCCAAATGAGTGTAGAGTTGGTGCTCTAGCTACTGGTTGTACCAGTTAACTTTAATAATCTAGTATTGCTTTTGGGGCTGGACGTAGGTCGTTGGGACGACCGAACCAGTGTATATCGCATGTGCATGCTGTGATTGCTTTACTATACTCTACATCTGATTAATTATGCTATAACTTCGTGTGATTTCTCATGGGTTGCACGAGAATTTTTATAAGCCTATTAACCCCCATCTAGTCTTAGATCTAGATCCAATAGGTTGTTCAGTGGCGTAGGTGTGTGTAAGGATCGCCTTACCCTTGCAATACTAACAACACACACTAGAGGGGGGGGGGGGGGTGAATAGGGTAATGACAATAAAATTGTCCAATTAAAATTAAACTTGCAAATGAGGAATTATAAATGCAGTAGGAAATAATTGACACTATTAATCCAAACGTAAACACAAGGAATTACCCTGGTTCCCTAAACTTGGGTACTTCCAGCCACACCAATATCCACTATAATCCCACACAGAGAAGTGAATACAAATCTCACAAGAAGATACCTAATAAAGAGGATTTATGCCCTACACAAGGACCCAACCAATCCTACACAAGGGTCAAGACTCCCGCACAGAGAATCACTAACTCCCACTCAGAGAATTAGGGTTAGCCCTACACTAGGACACTAAACTCCCACAAAGAGAGTTATTCCCACAAAGGGAAAAACCTAATCCCACAAAGAGATAACCTCCCACAAAGAGAGAAAGACTAATTTCCACAAAGAGAATTAGAGACAACAAATACACCAAGTAAAGTAAATACTCTTACCTATGCCTTGAGATGCTTACTCATGAATGGATGCAAGGCATGGAAAAGGATCTCCAAGTGTTGAGATATGCTTCATAGCACTTGGATAAATTCCCTTGAGCTGGACTTCAATGCATGAAGATGAATGAGAGCTCTAAAGAGGGAATTGAGGGAGTTTGATAGTGGCTTAAGGATCTCTTAAGATATTCAATAGCATCAAGAAGTATAAGAGATATCAGCCCACTCATATATATATGAACCATATATCAAACCCCAAACCTCAAGAAAACAGCCAAAGAATCAATTCTGCAACGGCTAGAAACTGGGCGAAAACGACAGGAACAGTCGACCGATGATCAAAAGACAGTCGACTGATCAGCGGCTAGAAATTATCCAACGGCTATAATCTGAGCCAGGACAGTCGACTGATGAAGACAGTACATTCGACTGAGAACAGGACAGGCGCCTGTAAACCCTTCAGCAGGCTACTGCTGCAAGGGATGGAATAAAATAGAGAGATGCACTCTTTCTTCAGTTAATCGCACAGGCGACTGTTGTCAATAATAGAGTCGACTGTCTATTAGTCAGGCGACTGCAAAACCTTAATCAGTCGTACTGCTGAATAAGATGGAGAAAAGACAAAGAGATGCAGAGATTACACTTACGCTACACAGGCTACTGATGACCAATCTACAGGCGACTGTAAACTGACCAGTAGTCGACTGTGCGTAAAGCTCAAGTTTGAGTCAATTGAAAAGTTGACTTGAGATGTGCATATCAGGCGACTGTAGAAGGATATACAGGCGACTGGAAATCACCCAGTCGACTGTGTTTCCTTCATCAGGCGACTGATGGAAAGCCAGAGACTCCAAATGAGTCTTTAGACAGAGTATACCAATTGGGTTGGATTCTATGATAATCCTAAGACTTGCTAAGATGGTTAAATGCATATGCATGAATGAGTAAACCATCTAACAAGGCATTACATTAATCCTAGACTCAAAAGAGAGAGAAAGCAATAAAGTAAATTACATGGATTATAATGCTTTTCTTAGAGTCTAAGTCTTCAATCTTGATGCCTTGATTGCTCTCCACCATCTCCAAGCTTTGGCACTCCTTGAGTCCAAGCTTTGGTCCTTCTTTACAAGATGTCCATCCTTACACCAAGTGATTAGTCTCTAAGAAAGATATTCTTGAGAAAAAACTGAGAGACTAAAACATGAGAGTCATTAGCAACAACATACTGTTGTGATCATCATCAAAATAAGATTGGTATGAAACACCAATACTCAACATTCTTCCCATTTTTGATGATGACACACATTATGTAAAATACAAATAATTAAAACACAATGCTAATGAGCTCCCCCTACTTATATGCAGCAATTAAATAATGAGCTACACAATAGTAAATACTCATTATACCAAATAATATTATGGTGACATATAATAGGCAAGGATTACATAAACCAATTGAAATAGACAATATCATGCAAACATGAAAGGTTTATCTAATCCCATATATCTATCCCCATAGATATATCTCTCCCCATATGCATAAGTATATAACTCTCCCATATAAAGTTACATAATACATATATCTCTCCCCCTTGACATCGTCAAAAAGGTGGACATCAAATATATCCCCCTTTGTCATCTTCACTAAGATGTGACAATATGCAAGAAAAGAAAGAGATGTATGATACCAAATTGAAAATTTTAGTGGGTATCAATTCACTATCCAATGCTCCCCCTAGATCATAGAAATGGTCAACTTTTGACTTCTGGGATCTAACACCAATATTGGAGCCATGTGCCATAAAAATGTATCAAAGCAATTGATATGGAAAAATCAATCTTCAATGATACACAAAGATATTGCCAAAACAAATATAACATGAAACATGTTGGCAATAAATAAGAGGTTTGGTTTGAGACCAAAAATAACCAATTGACATAATTGTAAATAATGATCTCAAACAACCTCCGAAATGAGAGTCAAAATATGTTTTAAAATATTTTAAACATATAACATATTAACTCCCCTATTGACATACACATAGATCAAAAGTGCATGCATGTCAATAGAATCCCCAAGATTCCCATTTTCATGAAAAATACATACATTTGAAAGTATTTTCAAAATCATGAAACACACACACAATCAATGGGTATGCAAAAATATAGTATTAAGCACAATACCCATGCAATATGCAAATGTGTGTGGGGAACCTAAACATTAGAGAACCAAACCCAAGAGGAGTTTGACTTCCTAACGTAATCACACGAGGTGATCACATCCCTAACTAGAGAGTTGATGTAACTATCCCATCTTGCACACTAACCTTAGTGGGAATCCATAATCTCAAGGATTTCCTAGTCAATGGTTTTGCCTTTGCAAGAGGGATGGATGTGGCATGCGCAGGTGTAGAAACGAATTTCTTAGCATACAAAGAATGAGGATTTTGCTTCTTAGCAAAAAATGAAGATTTTTCATTCTTCCTTATTACCTCGTGATCTACATTCTTCTTGTTGATGTTATTGTTGTACAAGAAAGCATGGTGATTCATCTTAGTTGCTTTAGCAATATTTCTTGTATTTGCATCATAAGAGGAATTAGAGGTGGGTTTGGGTACCACATTTTGAATATAACCCAAACCTCCTCTATGATTTGCCGGATGTTATTTTTCCAACAAATCATGGAGTGAATCCCAAGAATAGACAAAGCTTATGAGCTTCCGTGATTCCTCTTCACATTTCAACTTAAGTTGTTGAATGTGAGAATCTAAGCTAAGGTTTTGAGCTACAAGATTTTCATTAGTTAAACTCAATTCCTTAACTTGAGAGAGAAGTGTGTCTCTCTCACAAGTGTCATAAACATGCTTTTCATCATGAATTACACTTGCAATATCTAGTTCATGCAATCTACTCTTAGCAATCTTATATTTTCCTTTTAATTTATTGTAAGAGTTGATGCACTTACTAGCCTTTTCAGAGACCAAGTCGAAGTTGTTCTTGAGCTCCTCGTATGAGATCTTTTCTTCCTCGATCTCAACGTCAACATCATCCTTGCTAGAGCTTGATGAAGACTTCTCCTCCATAGCCATGATGCACGAATCCTTATAGGAGTTGTATGCATCGAGCCAAGCATCCAACTCTTCTTCATTTAATCTGGAGGGGATATGAGTAGGACCATCAATGGCTACAAAGCATGCGTGAGCATCCTCCTTTGCATCCTCTTCTTCGCTACTCGAAGTGTCCTTACTCGAATCATCAAAGGTCCCGGCAAGTCCCTTCTTTTGATTTTTGGACTTGGATCTTCCTTTTCAATGCTTCTTTCCTTTACCCTTATAAGTTTCTTTGTTGGGTTTGGAAGGGCATTCGGTGAACAAGTGACCTTTTCCACTGCAAGTATAACAAGTAGGAACCTTGTTAGAATTTGAGGCAAACTTTGACAAAGACTTACCTTGCTTGCATTTGAGGAATGCTTTGAATTGCTCGACAAGCTCCTCAATTTCTTCTCCACTTGCATCTTCTTGCTTATCTTCTTCACTAGGAGCTTCTCGATGGAATTTCCTCCTCCACTTGATTGGCTCCTCCTTGGCATAGAACGTAATCTCCTTTTGCTTCTCCGGCTTCTCGGGCTTCGTTGGTTGAATCTCCTTCTTGTGTTGAAGCTTTACTTCATACGCCATGAGATTACCAATGCACTCCTCAACGGTGTATTTGGACGTGTCATAAGACTCCAAAATTCCGATGGCCTTTGACTCCCATCGAGGTGTGAGAGATTCAAGGATCTTCTCTACACGATCCTATTGGGAAATCATCTTCCCGAGTCCCTCCAAAGTGTTCACGATATCAGTGAACCTAGTGAACATCTCTGAAATGCTTTCGCCTTCCTGCATCTTAAACATTTCATATTTAGATCTAAACACAGTTTGTTAAGATTTCTTTACCTTTGTTGTCCCTTCATGACAAATCTCCAAAGTATGCCAAATTTCGTTGGCCATTTTGCACATGGAGATGCGGTTGAACTCATTGGCTGAGTGGGCGCAATGGATTACATTCATAGCCCTCGCATTGTACTTAATCAAGTCCTTCTCTTCCTTTGTCCTTGAAGTCGCAGGAGTAGTGGGCTTCTCAAATGGCACCTCTGTAATGTCCCATATGTCTTGACCCTCCAAGTAGATCATCATCCTGATCTTCCAACTAGGGTAGTTGGTTCCGTTGAAGAGCGGGGGTCGGACGGTTGAGTGACCTTCTTCATGAGACGCGGATGTTGCGTTGAATGCCATTGTTGCAGTATGCTTTAACCTCACTCCGATACCAATTGTAAGGATTGCCTTACCCTTGCAATACTAACAACACACACTAGATGTGAGGTGAATAGTGTAATGGCAATAAAATTGTCCAATTAAAATTAAACTTGCAAATGCGGAATTATCAATGCAAGAGGAAATAATTGACACAATCAATCCAAACTCAAACACAAGGAATTACACTGGTTTCCCAAACTTGGGTACATCCAGCCACACCAATATCCACTATAATCCCACACAGATAAGTGAATACAAACCTAACAAGGAGATACCCCACAAAGAGGATTTATACCCTACACAAGGACCCAACCAACCCTACACAAAGGGTCAAGACTCCCACACAGAGAATCACTAACTCCCACTCAGAGAATTAGGGTTAGCCCTACACTAGGACACTAAACTCCCACAAAGAGAGTTACTCCCACAAAGAGAGTTATTCCCACAAAGGGAAAACCCTAATCCCACAAAGAGATAACCTCCCACAAAGAGAGAAAGACTAATTCCCACAAAGAGAATTATAGACAACAAATACACCAAGTAAAGTAAATACTCTTACCTATGCCTTGATATGCTTACTCATGAATGGATGCAAGGCATGGAAGCAGATCTTCAAGTGTTGAGATATGCTTGATAGCACTTGGATAAATTCCCTTGAGCTGGACTTCAATGCATGAAGATGAATGAGAGCTCTAAAGAGGGAATTGAGGGAGTTTGATAGTGGCTTAAGGATCTCTTGAGATATTCAATAGCATCAAGAAGTATAAGAGATATCAGCCCACTCATATATATATGAACCATATATCAAACCCCAAACCTCAAGAAAACAGCCAAAGAATCAATTTTGCAACGGCTAGAAACTGGGTGAAAATGACAGGAACAGTCGACTGATGATCAAAAGACAGTCGACTAATCAACGGCTAGAAATTATCAAACGGCTATAATCTGAGCCAGTACAGTCGACTGAGAACAGGACATGCGCCTGTAAATCCTTCAGCAGGCGACTGCTGCAGGGGATGGAATAAACCAGAGAGCTGCACTCTTTCTCCAGTTAATCGCACATGCGACTGTTGTCAATAATAGAGTCGACTGTCTATTAGTCAGGCGACTACAAAAACCTTAATCAGTCGTTTGCTGAATAAGATGGAGAAAAGACAGAGAGATGTAGAGATTACACTTACGCTACACAGGCGACTGATGACCAATCTACAGGCGACTATAAACTGACCAGTAGTCGATTGTGCGTAAAGCTCAAGTTTGAGTCAATTGAAAAGTTGACTTGAGCTGTGCATATCAGGCGAATGTAGAACGATCTACAGGCGAATGGAAATCACCCAGTCGACTATGTTTCTTTCATCAGGCGACTGATGGAAAGCCAGAGACTCTAAATGAGTCTTTGGACAGAGTAAACCTATTGGGTTAGATTCTATGATAATCCTAAGGCTCACTAAGATGGTTAAATGCATATGCATGAATGAGTTGACCATCTAACAAGGCATTACATTAATCCTAGACTCAAAAGAGAGAGAAAGCAATAAAGTAAATTACATGGATTACAATGCTTTCCTTAGAGTCTAAGTCTTCAATCTTGATGCCTTGATTGCTCTCCACCATCTCCAAGTTTTGGAACTCCTTGAGTCCAAGCTTTGGTCCTTCTTTACAAGATGTCCATCCTTACACCAAGTGATTAGTCTCCAAGAAAGATATTCTTGAAATAAAACTGAGAGACTAAAACATGAGAGTCATTAGCAACAACATACTATTGTGATCATCATCAAAATAAGATTGGTATGAAACACCAATACTCTACAGGATGGCACATTCGACTTACGGCTGAAGACCAATCAGGAGGGTTGTTCAGTGGTGAAGGGGTGGCCTTTTCGACTTAGGGTTACGACCGTTCAGGAGGGTCATTCAGTGGCGAAAGGGTGGTGGCTGACGACCTTTTAGGAGGGTTGTTCAGTGGCGAAGGGGTGGTCTCTTCGACTTACGGCTGACGACCATTTAGGAGGGTCGTGCAGTGGCGAAGTGGTGGCCCCTTCGACTTACGACTGACAACTGTTCAGGAGGGTCATTCGGTGGCGAAGGAGTGGCCCCTTCGACTTACGGCTGACGACCATTCAGGTGGGTCGTTCCGTGGTGAAGGGATGGCCCCTTCGACTTATGGCTGACGATCATTCAAGAGGGTTGTTCAGTGGCGAAGGGGTGGCCCCTTCGACTTATGGCTGACGACCATTCAGGAGGGTCGTTCAGTGGCGAAGGGGTGGCCCCTTCGACTTACAACTGACAACCGTTTGCGTAAACCAACCCCTTAAATGGAGCTTTTTTTATTGGGTGATTTCTCCAAACTTTATGGAAGTTCGGAGACGGAAAGCTTTGTTTAATAAAGGGAACTTGCTTTATTTGTGTAAATAAGAAATGAAAAAAAGGCATACATGTATTTTTTGATCGGTGTCCGATCTGTTCTGCCATTCATTGCCATGTTATTTGCCATAGGCCGTTAGACGACCCTTCAGTCGACCACCTAGGTGATGGGTGATCCCGTCATCTTGCCCTTATATTTCGAGGACCCTTCTTTGCCAGATGGATCACTAGACAGACCCTTGGGGTGTCTCCATTTGACTAGTATGTCGATCTCTTTTTTGAGAGTCCAACAATCGTTTGTGTCGTGCCTGTAGTCATTGTTGTATTTACAGAATTTATGGTCGTCCCTCTTCTCGTATTTGCCCTTCTTGGCATCATCATGTATCAGCTCTTCTTTTCGGGGCGTATGCGAGGACTTCGGCCTTAGGGACCACCGGCTTAGTGTAGTTTATATGCTCCTTGCTTCGGGGGCTCCTTTCCATGGGCTTCTTGTCTCGGGACTCCAGGCGTGGGGTTCCTAAATTTGACTTCTCGCCTCGTGTCTCCACGGGGAGAGGGAGTGCCTTTTGCATTGGCTCCATCCGGCTCTTCTGCTTCCTCGGAGGAGGTGAATCGATCAGTGATATTGAGCATTTTTGCCACGGTATTAAGGGGAACTAGTGAAGTGCTCTCCTCATGTGCTTGTCCCAGACCGCCTGGGTGAGAGCCGCTATAATGATCACGTCGGATGGCTCTTCCACATTGAGTCTTTCGTCGTTGAATCTAGAGACGAAATCTCGTATTGACTCCTTCTAGTTCTGTTTAAACGAGAAGAGCTATGAAGACCTTTTCTTGGGTCGACGTCCGACGACGAATTGCTTACAGAATTCTTCTGCTAGCTCGTCAAATAAGCCGATGCAGCAGCGAGCTAGCCTTTCGTACCAACTTTCTACCCTCTTGCTTAGGGTGGCGTTGAAAGCTCTGCAGAGGTATGGCTCGTCGGCCCCGTGGAGTAGCATGACATTCAAATAATTTTGAATGTGCGACCATGGGTCACCTCTACCATCGTACGTTGGTAGGGCCGGGAGCTTGAATTTGGGGAGGAAAGGAGCAGAGAGGTTATTCTCCCTCAGCGGAGTTCTCTGTATGGCAGATTGGACCAGCATAAATCCTCCTGCTCCAATTTGCGAGAATTTGCCCCCAGGGGATCGATTATGGATCTCTTCCCCTCTCGTGAATCCTCCTACATGGTTCAGGGGGTTATAACCAAGAGGAGTTCCGTAGATTACCTGGTCCAAGATGTTGCAGGTCACCACCTGGTAATTGGAGTGGGTGGGTTCCTGCTGCAACACGAAAGCTTGGTCCTTGATCCTGGCCTCATTATACTGGTGGGTCGGGGGGGGTCAAACCGCTGAGGCGAATTTCTGCCCTTGGGTCCCCTAGACCCCGGAGGTATGATGAGCCCTTTGTAGGAGTCAGGTACAGATTTGGAGGTGGCGGCCCCTTTGCAGGGGACGGGATCCCCGTGCTCTAGTGCACCAAAGCCGCCAACGCGCCTAAGCTCATATTAACCTACTCGGTGAATTGGTTGAATTCTCTTCGGCTCACACCGGGTTCATTCGCCTCTTCCATTGTTCGAGGCAAGGGTTTCGAGGAGTCTGTGGCGTCTTCTAACTGGACGCAGTTCACTCGGGACTTTTCCTTCGGGCCTTCGAATGGCCCGGTGTTGCTGGGTCCAGCTGCCATAGCCTCTGAACGGCTTCGTGATGATAAGCTGTTTAACATATTTCCCACATACGGTGCCAAACTGCTAAGGCCAAAATTGACTGGCACAGTTTTCAAGCTGACGGGGACTCGAAGCGCTGAGCTGGAGCCTAGTCACCCCTTGATGTGGGACCCTCGGTTGGATAAACCAGGGTCGGAAGTTGATGGTTGATGATGGTGCGACTGTAGATAGACCTAAGACCGACCGTCTAAAGGGTCGTTCGAGGTTGAAGAACTCGATGTCGACCTTGGGCGTCGGATGGCAATCATCGATCTACGCCACAGGGAATCATTAGGGGGTCGGATCTAGGTTCCGCCCCAAATCCCTTCTGATGCTTAAGTTAGTAAGGAACTTAAGGGAGAGAGGGAGCTCGGTGTAGTAGAGATCGACCTGCGAAGGTTCGTCTCTAGACTAACGACGCAAGCTCGTGTATGGAATGTGGAAATAGGAACATAGAGTTCGTTATAATAGCACTCGTACCTTCAGGATGGAACCCCTTTCCCCTATTTATAAGGGTTCAGAGGTTCTCTTAGAGACGTTGGGGAGGTAACGGCCGCATATATTGGGGCCACGATCTCCCGCCATAAATGGGAGTAAACGTTTCCCATGTCCCCAGGGTTTTCGAGCTCATCTTTAATCCCACGTTTGTGCGAGACGGACCTAACGGTCGACTGGCCATTTGGGCTTTGACGGAGTCCGATATCTGACTCCTCTGGTAAGCTTGGTGGACCTTGGCCATTCTTTTCTCAAGTTTCCTCGAATGCCGGCCTAATGACTCAACAGACTCCGTCAAAGCCCAAATGGCCAGTCGACCGTTAGGTCCGTCTCGTACGAACGTGGGATTAAAGATGAGCTCAGAAATATCGGGGACGTGGGAAACGTTGACTGCTATTTATGGCGGGAGATCGTGGCCTTAATATAGGCGGTCGTTACCACCCCTACCATCCCCAACGTCTCTAAGAGAACCTCTGAACCGTATAAATAGGGAAATGGGGGTTCCATCCTGAAGGTACAAGTGCTAATACATAGAACTCTATCTTCCTATTTCCACATTCCATACATGAGCTTGCGTTGTTAGTTTAGAGACGAACATCCGCAGGTCGATCTCTACTACTCCGAGCTCTCTCTCTCCCTTAAGTTCCTTACTAACTTAAACATAGGAGGGGATTTGGGTCGGAACCCAGATCTGACCCCCCAAATGATTCCCTGTGGTGCAGATCGACGATCGCCATCCGATGCCCAAGGTCGACATCGAGTGCGTCAACCTCGAACGACCCTTCAGACGGTCGTTCTTAGGTCTATCTACAGTCGCACCATCATCAACCATCAACTTCCGAACCTGGTTCATCCAACCGAGGGTCCTACATCAAGGGCTGACTAGGCTTCAGCTCATCGTTTCGAGTCCCCATCAGCTTGACAACTGTGCCAGTCAATTTTGGCTTTAACTGTTTGTCATCGTCTGTGGAAAATACGTTAACCAGCCCATGGCAGCTGGACCCAGCAACACCGGGCCAGTCAAAGGCCCGAAGGAACAGCCCCGAGTGAATAACGTCCAGTTAGAAGATGCCACAGACTCCACGACACTTCTGCCTCGAAAAATGGAAGAGGCGAATGAACCCAGGTTGACCCAAGAGAATTCAACCAATTCACCGAGCAGGATGATAGGAGCTTAAGCGTGTTGGTGGCTCTGATGCGCCAGAGCACGGGGAGCCCGTCCCCGATAAAGGGGCCACCACCTCCAAATACATACCTGACTCCTACAAAGGGCTCCGCATACCTCCGGGGTCTAGGGGTCCCAAGGGTAGAAATTCACCTCGACAGTTTGGCCCCCTGACCCACCAGTACAATGAGGCTGGGATCGAGGACCAAGCATTCGTACTGCAGCGGGAACCCACCCACTCCAATTAACTCACTCCAATTACCGGGCGGCAACCTGAAACATCTTGGACCAAGTAATCTACGAAACTCCTCCTGGTTATAACCCCCTGAACCCTACAGGAGGATTCACGAGAGGGGAAGAGATACATAATCAATCCTTCGTAGACAACTTCTCGCAAATTGGAGCAAGAGAATCCATGCTGGTCCAATCTGCCATACGGAGAACTCCGCTAAAGGAGAATGTCCTCTCCGCTCCTTTCCTCCCCAAATTCAAGCTCATGGCCCTACCAACGTATGATGGCAGAGGTGACCCATGGTCGCACATTCAAAAGTATTAAATGTCATGCTACTCCACGGGGCCGACAAGCCATATCTCTACAGAGATTTCAATGCCACCTTAACCAAGAGGGCAGAAAGTTGGTAAGAAGGGCTACCCCGCTGCTGCATCGGCTCATTTGACGAGCTAGCAGAAGTATTCTGCAAGCAATTCGTCGCCGGATGCTGACCTAAGAAAAGGTTGTCATAGCTCTTCTCGCTCAAACAAAACAAGAACGAGTCAATACGAGATTTCGTCTCTAGATTCAACGACGAAAGACTTGATGTGGAAGAGACACCCGACGTGACCATCATAGCGGCGCTCACCCAGGCGGTCCGAAACAAGCACCTGAGGATAGCACTTCTCCAGATCCCCCTAATACCGTGGCAGTAATGCTCAATATTATTGATCGATTCACCTCCTCTGAGGAAGCAGAAGAGCCGGATGGAGCCAATGCAAAGGGCACTCCCTATCGTCGCAAAGACATGAGGCGAGAAAAGTCAAATTTGGGAACCCCCCCACCAGGAGTCCTGAGACAAGAGGCCCAGGGAAAGGAGCCCCCGAAGCAAGGAGCGTATAAATACACTAAGCCGGTTGTCCCTAAGGCCGAAGTCCTCGCCTATACCCCGAAAGATGGGCTGATACAGGATGCTGCCAAGAAGGGCAAATACGAGAAGAGGGACGACCTCAAATTCTGTAAATACCACAATGAATACGGGTACGACACAAACGACTGTTGGACTCTCAAGAAAGAGATCGATGCACTAGTCAAACGGGGACACCCCAAGGTTCTGTCTAGTGATCCATCCGACAAAGAAGGGTCCTCGAAACAGAAGGGCAAAATGACGGGATCACTCGTCACCAAGGTGGTCGACTGAAGGGTCGTCTAACCACCTCTGGCAAATAACACATCGATGAATGGCAGAACGGATCCGACACCGATCTAAAAATACATGTATGCCTTTTTTCATTTCTGATTTACATAAATACAGCATGTTCCCTTTATTAATCAAAACTTTCCGTCTCCGAACTTCCCTAAAGTATGGAGAAATCGCCCAACCAAAAAAGCTCCTTTTAAGGGGTTGGGAAAGCCAAACGTATGTAAATGGTCATTAGGCGTAAGTCGAAGGGACCACCCCTTCGCCACTGAATGACCCTCTTAAACTGTCGTTAGTTGTAAGTCGAAGGGACCACCCCTTTGCCATTGAACAATCCTCCTAAACGGTCGTCAGCCGTAAGTCGAAGGGGCCGCCCCTTTGCTACTGGATGGCCCTCCTAAATGGTTGTCAGCCGTAAGTCGAATGGGCCACCCCTTCGACACTGAACGACCCTTCAAAATGGTCGTCGGCTGTGAATCGAAGGGGACACCACTTCGCCACTGAACGACTCTCCTGAATGGTCATCATCCGTAAGTTGAAGGGACCACCCCTTCGCCACTGAACGACCCTCCTCAACAGTCGTCAGCCATAAGTCGAATGGGCCACCCCTTCGCCACTGAATGACCCTCCTGAATGGTCATCGACCGTAAGTCGAAGGGGCTGCCCCTTCGGCATTGAACGACCCTCCTAAAAGGTCGTCAGTCGTAAGTAGAAGGGGCCACCCCTTCACCACTGAACAACCCTCATAAATGGTCGTCAGCTATAAGTCGAAGGGTCCACCTCTTCGCCACCGAGCAACCCTCCTGAATCGGTCGTCAGCCATAATTCAAAGGGGCCATCCATTTGTCACTAAACGACCCTCCTAAACAGTCGTCAGTCGTAAGTCCAAGGGGCCACACCTGTACCATCGAACAACCCTCGAAATCGATCGTCAGCTGTACGCCGAAAGGGACACCCCTTCACAACTGAACGACCCTCCTATATGGTCGTTAGCGGTAAGTCGAATGGAACACGACTTTGCCACTAAACGACCCTCAAAAACGGTCGTCAGCTACAAGACAAATGAACCACCCCTTTGCCACTGAACGACCCTCCTAATTGATTATCAGCCATAAGACGTAGGGGGCACCCCTTCGCCACTGAACGAAATTCCTGAACGGTTGAAGGGGCCACCCCTTCATTACTAAACAACCATGGATTAAGCAGGTCTCACCCTTTCCATGGGATATAGCCGATAAATCCTGAGTATGATTCGATGGCCTACCCTCGAAGCGGCGTCTAACCCATCGAAAGTGGCCACCACAGGGCGTGAACAACAACAAACAAGGAGAGGCAACGGCACACGAGAATATGCAAGCCAATTCTCTTGATGCTTTTTGCAAAGTAATTTTATCATTCACACCACCCTCCTACATATTCAAAAAGTTTCAGGAGGACCGGATTTTACAACTGTCGCTCCGGCCCCTGGTGTCACGCCCCGCTTCCCAAAAACACGGAGGCGAAGCGTGACGAAGGGCCGCTTAGGCCGGGGCTGAGAGCCCGGACCCAATAAGCGTCTGTAGTATTCCATAGCGAAAGTACATGTCCCTGCATGTTAGTACGAAATAACAAAAGTACTGAAAAGAACATTTCATTTTATTCCAAAGTTTATCATCAAAAGTACTGAGAGTCTAAAAAGTGCCGAAAACGGCTACAACTGCTGAAAGGAAACTAATGGTGCAAGCACCCAACCTAGACGAGAAAGTAAGAGTGCAACGTACCCAACAAAACTGAAATGGATAACTCTAGATCAGCAACAAAGGGTCTCTAACTCTGGTCGTCCTCGGGATCGTACTCCGGATCAGCGTCCTCCGGCTCCAAGTCAACTGGCAAGTCCGCCTCGTCGACGTACTCTGGCTCCACACCTGACGTACAGCACCAAAAGAGGAAACTGTATGTCAGGCAAAGTCTACACAAACGGTCAGACTCTACTGCAAGTGTATCAACTATTAACAATGATTTACTGGTTGTTTTAGCATGCTGGGGTTATAACTGAGTAACGAAAAAGTAGCGTAGCAGGAAAAGTAAAACGTAGCAAGCAGTAGACGTAGCATGTGCTACCGACTACGGGACTAACCTACAGGTGTCAAGACAAGACGGGACGTGACATGACAAGACTGGACAAGACACGTGAGACATGAAAGGGTTCACGCCTTACGGTTCGAGGGCGGCCAGACCATCTCCCCGTGCGCACGCTCAACCCTACCCCAAACCAGAGACTCAGGACAAGAAGTACAGAGATCACTTCCGCTAGGGAAGCACCTGAAATGCCCGTAGGCTTTTTGGTATCACGGAGATCACTTCCGCTCGGGAAGCATCTGAAACGCCCGTAGGCTTTTTGTATCACGGAGATCACTTCCGCTCGGGAAGCATCTGAAACGCCCATAGGCTTTTTGTATCACGGAGATCACTTCCGCTCGGGAAGCATCTGAAACGCCCGTAGGCTTTTTGGGTAACAAGACACGACACGACCAGTGTAGGGAGTGTTATTCTAGGGTGTCCACACGCACGCACACGCAAGATAGTCCTATGATGTCAGCAGTTTATTATTGTCAGGCTCAGACTTCGTCGTCAAGTCTGAGCCGTCACGGGTCGTCCCGGATGCTATCATTTCACGTCCGGTTCTCATCACACACAATCTAACAGTTCTACAAACTGGAACTAAGGCACAGTCAAAACGCAAGTGGATACACTTGCCTGAAATGGCGAGTGCGTCGTCTATCCGGGGCGTCTCGTCCAGTCGTCGCGTCCGCGGTAGTCCGTCTGAAAAGGGATCACGGCGACGGTGTCAAGTCGCGATTTTCGTCAAATCCTATTTAGGTTCATTTCTATGTTAGGCGTGGCTACCCTAACTGTCACAAGTCAAAAAGTGTCCGATCAGCCTATCCGACGATTCTATCCAATGTGCACAGTTCAAAAGTCCGATCGTCGGTTCTATTGTTCACAACATTTTAAAGGAGTAGAAAATAAATTTAGCGAGTTTAGTTGCCGATTTTAGTTAGGTTTTCAGTTTTGGCTACGGGTGGGTTTCGCTACGAGTTTGGGAAAACTAACCTCTTCCGGAGTCCGAAATAGTGCGGACGTAGGGTCTGAATGGAGAGGTGTCTGCGGTGTCCCAACTACGGGTAGCGTAGTGAGACTCGCCCGGGCAGCGGACGAAGCGCGATCAGCGGGGAGAAGAGGAACAAAACTCCGGGGTCCAAATCAGCGGTAAAACTCGTCGAACGACAAGCGGAAAGATTTGCCGAAACGTTGGACGATATCAGGCCGACCCGAGGGTGTTGTCGAAAGTCTCGGGCCTAGAGGGTCGCTGTACGGATTTTCCGACGAGGGTAGAATGGCGGATGGCGGCTTCGCTGCTGCGTTGCGGACAGGGACAGCCTCGGCGAGGCTGGGGGGTGGTCAGAATGCGCTGCGCGGCTGCAGCGCCTGAGGAGCGGCGGTGGATCCCTGTTTTGCGACAGCGGGGATGCACGCATCGGCGTTGTGGCGGGCCTGAGGCGGAGAGACGGCCGCGGGCAGCGCGGCGGCGGAATCGGGGCCGGCGATCGGGCTCTGTGGCTGCGGCTGCGAACGGAGAACGCGACGGCGGGGCGAAACAATTGCGGCGGCGGTTGGATCGCGAGCGCAGGGGCCGCGACGGCGCGAGGTAGGAGAGAGAGGGGTAGGCGATCACGGTCGGCGGCGGCGTGGGCGAAATCGCGACGGCGGGGCGTGCGCTGGGGGCCGAGGGGGCGACTGCGACGGCGGAATCACGCGCGCTGAAACTGCAGCGGCGCTAGATAGGAGAGAGGGCGAGAGAGGTCTGAGGGGAGAGGGATTAGAGGTCAGTGGCGACGGATCGTCGTGCCGCCGTGGGTGAGCGAGAGGGGAGATCGAGATGGGAGAGGGGTTTTTTTGGGGGGCGGCGGCTGCTGCGTGAGTGAGGTTTGGATTTTAGGGTTAGGGTTGATTTTAGGGTTAGGGTTATAATAGGGTTAGGGTTATAATAGGGTTTTATTTGATAAAGAGCCCTAAGTTAAATCTTAAGTGGGCAAAGGGGAGAGTTGAAGGGGGGTGCAGATTGGGGTAAGCCTAGGGATAAATAGAGGGTCAGAATTGGAAAAGATTTAAACGTTTTTAAAAAGAAGATTTGGCCAGATTTTTCTTAACAGATTTGAATTTTGAAAAGATCAACGCAAATCAACGGTCCAGACTTCTCGGAGTGATAACTCTCAATCCGGGCGTCAGAAAAATAGTCCGAAAATACCGGGGCGATCGCGGAGACGAGACACACAGATCTACGGAGCCCGATCGTGCGTAGCGCCTACCAAAAAATTTACGTAAAATTCGGGACGACGTTTTGAGCCAAATGACTAAAACGCCCCTATCGATTCAACTTCGTTTTGCGAGAAAACGACCGCGAAAAGATGTTCCCAAAAATTACCATGAATAGCTACACTCACAAACGATTGCAACGGCATGTCACAGTGCATAAATTTGAAGCCAGAATTAGTCTAATAAAATACGTGCACCCTAAAGCACGTGCACACAGAAAATCACATAAGGCCGGAAAGCGACCGTTACATTCTACCCCACTAAAATAAAGATTCCGTCCTCGGAATCGACAACACTAATCAGCAAACAAAAATGGGAAACGCTCCCTCATCTCCTCCTTGCGTTCCCAGGTGGACTCTCCAGGTGATCCGTGACGCCACATCACTCTCACCAGATCGACTACCTTATTCCTCAACTGCTTCTGTCGACGGTCCAAAATCTACACAGGTTGTTGGTCATAAGTCAGGTCCGGGCGAACTGTAATCTCTGAGAAGTCGACTGTGTGCGACGGATCACTGACGTACCGACGTAGCTGAGATACGTGGAAAACGTCGTGTACTCCCTCCAAAGATGGTGGAAGAGCAAGGCGGTAGGCCACTGCTCCCACACGCTCCAGCACATCAAAAGGCCCAATATATCTCGGACTCAGCTTTCCCTTCTTCCCGAAACGAATAACTCCGCGGTTCGGAGAAATCTTCAGGAAGACGTGATCTCCAGGCTGAAACTCCAAAGGTCTCCTCTTGGCATCTGCCCAATGCTTGAAGCGATCCTGTGCAACTCTGAGCTTCTCCCTGATGTCCCTCACGACATCCACAGCTTCCACTATCATCTCGGGACCCAACAGCTCCCGATCTCCGATGTCATCCCAGCTCAGTGGCGAACGAAATTTCCTTCCATATAAGGCAGCAAACGGCGCCATGCCAATGCTCGCATGGTAGCTGTTGTTATACGAAAACTCCACCAAGTGGAGATGGTCCTCCCAAGAACCCTTCAAATCGAGCGTACAAGCTCGCATCATATCCTCCAGGATCTGAATAGTCCTCTCGGACTGGCCGTCGGTCTGCGGGTGGTACGCCGTGCTGAAGCTCAGACTCGTTCCCAAGTTCTCCTGCAGACTCTTCAAGAACTGAGATGTGAACCTCGTATCTCTGTCAGACACGATGCTCACGGGGACTCCATGTAAGCGTACAATCTCCTGTACGTACACGGTCTACATCACTACTAACTCAGAAGAAAAATTTAAAAAAAAAGGGAAGTAAGTAAGGAAATTTTACCTCCAAATATTTCCTCGCCAAGACTTCCGTAGACTGACCCACTCGGAATGGGATAAAGTGTGCAGACTTGGTTAATCGATCCACGATCACCCAAACTGTGTCATTCTGCCTCGGGGTCCGAGGTAAACCAGTCATGAAATCCATCGTAATATGCTGCCACTTCCACTCCGGAATAGGAAGCGGTTGCAGCAACCCGGCCGTACGATGGTGCTCAGCCTTCACCTGCTGGCATATCAGCCACTTGGCAACGCTCCGTGCCACGCTCCTCTTCATGCCAATCCACCAATAATTCAGACGGAGGTCCTTATACATCTTGGTGCCTCCAGGATGTATAGAATATGGCGAGCTATGAGCCTCGCTCAACAGCTCCTCACGGACGTCCCCTGCAGGTACACAGAGCCTACTGCCGTACCGCAGTGAACCATCCTCATGAATCATGAACTCCGTCCGAAGTCCAGCTTCAACCTGCCTTCTGATCCTCTGCAGCTTCGGATCTCCTGCCTGTGCTGCCTTGATCCGATCTACGATCGTGGACTGAATCTGCAAATTCATGAAGGAATGAACCACACCAGGTAGGACAACCTCCAAATTCATCTCTCTCAGCTCCTGCTGAATCCTCCAGTTGGTAGTATGCATCATCGCAGTAGGGAGTCTACTCAAGGCATCAGGCACTACATTCACCTTCCCCGGATGATACTGCAAGTCTATCTCGTAGTCAGCCATGAGTTCCAACCATCGTCTCTGACGCATGTTGAGCTCCTTCTGCGTGAAGATGTACTTCAAGCTCTTGTGATCGGTGAAAATCTTCACACTCTCACCTAGCAAGAAGTGTCTCCAAATCTTCAGTGCAAAGATTACTGCTGCCAACTCCAGATCGTGCGTCGGGTAATTCTTCTCGTGAGTCCTCAACTGACGAGAAGCATACGCGACCACGTGGCCATGCTGATGCAAGACGCATCCTAGGCCCTTCCCTGACGCATCACAATAAACTTCGAAGCCTCCACTTCGATCCGGCACTGCCAACACCGGTGCTGTGGTCAACCTCGCCTTCAAGATACTGAAGGCCTCCTCACAAGCATCGACCAAAGAAACTCTACATCCTTCCTCGTCAACTTCGTCATCGGCTCTGCAATCTTCGAGAAATCCTTGATGAACCGCCGATAATAGCCTGCTAAACCAAGAAAGCTCCTGATGTCTGACGCTGACTGCGGTGTCGGCCAATCTCTAACTGCTCTGACCTTCTCCGGATCTACAGATATGCCATCACCGGACACCACATGTCCCAGAAAGGCGACTCTGTCCAGCCAGAACTCGCACTTGCTATACTTGGCATAAAGCTTGTGTCGCCTCAGCGTCTCCAGCACTGTCCTCAGATGACAGCCGTGCTCTTCCTCAGACTTCGAATAAATCAAGATGTCATCAATGAAAATGACGACGAACTTATCCAGGAAATCATAAAATATCAAATTCATCAAATTCATGAACACCGCTGGAGCATTGGTCACGCCAAACGGCATGACCACGAACTCATAATGTCCGTATTTCGTCCGGAAAGCTGTCTTCTGAACATCGTCTTTCTTCACCTTCAACTGGTGGTATCCACTCCTCAAATCCAACTTCGAGAAGACTCTCGATCCTCCAAGCTGGTCGAAAATATCGTCGATGCGCGGCAGCGGGTACTTATTCTTCACGGTGACAGCATTCAGCCCTCGATAGTCCACGCACATCCTGCGGGACCCATCCTTCTTCTTCACGAGTAAAACTGGTGCACCCCATGGTGACACACTAGGGTGGATGAAACCCTTCTGCAGCAACTCATCTAACTGCTTCCGCAGCTCCTCGAGCTCAGCGGGAGCCATACGGTACGGCGCCTTCGATATCGGTTGCGCTCCTGGCATAAGATCAATACCAAACTCTAAGGCTCGGTCGGGTGGCAAACCTGAGATATCCTCTGGGAAGACGTCGTTGAAGTCTCGGACGACTGCTGGTAGCTCGATCTCCATCTCCATCGGCATAGCTGCAACAATCGGCACCACCGGCGTGGCCCGATATCTGATGGGTCCAAGCGACTCATCTCTGCTACGGAACTCAAACTCTGGATGGCCTGGAATCCGGAACACCACTCTCTTGCTGCGACAATCGATCGAGGCGTGGAAATATCCCAACCAATCGATGCCAAGAACGGCATCAAAATGTGGCAGGTCGTGGACAATGAAATCTGCAAAGAGCTCGTGTCCATTGACCACCAAAGGAATCGATCTACATCCCAAGTTCACTGTCACCACTCCGTTCCCTGTGGTGATGTCCCAACACTTGGGAAGTGTATGGGTGGGAATGGAGTGTCTTGTCACGAATCTCTGGGATAAGATGCACATGGATGCACCGGAGTTGAACAAGGCCAAGGCCGGGTGAGAAGACACTAGAATGGTGCCTAAGATATAAAGAAACTACGGTCAAACCAAACTACTCTAACAAACAAGTCAAACAAGCAAGACTAACAATTAAAAGCTAAACTATGAACTGAAAGACTAGAATCAAAGAGATACCTGCAATAACTCCATCCAGCTCCTCAGTCTCCAAAGCCGTCATGGTGTAAGCCGGCCTCTGGGGCTGCGCTGCTCTCTGAAACATCTGCCTCTGTGGCGCCAAGGGTGGTCCACGAACGGCAGGTCCTCTCTGAACTGAAGCAGGCGCTCTCATCTGCAGCGGGGCCGGCGCTCCAACTACAGCATGACGGGCTCTCGGACAATCCTTAGCTGCATGCGACGCATCTCCACAGACCAAGCACAATCCCAGCTTCCTCCTACAATCCTTCTGAACGTGTCCTGGCTTCCTGCAGTAATGACATGGTCCCTTGCTCTGACTCTGAATGGGTGCTCCAGGCCTCTTAAATGGTATTGTCAGAACTGGTCTCATCGTCGGCCTAGCAGGTGGCCGGTACTGCTCCATAGGACGCTTCCCCTTATCAGCTGGAGGGTCAGGTAGGAGCGAAATAAGCTCATGATTCTTTGCAGCATCCAGCACCTCCCTCATAGTTGCGAAACTCGTCGAAGACATAGAAGACTGAATCTTCGGACGCAGTCCCTGTCAGAAACGATCAGCTCGCTTCTCCTCCTTCTTCACCATATGCGGAGCAAAGCGACTCAGCATCTCAAACTCCGCCTCATACTCCTCGACGGTCATGTTCCCCTGTTTCAGATCTATAAATCTGCTCAGCAGCCCCCTTCTGGTAGTATTGGTGAAGTACTTCGTCCTGAACATAGACATGAGGGTCTTCCAATCCACTGGCTTCTCCAGACGCCTCTCCTCAAGGCGCCACCAGTTCCTCGCATTCTCTGTCAGCTGCATCTTCGCTATCTCCACTCGGGTGTCGTCTGGGATCTTCGCAGCAACTAACTTCTCCTCCGTGCTCTGGATCCACTCGTCAGCAGCTAGGGGTCCCTCCTTCCCTGAAAATGTCCTCGGCTGGAGCTCGTTGAACTGCTTCACTCCTGGAGCAGCTCGAGGGGTAGGCGGAGGTGGAGGTGGGGCAACTGGAACAGCCTGGGCAGCACGCTGGGACTGCTGAACCAACTGATGCTGCACCTCCAGCATCTCTCTCATCACGCCCAGAAACTGGCGGAACTCTCCGCCCTGGTCCTCCGGAACTCCATCTCCTGAGCTCCCCAATCGGGTGACACGTCGTCCTGCCATCCTATTGACAGAAAGACACGGATTAGACTCGTACATTTACGGGATGATAATAAAATGAAATCTAATACTTCGATTATTCCGTACTCGCAGAAGAGGGGACCTGCATGGGCCACCACTAAAACCTGTCACGCCCCGCTTCCCAAAAACACGGAGGCGAAGCGTGACGAAGGCCCGCTTAGGCCGGGGCTGAGAGCCCGGACCCAATAAGCGTCTGTAGTATTCCATAGCGAAAGTACAGGTCCCTGCATGTTAGTACGAAATAACAAAAGTACTGAAAAGAACATTTCATTTTATTCCAAAGTTTATCATCAAAAGTACTGAGAGTCTAAAAAGTGCCGAAAACGGCTACAACTGCTGAAAGGAAACTAATGGTGCAAGCACCCAACCTAGACGAGAAAGTAAGAGTGCAACGCACCCAACAAAACTGAAATGGATAACTCTGGATCAGCAACAAAGGGTCTCTAACTCTGGTCGTCCTCTGGATCGTACTCCGGATCAGCGTCCTCCGGCTCCAAGTCAACTGGCAAGTCCGCCTCGTCGACGTACTCTGGCTCCACACCTGACGTACAACACCAAAAGAGGAAACTGTACGTCAGGCAAAGTCTACACAAACGGTCAGACTCTACTGCAAGTGTATCAACTATTAACAATGATTTACTGGTTGTTTTAGCATGCTGGGGTTATAAATGAGTAACGAAAAAGTAGCGTAGCAGGAAAAGTAAAACGTAGCAAGCAGTAGACGTAGCGTGTGCTACCGACTACGGGACTAACCTACAGGTGTCAAGACAAGACGGGACGTGACAGGACAAGACTGGACAAGACAAGTGAGACACGAAAGGGTTCACGCCTTACGGTTCGAGGGCGGCCAGACCCTCTCCCCGTGCGCACGCTCAACCCTACCCCAACCCAGAGACTCAGGACAAGAAGTACAGAGATCACTTCCGCTAGGGAAGCACCTGAAACGCCCGTAGGCTTTTTGGTATCACTGAGATCACTTCCGCTTGGGAAGCATCTGAAACGCCCGTAGGCTTTTTGTATCACGGAGATCACTTCCGCTCAGGAAGCATCTGAAACGCCCGTAGGCTTTTTGTATCACGGAGATCACTTCCGCTCGGGAAGCATCTGAAACGCCCGTAGGCTTTTTGGGTAACAAGACACGACACGACCAGTGTAGGGAGTGTTATTCTAGGGTGTCCACACGCACGCACACGCAAGATAGTCCTATGATGTCAGCAGTTTATTGTTGTCAGGCTCAGACTTCGTCGTCAAGTCTGAGCCGTCACGGGTCGTCCCGGACGCTATCATTTCACGTCCGGTTCTCATCACACACAATCTAACAGTTCTACAAACTGGAACTAAGGCACAGTCAAAATGCAAGTGGATACACTTGCCTGGAATGGCGAGTACGTCGTCTGTCCGGGGCGTCTCGTCCAGTGGTCGCGTCCGCGGTAGTCCGTCTGAAAAGGGATCACGGCGACGGTGTCAAGTCGTGATTTTCGTCAAATCCTATTTAGGTTCATTTCTAAGTTAGGCGTGGCTACCCTAACTGTCACAAGTCAAAAAGTGTCCGATCAGCCTATCCGACGATTCTATCCAATGTGCACAGTTCAAAAGTCCGATCGTCGGTTCTATTGTTCACAACATTTTAAAGGAGCAGAAAATAAATTTAGCGAGTTTAGTTGCCGATTTTAGTTAGGTTTTCAGTTTTGGCTACGGGTGGTTTTCGCTACGAGTTTGGGAAAACTAACCTCTTCCGGAGTCCGAAATAGTGCGGACGTAGGGTCTGAACGGAAAGGTGTCTGCGGTGTCCCAACTACGGGTAGCGTAGTGAGACTCGCCCGGGTAGCGGACGAAGCGCGATCAGCCGGGAGAAGAGGAACAAAACTCCGGGGTCCAAATCAGCGGTAAAACTCGTCGAACGACAAGCGGAAAGATTTGCCGAAACGTTGGATGATATCAGGCCGACCCGAGGGTGTTGTCGAAAGTCTCGGGCCTAGAGGGTCGCTGTACGGATTTTCCGACGAGGGTAGAACGGCGGATGGCGGCTTCTCGCCGTGCCGCTGTGGGTGAGCGAGAGGGGAGATCGAGATGGGAGAGGGGTTTTTTTGGGGGGCAGAGGCTGCTGCGTGAGTGAGGTTTGGATTTTAGGGTTAGGGTTGATTTTAGGGTTAGGGTTATAATAGGGTTTTATTTGATAAAGAGCCCTAAGTTAAATCTTAAGTGGGCAAAGGGGAGAGTTGAAGGGGGGTGCAGATTGGGGTAAGCCTAGGGATAAATAGAGGGTCAGAATTGGAAAAGATTTAAACGTTTTTAAAAAGAAGATTTGGCCAGATTTTGCTTAACAGATTTGAATTTTGAAAAGATCAACGCAAATCAACGGTCCAGACTTCTCGGAGTGATAACTCTCAATCCGGGCGTCAGAAAAATAGTCCGAAAATACCGGGGCGATCGCGGAGACGAGATGCACAGATCTACGGAGCCCGATCATGCGTAGCGCCTACCAAAAATTTACGTAAAATTCGGGACGGCGTTTTGAGCCAAATGACTAAAACGCCCCAATCGATTCAACTTCGTTTTGCGAGAAAACGACCGTGAAAAGATGTTCCCAAAAATTACCATGAATAGCTACACTCACAAACGATTACAACGGCATGTCACAGTGCATAAATTTGAAGCCAGAATTAGTCTAATAAAATACGTGCACGCTAAAGCACGTGCACGCAGAAAATCACATAAGGCCGAAAAGCGACCGTTACACCTGGTCCCCCCCAATACGGTCGTGAGCTTCAGCTCCTCTGTAGAGGCTACTTCTGCTCCGTCACTAGCCGTGTCGATGGCCTCGTCCGCAGAAACTACCTCATCTACATCCTGGCTGGGCTCATCCTCATCATGGCTCGACTCATCCCCGCCCAGTTCTGGAAAAATGACCGGTATTTTATCGATCTCCGAGGAGAGGTCGGGGAATCTTTTCTTCATCGCCAACTGACACCGCTTATAGCCCTACTCATATAGCATGTCAAAGTCGAGGAACCTATCCGTGAAATCTCGGATCGCCCTCTCCGAAATGATGTCGGCCTCAACTCTCTCATCCAACAGATCATTCTCCTCCTTTTCTCTCAAGATGATCTGTTCCGCCTCTCTCCTACGGGACTCGTTGAGCTCCCACTGGAGCTTCTCAACGATCGATATCCTAGACTCAGAAAGGCGGCAGACTTCTTCCAGCTCAGCCTGAGACTTCTCCACCCTCGATTAACGGCCTCCATAGTGATACCGTAATTGGCCACCTCCGAGGCTCAGCAGCGCAACGTCGCGGTCTCCACAAGAACCTACTTACAACGATCGATGATCAGCCTGTACGTAGCCGACAGCATCGATAAAGGTCTAGATGACAGTTACCAGGATGCAAGCATGGACAGCTACCGACGCAAGTCATTCTTAGTCCACCTTGTCCATGACTGCCTGATCCCGTGGAAGGGTCACGTTCTCGGCGATACGGGAAGCGGCCCTACAATCAAAAAGGGAGGAATCACCAAGCCTCAAGGGGAATCTTGCCCTAACGAGCTCCTCCTCGAAACAGACGAAGGGGGCCTGAGAAGATCGACCCTCCAGCAACATGGGTCGGTACTCCGCTGGGATGTCTTCAAGCAATCCTACGGAGGGGGATACACCCCCAGGGCCAGGAGTCTGGGTGCGTACAAAGATCCGGTGGAACCTGAGTCTCCGTCGAACCTTCCTCATGGAGTGCATCGCTCCTGGGCCGAGAGGTCTATTTTGCTGATGTGTTCGACCCAGACGGCTCATCGTCGCTGAGAATGAGGACCCTCCGCCTTTTTTGGGCTCCGACATGTGCAACCACCTCCAATTCAGAGGAGGTGTCTTTCTTCTTTTTCTGCTGAGGGCAACCCCCCTGTACGATCCCCTCGACAATCATGGGCCGAACCATGGCCAGTTGGGTCGAAGACCTCGATACGGTCGGGGCCCGAGGAGACAACATCCTCGCCTCTGCCTCTCTGATGGAAGCTTTGACCGCAACCTTCAGTGCGGGATCTACCTGATAATCCGCTCTAATCATCTCTACTAGAACAGCGAAACATTTTAGTCCGGGTGACGAAGATCGAACAGTTGGCGAGCATGGCCGAACCAACCCTTAGTCCACACGGTCCGGTGTAGCACCTTATCAAACCAGAGTCACTCAACCGACCTCATCTCCACTGGCAGATCCTTCAGAGCGTCAGCAGCTTTCTTCTCCTTAACATCCAGCTGCTTATCCTCAGTAGGTCCCAAATCAGGGGCACCCCAACCGGTGCAAAAGATGGCCTCTCCCTGGAAGACCACAAACACAAACATGTCCTTCCACTTGGGGTTGGAAGAGGGAAGGTTTTCCAGCAACTTTCTCCCTCGACTAGCCATTACGGTGTACCACCCTGGGTCCTTGAGAGGAGGAATCCAAAAGAATGGTTGAACAAACATAGGGATGGATTGATTCCCATCTTCATGCACAGAGCTATGAAAGCCATCAACGTGCCAACATTGTTCGTCATCAACTGGCAGAGGGAAATATTCAAGGTACATAAGAAGTAGCGCAAGAAAGGATGCATGGGAAATCAGAGGCCACGTTCGAAACTTTTAACGTAGACCCCTACCTCCCGATCACCATGACGATGAGCCCTCTCATCCCTCCCAGGCAATCTGATCTGATAGTTGAGGCGGACATACTTCCACTGTAGTGTGTCGATTTTGGCCAGCCTTGACATTGGTCCTCAAATTCGTCTCCATGACCCCTTCCTAATTTTTCTGGATGGCGGTGACTACGTTCTTTTCGGAGGTAGATGGAGAAGTCATTGCTTTCGAGAAAAGGGGAATCCAAATCGATGGAATAAACAAGGTATCCTCGCACTCCTCCATGGAAACCGTCACATATAGGAGAAGCAGCAACCGCATGTTGGAGCACGTGTCAAAAATCCAAGGGCCAGTGCGTCTTGGATTTCAAATCGACGAATCAACTAAATCGACGAGGCGGGTGTTTTGATGCCCAGAACTCGAGTGATATTTTCTCGACTGTCGATCCCCATTGAATGCGATGTAACGTCACTTGACCTCAGCAGATGGATCCTTCAAGATCATGCGAAGGGGGCCATAGTTGAGTCATTGGGCCGGCACTGGAGGAAACTCGATCGAAGAATGGCCAAGGTCCACCAAGACTACCAGAGGAGTCAGATATCGGACTCCGTCAAAGCCCAAATGGCCAGTCGATCGTTAGGTCTTCCTCGCACGACCGTGGGATTAAAGATGAGTTCGGAAATCCCGGGGACATGGGAAACGTTTACTCCCATTTATGGCGGGAGATCGTGGCCCCAATATAGGCGACCGTTACCTCCCCAACGTCTCTAAGAGAAACTCTGAAACCCTATAAATATGGAAAAGTAGGTTACATCCTGAAGGTGCGAGTGCTAATACATAGAACTCTATCTTCCTATTTCCACATTCCATACTCGAGCTTGCGTCATTACCCTAGAGACGAACCTCCATGGGTCGATCTCTACTACACCGATCTCCCTCTCTCCCTTAAGTTCCTTACTAACTTAAGCATCGGAGGGGATTTGGGTCGGAACCCAGATCCGACCTCCTAACGAATCCATATGGTGCAGATCGATGATCGCCATCCGACGCCCAAGGTCGACTCGAGTTCTTCAACCTTTACTGACCCTTCAGACGGCTGTTCTTAGGTCTATCTATGGTCACACCATCATTAACCATCAACTTCTGACCCTGGTTCGTCCAACTGAGGGTCCCACATCAAGGTCTGACTAGGCTCCAGCTCAGCGCTTCGAGTCCCCGTCAGCTTGACAACTGTGTCGGTCAATTTTGGCATTTACAATAATAATATGAAAATCTAATTTCAAACATTTTAAATTATATTTAGACAACATAATGTGTTGTATTCTTTTGGAATACATTGTATATTAGTATGGCTACTGGTATTATTAGGAATACTTTCTTTTTCCTAAAATTAGAAAATCTAAATTTTTCATGGATGCCACCTCACCCATTGTCACGACCCTATCCCTGTGATATGCAACGAGAACTAAAACGTATCTGTAGGTCCACGAAATACTGCTGGAAATAGTACAAGTAGAGTTCAACAAACAGCCAACCATTAAACACAGAATGACATAAACCATAGAGAATTACCAAAAAAACAACACTGAACAGTTTCATATACATCTCGATATACTCAATTACATCAACAGATATAGTACAAGCATCTCTCACCCCAGAAGAAAACCCAAAGTACACATTGTTCTCTCCCCTCCCCTCACCACCCCACACTCTGAACTCAACCAGAGATCTCCATAATCCACCAGATACCCACTCCAAGAACCACACCTGAAAAGTCAACGGGGACACGTCAACGTGTGACCCAGTAGGAATTCAATACCCTAACCTAAACACAACGCACACCAAGGCCACAACAGGGTGTACAGTGCTACAAGTGGAAGTGCTACAATTGAGCTTGGCATGCATAACATAAAGGAAACAAACAATAGTGCCGCACGTAGGGAAAGAGAACAACCATAACATGGGGTATAAGGGGAGGGGTGACAATGGTACAATAATTAACCACAGGTATGCCTAAAGTGTAAAAGAGAGTCAGTCAAACAATCTCATACAATGTCAGCTTTTGGAACCCTAATATCAGATACGACATATAGGACTGGACCTCTCCCAACTGTGTGGGATATCAAAGCGGAATCCCCGTCGCGCTCGCCGGTCAGGTGCCTCGGGTACCACTCTACACTCCCCGTCGCGCTAGCCCGTCAAGAGTGCAAGTGTACCCACCACACAAACCACAAAGACACCACAATCAGTCCATCCCATAGGCCTACCCGTTACTTCAAAATTCTCCCAACCCATATCACCATCCAATGGGAGGACTGAAACTCTATCTCACTCTCACATGTTCATGAAACATTACTCTTTCCATTTCCACATATGAAAACTGTTGGATCCTGTGGATGGCAAACAACACTAGAAGCGGTTGAATAGTGTTGTATTAAAATGAACTTTTTCGTTCTAGTTGGTTAGCACAATTCAAAGCCTTCTAATGTTGCCTAAGAAACCAAGTAGAGCGATCTACGTTTGGTTCTTAATCAACTTAAGTAATCTTAAAAACAAATCAGAGATAAAACTCTTCTGGTAGTCGACTCTGTAAGAACAGTAGTCGACTCCCAGAGGGATATTATGCACAGCTCAGTAACAAGAATACTTAATAAAGATATAAAAGATTACACAGAAATATAAGAAAGAATCTTTACACAGCAGATACAAAAACTGATCTTGCAATATATTATGAATGAGTTACAAGAGATATAATACTTAACAAATCAAGATAAACAAATATAGACAAGCAATCACAGAGAGTGCAAACACAGACACAAGGATTTTTATCATGGTTCCCCACAACCCTGGGTACGTCCAGTCCCGACCAATCCGGTATGAGATTTCCACTATCTGCCTTGGCAAATACAAGAACCTAACTCCACTCGTTAGGATTTTCCCACACACCTAGCCTTGACCAGGATTTCTGATTTGAATACTGCAACACTGCAGCACCTAGACTTGTCTTGGATTTCCAGCACCCTTACAATAAAGGGCAAATCACAAAATGAAAATCAATATCCAAATCACCACAATGTTCGGTGGAGTTTGGATTTACACCCAAATTCCATAGCCAATAGTAATAGTTAATAATGTGTATTCGTGGCTTAATAGAATATGATCTTAGATCACACAAATATATGAATTAAGTCTTTCTGATCTAAATCAATGTTTTTCAAAAAATCATTTCAAATAGAATCAGAGAGTAAAGAACATGGATTTTGAAAAACAATAGCCAAATAAAAGTTTGATCTCAGAAAATAATAATTTAAACAAAAGAGATCAGAAATATAAAAACAGATTTTGGCTAAAAGAATGAGAGCTGAAAATTGAGATCATTTAGAACTTTTGCACAAGAGAGAATTTGAATTCAAGTATTTTGTGTGTTTTTGATCTCACAAAATAATCCTCCATTTATAGGTAAAATGAGGGAATTTGAATTTCAAATTCGTTTAACTTTTGCCCCAAGAATCATGGGAGCAATAAGTTGGAGAGATAACAGAAGTCAGGTCAAACGTTGAAATTCGCCAGCTAGTAGTCGACTCCCTAGGAGTGGTAGTTGACTCCCAGAGAGTTTCTGGAGAAAACAATTCTCAGTTGGTAGTTGACTCCCACTCCTTAGTAGTCGACTCCTAGAGGAGTTTCTTCTGAAACTTGGCTAGTAAGACATGTAGTTAGCTCCTGGGTGTAATGGAGATTAACTACCAAGATGAGAAGTGACTAGCAAAAAAGGCTCTCAATATTTTTGAAAATGATTTTAAAAGTATTTAAAATATTTAACTTCGAAATAATTTTTGTGTGTGTGTTATCTATACTTTTAGCTTTCACACAACCCTAAGAAAGACACAACTCACACACTGTATACTAGGACATGTTCTCCCAAAGCTTGATCAGATGATGATGTAGATGTGAGCTTCTCTTGAGCTTCTTATTCCATTTGAGCGTGAGTTTCATCATCGAGCTAGCAACGTTTTGTCCTTGTCTTTGCTAAGTGAGCGAAGATAGTGCTTCTCCGGAGTATGTATAAAGCTTTCCATTCATCGCATAGTCTGCATACTTAATAGTAATGTAGTTAGTACATTAAGCTTCATTTGGTGTGCTCATCATCAAAACCACTTGGGGTGGAATTCAATTTCCATCATTCTCCCCCTTTTGATGATGACACCCAAATGAAAACTGAAGTAAGATGATATAATAATATGACATAAAAATAAACTTACTCCCCCTGCTTTGATGCGGTTCTCCCCTTGCATCGAAGCAGTTAGCAAAAAAATATAATACATTCATTAACAAGATAAAGTATTCATTTTTGCATTTCATATTCTTTCTCTCCCTTTTCATCAATAAAAAAAATGACATATCATATCAACGAATAATTCTTCCAAGTTGTAATCAATGATTATGAAGTTTTGAGAGAAAGGAATTCAATGACCAATTATGAAAAAAATGTTAGTATAAGATCAACATATGTTTGGCAGAATATATCAGATATAAGCATAAAAATATACGAGTATTAATCATCACACCATAGAGTAGTTATTACAGATCGGGAAGTTTTGAGAACCATTGTTTAAAAACCATTGTTTAAAACCCATTGTTTTCAAGATTAAGAATGACCGCCATTCTTCTCCTTCTTCAAGGACTTGATCTCCTCAAGGATTCTTTTGAGGGTATGCTCGGTCATTTCATTGCTGCTCACCACCAGATCCTTGAGATCATCAACCTTCTTGTTGAGAGCTTCAAATCCTGCCTTTTGAGATATCTTCAAGTTTGAGATTTTCTTAAGCAGTATGTCTTAAAGTTCCACAATGTAGGCCGGTGGCTCCTCCTCTTCTTCTTCTCCTTCGTCATCTTTTTCTTCCCCTTCTTCATCAGAATCTGAAACAATAGGTTTCTTACCTTTCTTTGAGGATGAAGATCCTCCTTCAGCAGCGAGCTTCTCTTCTGGAACGTTCTGATCAAGATTTCTATGAAGATTCATTCGACCAAGAGCATGAACATCAAAGATGTGTGCCGGATCCAGAATATTGGTTTCATTTTCCAAAGGCACATTATAACCAATAAACAGAATTATGAGGTAATGACCATGGGCTAGGGTAGATGAAGGTCTATCAGAAGAAGCATATGCAAGGATGGAGTCCATGATAACTTTTGCCCAATTAACACGAATATTTCCTAGCAATGCATAGATGCACTTGGCTTGCTTCTCAGATAACACATAGTGGCTTCCAGATTTTTGAGTTATATTGTAAGACAATATATTTGCAAGGATTCTTCCTGGATAGCGAAGATCGCTACATGGAAGTTTTGTTTGGAAATATCTTCCTGGCAAAAAACATTTTCTCCAAAATGTTTTCATCAACCATCTCTATATTATCCAATAACTCACCAGTGTAAGGGATTCCTAAAGCTTCTCCTAGAGATTTCACAGTTATAGCAAGTTTGGTGTCTAGCACTTTGGTGATGAATCTAATCTTAGCAAGATCGTAGTCCATGTTGGCATAGAAGAGTGCACACGTCTAGGATAGCAGAAATACATATTTTCAGCAGAGAAGAGATTTGCCAAGTTTTGAAATTCCAATATGCTATCAATGCCATAGTTTTCTAAATGATCAATTTTTACGAATCTCTCATGAAGAGTTTGCTTATTGGAAATTTTAACGAAATGCTCATAGGTAGTGGTTCTAAAGAGATAGGGCAAGATAATTTTCTTTTCAGAGAGGGATTCATTTGTAACCTTTCTCTTCTTTGAAATCAATCTTTTGAAAGGCATCGAGATAAAATAAAATTGAATTATAAGAATATCAACAAGCAAATGAAGTAAAAGTTGTTAAGAGGAGTTTTTACCTTGAGATAAACTTGGGAGGATGATGGGAGGAGGTGAATAACCCAAGAGAGATCAAAATGCCAAAAGAAATTTTTCGAAGAGATGAAAAGATGGGTAGTCGGCTACCTAGGGTTTAAACCATGGGGGTTTCTAACTATGAGATGAAAAGGGATGGAGAGTTGTGGCCCTTAGATCAAGAGAAGAAAGGTTCAGATCATGTTTGCTTATTCGGTTTAAGTTACCCTTTGGATGTGAACCCAATAACTCAATGAAAACCCAATAGAAGTTAGAAGAAAACACAAACCCAGAAATCCGCACAGAACGTTGGTAGTCGACTCCCTGATGGTGGTAGTCGACTCCCTGCTGGGTTGAGCCGTTTTCTCATCCCGAGGGATTTTGGTCCAAATGTGAGTGCGTATATTCTGAAAATGTACTCTATGATGATTAGATAAACACGTATAAGTATATAAAATCAACAATCATCTAAGCAAAATTTTAAATTTAGCAGAGCAATCTTATTTAGTGGCAAAATGTTTTGGTGTTGATCTTGTTCTTCCTCCATATTTTAGAGTACCTGAAAATAAAAATGTTTATGGTACTCTTTTATTATTGAGTCCAAGAGGTTAGTCTTTAGGAAACCAAACCCAATACGGTTTAGTTCATTCATGGAAAATATATTTATAATTTTTGTTTAAATAAACTTTCTGAACAAAGTTTGTAGTGTACCGTTTCTTCCTTTGGTCGGACAAGTTCTTTGGTATCCAGATGCTCAGAAAATTATTGCTAGAATGATGCATCCTAATATGTTTAACCCGTTTCTTGGTATGAATTGAATCATATCCAAGTCCGGTTTTGCTAGATGAGGCTTTTTGATTATCTATTAAACTATCTAGCTTTCCTTTTCCTTTGTTGAAATTTTCAATAATTTTCATCGTAGAGTCGTATTTATCTTTGACGGATACGAGAAGATTATTTAAACTTTCAACTTTCTCATTCATGAAAATAATGTCTTTTTGCAAAGATTCATTCTTTTCTTTGAGAAGACTGTTCTCCTTAATAATTTCTTCTTTCTCTTTAACATCCTTTTTAATAATCCTAAGTGTTCTTCTATGTTCTTTTATGAGCTTTTCATGCATCTTGCTTAACTCCTTATATGCTCCCTTATTGTAACGGCTTGTTTTCATCTATACGTATTTCGTGCGTATTATGACTAATGTGTGATTTATTTAAATATCTGCTTTATAATTTTACTTACTATTTTATTCCTAGCTCGAACACGCGAGTTAGCGATCGCGTTAATATGTACTCTAATGATTTGTTGTTGTTGATTACAGGAGCAAAATCGTAATAATAGATTGACCACATCGATCTCCTAATCCAATCTTAACCTGGTCGATCAACTTAGTTTTCCTAACCCAAATGTCTTGACAGATCATCCAAATCTTAACCCCAAATATCATAATTAAATTGTCTCCCCAAACCTAATCTTAATTGATTTTACTAAATCCGATCTTATCTTAAAGAATCTAGCTTGAACCCAACAAATCCTGACCACTGATCTTATCATATCCCTTTGATCTTCATATCAAACCTTAACTGAATAAATTATCACATCTAGATTTTAATACCCTAATTAGAGGGGTTATCCAAATTCTATTATTTTCCTAACCAAACTGATCTCGTAATCGAAGATTTCCTTGATCAAGCCTCAATTAAATCACACCTTAATGATTCTAATATCACATATAGATTAATTTTCTATGTTGACTAGATCGATTTATAAACCTAATCATAATACGGTTAATACCTTGATCGACATCCGGACCAGATCTTAAACAACCTTATCTTAATAATTCCCTAAATCTTAATTAATTTTAATATACGGATTAAATTCTCTTTCCTAATAATAATTTAAATGCCACCTAAGATCCTAACAAATTCCTATATCTTAATTAGACTTATTTTGATACCTTATAATACCTAATGATTTTAACTAAATCCCTAATAATCCTAACTACCCTCCACCCAGCCTACTGACCTGCATCTTTCACCCACGTCATCCGTACACGTTGAACCCCCGTCCCTTACCCACACACGCACTCAATCCCGCAGGAAATGCAACCACCCCCACGTGCCCCTTCAAATCTCCCCTCTCCTTCTTAATGCAGGGGAATTCCCTGAAACAACCCCAAAAACAAAATCCATGCAATAAAACTCTCCTCTCCTCAAACTTCAGCTGCCCCTCTCCACGGCCAGCCTCCCTCCGACTTCCTCAAGCCCCGTCGGGCTTCTCCCTTCTGCCACCAAGCGCCGCACGGCTCCAGTATCGCTCCGCCCATCTCTGACCCCTGCCGTTGAGTATCACCCCACGCCGCAACGCCTTCCCATGCCATCGTTCAGCCCAACTCGACCCGCCTGAGGACCCTCCATCGCCGGCGAACCAGCCCTCGCCTTAACCCACCACCTCTTTGCCAGCTACACTCGACCCCGCACGGTAGCCACCCATCTCCCTATGTCGCTGTTCCGAGAGCTCAGCCCAGCCGCCGCCAAGCCACAAGCCCGCATCCAATCCTTCTTCGACCCTGATCTGTCCATGCACTCAAGCCTGCCACCCTCAAACCAGGCGCCGCCTCCCTTACTCTCCCAACACTCTGCCACACATCACCGAACCTGCTCAACTCCCCTCCGTGCTCCTCCTCCCCGCTCACCATCTTCGGCAATGTCCCTCACGCCTCCAAGCCCCCACGGCCAGTCCGACACTGCCTCCCACCGGTAGCCTCCTTCTCCACGCCTTCGGAGTCACCTCCCGCTGTCCTCCCACTAACCAACACCTCTTCCCTCACCTCGCCTTGCGACCGTCACCTTTCCCTGCATCGACTGCAGCCAACACCGGTCGCCAACCCCATCGCCACATCTAACCCGCACACCGCCGATGCACCGTCCCCTCTCCCCATCAATTTAGCACATGTCTTCATCCACTCCTTTCTTCTTAAAACCCTGGCAACCCCGCATCAACCCATGCATATGCAGACTCCACTATCCGATCACCTTTGCCCCACAGCTCGCCGCCGCTGCCAACCTCCTCGCTTATCCCCCTCCGTGCAGTCCTCGCAACCCGCCATCCAAGCCCCATCGTCCCCCTTCTCCTCGACCTGCAACACCACCCCATGGCAAGCAAAGCCCCGCGTCCCGCCTTCGAGTTCGCCGTGATACTGCAGCAAACACCCACCCAGCACACCTTTGTAACCACCAGACCAACCACCACCGTTGGATTCCTTCCCCTCCTCCCGAACCCAACATCGCCCCTGAACTCGTCGCTGACCCAAGTTCCTCCCATGTCTCTGGCAGCCTCGTTATCAGTCGTTGCCACCGCGCTGCCTCCAAACTCGCACACAACACCACATCTCCTCCGTCGCCACCACCTTGCCTCTGACCTCTCCGAACGCCCAGGCGACACCTCCCCGCAACCAATCGCCCAGCACTCTACCCCTGAGCTCGCCTCTTCTGACGACCGACCACCCAGTATGCCACATCGCCATCCCTTCCCCTCTCCGACATCTGGCAGCCGCTCCTCCACCCGAAAACAGCGACATCTCTCCCCTCGTGTTCCACGGCACCGTCGTACTCGCAACCTCACCCTCCGACGTCTCCGAGCGCCGAACTCCGGCGTCGTCCCAACCAATATCTCCCCTGCGAGCAAGCAAGCAAGCAAACCATTTAATGTCCCAAATATTATTATAGCGTGTATAAAGTACCATATTAATAAGCGTACTGCTATTTCTTACAGTTTTCAATATTTTTTATTATATGCATACTTATATATATGTGTGTAAATAGTACACTTCATTTACATAGAGTAAAGTGTAAGTCACATTAATTTATACGTATATGTAAGTACGTTTAGTTAGCTTCATATTAGTTAATCATACTTCCATGTATAAGTTTGGATATGGACATTTCATCAACGTTATATTTGTGAGTACGTATTATTTGTAAATAAATGGAAACATAGTGAGTTATTTTATAACAGTGTTGATATAAGGAATGTAAATTTTATACCTGCTATATTAATAACACTTGTTATTAACTAATATTGTTAATGTGTGCATTAAATAGAATGTCAGTGATATGTTTAGTTAGTGTATTTAGTGTTGCATTTTTAGTGTGCTAACTGCTTAAACTTGAATATGTAAATTGGTTAGTTGTATAAGTCAGTAGGTAACCTCTTATAAAATGTCATATAGTGGGTTAGAGTTATAATTAGTTAGTATAATCTGTTAAATATTTAATAGTGAACCGTGTATATAATGAATTAGATTTAAAGTTATTTTAAAGAGTTGAGAACGATTAGCTTATAACGCAAATTCAACCTCGCAGATAGACACACCACTCGTTGCGATCACCTGGTCACCTAAATCGCCAGAACAGCAAGTGTGCATTTTACAGTTTTTCAATATCGTTACATCAAGAGTTGCCAGTTTTGCTTTATGTCGTGTTGCACATCCTGCTTGTACACTCTTGATTGAACAGTTATTGATGGAACTCATATTGATGGAACATATTCACGAAATGGAATACTTGAAATCGTGAAATTATGAATTCGTGTGTCCAATAGGTGAATCCGTGAAATCGTGATGTCATATGAGTTGACAAACTCGTGCTTGTAATATGGATTAGGCTGGCTCGTGTTCCAGCAGAACACTTGGGTGTGGTAGTTCAATGTAGTAGAGGCCGGAATGCTAGATTGCACTCTATTGATGAACTTAACAGACACCTGGCCGGGTTGGTGAGTATAGAGCCACGGGTAGCTCCCGTTGGCTTGGGTCTAATGCTTGTCACTTCCCCTCAGACATTGGGCTTGTCACTAGGCACACTTGGTTGAAAAATGCACAACTATTACTGCAGTGGTTATTAATGAAAACGGTGCCATCTGTTAGTTCCACTTACCTTACTCATGTATAATACCATGTTGTTGCCTTGCATACAACATACCTGTTACCTTACGCACTACTCTTGCTATGTTACTGCTTTGCACATTACACATACCATGTTGTTGCTTGCACACAACATACTTGTTATATCACACACCACTCTCGCTATGCTACTATTTCACACACCACACATGCCATGCTTATTGCTGTACACGCACACTTGCCATGCTATTTGCTGTACACACCACACTTGCCATGCTTATTGTTGTACACACACACTTGCCATGTTTATCACCTTGCACACTACAATTTCTATACTTGCTATTCTGTACATCTCATCTACCATGTCATATGTTTCTCATGCTGCCATGCTTTACTTATTGTAACCTTATTATGTCCCTCATTTTGCCATATGAAAGATTTTGAAAACCTTCCCGAGGGTCAAGTTTCTTTTTATCTTTTAAATCTTGCCGAGCGACCCTCGCTGACGTATATTTCCTTGTCTTGTGAAATATACATTAGGTATTAGACAGGTTTGCAGAGGAGTTTGCTTAGTGACTGAGCATGTTGATCAGGAGTGCCTTGCCGCTGAGTTTCCCCAGTGAGAAGCTTTGTACCCTCGCAGCATTATTGTACCTATCGCTCTTTCAATATTTGTATGGGCTTCAAACCCTTTCACTTTTACTTCTTTCATTGTTGTAAATCATTTTTGAGACTTGAGATTGTAATAAAATATTTATCTGTGTTATTGAGTTTGCATGCAAGAATCTGCAAGGATGTTATCACACAGACGCATAATGTGTTTAAACCAAGGAGGAAGAAAATAAAAGGTACATCCTACTTGCTTTAAGCACATGCGGACCCGCTCGCGTCCTCGCTCCCAAGTATAATGGAAAGCGGGGCGTGACAGGTTTTAGTGGTGGCCCATGCAGGTCGTGCATGCAAAATGCTCTAGAATAACATAGATAAGATTACAATCTTTATTCTCAAGAACATCATTCCTTGAATTCTCTTTCCCATCCTTAAAACCCTAGTCTTAGGGGTTTCTAATTATTAGTTGACCCAATGAGTTCCCACTTGAGCTTGAAGCCATCTTAGACATTATATTCCTATAGTGACAAACCTAGAAATACTATGTAGTTGGCCCATAATGTCTTTCCCTAACCATGTCTACATCATCATATCCTTTTCCTTATTAATGATTCATTTTATTCCCATCATGACACATACGTCATCATACATCTCTGGCTCTCGTTGGCACTTGAAATTCATCCTTACCCATCTTAAAACTCAAATGATTCTGGCAGTCATTATACATCCCCTTAGCTTTATTAAATTTCGAGGACGGAATTTTTATAAGGTGGGTAGGGTGTAACGGCATGTTTTCATCTATACGTATTTCGTGCGTATTATGACTAATGTGTGATTTATTTAAATATCTACTTTATAATTTTACTTACTATTTTATTCCTAGCTCGAACACGTGGCTTAGCGATCGCGTTAATATGTACTCTAATGATTGGTTGTTTTTGATTACATGAGCAAAATCGTAATAATAGATTGACCACATCGATCTCCTAATCCAATCTTAACCCGGTCGATCAACTTAGTTTTCCTAACCCAAATGTCTTGACAGATCATCCAAATCTTAACTCCATATATCTTAATTAAATTGTCTCCCCAAACCTAATCTTAATTGATTTTAGTAAATCCGATCTTATCTTAAAGAATCTAGTTTGTATCCAACAAATCCTGACACTGATCTTATCATATCCCCTTGATCTTCGTATTAAACCTTAACCGAATAAATTATCACATCTAGATTTTAATACACGAATTAGAGGGGTTATCCAAATTCTATTATTTTCCTAACCAAACTGATTTCGTAATCGAAGATTTCCTTGATCAAGCCTCAATTAAATCACACCTTAATGATTCTAATATCACATATAGATTAATTTTCTATGTTGACTAGATCATTTTCTAAACCTAATCATAATACGGTTAATACCTTGATCGACATCCGAACCAAATCTTAAACAACCTTATCTTAATAATTCCCTAAATCTTAACTAATTTTAATATACCGATTAAATTCTCTTTCATAATAATAATTTAAATGACACCTAAGATCCTAACAAATTCCTATATCTTAATCAGACTTATTTCGATACCTTATAATACCAAATGATTTTAACTAAATCCCTAATAATCCTAACTGACCCGCATCTTTCACCCACGTCATCCGTACACGTCGAACCCCCGTCCCGTACCCACTGATGCACTCAATCCCACAGGAAACACAACCACCCCACGTGCCCCTTCAAATCTCCCCTCTCCTTCTTAAAGCAGGGGAATTCCGTGAAACAACCCCAAAAACAAAATCCATGCAATAAAACACCCTTCTCCTCAAACTTCAGCTACCCCTCTCCACGGCCAGCCTCCCTCCGACTTCCCCAAGCCCTGCTGGCCTTCTCCCTTCCGCCACCAAGCGCCACACAGCTCTAGCATCGCTCCGCCCAACTCCGACCCCTGCCGCTGAGCAGCACCCCACGCCGCAACGCCTTCCCTTGCCGTCGTTCAGCCCAACTCGACCCCCCTGAGGGCCCTCCATCGCCGGCGAACCAGCCCTCGCCTTAACCCACCACCGCTTTGCCAGCTACACTCGACCCCGCACGATAGCCGACCATCTCCCTATGTCACTGTTCCGAGAGCTTAGCCTAACCGCCGCCAAGCCACAAGCCGGCATCTGATCCTTCTTCGACCCCAATCTGTCCATGCACTTAGGCCTGCCACCCTCAAACCAGGTGCCCCCTCCCTTACTCTTCCAATGCTTTGCCACACATCACCGAACCTGCCCAACTCCCCTCCGTGCTCCTCCTCCCCGCTCACCATCTTCGGCATTCTCCCTCACGCCTCCAAGCCCCCACGGCCAGTCCAACACTGCCTCCCACTGGTAGCCTCCTTCTCCACGCCTTCGAAGTCGTCTCCCGCTGTCCTCCCACCAAACAGAGCCTCTTCCCTGACCTCGCCTTGCGGCTGTCGACTTTCCCTGCACCGACTGCAGCCAACACCGGTCGTAAACCCCATCGCCACATCTAACCCGTAGACCGCCGATGCACCGTACCATGTCCCCATCAATTTAGCACACGTCTTCCTCCACTCCTTTCTTCTTAAAACCCTGGCAACGCCGCATCAACCCATGCATAGGCAGACTACACTCTCTGATCACCTTCGCCCTACACCTCGCCGCTGCCGCCGCCGCCCTCCTCGCTCATCCCCCTCCGTGCAGTCCCCGCAACCCGCCATCCAGGCCCCATCGTCCCCCTTCTCCTCGACCTGCAACACCAATCGCGCCCTGGTATGCACACGCAACTGGGGCGAACGACTCGCTAGTCTTACCTCAAGCGCACGGTGTAGCGGCGAGCGGGTATCGAACACGAGGAGGGCAAATGACGGTGTCTTCTTCAATTCACCTGGCTATAAGAACAGTCGAGAAATATTCGCAATAAAGCGGTCATAGTCGTTCAATCGTATAAAGGAAATATCAAATTAATAAAGACGCCTAGGGGTAGGGAATCCCCGCTACAAACCGTATCTCGTCATTGTGATTCGTAGGTTTCACAATTGCTAGACTTGAAATTCAGGTGAACTAGTTGCAACTAAATGTAGAACCAAGCTCACGCTCTCGCGCTATTGCCGGTCTATAGCATACCTAGGGTAGGGTCTAATCTCTTGCAAACCCTAACCTAGGCAAGCTAGCGTGAAGAACAACATCATCGTTCAATCGTATCTCGAGCCCACTCTCGTGCAAACTCGAGCTACGACCTAGGTTGGGATTGTTCCTACCCGTCCAATCTCTTGCAAACGGGTATTGGTATAGAATTGCAATCGAAAACCCTAGTTTTGGTCCAATCTCTTGCAAACCGATTCCAGAGAAATCAAATTGTAACCCAATTCGAATTTCTAGGGCTTCCTATCGAGTTTGGATCCAATCTCTTGCAAATCCCAATTGGTACGAATCCCTATTCGTATTAAATCAATACCAAACTAACCCTAATCAATTCTAGCAAGTATTTCACCAATTCATCACAAATTATAAATAGGGTTCGTAGGGTTCATCCCTACGCCCTAAGACGATAAAACTACTCACAATTCATAATGCAAATCATTAGAAATTCAATAATAAAACGAATGGAATTCATTGCAATAGAAAATATATCAATAAAAATGAGGTTTTTGATAGAGAGAGAGAGAGAGATAAACCAATGAAGTTTCAATAGCATCCAACAAAATAACACTTTTGTCTCCCTCCAAAAAGCTCAATCCAATCTCCTAAAAAGTAATCTAAAAAAGTCTGCAAAAAGTTCTGAAAAAGCCCTCTAAACTAGGTTAAAAACTGGGGTGAAATACCCCCCAAAATCGCCCAAAAAACTGTGACAAAATTGCCCCTGCGCAGCCTGAAAATCGCAATTTACGCTACAGGCAGCGCGGCTCACTCGGCCGAGTGACAAATGTCATTCGGCCGAGTGAGAAACCCTGACGAATTCCAGTAACTTCGGACTTTTGGGGGTCGGCTCCTCAGGAGTCACTCGGCCGAGTGACTTTCTTCAATTCGGCCGATGGGGTTTCTTCACTCGGCCGAGTCGGAACACCGGACTGGACTGAGAGATTACAGTAAGTTGGGACTTTTGGGTTGCAGTCGTCTTGATGCCACTTGGGCGAGTGGTGTCTCCGTGGTTCGGCCGAGTGGGCTGGCGACGGTCGGCTGAGTGCATGCTGATACTCAGTCTGTTGCGTGTCCGATCTGGCCGGTCGAGCGGGCTTTCGATGGTCGGCCGAGTGACTCCTTCACTCGGCCGAGTGACATGCTGAAAATGCTCAATCTTCATATTTTTTCTCCCTCGTCGCTCCTACAACGTTCTTTCTTCTTCCACTCCTCTCCAATCGCAGAATTCACCTCAAAAGAGTCACGTGTGACACTCCGGAGTGGGTGCATCTCAGAATCACTCCAAATCGCTCCAAATCTCTTGAAATTCGACAAAAACAAGAAATCGTGAAAAGCATTGCAATATTGTCGAATAATCGTGAAAAACGTGATACGAGCGATCAAAATGGCATGCAAACATGCAGAAAAAAAGGTGTAAAATACGGAGTGATCAAAATCCCCCCAAGCTTACCTCTTACTCGTCCTCGAGGAAGATGAGTAAAAAGCGAACCCGACGGATAAAGATAATGGAAGCGATGGAAAAGAGGAAAATGAAAAACGGGACACATGTCAAAGACTTTTATCTCGATATCATAGTATAATGGTGCATTTGAAATAGAAAACCCAAGAATATCAATATAGCTTGAAAAATGGAATAATTCTAGAATTAACATCGTCTGAAGCATCTAAAGCGGTATACAAAATCGTAGATCACACACTTTTCAATTGAATGCTTTCTATGAGGAGTATAAGAGATATTACACAATAGAGTAGTAAGAATAGAAAAGTGTGGTTTTCATGAAATGAATGCTAAGCGTAGATTTCTGGTTTTCGTGAAACTTTTAGCAATCTCACCGAGTATAAAATATTACTTAGCCTAGGTTGTCATGCATCGTCAAGTAGTCACTCTCTCACACATCATTGGATCCTCTCCCCCAAGCTTATCCATAAGCGTGGTGGCATAAACAAAACAATATTTACATCCCCCGTTTCTTTTGAAGCTCCAAAAGCAAAAGAAATAAAAATAAAAGCAAAAAGAGGGAAGAAAGAGAGAAAGGGTATGAGATGGGATCGTTTTCGAACTTCTTCTCTCTTTTCTTTTCTTTTTCTCAATTCTATTTCTCTCTCTTTTTTTTTCTTTTTTCCTTTTGATATATATACACAAATGATCCCAAATCAAAAGAGAAGGATATACAAGTATTTTTTCTTTTTGGTTTTGGGGAAATTGGAGCATGGGATATAATAACGGGGGTGCCAATAATAGAATTGCTAAGGGGAGATTCACCAATGAATTTAAAATAGAGAAATAATGTTCAAGATATGTGGAGAAAGAAATAAATGTATCTCTCAGCTCACTCTATAGGACGTGCATGACAACTTCAGCAGGGTAATTTAGTCTACTCAGTTTAATCTCAAAAAGCAAACTAGTTCTGATATATCAATGCTAGCAAACATTCAATCTACCTGAAGTGAAGCGTACAAATCATGCAATAAGAAGTGATATGAGAAAAGGAAGCAGTACTCCAGATATAAGCAATCAATGCGTGAATCTTGGTGTGTTTTCTACGATAGCTTACATATGAATCATCAGACATCAGCTAATAATAGAATTTCATCCATTTTCATATGGAAAAAGAGGTGGGTTACTATTTCTAAATGCAAAGCAGAACATAGCATATGATATCAGAAACAAAAGCTATGACATGACAAAATTATCTTGCATATAAAGAAAAGCTAACACCACGTCATTGTCATCACAGGAAAATCATCTCTAGCAAAAGATGAAAGAAACAAAGATAAAGGAAAACGGAATTATTTACAATGCAGCACACAAAGAAAATAAGAAAAACGTGATGCTTGGTAAAAAATGAAAAAGTGATAAAAAATGGGTGCAAAAGCGGAAAAAACATGAAAAAACTAAAAATAAAGGTGATAAAAGCAAAAAGTGTGAGAACTCACTCCCCCAAGCTAAAGTGCACAGTGTCCTCAATGTGCAAAGTGTGGCACACCGAGAGACGTGAAATGGGTGGGGTGGGTGAGGATGCATGCATGATACAAAAAAGGAAAAATAAACAAAAAATATGATGCAGATATGAATGATGCATGCAAAGATCAGAGTGATGCAGGTAATGTGTCACCAAAAATACTCTCCCTCTCTCCCAAAAAAAGATATAAAATGATGCGATCAGAACAGGGACCAAAATAGTGAGGGGAGGAGGAGGGGGAAAAGAATATCTCCAGGACCAGCAGAGAATGGGCAGCATAACGACAAAAAAGATCAATGGCATCAAGGGTGTGCCTAAGCTGGTGGTGCTACACCATCTCCGTCCTGTGGCAGAGGTGGTGGTGGAGGTGGTGGTCGAGGTGTCGGCTGGGTGGGTGGGTGTAGTGGAGGGAGTCACGCCAGGATCTTATTCAGGCAAGCCTGAATATCGGGAAGCATGGTGACGCGGGACTCCACGGAACTGACCGTGGCAGAAAGAGCCCTAAAATCGCCTCTGAGTCCGCTCACCGCCCCCTCAAGAGCACGAAGGCTCTGAAGTAGAGTGTCGGGGGGGTGGTGGAGCGGAGGGATGCACATGCCTTGGCTATGAAGGACAGGGCTGCCGCACACAGGTGGAGTAGAGTATGGGGCCAACAGGAAAGTGCGGGTAGGGTGTTGTGCTCACTAGTGGATGCCCAGCCTCAGTGCGAGGCTGGGACACAGGCAGGGACGAAGCAGCAGCAGCGGTGGTTGAAGACAAAATCGGCGACGAGGAAGCAAGAGAGGTCAGTGACACAGGTGTGTGGACAGACGTCACGACACTCTCGGATAGGACAGCTGCGGTGGAGACAGAAGGGTCGACCACTGGGGAGGAAGTGTAAGGGCCAAAAGGTGACACTCCAGCGGACATCAAACCGGACAGGGTCCCCACGACGGCAGCGAAGGAAGGCTCGCCACTCTCAAGGATAGTGGGTGGACACTCGGGAAGAAGTGAGGAAATAGGCTCAACCGAGATAGGCACAGAAGTGGTGGGGGTGGTAGACGCGGTGGGCGTGGTGGACGACTCAGCAAGGGTACTCCCGACACTGACATAAGTGGGGACAGAAGTGTCGGGAGGTGCAGTCAGTGCAGGCGTGGGCTGAGGGATCACGGGGTCAGCAGGAGGTGCAGGGGGTGCAGGGGGTGTCTGCTCAGTGCCTTCAGCCTCAAGTACGTAGGTAGCTGGGATGAGGAGATCCATCGCTGGGATCCAATCCTTGTGGGCCGGTCCTATATGTGTCCGAGCGGGGCTCGGGAGGATCATGTAATCGGCACTAAAAGGACCGTGCAACCACACCCAGTGCCGCTGGCTGTGGGGACGAAGCATCTTCATCCAGGCCATTACGTCTATCGAGAGTGCAGTGGGCCCGGGGCTCGTCGAAGGTCAGCAGGTAGGTCCACACCGGTCATCAGTGCTAGCAGAGTAATCAGACCGCCGCAGTAAATAGGTGAGCGAGCGCCCACCGAAATGATGATGCGGTCTAAAAACCAGCAAGCAATATCAATCTCAACGGCAGGGACCAGGTCGTCACTACCCCTATCCAGAACTCTGTGGCGAGTCATCGCGTAAAGCATGTAGAGCTCAGGCGTAGACATTGTCCCAGGCTCGTACCTCGCCAAGAAAGTGGTCGCCATGAGGCGCTGTGCTATGCGGAGGCAGGGGTAGGATGGCTGAGGCCTTGGCCCTACTAGGGTCAAAGCCATGGTGGGAGCCCGTGATCTGTGTCCAGAACGTGGAAGTGTCGAACGACGGCGGTGGGATGTGAGTGTGTGCATAGGCTCAGTCGGGGACAGGGACATCGGGCCACTGGAAGAACGCACGAAGCATGGTGAGAGTGACCTCGCACTCTCGATCCATCAGGCAGAATGTGCATCCTCCAGGGGTCCGGGCTATCGAGCTAAGAACCTCAAGTGTCGGACGGACGTAGGTGTCCGCCGACACAGACAAGAAGTCGCGCCAACCCACGTTGTCGTACAACGTGAGCATCCCCTCTAGTACCCCTAGGCGGTCAAGGTCTGCTAAGTACGCAAACCTAGAGGGCACTATCGAGCGCTGGGTGATACACTCAAATCGGACGCGCTGCGCGTCGTCTCTGAACGTGATCCCCAGCGGCCCGACGGCGGGAGCCGGTGGTGGCTGTGCGTGGACGGGATCGGCGGGAGGCGGCTGTGTGGGGGGTGGTGGCTGTGGTGGGCTAGGTGGAGGGGAGTCCTCCCTAGCATGAGAAGGACCGGCATCATCGGTCCTCTTCCGCTTGGAAGAGGCTCCCCACGTGCGTGGCCTAGTACGGGGGGGGGGGGGGGGGCAAGTGTGCCGCGAGTGCTCACCCAACAAAAATATAATGCGGCATGCTCAATAAAAGGAACGAGTGTACCTGAACACACCGCGAGAGCAAATCAGCAAGTGTGTACGAAGAGTGCCGCCTCCGTGAAGCCAAAAGCACGTCCTAAAGCTCCCCAAAGCTCCCCCAAGATAGCCTGCACATCAAACAATGATATCAGCGGATAATATTCGAAATACATGGGGGAGATGTGGTATAATAGATAGATAAAGAATTTAATTTGGGTTAGGGGCTCAATGGGCATACAGATCATCAAATATGGGGAAAATGGAGCTAAGGGGCCAAATTGGGGTTGCAGGCGGTCGGCCGGCGGCGAGGGTACTCGCCGGAGGTCGGGGCGTCGGCGGGAGGTGCTCGCCGGTGGTGGTCGGTCGAGTGGGGCCGGTGGCGAGGCGATTCGGGCGAGGGGGGTGACGATCGCAAGTGAGGGGAGAGGAAACGTCGCTGGGCTCAAGCGAAATTGGGGATTAGTTGCGTTGAAATTGGCGCCGAGCCCGCAGCGATATATATAGGGGCAGTTACGACTCGGCCGAGTGACTATGTTACTCGGCCGAGTGACGTAACGTTAAAAAAATTTAAATTTCTCCCCGCCACTTACGACTCGGCCGAGTGGCTTTTGTTAACTCAGCCGAAGGGAGAAAACTCCTTCGGCCGAGTGGCACAAGCTACTCAGCAATTCTCGTCCTAGGAGGGTATCCGTTTCCCTCGGCCAAGTGACTAAACGTACTCGACCGAGTGGCAGTTAATACGAAATGCACAAAAAAAGACAGAGAGTTGGTTCCGCAGACTTCCCTGGTTGGTGCCCTACTCAGCCGAATGGGGTCCTTTGCTCGGCCGAGTCGCATATGATACTTGATCACTCCATATTTTACACCTTTTTCTCGTGGATTTGCATGCCATTTAGATCGCCCAAATCATGTTTTTCACGATATATCGACGATATTGCGATGCTTTTCACGATTTGTTGTTTTTGTCGCATTTCAGGTGATTTGGCACGATTTGGAGTGATCTCGAGACGCGCTTACTCTACACGGCCACCGACGACCTCCCCGAGGGATATTTTGCTGTTGGAGAGGAGCGGAAGAAGAATGGATGTCGCAGGAGCGACGAGGAGGCGAAAACAATCAGATTGGGCATTTTTTGTGTCCCACTCGGCCGAGTGGAGGAGCCACTCGGCCGACCAGCGAGACACTGCTCGGCCGACCCGTTCAGACACGTTTTCCATGTGTACTCGGCCGAGCGACGGAGACCACATCGGCCGAGTGACGATACCACGTCCGCCCGAGTGGCGCCCAGACGAAGGCCCTCAAAAAGATCGAAGTTACTGTTTTTCGGCCACCTGAGCTTCAGAAGACCCACTCGGCAGAGTGGTAAACCACGTCCGCCCGAGTGCAGTGAAGCCATCGGCCGAGTGACGACAACTCACTCGGCCGAGCCGCCTCCGAACTGAAGACCCTTGAAGCCCCCGACTTACTGGAAAATGACAGGGTTTTCACTCGGCCGAGTGACTTTTGTCACTCGGCCGAGTGCGATGCGCTGCCTGTAGCGAAATTTGCGGAAAACAGGCTGTGCAGGGGCGTTTTGGTCAGGATTTTTGGACGATTTTTGGGGCTATTTAAGCCCTGTTTTACCCTAGTTTCAGAAGCCATCTCTTCGATTTTTGGCAGCCTTTTGAGATTACTTTTTAGCTTTATTATTTTGTGATTAGGAGAAGAGAAAAACTTGGATTTTCGTTGGATCAATTGAAGAACTACTTTGGTTTGCATCTCTCTTCCCCAAAAACTCTATTTTTATTGTTTATATCATTGTTGTGATGAATTCCATTGTCTATTTCATTGATTATTTTTGTGCTATTGCTATGATTTGTGAGTAGTCTCCACGTCTTGGGGCGTGGGGATGAACCCTACAAGCCCAATTTCGTATTTGTGATAAATTGGTAGAAATTGTGCTAGAATCAATAATTAGAGATTAGATTGGGATCGAATTACTACGGATGGCTAGGTATTCATATCAATTGGGATTTGCAAGAGATTGGATCCCAATTTGATAGGAAGCCCTAGAAATCCGAATTGGGTTGGAGTCGGATTTTCGAAGTGTCGGTTTGCAAGAGATTGGACCGATACTAGGATCTCCGGTTGCAATTCCGTGCCGATACCCGTTTGCAAGAGATTGGACGGGTAGGAACTATCCTAATTTAGATTGTGGACCGAGTTTGCAAGAGATTGGGCTCGGTGCGCAATTGGACGATGATGTTGATCCTAATGCTAGCTTTCCTAGGCTAGGGTTTGCAAGAGATTGGACCCGACCCTAGGATAGCTATAGACCGGCAACAGCGCGAGAGCGTGAGCTTGGTTCCACATTTAGTTGCAACTAGTTCATCCAAATTCTCATTCTAGCAATTTTGATACCGACGAACCACATCTATGAAATACGGTGAGTAGCGGGGATTCCCCATTCCCTAGACGTTCTTTATTTGATTTGATATTTCGCACATTTGTCTGACGGTTGTGACAGGATCGCCCAAGGCAACTCTTTCTATTCTTGAATAGCCAGGTTGATTAGAAGCAAGCACGGTCATTCGTCCTCCCTGTGTTCGATACCCGCTCGCCGCTATACCGTGCGCTTGTGGTAAAACTACAACCGTTCTTTGGGTGTACGTCCCGGAGCGATCAAGTTTTTGGCGCCGTTGCCGGGGAGGCGATTGCGTTTGATTCTTTTTCACCCTAGCTATTTCTTTCTTTTATTTTTATTTTTTTTATTACCATTATTATTTCCCCTACTATTCTTACCTAACCCTTCCACGGTACTAATCATCTCTTTGAAACTCTGTTTTCCCTGTGCATGTACACGAGATCTACGGCGGACCCCGAAGCCTTATTATTCGATCCCGAGATCGAACGTACCGCGCGGAGACTTAGAGCGGAAAGGAGACAATATCTGGAAGGGCGGTTTATGACCAACCCGGAAACTCCCGAAGAATTGGCGGCGAGGATGGCGAGAATAATTTCTATTCGCGATAGTCTTCGGCCTAAGACCTCTTCTACTACGTCATCCATTGCCGTGCCGGAGTTGGCGGCCGACAAGAACTTCGAGCTAAAGACGGGATTGGTGGTTTTGATGCAAAAAGACCCATTTCATGGGAACGCTCATGAGAACCCCCACTACCACATCCAATCATTCTTGTCGAAGTGCGCCACTTTCCAAATGCCGGGGGTCCCCATCGATGCCATCAGACTGCGCCTCTTCCCCTTCACGCTAAAGGACAAAGCACTCTATTGGCTGAGGACGCAAGCTGACGGAGTTTTCACCTCTTGGGATGGGTTGGCGGATGCATTCATTGACAAATTCTATCCACCATCCAAGACGGTGAAGATCCGGATCGCTCTCATGTCCTTCAAGCAAGGACCACATGAGACGCTCTATGAAGCTTGGGAGCGATTTAAGGATTTGCAGCACCAATGCCCGCACCACAGTATAGAGGATTGGGAGCTAGTTCATAGCTTCTACAACGGTCTCCAACCGGGGACCAAACAAATTATCGATGCCGCGGCGAATGGTGCAATCTTGTCAAAGACTCCCGAGGAAGCTACGGCCCTAATTGAGGAGATGGCCTCAAATAACCAACAATGGGGCGATGAGCGAGGACACTCCACGTCCTCCTTAAAGCCAACTAGCATCTACGAGGCAAAGGCCGTAGCGGAGCTCACGAGCAAATTCGATTCTCTCCACAAGGTGGTGGAGAGATTGGAGAAATTTATCACTGAGCCCCAAGGAAGCCCATCCACCTCCGCACCGCCCAACCAAATGTGTGATTGGCAAGACCAATCTCAAGTCATGTACTCGGGAGGAGAGCAAGGAGAAGGATCCTTGGAGCAAGTACAATATGTTGCGGGGAACCAAGGGTATTGGTCCAATCCGGCCGCAAGAAATCATCCGGGATTCTCCTACGCCAACAATGAAGGAGCTTTGAACCCGCCACAACAACCGCCTAATCAAGCTCGACCACCACCACCCCAACAACAATACTATCCGCCGAGGGGGCCTCCACAACAAAACTTCCAACCAAAGCAACAAGTTCCACCTTATAGGCCTCCCGGATTCAACCAAGGGTGGAGGAATCAAAATCAAAACCCTCCGCAAACTCCACAACGAACCGATTTCGAAACTAGAGTGGAGGCGTTCATGGTCGAGCAAAACAAGGTGAATGCTACTTTGAAGGCGGGGCAAGAGTCTCTTAATACCGTAGTGGCTCAAATATCGGAGCAATTGGCGTTGCTCAACCGGAACACTCAAAGATTGCCGGCGCAACCGGAGCAAAACCCACGGGGCAACACGGGCCACATCAACGCCGTAGTTGCCGTTACTACTAGAGGCGGGAAGGACACCACCCCCGCTATGATTCCTACCGAGGAGGCCGTGGAGGAAAGCTTGGAGCCGGTTGAGCCGGTAGTTGAGATTGAAAAGGAGAAGGAGCAACGAGACAAGGAGAAATCTAGGGCGGAGCTATTAATTAAGGAGAGGCGCTTCATGCCACCGGTCCCATTCCCCCAAAGACTAGCGAAAGCGAAAATGGAGAAAAGGCTAGCGAAATTCCTCGAGTATCTAAGAGGAGTTAGCCTAAATATTCCCTTCCTTGACGCCATCATCGAGATCCCCACATATGCTAAATTCTTGAAGGACTTGATTTCGGGGAGAAAGAGGAAGGAGAAGATCATGCTAGCCGAGGAGGGCTCTTGGTTCACCAAGAGAGAAAAGGAGCCGGCAAAGTTTAAAGATCCGGGGAGTTTTCGGATTCCTTGCACTTTGGGCGGCGTGCCTCTCCAAAAGGCGTTGGTCGATCATGGGGCTAGTGTGAGTCTCATGCCCCTCTCCATGTTCTTAAAGCTTAACACCGGGACAAAGTTGAAACCCACCGACATGCGCATTCAATTAGCCGATGGTCGGATAACAAGGCCGGTGGGGATTGCCGAAGACATCCCACTTCAAGTCCCGGGTGGAATATGCTTGCCATGTGACTTCGTCATCATGGACGTTAAGGAAGAGGGAGACACCTCATTGATACTTGAACGCCCATTCCTCGCCACCGCCGGAGTCATCGTCGACGTGCGCGAAGGTACCTTAACCTTAAACGTCGGAAACATCGAGGTGGAGCTCCACATTCCCAAGGCAATGAAGCACATGCCTTACCATGAGGAGCTCGATTATATGGACCTCCTCGATGAGGTGATAGAGGAGACGATTCCTCACTCAATTGGCGCCCTTTTTGATGAAGAATTTGAAGAAGGCCCGGATTTAGGCCATGAAGACAATAATGATGATTCCCCCGACTTCTCCACTGATGAAGATGAAGGCGACGCTGATGTCGCAAGGATTCGAGAGCTCTGCAAGCTCTCGAAATCAAAGTCTCCAAAGAAAGCTCCGCCGGTACGGAAATCGGCATCGCCGGTTAAGCCGTTGACCGGGGCAAATGCTAGCTTGGGGGAGCCTCCCCCAACACTATTCGAGACAAGAGACCTCCGAGGGAGCACGCTACGCCGCCACGTCCAAATCCAAGCGCGCTCCCCGGTAAGTTTGACGGGTGCATCTCATATGCACCAAACATCCCGCATTGATTGAAAATTATAGGGGGTCGAGCTCACGACCTAAAACGAGCGCTTGTCGGGAGGCAACCCGACGGTTTTTGCTTTATTTTTACTTTTTTCTTTATTTTAGTTTTAGAGATTTTTAGTGTTTTGAGTCATCCGACCAAAAATTTTGTGATAACGGGTCCTATTTTTCTTGACAGGAGAGGAGATAGGTAGATCATCATGAGGAGGTTGAACGTGACGATGAGGAGCGCCCCAAGAAGGCGTTCGACGCTTAGGAGGAGCATGAAATCGACTGGAGGAAGAAAGACGGAATTTAGAGCCTAAACGAAGACAAACAGCAGAATACAAGGCTCACTCGGCCGAGTATACTAGTCACTCGGCCGAGTACAGAAGTTCGTCCGGCCGAGCCGCTCACGAATGAGGGAAGTCTGCTGTACCCAACTCTCTGTCTATTTTCCTCATTTCATTATAACTGCTACTCGGCCGAGTATATATATTCACTCGGCCGAGTGAAACGGATACCCTCCTTGGGCGAGTCATGCCGAGTAGCTTGAGTCACTCGGCCGAATGGACTTACTCCACTCGGCCGAGGCTGGCAAAGTCACTCGGCCGATGCGATATCGGGGAGAAAATTTCTATTGCCTCGCTCGGCCGAGTGACCACGTCACTCGGCCGAGTCGTAACTTCTATTATATAAGGACCGAGGGGGGGGGGCGCGTTTTTCGAAACCGCAAAATTCCCAAATCGCCCGACCCCTCGGATTCCCCTCGCCCGATACCGCTCGTTCTCACCCCCACTCGCCCGACCAAGCCCGCGTGCGCCGCCGCTCGGCCTGCCACCGCCGGCCGACCGTCGCCGCCCCCCGCCCGAGTCGCCGCCGGCAGCCCCGTCTCCGATCACCTCCGGTTCGCTTATTTTCACCATTTTCTTCTCTTTTTGCGTAGTTTTTGAGGATCCGCGTATTAATCAAACCCCTAACCCGAATCAATTCCCATATCTATCTGTTATACCCCTATTGCTCCATACATTTTGATTATTACTCGCTGATATCGCTTTTCCATGCGCAGGTTGCTTTTTGGAGCTTAGGGGAGCTCAGGGGAGCTTCTACGGGCTGCTCAGGACTTCGTGGAGGCGCGGACTTCGCACGCTTCCACTGCTTAGCACTCGCGGCGTGTTTGGGTAAACTCTTTCCACTCTTTGTGCACACGCCGCACTTTTCACTTTTCGGCGCGCGCTCGGGGCCGATATGCCGCCCCGGACACGGCCGCGGTCGAAGAGAGCTTCCGCCAAGCGGAAGCGGTCGGATGATGCCGGCCCCTCCCACGAGTTGGAGGACTCTCCTCCACCGTCCCCCACACACCCCGCACACCCCGCACAGCCTGCAGGCCCCGCACACCCCGCACGGCCTGCAGTGCACCCACAGCCCGCACAGCCTCTCCCTGCCGATCCACAGCCACCACCACCGGCTCCACTGGTCGGGCCGCTCGGGATTACGTTCCGAGACGACGCACACCGCGCCGTCTTCGAGCGTATCTCCCAGCGCTCGATCGTACCCTCCAGGTTTGCACACCTCGCTGACCTAGGACGCCTGGGGGTACTTGAGGGGATGCTCACGTTGTACGACAATGTGGGCTGGCGAGATTTTTTCCAGGTGTCGGCGGATACTTTTACCCGCCCGACACTTGAGGTTTTGAGTTCGATCGCCCGGACCGATGAGGGATGCTCATTTAGGTTCATGGATCGAGAGTGCCAGGTCACTCTCGATATGATGAGAGCATTCTTCTCATGGCCCGCAGTCCCCGGTGCCGATCGCGGTTACGGCCCTACCCACATCCCCCCACCTTCTTTCGACGCCGGTGCCTTCTGGGCCCGGATCACAGGCCACCACGCCGCCTTTGACCCTAGTAGGGCCAAGGCCTCGGCCATTGTCCACCCCTGCCTACGTATTGCCCAGCGCCTTATGGCGACCACCTTTTTGGCCAGATATGAGCCGGGCACGATGTCTACGCCAGAGCTTTACATGCTCTACGCGATGACACGTCCCAGAGCTCTATCTAGGGATGGAGATGAGCTTGTCCCCGCCGTCGTGATCGACATTGCGGCTTGGTTTTTAGATCGCATCATTGTGTCGGTGGGCGCTCGCTCACCGATATGCTGCGGCGGTTTGATCACCCTCCTTACCATGATGACCGGCGAGGACCTACCTGACGACCTGCGACGCGTTCCGGGCCCCACTTCCTTGTCGATAGACGTTATGGCCCGGATGAAGATGCTGCGTCCGCATGGTGAGCGTCATTGGGTCTGGTTGCACGGCCCTTTCGGTGCCGACTACATGATTCTCCCGAGCCCAGCTCGGACCCAGATTGCACCGGCCCACGTTGACTGGCTCCCAGCGATGGATGTCATCATCCCCGCTGTGTACGTGCTCGAGGCCGAGGAGGCCGAGCAGGCCCACGCTGCCCACGCTGCCCAGGCTGCTCCCGCAGACCCTGCCGCACACCCTGCCGAGCCTGTTGCCGACCCCGTCGACCCTGTGGCCCCTCAGCCTGTTCCTGACGTTTCCACTGCTCCTGACACTTCTGTCCCCACCTCTGTCAGTGTCGAGAGTACTTTTGCTGAGCCCACTTCCACCACTGTCACCACTTCCGAGGCTGTCCCCACCACTCCCGCTGCCACCTCTGGCCCTCTGTCCGTGGAGCCTCTTTGCTCCGCACTCCCCGAGCGCCCGCCGACCTTTGTCGAGAGTGGAGCGCCCTCGTTTGCCGCGGTCGTGGAGACCATGGCTAGCATGATCTCCGCTGGGATTGCGCCTTTTGGACCACACAGTTCCGCCCCAGCGGTAGAGTCCTCTGTCTCCACAGCCGCAGTATACTCCGAGAGCGTCGTGGCGTCTGTCCACACTTCTGGGCCACTGACCTCTCTTGCCACCTCGTTGCCTCTTTTGCACGCTTCCTTTGCTGCCGCTGCCTCTACTTCTCACCAGCCGGTGCCCCGGCCTCACACTGAGGCCAGACCCACATTTGCTGGCGCGGCACCTTTTGTCCCCTTCCCTGCTGAGCCCATTACATACTCCACTCGCGTACGCCAGCCCCGCCCCACGCAGCCTAGACCGGTGCGTCCCTCTGCACCACCCCGCCCGACACTGTACTGCAGAGCATACGTGCTCTTGAGTTGGCGGTGAGTGGTATTAGAGCTGACCTTAGGACCCTGTCCTCCATCGTCTCTACGATGGCTGGACGCTCTGCCCTGATCCCTCAGATCCACTACTGCCTGACACAGATCTTAGAGCGTCTTCCACGCGTACCACCACCCACCCAGCAGGTTCCCACTCACACTTCCACACACACTAGACCTGCTTCCACTTCCACGCCCACCACAGCTCAGCAGCCTACACCACCACCACCACCACCTCCGCCTCAGGACGGAGACGGCGCAGCACCACCTTCCTAGGCACCCTTGATGCCATCGATTCCTTTTGCCGTTGTGCTGCCCGTTTCTGCTGGGTCCTGATGCCTTTTTGACCACCCCCCCTCCCCTCACTTTTTTGTGATTCTCATTTGCCGTATCTTTATATATCTTTTTTGGGAGAGAGGGAGAGCTTTTGGTGACCCATTTATACTCGTATCACTCATATCTGTGCATGCATCATATCCGCATCATATTTTCGTTTCTTTATTTTTCGATTTATTATCTTTTTTCTTTCCATCATGCATGCACCCTCACTTGCCCCTCTCATTACTTGTCTCTCTGTGTGCCACACTTTGCACATTGAGGACACTGTGCACTTTAGCTTGGGGGAGTGAGTTCTCACGTTCTTTTTCGATTTGCCACCTTTATTTTTAGTTTTTCACACCGTTTCTTTTCACTTTTGCACTCATTTTTCTTTATTTTCTTTCATTTTGCCATGCATCACGTTTTTCTTATTTCTCTGTGTGCCGCATTGCATAGTTTTATTTTTCTTATCTTTATTTCTTTCCTTTTTCATCTCATGCTAGAGATGAATTTTCTGTGATGATGTCTACGTGGAGTTAGCTTATTCTATATGCATGCTATATTTGTCATGTCTTAGATTTTATTCCTGATATCATGTGCTATGACTTGCTTTGCATCTAGAATAGTAACCCACACTTTCTCCGCATGAAAATGGATGAAGTTTTATTATCAACTGAGCCTGAATATTCATATGTATGCTATCACAGAAAACACACCAAGATTCACGCATTGAATGCCTATATCTGGAGTACCGATTTATTTTCCTATATCACTTCTATATGCATGAATTGTACACTTCACTTCGGGATGATTGAATGATGTTAGCTATGATATATCTGGATTAGTTAGCTTTTTTGTGATCGAAACTGAGTAGATTATATTACCCTGCTGAAGTTGTCGTGCATGTCCTATAGAGTGAACCGAGAGTTATATATATTTCTTTCTCCACAAATCTTGAACATCATTTTTCTACTTTTAAAAATCATTGGTGAATCTCCCCTTAGTGATTCTATTTTATGGCATTTCCCCCGCTATTAATTCCTAGCTCCAAATCCCTTCTTCTAAAAAAAAGAAATAATAAATAATAAAGAGAGAAAAACATACTTGTATATCATTATCTCTCTCTGAGTTGGGATCATTGTGTATATATTGCTTATTGAAAAAAAAAGAAAAAAAAAGAAAAAAAAAGGAGAAAAGAGGAAAAATCCTCAATAAAAGATCCCATCTCACTTTCTTTATTTCTTCTCTTCTTTGCTTTTGGAGCTATATGAAAATGGGGATGTAAATATTTTTGTGCCACCACGCTTATAGATAAGCTTGGGGGAGGGGATCCATTGATGTGTGAGAGAGTGACTACTTGACATCGCACGACAACCTAGGCTAAGTAATGTTCTATACTCGGTGAGATTGTTTCTAGCTTCACGAAATCCAGAAATCTAAGCCTAGCGTTCATTTCATGAAATCCAAACTTTTCCATTCTCCCTATTCTATAGTGTGATACTCTTATACTCCAGATAGAAAGCGTTCAATTGAAAAGTGTGTGATCTGTGATTTGTATACCGCTTTAAATGATTCAGGCAATGTTAATTTTAAAATCATTCCGTTCTTCATGATTATATCAATGTTCGTGGGTTTTCTATTTCTATTTGCACTATTATACTATGATATCAAAATAAGATTCTTTGACATGTATTTCTCATTCGGTGCATGCTATAAGAGTAAGTGAAACCCACGCCCTGAGAAAATGATCTAGCACCCTACCTCTTCGCTTCTTTCTTTCGTCTTTATTTTCATTTGGTTTTCATTCTTCTTCGTTTTTCATTTTTTTTTCAATCTTCGCCGTTTTCGTTTTCCGAATCCACCGGGTTCGCCTTTTACTTATCTTCCTCGAGGACGAGTAAGAGGCAAGCTTGGGGGATTTTGATCACTCCATATTTTACACCTTTTTCCCGTGGATTTGCATGCCATTTAGATCGCCCAAATCATGTTTTTCACGATATATCGACGATATTGCGATGCTTTTCACGATTTGTTGTTTTTGTCGCATTTCAGGTGATTTGGCGCGATTTGGAGTGATCTCGAGACGTGCTTACTCTACACGGCCACCGACGACCTCCCCGAGGGATATCTTGCTGTTGGAGAGGAGCGGAAGAAGAATGGATGTCGCAGGAGCGACGAGGAGGCGAAAACAATCAGATTGGGCATTTTTTGTGTCCCACTCGGCCGAGTGGAGGAGCCACTCGGCCGACCAGCGAGACACTGCTCGGCCGACCCGTTCAGACACGTTTTCCATGTGTACTCGGCCGAGCGACGGAGACCACATCGGCCGAGTGACGATACCACGTCCGCCCGAGTGGCGCCCAGACGAAGGCCCTCAAAAAGATCGAAGTTACTGTTTTTCGGCCACCTGAGCTTCAGAAGACCCACTCGGCAGAGTGGTAAACCACGTCCGCCCGAGTGCAGTGAAGCCATCGGCCGAGTGACGACAACTCACTCGGCCGAGCCGCCTCCGAACTGAAGACCCTTGAAGCCCCTGACTTACTGGAAAATGACAGGGTTTTCACTCGGCCGAGTGACTTTTGTCACTCGGCCGAGTGCGATGCGCTGCCTGTAGCGAAATTTGCGGAAAACAGGCTGTGCAGGGGCGTTTTGGTCAGGATTTTTGGACGATTTTTGGGGCTATTTAAGCCCTGTTTTACCCTAGTTTCAGAAGCCATCTCTTCGATTTTTGGCAGCCTTTTGAGATTACTTTTTAGCTTTATTATTTTGTGATTAGGAGAAGAGAAAAACTTGGATTTTCGTTGGATCAATTGAAGAACTACTTTGGTTTGCATCTCTCTTCCCCAAAAACTCTATTTTTATTGTTTATATCATTGTTGTGATGAATTCCATTGTCTATTTCATTGATTATTTTTGTGCTATTGCTATGATTTGTGAGTAGTCTCCACGTCTTGGGGCGTGGGGATGAACCCTACAAGCCCAATTTCGTATTTGTGATAAATTGGTAGAAATTGTGCTAGAATCAATAATTAGAGATTAGATTGGGATCGAATTACTACGGATGGCTAGGTATTCATATCAATTGGGATTTGCAAGAGATTGGATCCCAATTTGATAGGAAGCCCTAGAAATCCGAATTGGGTTGGAGTCGGATTTTCGAAGTGTCGGTTTGCAAGAGATTGGACCGATACTAGGATCTCCGGTTGCAATTCCGTGCCGATACCCGTTTGCAAGAGATTGGATGGGTAGGAACTATCCTAATTTAGATTGTGGACCGAGTTTGCAAGAGATTGGGCTCGGTGCGCAATTGGACGATGATGTTGATCCTAATGCTAGCTTTCCTAGGCTAGGGTTTGCAAGAGATTGGACCCGACCCTAGGATAGCTATAGACCGGCAACAGCGCGAGAGCGTGAGCTTGGTTCCACATTTAGTTGCAACTAGTTCATCCAAATTCTCATTCTAGCAATTTTGATACCGACGAACCACATCTATGAAATACGGTGAGTAGCGGGGATTCCCCATTCCCTAGACGTTCTTTATTTGATTTGATATTTCGCACATTTGTCTGACGGTTGTGACAGGATCGCCCAAGGCAACTCTTTCTATTCTTGAATAGCCAGGTTGATTAGAAGCAAGCACGGTCATTCGTCCTCCCTGTGTTCGATACCCGCTCGCCGCTATACCGTGCGCTTGTGGTAAAACTACAACCGTTCTTTGGGTGTACGTCCCGGAGCGATCAATACTCGACCGAGTGACGTGCTGTTTTCTGCTTCGGGGCTCCGTTTTCGCTCTACTCTCTATTTTTCTTCCTCCAGTTGGTTTCTTCCTCCTCCCAAGGCCTGAGCGCATTCCTGGAGCGCTCTTCCTTGCCTCTATCTTCCTCCATATGAGAGGTCTCCTTTTCTCATCTCCTGTCATAGAAATTAAGACCCGTTGTCACGATTTTTATTGGCAAAAAGACTCTAAAAACTAATAAAATTCTAAACCAAAAATGAAAATCAAATAAAAATAATGCAAAAACCATCGTGTTGCCTCCCGACAAGCGCTCGTTTAAGGTCTTGAGCTCGACCCCCTTGGATTTTCAATTAACGCGTGATGTTGGGTGCATATGAGATGCACCCGTCGAACTTGCCGGGAAGACCACTCGGGTTTGGATCGTGGTGACGCGTGGCCTTCCTCAGTGCCCCTTCATCATGGGTAATGTTGGGGGATGGCTCCCCCAAGCTTGAGCTTGTTCCGGTCCTTGGCTTCGCCGGTGACACCGATCTTCGAATCGGTGGAGCTTTCTTCGGATTCTTTGATGTCGAGAGCTTGCAAAGCTCTCGTATTCTCGCGACATCAGTGTCACCATCATCATTCGCTGTGGAGCTATCGGAATAGTCCTCCGTCTTCTCTTCTTCGACCAAATCTTGGCCTTCTTCGAAGCCGTCATCATGGAGTGCACCGATGTAATAGGGGATAGCCTCTTCTATAACCTCATCAAGGAGGTATGAAAGGTCGTCTGGCCATCCCTTGAGTAGATATATTCTATTTATTTCACCCGTAAGGACTTCTTCGGAATAATGCTTGAGCCGTTGTCCATTCACCTTGAACGTGGCTCCGTCATTCCCTTCCAATTCAAAAGCTCCTCTCGGTTGTATGTGCTTGATGGTGAAAGGTACGGACCACCGTGACCTCAACTTCCTGGGGAATAGTCAGAGTCGGGAGTTATATAGCAAGACTTTGTCTCCGACCTTGAAGTCTGTGACAGTTATGCGGGCGTCGTGGAGAATCTTGGTCCTTTCTTTTTAAATTCGTGAGCTCTCATAGGCATCTCTTCTAATTTCGTCAAGCTCATTGATATCTAGGAGTCGCCTCACCGCCACACTCTTATAGTCATAATTGAGGGTCTTGATGGCCCAATACGCGCGGTGCTCCAACTCTACCGGCAAGTGACAAGCTTTCCCATAAACAAGTCGGAATGGCGTGGTGCCAATGGGAGTGCGAAAGGCCATACGATATCTCCATAGAGCATCGTTTAACTTCATGGACAAATCTTTTCTAGATCGATCTACGGTCTTTTCAATGATTTGCTTGATTTCTCTATTTGAAACTTCCACTTGTCCGCTCGTCTGAGGGTGGTAGGCCATGCCAATTCTATGGTTTACCCCGTACTTTTTCAACATGGCTTCAAATTTGTTTTCTATAAAGTGTCTTCCCCCGTCGCTTATCAAAGTATGGAGCACCCCAAAGCGTGGGAAAATATTCTGCTTGAAAAACTTGGAGACAACCCTCGCATCATTGGTAGGGGTGGCGATGGCTTGTACCCATTTGGAGACGTAGTCCACGGCCAATAAGATATACTTGTTACCCTTGCTTGACAGAAATGGTCCCATGAAGTCCACTCCCCAACAATCAAAGAGTTCAATTTCTAGAATGGGCCTCATTGGCATCTCATTTCGTTTGGAAATATTCCCGGTCCGTTGGCATCTATCGCACCCCTTGACGAAGTCGTGCGTGTCTCTGAACATGGTTGGCCAAAAGAATCCACTCTGCAATATCTTAGCGATAGTCTTAGAAGCGGCGTGATGTCCCCCGCATGGCATACCGTGGCAATGCAAAATAATTGACGTGGTCTCTTCCTTAGAAACGCATCTCCGGATTACTCCATCTGTGCATATCTTGAAGAGATATGGATCTTCCCAGAAATAACTCTGGACTTCGTGCATAAATCTCCTCTTTTGTTGCGTGGGCGTCCCGCATGGCTTAATCCCACAAGCCAAGTAATTGACAAAGTCTGCATACCATGGAACTTCCCCGGGCCTTACGGTGTATAGCCTCTCATCAACAAAGGTGTCATCGATGGGCAAGCTCTCGTCCTCCTTGTCACGAATAAGCCTAGATAAATGATCCACCACAACGTTGTCCGTACCCTTCTTATCTCTGATTTCCAAATCAAACTCTTGCAATAGAAGTATCCACCTAATCAACCTAGGTTTGGCCTCTTTCTTGTTTAGAAGATACTTCAATGCCGCATGGTCGGTGTGGACAATTACCTTGGATCCAAGGAGATAGGAGCGAAACTTTTCAATGGAATAAACGACCGCTAGAAGCTCTTTCTCAATAGTTGTATAATTTTTCTGCGCGTCATCCAACGTTTTGCTTGCATAGAATATTGCATGTAGCTTCCTGTCTTTCCTTTGTCCTAACACCGCTCCAATGGCTTGGTCACTTGCATCACACATGAGCTCAAAGGGAAGGCTCCAATACGGTGGTTGTATGATGGGTGCAAAAATTAGTGCTTCCTTCAACGTATTGAACGCTGCAAGCATTCACTTGAAAAAACAAACGGGGCATCTTTAGCAAGCAAGGAGGTAAGGGGCCGGGCAATCAAGGCAAAATCCATGATAAAGCGGCGGTAAAACCCCGCATGACCAAGAAAGCCCCTAATGCCCTTAACATTAATAGGAGGAGGGAGTTTCTCTATTACCTCGATCTTCGCCTTATCAACCTCAATCCCTCTTGAGGAGACAAGGTGCCCAAGCACTATCCCTTCGGTGACCATGAAGTGACATTTCTCCCAATTAAGAGTAAGATTATTTTGTTGGCATCTTTTAAGAACTTTAGTAAGGTTAGCCAAACAAGAATCAAACCAACTTCCATAAACTGAGAAATCATCCAAGAAAACTTCCATAATATTTTCAATATAGTCGGAAAAAATGGAAGTCATGCACCTCTAAAAGGTGGCGGGTGCATTACAAAGACCAAATGGCATTCTACGGTAAGCATATGTGCCATAGGGACAAGTGAAAGTAGTCTTTTCTTGGCCGTCTTCATGCAAAGGGATTTGGAAGAAACCCGAATACCCATCCAAATAACAAAAGTATTTATGTTTAGCAAGGCGTTCGAGTATTTGGTCAATGAAGGGTAATGGGTAATGGTCTTTTCGGGTGGCTTTATTTAGTTTTCTATAATCTATGCACATTCGCAATTCCGTGACAGTGCGTGTGGAAATGGGCTCTCCTTTATCGTTTTTTATAACGGTCATCCCCCCTTTCTTGGGGACGACGTGAACGGGGCTAACCCATCTACTGTCAGAGATAGGGTAGATAATTCCGGCCTCAAGCAATTTCAGAATTTCCTTTTTGACCACCTCCTTCATGTTGGGGTTCAACCGCCTTTGAGGCTCTATGGAGGTGGCGTCAGTGTTTTCCAAATGGATTCTATGCGTGAAAAGCCTAGGGCTTATTCCCTTAAGATCTGAGATAGTGTAGCCAAGGACATCCGTGTGACTCCTAAGAACCATCTAGGAGTCTCTCAAGTTGATCATGAGTGAGGTGGGAGTTAACTATCACCGGGAAGGTCAATTTATTACCCAAGAAAGCATAACTTAGATTCGGTGGTAATTGTTTAAGGTCTACCTCAAGAGGTGACGTACCCTCTGCTTCATCAGCTTGTGTAAGTTTGGCCTCTCCTTCAACATCTGAGTTTAGCTCATGTTCAGGCGGTGCACTCTCGAGTGGAGGTTCGGATTCGCTTCTTGGTGAGGACGGTGCATCTGAATAGACACTGCACAATTTCACGTGGGCATCGATAGGACCTCCACTTTGCTCTGGTTCATTCCTGAGACCAATAGATATGTCAGTTAATCCATAAATGCAGGAGTGTGGATCATAGAGAGCACTTCCCTGAATATCGGTATGTCCAGTGGATTTCTCGGGGATGTAGCACTTCTCGATGCATGTTCTGCTGTCTTCGAAATATAGCTTGTCGTCTCTCACGTCGTCTCTGATGTTGCCCCCAATTGTCCCATCTGATGAGATTTGATCCATCACGAAGCATGCAAATAATTGTTCGACGGGGTCCTCGATGTTAATAGAAAAAGCTCCAGTGGCGTGGACCCCATCAACAAGTTCCTTAAGGAGCCCTGCAAAGGATTCATCATCTCCCTGGCCAGACTCAGTCATTGGCTTTGCATCCCCCATGTTACCTGTTAAGATCTTGTGGAAAATTTTGGGAGAGCGTGCAAATTGGGTTGTAAACAGAGTTAGAAAAGAATGAAGAAATAAATAAGTCAATAATTTGAAAAATAACCGGGTGACCGAAATCGAACTCCGTCAAAAACTGTCCCCGGCAACGGCGCCAAAAACTTGATCGCGCCCCTGTATGCACACGCAACCAGGGCGAACGACTCGCTAGTCTTACCGTAAGCGCACGGTGTAGCGGCGAGCGGGTATCGAACACGAGGAGGGCAAATGACGGTGTCTTCTTCAATTCACCTGGCTATAAGAACAGTCGAGAAATATTCGCAATAAAGCGGTCACAGTCGTTCAATCGTATAAAGGAAATGTCAAATTAATAAAGACGCCTAGGGGTAGGGAATTCCCGCTACAAACCGTATCTCGTCATTGTGATTCGTAGGTTTCACAATTGCTAGACTTGAAATTCAGGTGAACTAGTTGCAACTAAATGTAGAACCAAGCTCGCGCTCTTGCGCTATTGCCGATCTATAGCATACCTAGGGTAGGGTCCAATCTCTTGCAAACCCTAACCTAGGCAAGCTAGCGTGAAAAACAACATCATCGTTCAATCGTATCTCGAGCCCACTCTCGTGCAAACTCGAGCTACGACCTAGGTTGGGATAGTTCCTACCCGTCCAATCTCTTGCAAACGGGTATTGGTATAGAATTGCAATCGAAAACCCTAGTTTCGGTCCAATCTCTTGCAAACCGATTCCAGAGAAATCCAATTGTAACCCAATTCGAATTTCTAGGGCTTCCTATCGAGTTGGGATCCAATCTCTTGCAAATCCCAATCGGTATGAATCCCTAGCTATTCGTATTAAATCAATCCCAAACTAACCCTAATCAATTCTAGCAAGTATTTCACCAATTCATCACAAATTAGAAATAGGGTTCGTAGGGTTCATCCCTACGCCCTAAGACGATAAAACTACTCACAATTCATAATGCAAATCATTATAAATTCAATAATAAAACCAATGGAATTCATTGCAATAGAAAATATATCAATAAAAATGAGGTTTTTGATAGAGAGAGAGAGAGAGATAAACCAATGAAGTTTCAATAGCATCCAACAAAATAACACTTTTGTCTCCCTCCAAAAAGCTCAATCCAATCTCCTAAAAAGTAATCTAAAAAAGGCTGCAAAAAGTTCTGAAAAAGCCCTCTAAACTAGGTTTTAAAACTGGGATTAAATACCCCCAAAATCGCCCAAAAAACTGTGACAAAATTGCCCCTGTGTAGCCTGAAAATCGTAATTTACGCTACAGGCAGCGCGGCACACTCGGCCGAGTGACAAATGTCATTTGGCCGAGTGAGAAACCCTGACGGATTCCAGTAACTTCGGACTTTTGGGGGTCGGCTCCTTAGGAGTCACTCGGCCGAGTGACTTTCTTCAATTCGGCCGATGGGGTTTCTTCACTCGGCCGAGTCGGAACTCGGGACTGCACTGACAGATTACAGTAAGTTGGGATTTTTGGGTTGCCGTCGTCTTGATGCCACTCGGGCGAGTGGTGTCTCCGTGGTTCGGTCGAGTGGGCTGGCGACGGTCGGCCGAGTGCACGCTGATACTCAGTCTGTTGCGTGTCCGATCTGCCTGGCCGAGTGGGCTTTCGATGGTCGGCCGAGTGACTCCTTCACTCGGCCGAGTGACATGCTGAAAATGTCCAATCTTCGTATTTTTGCTCCCTCGTCGCTCCTACGACGTTCTTTCTTCTTCCACTCCTCTCCAATCGCAGAATTCCCCTCAAAAGAGTCACGGGTGACACTCCGGAGTGGGTGCATCTCAGAATCACTCCAAATCGCTCCAAATCTCCTGAAATTCGACAAAAACAAGAAATCGTGAAAAGCATCGCAATATTGTCGAATAATCGTGAAAAACGCGATACGAGCGATCAAAATGGCATGCAAACATGCAGAAAAAAAGGTGTAAAATACGGAGTGATCAAAATCCCCCAAGCTTACCTCTTACTCGTCCTCGAGGAAGATGAGTAAAAAGCGAACCCGGCGGATAAAGATAATGGAAGCGATGGAAAAAGAGGAAAATGAAAAACGGGAAAACCAAAATAGAAAACGAAGAAGGAAGCTGCTAGATCATTTTTCTCTGGACGTGGGTTTTGCTTACTCTTATAGCACGCATCGAATATAAAACACTTGTCAAAGACTTTTATCTCGGTATCATAGTATAATGGTGCATTTGAAATAGAAAACCCAAGAATATCAATATAGCATGAAAAATGGAATAATTCTAGAAATAACATCGTCTGAAGCATCTAAAGCGGTATACAAAATCGTAGATCACACACTTTTCAATTGAATGCTTTCTATGAGGAGTATAAGAGATATCACACAATAGAGTAGTAAGAATAGAAAAGTGTGGTTTTCATGAAATGAATGCTAAGCGTAGATTTCTGGTTTTCGTGAAACTTTTAGCAACCTCACCGAGTATAAAATATTACTTAGCCTAGGTTGTCATGCATCGTCAAGTAGTCACTCTCTCACACATCATTGGATCCTCTCCCCCAAGCTTATCCATAAGCGTGGTGGCATAAACAAAACAATATTTACATCCTCGTTTCTTTTGAAGCTCCAAAAGTAAAAGAAATAAAAATAAAAGCAAAAAAAGGGAAGAAAGAGAGAAAGGGTATGAGATGGGATCGTTTTCGAACTTCTTCTCTCTTTTCTTTTCTTTTTCTCAAATCTTTTTCTTTTTCTCTCTATTTTTTTTCTTTTTTTTTCTTTTGATATATATACACAAATGATCCCAAATCAAAAGAGAAGGATATACAAGTATTTTTTCTTTTTGGTTTTGGGGAAATTTGAGCATGTGATATAATAACGGGGGTGCCAATAATAGAATTGCTAAGGGGAGATTCACCAATGAATTTAAAATAGAGAAATAATGTTCAAGATATGTGGAGAAAGAAATAAATGTATCTCTCGGCTCACTCTATAGGACGTGCATGACAACTTTAGCAGGGTAATTTAGTCTACGCAGTTTAATCTCAAAAAGCAAACTAGTCCAGATATATCAATGCTAGCAAACATTCAATCTACTATAAGTGAAGCATACAAATCATGCAAACTAGTCCAAGTATCAACCGATCAGGTGAGATGTTTGCTGCTTCGGTCGTCGGCTTCGAGAACTTCACCCGCTCACTTGACCCGATCGGTTGGCGCAAGTGGGTCGTCGTTTGAAGAGATGCGGCATCAGGTCAACCGATCGGTTGAGAATTCAACCGATCGGTTGGAAATACATCCCAAAAGACAGAGACTTCAGACGATTTGGCACGGTCAGCGAGCCGTCGGTTGAGCTGTCCGGGTCGTCGTTTGGGAGAATCAGCTACAGATGAACCGATCGGGTGAGATATCATACGATCGGTTGGAATTCAGCTCCAATTCCTGAGAACTCTGTTGTGTTCAACCGGTCGACGAACCAGTCGGTTGGCTCCACTTCACTTCAGCTTCTGTCTGGGTCGGATACGCTTGCATCACCCGATCGGTTGGTTGTGTCCAACCGATCGGGTCGGGGCTGAAAAATGGCAATCTTCGTCGTTTGGCCCACTGGATCGCACGTGACTCCTCCCATTGCTCCGGGGACTCATGATGTCTTTGTTATATGTCCCTTATGCTAGTAATCTCTTGCAAACACACAAAAACACGGAGAAGTGAAAGGAAACTAAAAATCACAAGAAAACGAGTACGTGACGACAGAAAACAACAGAAAAACACAAAGAAGACGTGCGTGAATATATAAAATATAAACGCACGTTAAAATCCCCCAAGCTGAACCCTTCCTCGTCCTCGAGGAAGACGAGTGAGAGTAGGAGCTCGGAGGGAGAAAATAGAGAGAAAGAGAGAAAAAGAGAAATCGAAATCCTAAATCGCCCATCAGGGCCAACAAAACCAAAAACGCCACACCAAGCAAGCAAACGACAAATCACAAATCAAGGAATACGAGTCTAAACAAGCACCGTGGGCCTACGCGGTGAAGCGCGAGTGAGTGTGGTCGTGTGCTAGTAGACGGTATCACTATCTACATTGTGCAATAGGCTCCATATACACAAATCCAAGAAAAGACCCAAATATCGATTCGATGTGAAATAAGCAGTGAATAGTAGCTCAAGCATGCATTAGAAGAAAGTAAGAATCGAAGTGTATCACATGTCAGGGACTCCACAGCTAGGGACTAGGAAATCACCACACTATTGCCTAGGTAATAGCTAGAAAGTCTCTATTCCAAGTGTTTTCGAAAACGATGGGGGTTGAGATGAAGTGGAGTAGAATACTCGGTGCAAACTCTCGCCTTCCCTCTATTCTCGGTAGGTGAGAAAATATTAACACTGGAATTTTTTGGGTTTTGGATATATGTATTTTTTTGGATTTTTGGATATACATATTTTTTTCTTCTTTTCTCTTTTCTTTTCTTTTTTTTGGGTTTTTCGTTTCTCTTTTTTTTGGTTTTTTTGGAATTTGGGGTATATACATGTGTGTACTCTCCCAAGTGGGAGAACGATACACGACGAGAGGATTTGCACCAAGTAAAATAAAAAAGAAATCGGATTCTAAAAACTTGGGCAAAGGAGATTTTCCTCGCTAATCAGAGCATATAGGCTAAATGGGTTATCTAGTCCTAATTGTGGAATCCCGACACATGCGAATTGAAGTATACGATATAAAATATTCATGCATATAGAAGCAGATAGGAGAAGCCTATACCGCATATTCAAATCGAAGCATGATAATCTAGGGGTCATCCCAGGACAGGTATATAAATCAAAATCACAAAGTAGAAGCACACTATAAGCTAGTCATGACACACAACTCATATATAAGCAAAGTGGACCCACGATGCATGAAATGCAAGAGGACTCGGCTTCCTAGGGTTAGTGAATGTGACTATCAAAGCCATGCTAGGTGTGTGTGTGTGGTTCTGTTGCAATTCATCATATGGGGTCATCTTTAGGAGAGAGAGAACAAAAGATGAGAAGAAAAAAGAAAAACACGATGAAAACGACTCAAAAAAGAAGAAAAGGACGCAAATGACGCACGAAGTGCGACTCCCCAAAGCTGAAACTTGCATTGCCCTCAATGCAATAGAAGTAAATACGAGATGGCAATCAAAATGGGGGGAATACGCACCGACTCAAAGAGAAATGAAAGACAAGAAAAACACACAGACGAAACTGAAAAATAAAGAAAATCACACCACACGACATATAAACAAAAAATAAAAGATAGAACATCACACCACACGACGTATATAAACAAGCACACATAAAAATAGCATACAACAACACACATAAAAATGACTTCCACCAAGCTAGACATGACAATGCTAGCGATAAGATATAATCATGATAATGCAGAAATATGCATGGGGAAGATCGGAAAAGAAAAAGAAATCAAAAAGTAGGAGAGGAAATATACTCGTCTTCCTTGGTAGAAGATGTGGGAGATGTGGGGGGAGTGGACAGGAGAGGTGACGGGTGTGCGGAGAAGTGGAGAAAGGGGTCGAGGTGATGGATGGGTGGGTACGGAGGAGGCGTGAACAATGGGTGGTGTAGTGGTGATGATGGTGAGGGGTGGTGAATTGGTGACCAATGTAGTGGTGGATGGGGGAGGTACGGGGGTAGGAGAGGATGGTGGGGGAAGCGATCTCGATCACACTTGCAATTTCTTGCGGCACGCATATGGGGTGATGGAAGTGGATGGTGAAGGATCTGTAGGGGCGACGACAGTGGTCGTGAGTGGAGGTGAAGTGGAGGGAATGGAAACGGTGTGTGTAGAGGAAGTGGTGGGAATGGAAGTGGTGGTGGGAGGGGATGAATGTGAAGGTGGAGGTGAAGATCGTCGAGGGGATGAAGGTGGTGGTGAGGGGGGTGGTGTGGGTGGAGGTGGTCCATGAACGTGACTGAGAATGCGAAGGATGGTGGCCATGTTCCTCTCAAGTGCGAGGAAACATGGGTGAGTGAAGATGGAAGAGGATGGGGCCGAGGAGGCTGAAGATGACGCGCCAGTGCGTAATGCAGCTAACTCAGCCTCGAGACTGAGGCGAGCAGAGGTGGCTCGACGAAAGGAGGAAGTGGTGGTCGTACGGACCGAAGAGGTGGTGACAATTGTGATCGGGACAGAAGCCGGGGTGGCACTACTAGGCCCAGCCCCGGGGTCTCCTCAGGACGCAGCTATGTCCTGCTCACCTAAATGGGCAGCAGGGGAAGGTGGTCTGGGTGCGCCCGTAATAAACGGAAGACGTAACCCCCCCAGAAAGTCAGGATCCGGTGGAAATGTCCAATCTTCCACAAGCTGGATTAGCATACGAGCGGGGCTGGGTAGAATGGTGTAAGGAGCAGGGGGTGACCGTAGTAGAAAGTGAAACGACCGTCGGCTCGAGGCTTGATCATGTGTATGTGCCGCAGGACATCAAGATCTATACATGTAGGTCCTGCGGTAGAAGGCAAATCTCGGGGGATGGCGATATTGAACTAGTGAAATGAAGCTATGATAGTAATGAGGCCCCCGCAACAAAACTTGCCTTGCCGACGCGGCTAATCTCAAGCAATTTGTGAATAAGCCAATCACCAGCATGAATGGGAATGCGAGGAGCCTCGAAGGCGAACCCGTCATCATCGCGAATGAAATCAAATGTCATGGCCCACAAAATAAAAAGATCAGGGATGGTCACAGTCCCGGACTCATCCCTGGGGAAGAATGTGTAAGATATGATTCGGTGGGCCAGACGGAATACGGGGTGAATGATGGAGGATGCCTTTGCCTTACTTCGAGGATAATGGTCGTATAGGGTGAGGTGTAACCAAAATTGATCGACGTCGAAATCAGGGTGGTATCCGGAGTGACAGATAGCGTCGTCCCCAAGAATGGGGAAACCAAAATGTTATTAATAGTATTCAGGTGGGTGCGGATGGTTTTGTTACGGACGCAAAAAATGACAATCGATCCCGACTCACACTTAAGGGAGGATAGAAATACGAGTGTGAGGGACGGGTAGGATACCGCGGTGGCGTTCAGGAAAGCTATCCATCCTAAGTTGGCGAAGAGAGTCTCGACCTCGGAGAAAACTCCGAGATCGATAAGGGCCTGGGCATGGGCAAATTTGGTGGATAGGTGTCCCCGTGCATCGAGTCTATTGTAAAAATCTTTCTGCCCAACACTCAAAAAACGGTAGCCACACGGGCCCATCATTGGGTCTTCAGCTGGGATAATTGGCTGGGGTTGGGGTTGTGTAGGCTGTGTAGGAGGAGGGCATGAACTAGGTGGACGTGTGGTCTTTGTCTCTTGCGAGACGACCCCTCCTCACGCATGATACCCTTATCCTTATCCTTATCTCTTGCCATGGTAGTGTGTGATGCAAGTGTATGCGAGATATGACGAATGCACACAATCGATGGTAATTGAGCAAAATAGTAATACTATGGCAAAATTGAAAATGGAGCTAATCAGTGAAGTTACCCAGTAGAGAACACAATCCTTGCTTTTAGATCACCCAACGCAGTGCAATTGATGGTAGTGTGAAGCCGCGGCACACCTCATCAACAAATTTTCGAAATGGGGGAGAAGGAGCTAGGGTTAGGGCGTTGGTTAGGGTTAAATGGAAGAGGGAGAGAGAGGAATCGATGGAGAGAAGGAAGGAGAGAATGGAGAGATCGGTTGAGGGAAGAACATGGCCGGTTGGGAGAGAAGAAGTCGAAACGGCAGAGGAGAAATCGAAGTCGGGTGAAGAAAATGAGTCGGGCAAAATGGGGGTATTTATAGGGTTTTAGACCAACCGATCGGGTGAGATCTCACCCGATCGGTTGGGCAAATATTCGAAAAATTCGTTGAAAAATGGATACATGTGAACCGATCGGTTGGCCGCTTCACGATTTTCCTGAGAGTTCTGTGCACTTCACCCGGACGGCCACACGACCACTGCTTTTATCAACCGATCGGTTGATTTAATCCCAAAAAATCCGAGAGTTCTTCTCTTCTCACACGATCTCCCACCCGGTCTCGGTTTGCTCCACCCGACCGATTTGCTGATGAACAGATATAGGCCACTTTCTGATACGTCCCACCAGATCGGTTGAGGGATCAACCGATCGGTTGAGGGCTTGTTTCCTGTAAAAGTCCAAAAATGGCCGAAGTCCTTCGACAAAAGTTCCAGTTGCCGAATTTATTCAACAAAATAAGAAAAATAAACCTAAAAAATAAACCTAAAAACAAAGATGAGGGTTTAGAACATGGGTTGCCTCCACCAGGAAGCGTTGTTGTTTAACGTCGTTTGCTCGACGCCCGGTAGATGATTTTCAAGGAGGACGGGGGTGATGCCTAAAGTTTGGCATCCCTTCAGATTTTGAATTGGTGGCCTTTGGTGTCGTCGACGGTGAAAAGTAGACTTGCTCGACGATCCTCCATCTGTTGATGGTATCCGGGGGCTTCTCCCTCCTATTGGTGTCTACCGCCACTTTCATCAAGATCCGGATCTCTTCATCAGTAAGCCCCATGGGCTCTTTCCCTTTTCTCTTTGTAGGAGCAGCTTTTTGGAATCCGGGAGGGGTCGTATGTGAGACACCCGCATCCCGAGCAACTTCTTCCTTCTTCAAACCGACATGCTCTTCAAGGTCCCCCAAGCTGTTGGGGGGTTCCTTGAGAGAATTTCCCAGGCCCCAGCTTCCACAGCTCTTTTTTCTTCTATGTCCAGCATATTGCAACTAGGTTCATCCGGAGGATGCTTCATTGATAGCCCCAAGTCAAATACGGCCTTCTAGTCGCCAACATTAAGGGACAACTTCCCTTTCTTTACGTCTATCAGCACGCCAGCGGTGGCCATAAAGGGCCGTCCAAGGATGATGGGAGTATGAGTATCTTCGGGCATGTCCATCACCACGAAGTCTACCAGAACTTGCACTCCACTGACGTCAACAGGCAGGTCATCTACAATTTCCACTGGATATTTTACCGATCTATCAGCTAGTTGAAGGGTCATACTCGTGGGCTCCAGGTCTCCCATCCTTATCCTCCTGTATAGTGACAGGGGCATTAGACTGACGCTCGCTCACAAATCCACGAGCGCCTGATGGATCTTCACTTTCCCAATTGAACAAGGAATGGAGAAGCTTCCTGGGTCTTTTAGCTTGGGCGGATTCGCTCTCTGAATGAGAGCGCTGCATTCCGTCGTGAGAACGACCTTTTCCTTCTTGGAACCTTTCGTCACCAAATCCTTTAAAATTTTCGCATATGAAGGAATTGTCTCTATGGCTTCGAGGAAAGGGATCTGCAAGCTTAAATCCTTGACCATAGCGAAGAACTTGCCGTATTTTTCATCAATCTTAGCTTGGGCAAGTCGTTGTGGAAAAGGCACAACGGGCTTGAATACTCTAATGCTCCCTTCCTCGTCCTTCTTCTTCTCTTCTTCGAAGACTCCCTCCGGAGTCGTAGTCTTTCGTGACGAAGCTCTGTCGTCATTAGCTTTTTCAATTGGTCGCTCTACGACTAACGGAGCTTCAGGTTTCTTGGTGGGCACTCTTGTAGGAATTTGTGTCCCGCTTCTCAAGACGATAGCGAACACATTCGCGTGATCATGTGTTAGTGCCAAAGCCTGGTTCGCCCCCATTGGATTAACTTTCGGTTGACATGGCAATTGATTTTGTACCCTTTGAAGGTTCGTCACCTACAACCCCAGCTGGGTTACTTGGTCGGGGAGGGTCCTATGTCCATCTCCAGCTTCAAGTTGAGCTTCTCCTGGTTTGTAATGTAATGAGTCAAGAGGGACTCATCGAGGAGATAACTCGTTACTGGCCATATGGCGGCTGATGTGTTGCAAGGGCTGCTGGTTCCTGGGGGATACTGTTGGTACAATTATAGGGGCTGCAGCTGTTACTGATACTGCTGCTGCGGTTGCCTAGGCGGCTGATATAACTGTTGTTACGGCTGCTGCATGGGCTGCTGATAGGGTGCTCGGTAACTCAAATTGGGGTGGTTCCGGTTATTAGGAGAATAAACCGGATTCGAGCTAGTCGTAGGTGGATACGACGCATTACCCGTCGGGTTGAAGAAAAGCGCACTAGTTTGATCCACCGGTAGTGAAATATCACCACCCTCGAAGTCTCCCAGGACTTCCGCTTCCCCCTCAGATACTTGTTAGGTGCTGGCACCACCAGCTCCTACCATGAGCACTGAGATCTGGGTCGATAGCAAATCGAATTTGCTAGACAACTTGTCGACGTCCTAAACTCTATGAATTCCTCCAGATCTGGGCATGGCATGCTCATCGCACCACCGCTCATTGTTTGATGCCATGTTTTCTAAGATGTTGCCGGCATCTTCTTCACTTCTAGACATAAAGGACCCCCCAGCCGCGACGTCCATTGAAGATTTCAAGTCATCCCTCCTACCATGAGCACTGAGATCTGGGTCGATAGCAAATCAAATTTGCTAGACAACTTGTCGACGTCCTAAACTCTATGAATTCCTCCAGATCTGGGCATGGCATGCTCATCGCACCACCGCTCATTGTTTGATGCCATGTTTTCTAAGATGTTGCTGGCATCTTCTTCACTTCTAGACATAAAGGACCCCCCCAGCCGCGACGTCCATTGAAGATTTCAAGTCATCCCTCAGCCCGTTATAGAACAGATTAATTATCTGCCACTTGGGAAGCTCGTGATGAGGGCATCTCCGCCGCATTTCTTTGTATCTTGTCCAAGCTTCGTGCAGGGACTCGTGGCTGGCTTGGGAGAAGGAGGAGATCTCACTCCTCAACTTCATAGTCTTCCCCGGAGGAAAGAACTTAGTCAAGAACGCATTCGAGAGCTTCTTCCAAGTGTTGAAGGTGTTCGGCTCCTTTCCCCTAAGCCATTGCTTGGCCTTATCCCGCAGAGAGAAGGGGAATAGCTTCAGTTGGATTACTTCAGTTGTGACACCATTAATCCGGAATATGTCACACTTCTCTAGGAAGGAGTCCAGATGTTCAATAGGGCTCTCCATGGGTGCCCCAGAGAATTGATCCTGCTGGATCCACGTTACTAACGACGGCTTGAGCTCGAAACTCTGTGCCGTAATAGCAGGAGGTTGGTTGGAGGAGGTGGACCCGATGGATGGCATCGAGTACTCCAGCAGGGACTTATGCGGTGGGGTATTCTCTCCCATGGCTTCAGACTCTTCTCTCCTTCGCCTCTCTGTGTTTAGATGCCTCAGGGTGGCGTTTATCTCCGGGTCAATAGGAATCAAGTCGTCAAGACTCCTTGTATTCATGCGCATGAAAAACAACAAACACCCGTGAAGCAAGTGTGGGATAGAAACAGATAAAAATAGATAATAAAAATAGAAAATAAAAAATGAAAAAGTAGAATGCGAAAATTATTGCGAGATAGGGATATGAGCTAGACTCAAGGGTTCAATGGGTCCTAAATTAACAAGCACGTTGCCTCCCCGGCAACGGCGCCATAAAGCTTGACGTCCCCTAGATTTGCACATTCAAGGGTGCTATAGGATTGGGGATACCAGATTTAAATATTTTTACCGCAAGCGCACGATGTTGTAGTGTGGCTTGGGGGTCGAACACATGGAGGCGTGGTTGTGCTTGTGTCAGAGAGGAACCGGTTCACCCGATGGGTGAGCTAGCCCGAATCGATCGTTGGTTTGTCACAAAATGAATACGAAGGATGAACAATATAAAAGGAAACCTAGGACTTCAGTTTCCACCCTATCGTATGTTCTCGCTATTACGGCCGACGGATAGGAATACGATCGGAATTAGGGTTTAGTGGTGAGACGTTGCCTCTAAAGAGTGATACCAGCATCCCATGGGCCCGATATTCCGGTCGGTGCCCAGGATGATATGTCGGACTACCCAGGTTCGGTCAGTGGGCATTCCCATGTCCATTAACACTGGCCGACTCCGGGAGCACTAAGCTCGCAACAATAACTCCCAACATATCATCCTGTCGTTCTCACGCGCTAGGATTCGATGTCTATGATAAGGGCGTGAGCGGTGGCTAGGGGGTCAACCGCCAAATTTATTCCCCCTTGGCCCGATGGTCAAAGGCGGTCTTTTTCCCGCCGATGACAATGAAACATCCCGTGTAACCTCTAAATTCGTAATCCTTATCGATTTCCTAGTCCTATGGACGCATTAGGGAGAACCCACGAAGGGGTTTCCACCAAAATCCCAGATTTGAGAACTACTCACAATTATAGCTAAAAATAGATCTAAATGAAAATCAACCGTAAAATTCATAATCAGGCAATTGAAATGAAGTAGTAGCAATGATATTAAGACTATATTAAAGTTTGACAAAGATCAGAAGACTTACAAATAACAATAAAATTCCAGCCGTCACAAATGGAGAAAAAGACAGAAAAAATCAACAACCTGCGTTTTGTGAAACCTAGGACATATATATATAGAAATCGGCGTCACCCGATCGGTTGAAGTATCAACCGATCGGGTGAACTGCTTGATACTTTGGCCGTCGGCTTCGAGAACTTCACCCCCACGCTTGACCCGATCGGTTGGCGCAAGTGGGTCGTCGTTTGAAGAGATGCGACATTAGGTCAAGCGTCAGTTAAGAATTCAACCGATTGGTTAAGAATTCAACCGATCGGTTGGAAATACGCCACAAAAGACAGAGACTTCAGACGATTTGGCACGGTCAGTGAGCCGTCGGTTGAGCTCTCTGGGTCGTTGTTTAGGAGAATCAGCTACAGATGAACCGATCGGGTGAGATATCACCCGATCGGTTGGAATTTAGCTTCAAATTCCAGAGAACTCTGCTGTGTTCAACCGGTCGGTGAACCGGTCAGTTGGCTGCACTTCGCTTCAGCTTCTGTCCGGGTCGGATACGCGTGCATCACCCGATCGGTTGGCTGTGTCCAACCGATCGAGTGGGGGCTGAAAAATGGCAATCTTCGTCGTTTGGTCCCCAGGATCGCGTGTGACTCCTCCCGTTGCTCCGGGGACTCATGATGTGTTCGTTATATGTCCCCTATGCTGGCAATGTCCTGCAAACACACAAAAACATGGAGAAGTGAAAGGAAACTAAAAATCACAAGAAAACGAGTACGGGACGACGGAAAACAACGGAAAAACACAAAGAAGACATGCGTGAATATATAAAATATAAACGCACGTCATCCGACTTCTGGCATCCGATCCTCCACCTGACAACAGCACCATCTCTCCCCTCGTGTTCCATGGCACCGTCGTACTTGCAACCTCACTCTCCCACGTCTCCGAGCGCCGAACTCCGGTGTCATTCCGACCAACATCTCCCCTGCGAGCAAGCAAGCAAAGCGAACAACAGGCAAGCATACTTCATGCAAACCATTTAATGTCCCAAATATTATTATAGCGTGTATAAGGTACCCTATTAATAAGCGTACTGTTATTTCTTATAGTTTTCAATATTTTTTATTATATGCATACTTATATATATAAGTGTAAACAGTACACTTCATTTACATAGAGTAAAGTGTAAGTCACATAAATTTATATGTATATGTAAGTACGTTAAGTTAGCTTAATATTAGTTAATCATACTTCCATGTAAAAGTTTGGATATGGACATTTCATCAATGTTCTATTTGTGAGTACGTATTATTTGTAAATAAATGGAAACATAGTGAGTTATTTTACAACAGTGGTGGATATAAGGACTGTCAATTTTATACTTGTTGTATTAATAACACTTGTTATTAGCTAATATTGTTAATGTGTGCATTAAATAGATTGTCAGTGATATGTTTAGTTAGTGTATTTAGTGTTGCATTTTTAGTGTGCTAACTGCTTAAACTTGAATATGTAAATTGGTTAGTTGTATAAGTCAGTAGGTAACCTCTTATAAAATGTCATATTAGTGGGTTAGAGCTATAATTAGTTAGTATAATCTGTTAAATATTTAATAGTGAACCGTGTATATAATGAATTAGATTTAATGTTATTTTAACGAGTTGAGAACGATTAGCTTATAACGCGAATTCAACCTCGCAGATAGACACACCACTCGTTGCGATCACCTGGTCACCTAAATTGCCAGAACAGGCAAGTGTGCATTTTACGGTTTTTCAATATCATTACATCAAGAATTGCCAGTTTTGCTTTATGTTATGTTGCACATCCTGCTTGTACACTCTTGATTGGACAGTTATTGATGGAACGCATATTGATGGAACATATTAACAAAATGGAATACTTGAAATCGTCAAAATATGAATTCGTGCGCCCAAGAGGCGAAATCGTGAAATCGTGATGTAAGGTGAATTGACAAACTCGTGCTTGTAATATGGATTAGGCTGGCTCGTGTTCCAGCAGAACACTTAGGCGGGGTAGTTCAATGTAGTAGAGGCAGGAATGCTAGATTGCACTCTATTGGTGAACTTGACTGATACCTGGCCGGGTCGGTGAGAATAGAGCCACGGGTAGCTCCCGTTGGCTTGGGTGTAATGCTTGTCACTTCCCCCTCAGACATTGGGCTTGTCACGAGGCATACTTGATTGAAAAATGCACAAATATTACTGCAGTGGTTATTAATGAAAACGGTGACGTCTGTTAGTTCCACTTACCTTACTCATGTATAATACCATGCTGTTGACTTGCATACAACATATTTGTTACCTTACGCACTACTCTTGCTATTTCACTGCTTTGCTTATTACACATTGTTGAGTATTGGACTCCCCGGATTTGGTTTTGGATGATGAGCAAACATAAATATATCATGAACTAACATTTTGTGAGTGCAGTTATGGAGATCGTCGCCAAATTCACGAGAACACTCAAAGCGACATCTTACGACTTCTCAAAACTTGTATTCAATGTCTAAAGCTTCGTTGAAGCTTTTGGACCTTTTTGGAAGTCATGAAGATTTGATCGAAGCTTTTGAAGGCCGTTCCTTAAGGTTTTTTTTCATAGTCTTTTAGCTTCGATCTATAGAATGTTAAGCCTTGAGTAATTCTTACTTGTCTATCTTCATATCACTCATATCTTAGAGCTAGGATTATCTTAGAAGCCATTAGAAACTTTCCCGAAGCCTGTCACTTCTTCCCTCGGCTTCTAGTGCATCTTAGTTGGTTCAAGTAGAGTCACCAACCGACTAGATGACGATCTAGTCGGTCGGCAACTCTTCTTGAACCGACTAGATGTCCTAACTCATTTCAGCTCAGCCATGTCGATCAATTAGTCGGTCAAAGAAGGTTCACCGACCGACTAGATGACGATCTAGTCGGTTAGGAATCCTTCTCAGACCGACTAGTTGAGCTTGCCTCTGTACAGCCTGAGTTACTGTTTACAGTTAGTCAGTCCAAGAACATTCATCGACCGACTAGTTGTGAAACTAGTCGGTCAACATTTGTTCTTAGACCGACTAGTGTAACTTGTATTCAGCTTCATGCGTTTCACTCTTAGTCGGTCAAAGAACACTCACCGACCGACTAGTTGGCAAACTAGTCGGTTGGCAAGTCTTCTTAGACCGACTAGTTCAGGTTGCCTGGAAATCACTCTTTTGGCTGTCGAGCTGTTAGTCGGTCCATGTTGAATCACCGACCGACTAGTTGATGAACTAGTCGGTCAGTGATCCTTCTTAGACCGACTAGTCTGCTTCAGATTAGAGCCGTTGGAGATTTGAAAGTGACGTTTCTCTCTCTCTTTTCCCTTGATCCTTTAAATACCTGGAGGGGTTATTTCATAGGATCCAAGGCTGCTATTTCCAGAGTTCTATTGATTAAAAAGAGAAGCTTTCAACTCTCATCTTCAAGCTCTCCCATTCTCAAGAATCTCTCCCTCACTCTTATTCCTCAAGAGAGATTCATTGATTGTGAGCCTTCCAAGCCAAGGGCTTGATTCTAGGTCATCCATCTCATCTCTAGGCTTCCATTTCTGGTCATCTTCTTGAAGCTAGGGTTTGGTGACTCTTCCTCCATCAAAATCCTCTTTGCCCTAATTTGGTAAGAAATCTCAAGGCATAGGTATTTTGTTGGTAAGCATTTCATTTCAGTTATATTTGAATTGTATACTCTCGGTTGTGAGAGGTTTTGCGTGATCCCGGGTTGTGGGAGTCACGGTCATCGATTGTAGGTCGATTGCACTTGTGAGGTTTTCGCAAGTGGTTATATTGGAAATCTTGAGTTAGGGTTTCTAACTCAAGTATCCGGAAGGGATCCGGGTGGTTGGGACGTAGGATCACCGGGAACAAGTCGGGGAGACTTGGGTGGATCCGAACCCATTAAACCATTGTGTTTGCGTTTGCATTATTTCTTGATTGGAGTTATTCCGCATCGTTGTTTGTTAATTGCACGATAATTAGGAATAACACTCCTTATTATTTAAAAGTACTATTCACCCCCCTCTAGTACATGTGCAGTGGCTTCCTAGGGTACTACAATTGGTATCAGAGCCAAGTTCAAAGCTACACATAGCCAAAGTTCAAAGCTATGACGAACAACGACTACAACGACTTCAAGAACCGCGATGGAGCTTCTTCAGTTATGGAAGGACTATCCTCAGTCAGGCCTCCACACTTCAACGGTACCAACTATGGGTACTGGAAATACCGGATGCAAATTTTCCTCCGGAGCGCTTCACTATGGAGAGCCACCATGACGGAGTATGTCGAGCCTTCCGAAGAAGATTTCGCGAAGTGGACTCTCGCGGAGGTCGCCGCGGAAGTAGCCAATGCCAAGGCAATGAATGCCTTGAATTGTGCGTTGGAGCCCGAGGACTTCAACAAGATATGCACATGTAAGAGTGCATATCAAATATGGAACCAACTCCTCATATTGCACGAAGGATCGAGTACGGTAAAAGATTCTAAACTCGTCGTTGCTAATAAAGAATTTGAGTTGTTTCATATGGAGCAGGGCGAAACCATGAAGGAATATTACGCTCGCTTCGTGGATATATCAAACGACTTGGAAGCTCTTGGGAAGGTCTATACCCAAAAGGAGAAAGTCGCGAAGATTATTGACGGTCTTCCATCATATTGGGAAAAGTGTACCTTCGCCATCGAGGAAGGTAACGACATGAATAAATATACCGTCATACAACTAATGGGTACCTTGTTGTCTTACGAGGTACGCAAGGATAGTAAGATCCGAATGAAGGAAAAGATGAAAGCGTACTTGAAGCAAGATGAGCCAAAGAAAAAGGCGATTGCCTTCAAGGCCGCTCCATCTACCGATGATGAAGAATCGGAAGACGAATTGGACATGGAATCCATTCTTCGTATGGCAAGAAAGTTTGATCGATTCCTCCGAGAAGGTATATCTTTGAATAAATCTAAAGTTAGTTCGACTAATGCTTCTACTCCCGTGTGTTATAAATGCAACAAGCCAGGACACATCAAACCGGATTGTCCTCTCTAAAAACACAAGGAGAAGGGGAAAGCATCGAAGTACGACAAGTCGAGAAAGTACAAGAAAGGACTTGTTGGCACATTCACTGACTCCGAGGAGGATTCCTCAAGTGGAGAGTCAGATGTTGGACATGTGGAGAAAGCAAAACTTTGCTTCATGGCTAATGAGGCAAAAGATCGAAAGTCCTCATTCGATGAAAGCGAGGATGAAAGCGAGGATGGTAGCGAGGATGGAAGCGGAGAACCTACTATTGGTGAAATGAGGTTAGCAAACCAAGAAATTTGGTCTAAATTTACTAAATTAGTAGATAGATATAATAAGACCAAAGATGAACTTGTTAGCCTCCAAACCTCTCCTAAGTCTATCATCACCAACAATGACACCATTGTTGAGACACTCGCCAATGAGAAAGCAAGTTTGCTTAATCATAATGGCTTGTTGAGAAATGAGGTGAAGTCCCTCAAATCTCAACTTGAGCATGTTCTTGTTGAGGATTCGGATGAACATGTGATAGCGGATTTGATGTCTCAAAACTCAACTTTGAGTATTGAGAATAAGAATCTCAAATCACGTGTTTATGCACTCACATCGCAAGTATCCACTTTGGATGCTTCTTTGCATTCTCTCAAAGAGAAGTATGAGTGCACGTTAGGCCGTATCAATGATTTCAATAAAGGTAAGGGCCATTTGGATAATATCCTAAATGACTTACTTCCGGCCAAACACCACATTGGCTTGGGGTATAAGATGGGAGACTCATCCAAATCGCCTACCACCTTTGTTAGGCCAACATCCGATGCCTCGACGAGTGGGAGCAAACACCCCATTGGTAGTTCTCCTACCAGTAGTGCTTCCACTTCGTACACACACCCGATTGGAAAGAAACCCACTTTGGGTAGACCTCCAAAGAGGGGTCATGCATTTTTGTACTCACATGCTATGCCACGTAGGAACACACATCCTACTCCACCAGTGCATGCAAATAATGATTTTTATGCTCCGCACCCACGAGCACATGCACGTAATCATGCTCATGCAGATCCTAATGCTTATGTTCACACATCTAATCCACATGTGAATGCCTTCTCTCATAATCATCCTCATGCATACACACCTCATGCTTATCCACGTATGTATGCTACACCACATCATGGATCTCATGCTCATCATAATGCTATTGCTAGAGCTCATGCTCCTAGGCCACATGCACCACATAGAAATCAACCTTTTGTGCATGCAACCACTAGGAAGAGGATTCCCAAAATTTACACTATTTGGGGTCCCAAGAACACTAGCAATCATGATATGAATGTTTATGTGCAATCCTATATTAATGATGTTATTTTGAATGATGATTATGTTGAAAAGTCAAGTTCCTCTTGGACTTGGTTTCTGAAGGGTTAGTTCCTTTAACTCTTCAATGCTTGGTACCATGAGTTTATGATCATGTTATGGGTACCAAGGCATTTGATTATAAAATTGATTTTGATTACATTAACTCATGGGTTACAATTATTTTAATTTCATATTTCAAATTTGTTGTCTAACCCATTGGATCCAAAAGGGTTTTTGGATACCAAAATGAAGTTTTCTAGGTTCAATCCACCGTGGGATACCAACCCTACCAACTCCTCGATTTGCGAAGACTTTCATTCAAACGGAGTTGATGGTGCTTAGGTAATTCACCAATGTAGGGGGAGCTTAATGTTGTAAGTATGATATTACATTTGGTATCCATGAGGGTTGAATGCATGCTTGGTTAAAATCTATTTCTTTACATTGGTATCATTTTGTTTCTCCTAGCATGATAGAATTGTAAATGCCATAAATGCTTTGAAATTCATATCTATTTTTGGCATGACATGTTTTAAAAAAGTTATTATGATGATTTTCGTATTACTTTTATCACCTTGTCACTTCTCATCGCACACTTCACTTAGTTTTGATGTGCTTTTACTTTATGCTCATTTTCGATCGATATTGTGTCATTTGATATTCTATGATGTGCACCACTCTTCTGATGGATCATTCCTTTGTGCACATTTCATGTATGTCTCTGATATTGATTTCGTCACTCGATGATTTATTTTGATTCAATAGCTTTAGTTGTATGAAAACATAGAATTGTTTTCCATGCACTAAAATAGCTATAAATGTTGATATTGGAGAGTAAATTCATTTCATCAATAAGTGAATTTACATTTGATATTTTGATGATTTAAGTTTTCGATTTTCGACTATGGTCTCATTGACACGCTTTAATTTTATTCGAAGTTTATTTTGGTGTCATATGAAACGTGGTCGTATTCTTAGACTCCCATGCTTAATGACTTATTTGGCCATGATTTATTGTCATTGGCTTCCTCCCGCTCTTTTTGGATTATGCCAAAGGGGGAGAGATATAATAATGCTTAATGAATTATTTGGCCATGATTTATTGTCATTGGCTTCCTCCCGCTCTTTTTGGATTATGCCAAAGGGGGAGAGATATAATAATGGCATGTGCTAAATGATAATTTACCATGAATCTAATTTGATATGTTAGATTCAGGGGGATTTAAGATATAAAAATGGATTTCAAATCCTAAATTTCAAATATTGGATTTGAAATTTTACTTTCCTTGTCTGCTTGATGTATGTGCTTATTATTTCATATGGAACTAATGTGTCATCAATGCAGGGAGAGTAAGTATATTCCATTTAGTTCATTATTTTTTATTATTATTTATGTTGGTTTGTCATCACCAAAAAGGGGGAGAATGTTGAGTATTGGACTCCCCGGATTTGGTTTTGGATGATGAGCAAACATAAATATATCATGAACTAACATTTTGTGAGTGCAGTTATGGAGATCGTCGCCAAATTCACGAGAACACTCAAAGCGACATCTTAAGACTTCTCAAAGCTCGTATTCAATGTCTAAAGCTTCGTTGAAGCTTTTGGACCTTTTTGGAAGTCATGAAGATTTGATCGAAGCTTTCGAAGACCGTTCCTTAAGGTTTTTTTTCATAGTCTTTTAGCTTCGATCTATAGAATGTTAAGCCTTGAGTAATTCTTACTTGTCTATCTTCATATCACTCATATCTTAGAGCTAGGATTATCTTAGAAGCCATTAGAAACTTTCCCGAAGCCTATCACTTCTTCCCTCGGCTTCTAGTGCATCTTAGTTGGTTCAAGTAGAGCCACCAACCGACTAGATGACGATCTAGTCGGTCGGCAACTCTTCTTGAACCGACTAGATGTCCTAACTCATTTCAGCTCAGCCATGTCGATCAATTAGTCGGTTAAAGAAGGTTCACCGACCGACTAGATGACGATCTAGTCGGTTAGGAATCCTTCTCAGACCGACTAGTTGAGCTTGCCTCTGTACAGCCTGAGTTACTGTTTACAGTTAGTCAGTCCAAGAACATTCATCGACCGACTAGTTGTGAAACTAGTCGGTCAGCATTTGTTCTTAGACCGACTAGTGTAACTTATATTCAGCTTCGTGCATTTCACTCTTAGTCGGTCAAAGAACACTCACCGACCGACTAGTTGGCAAACTAGTCGGTTGGCAAGTCTTCTTAGACCGACTAGTTCAGGTTGCCTGGAAATCACTCTTTTGGCTGTCGAGCTGTTAGTCGGTCCATGTTGAATCACCGACTGACTAGTTGATGAACTAATCGGTCAGTGATCCTTCTTAGACCGACTAGTCTGCTTCAGATTAGAGCCATTGGAGATTTGAAAGTGACGTTTCTCTCTCTCTTTTCCCTTGATCCTTTAAATACCTGGAGGGGTTATTTCATAGGATCCAAGGCTGCTATTTCCAGAGTTCTATTGATTAAAAAGAGAAGCTTTCAACTCTCATCTTCAAGCTCTCCCATTCTCAAGAATCTCTCCCTCACTCTTATTCCTCAAAAGAGATTCATTGATTGTGAGCCTTCCAAGCCAAGGGCTTGATTCTAGGTCATCAATCTCATCCCTAGGCTTCCATTTCTGGTCATCTTCTTGAAGCTAGGGTTTGGTGACTCTTCCTCCATCAAAATCCTCTTTGCCATAATTTGGTAAGAAATCTCAAGGCATAGGTATTTTGTTGGTAAGCATTTCATTTCAGTTATATTTGAATTGTATACTCTCGGTTGTGAGAGGTTTTGCGTGATCCCGGGTTGTGGGAGTCACGGTCATCGATTGTAGGTCGATTGCACTTGTGAGGTTTTCGCAAGTGGTTATATTGGAAATCTTGAGTTAGGGTTTCTAACTCAAGTATCCGGAAGGGATCCGGGTGGTTGGGACGTAGGATCACCGGGAACAAGTCGGGGAGACTTGGGTGGATCCGAACCCATTAAACCATTGTGTTTGCGTTTGCATTATTTCTTGATTGGAGTTATTCCGCATCGTTGTTTGTTAATTGCACGATAATTAGGAATAACACTCCTTATTATTTAAAAGTACTATTCACCCCCCCTCTAGTACATGTGCAGTGGCTTCCTAGGGCACTACACACATACCATGTTGTTGCTTTGCACACAACAAACTTGTTATATCACACACCACTCTTGCTATGCTACTACTTTACACACCACACATGCCATGCTTATTGCTGTACACGCACACTTGCCATGCTATTTACTGTACACACCACACTTGACATGCTTATTGTTGTACACACACACTTGCCATGTTTATCACCTTGCACACTACATTTTCTATACTTGCTATTCTGTACATCTCATCTACCATGTCATATGTTTCTCATGCTGCCATGCTTTACTTATTGTAACCTTATTATGTCGCTCATTTTGCCATATGAAAGATTTTGAAAACCTTGCTGAGGGTCAAGTTTCTTTTTATCTTTTATATCTTGTCGAGCGACCCTCGCTGACGTATATTTCCTTGTCTTGTGAAATATACGTCAGGTATTAGACAGGTTTACAGAGGAGTTTTCTTAGTGATGAGCAGGTTGATCAGGAGTGCCTTGCCGCTGAGTTTCCCCACTGAGAAGCTTTGTACCCTCACAGCATCTTTGTACATATCGCTCTTTCAATATTTGTATGTGCTTCAGACCCTTTCACTTTTACTTCTTTCATTGTTGTAAATCATTTTTGAGACTTGAGATTGTAATAAAATATTTATCTGTGTTGTTGAGTTTGCATGCAAGAATCTGCAAGGATGTTATCACACAGATGCGTAATGTACTTGACACACCCGTAATCTACACCTAGGATCCACCTGGTAGTGTCACGATCGCCAGACGTGATATGGGTACTAGGCTACGACTTCGGGCTCAATCCACAAGCGGACGGTGTCGAGTTATAGTATAAAAGATAGTCGAATCACATAGGGACGGTGATAGTGTCGGTGGTAGTCTCAGTCTATTTCTAAATCTAGAAGTAATGTAGCGGTCGGAGTGAGAGATTTGGGTTGATTGTTGTTGTTGTGTAATATAATAAAAAACTATGGCTTTAGGGATCACCGCTAGGATCGTTGGGAGTTGATGTTAGATAGGTTCCTCACGTTGAATTAGGGTTAGGGAATTAATCCCCCAATTCGTACCACTCTCGTGGGTTAGAATTGCGGGGTATTTCGGTGGCTCTCGTTGACGCAATGGCAGTAGCCGTCAACGTAGCGGTATAGTTCGTCGATGGATCCCCTCAAGGCTCGAGCCGGGCATGGTCACGTGCCTTGATTGGATCCACCGATTTCCCTATTCAAATCCCTAGATACCCCTTAAGCGCATCAATTCCATAGACCGTGGGCATGATCTCAGTACGGATTATCTACAGATTCGGTAGGATCTACCGAAATACAACCCTAAATCCCCAATTCAACATGGGGATCCAGATCTACATTTTTCCCCGAAAATTCTAGGGTTCACCCATCAACCCTAGAATGGATCTACTCACTCATAATGGTGGGAGCACACAAAAATATCAATAACGCAGAGGAAAACATTTTAGCAATAAAAGAATTAGGGCGAAAAATAGCTTACAGCAAGAACGAACGAAGAACGGATCCAGAAAAGAACAGAAAGAAATAATCTTCAATTAACGATCCAAAATTCGCTACAAGAATTAATCCCCAAAAGATTCCTACAAAAATCGCTCTCCAGATCCTCTCCAAAAAAATTCCTAAAACAAACTCTGAACGAACTCCCTCAGCCGAGGCCGCAATCGCGAGCTTCAGCTGCTGCACAGATCGTGCGCACCGTGCGTGCAAAAATCTTTCCAAAAATGCCCTGGGAAGTGCCGACCGAGCATGCTACTCGGTCCGAGCATCAGCTGCTCGGTCAGACATCCGGCCCGCGTAGGCAAGCTGCTCGGCTGCTTGGAGATCTGTAAGTCGACCTATCCGGACTGAGTAGCACCTGCTCGGGCCAGGTTGGATCGGCTCGGTCTGGGGCTCGGGCGCTGCTCGGGCAGTGAAATATGGGGCTATCCGACCGAGTAGATGAGCTGCTCGGTTCGGAACAAACCGTATCCGCTGCTACTGTAAAGTGACACGGCTCGGTCCGAGCAGCAAGCTGCTCGGGCCGAGCATTTTCTGGGAAACTCTTCTGCAACATCAACATGGGCTTCTCTCTCTCTGTGTGTGTGCTCTCTCTCTTTCTTCTCTTCCTTCTCTCCTCCAACAGCTCCGAGAACACGACTAACTCCTCCAGAGCCCTGTCAACAAGCTCATGGGCGCGTAGGATGTGTCCATACCCAGGCGGGGGTCCAAATCGCTCCAAAATCTCTGAAAACTCAAACTATACTACGAATCTCGAAATAATGTCAGAAATACCAAAATCGCAGTAAAAAGTGGGATTTGGAAGCGAAAATGACATGCAATGCAATGGTAACATGATATGAAAATGATGTAAAATATGGACACATCAAAATCCCCCAAGCTTACCTCTTACTCGTCCGCGAGGAAGACGAATAATCAGTATGCCGGGAGAAAAATAAGAAAGAAAATAAGAAAATGAAAATAAAGAGAAATGATGAATAAAAAGAGAGAAGTAAGAGAGAAGTGCTAAGGATGATCGGTCAGATCTCAGGCCTAAAAAGTTTATCACGATGCTCTGAGTGCTAGATATACATGCTATTTGTAATTTCTAGTTTTATATATCATATGACATGCAGTATAGGCAAAGAAAATGGATCTACTGAAATAACACTGTCAAATCATATCAGTCTCATGCAATCTCTAGAGTCTAATATAAAAAAGTTGGCAACACCCTTTCAATCACAGATACACAAGGAAACACAAAAGATTCACACAGCATGCGATAAAGAATAGAAAAGATCATGACATTCAGATATTCAATTAGATACATGAAAAATTTCCAAAACTAAAGTAATTCGTAAAATTTTGGTTTTATAAAATCTCCCTAATGTGCACCGTCTCCACTCTAATGTCAAGCTCACTCGTATGATCAGTTGGTTTACCCCCCCAAGCTTAGCTTGAGGCGTCGCATTACGGAAATAATATGGAATTTAATTTTTCTTCCCAGAATAATTAATAGCTTCTAATGAAATGTAATAAAGTCATATTTATTCATTTTCATTTTCTCTTTTTTTCAGAAATGAATATTTACACATGTATACATACATACATACATACATATATATATATATATATATATATATATATATATATATATATATATATATATATATATATATATATATATATATATATGGTGTACATATGTCCTTCCAGGCCCAAATATGTAATGTTCCCCGGATAAATTTCCTACAGGCTGTAGTGATAGTACGGAGAATGGTTTTTGGAATGAGATATACTTGCATCCAAAAAGAGAGCATGCCATATATAACTGTTTTGACTAGTTCAATACGCCCCGAGATTGATAACAAAGATGTAGTCCAGCCTGTTAAACGCTTCTTACACTTATCAACCAGCCTACTGTACATAGAGGGTTTGGATATTTTGAAGATATCGGCAATCCCAGATATGTAGTAATGGAAGCCCCAAGATTAATACCTAGCTGGTTAGCCAATTCCATTGGGTTCCTAGTTCCTTTACTGAAAATAGCTGTACTTTTCCCCCAATTAATATCCATGCCAGTAAGATTGTTGAACTCCTCCAGCAACAAAGTTAAGCCATAAAAAGAGTGCTTATTTGCTCGGCAGAAAAGCAGTAGATCATCAGCAAACAGCGGGTGGGAAATAGCTCCAGATCGCCTCATGGGATGAATAGTACCCGCAATAATGGCCTTATCAATTAATAAAGAAAAAGCTTCCATGCAAATGACAAAAAGATATGTGGAAAGTGGATCTCCTTGTCTAATACCCCTATTTCCCTCGAAATACCCAGTTGGGGAGCCATTTACCATAACAGAGAAAGTAGGGGTGGAAATACATTCCTGAATCCATTATATAAATCTCCTGCCAAATTCCATTCTGTGCAGTATGTAATAAATGAATTCACGATTGACGCTATCAAAAGCTTTCCGTAAATCCAGTTTTAAACAAGCCCTGGCACCCATAGGATTGCTAAAGTCTCTTATCTGTTCATGTGCAAGTAGGGCACAGTTAGATAGAAGTCCCCCTTTCAAAAATGCGGACTGGTTTGGTGATATAAGATCATGGATGACCGTTTTCAGCCTGTTGCAAATGATCTTGCTAATAACCTTATAAACAACGTTGCAACATGCAATAGGTCTGTACTCACCAAGAGTAGAGGCATTAGCATTTTTAGGGACTAAGGTCAGATTTGTGTGGTTAAGAGGATGCATAATCAAGCCAGAATGGAAAAAAGAATGGACAGCACCGGTTAAATCATTACCTACTATGCTCCACCCATGCTGAAAGAATAATCCATTATATCCATCTGGACCAGGGGATTTATCCACCCCTATTTGGAAGACTGCCTCTTTTATTTCATCATTTGATATTTTCCGCTCAAGCCAGACCGTCGCATCAGGAGTGATAATTCTCTTGGCGACCAATCTAGGAAAAACATTCCAGTAGCTGCTTTGATTATAGAGATCTTTATAGAAATTGGGGGCATCCTTCCTAATATTTTCATATGAGACTACCATTCGCATTTATCAGGTGCCCCAAGTTGTTATGGCTTTGTCGAGCTTTCATGGCTGTATAAAAGGATCTTGAATTCTTGTCTCCCTGCCAATTTTGGCTGCTCTTTTAACGTAGCATGTCTTCCTCCATTCCAATTATCTCATTAAGCTTTTTAGCAATGTCCCGCTCCTGAAGTTGTAATGGCATGTCATAGTGTAAACTAGGTGTACTTCTGATCTCTTTAAGTGCTGCTGTAAGGGTTTTGACATCTCCCTCCATTGCTTGTTTCTTTGCCCAGGACCGAAGGATAGATTTAAAATTTCGCAGCCGAACAAAGAGCCTGTGCATAGGGGATCCTGTCACTTCATAATAATAAGCCGATTCCAATAGATTTTGATAGCCAGGGAGCTTGGTCCACGCGTTGAAGAATCTAAACGGCTTTGGGTAGGATACTATTTTTGAATGAAGCTTGATTAACATTGGGGCATGGTCACTTGTTTTTTGGATCCAAGTACTCAACAAACGCTTCAGGAAGTACATTAAGCCAACGTGGGTTACAAAGGACTATGTCTAATCTCGCAGCAATTCTCCATGTGCCTATCCTCTGATTGCACCAACTTATGGGATTACCCACACTTTTGACATCAGATAAAGAGAATTTACTTAAACAATCATTGAATTCGTTTAGTACATCGAAATCACACCGCCTTCCTCCCATCTTCTCCTTAGTGTACCTGATGCAGTTAAAGTCGCCCCATACTATCCAAGCTTCCCCATTGTGTAATATAGCATCGGCTTCAAGAGACCTCCATAGTAGTTACCTCTCACTCCGCATATTAGACCCATATACTCCAGTTACTACAACCGAGAACCCACCCGCATTTATACATCTCAAGGTAATATGTTGGAAAGATACAGATTGGATCGTAGCATGCCATACACTGTCCATACCAATCAGTATTCTCCCTCCCAGATGCAAGGAGAAACTGTCAAACAAGCTCCAATCCCTGGGGAAACAAGATTTACATTTCTCAACTCCTTTCAACTTAGTCTCTACAAGAATTACTACTGTATGCAAAATAATCTTGAGTCTATCACGTAGGTCTCGTCTTCTAATATAATTATTGAGGCCTCGTGTATTCCATACGAATATACTCATTAATTACTGTTCTGGGAAGGCTTCCCCGAAGGCCCATCCTTAATTCTCATGCTTCTCCTAGTACTTCCCCCAATTACCTCTTGTTGAGCATTCTTCTTGTTGTCATCCTTCCTTACGCCATCAGATTTATCCACCACCATAGAGTCCTCTATCCATTCAGGATTTGGCACAGTCATGGGGTCTTTAGCAGGAATATCATATGGGGCCTGAGGTCCCAAAAGACATCCATTCAAATCCGGAGCTGGATTAGAGCCAGGATTATTAGAAATCACAGGGATAGGTGTATTAGCAGTACTCACATCAATAGTACAAACCTTCTCCAAATTGGGTACTTCAGTGTCCAACGTAATATCTGGTAGCGATTATTTCCCATGCCTGTCATAAATATTGGCCTCATCACAAATTCAGTTCCTTCCACCGACTGCCTGGCAAGTGCAGCAGTATTCTGTTGGCACCCGCCCTTATTTCCCTCCCCCTAGTTAGCATCCCCATTTCCCCCGACTGCCGAGCATGCTTTATTTCCCTCCACCGATGCGTTGTTGTCTGGGAGAACATTTTCAGCCGACTGCTGACAAACATCCCCATTTCCAGTTGGGACAACAGTAATTGCATGTTGCGAGATACTATCTCCTCCTCCTTGCGTACTAGAGCATGCCCCATCCACTCTTGTGGTATTGTTATTATTATCAAATGCAGTGTTTGCTTGAATTCCTTTACCCTTAATACAATTGCCTGTCGCATTGTCTTCTTGGATTGAAGGGAGCTTAACATTATTTGGGCATTGAGTATCGGAATGGCCGAAACAGATGCACTTAGAGCACCTAGGAGGTTCGCCTTCAATTTTCACATCAACTGAGATTTTCGAGCCATCCTCAAGCACAACTTGAACAGTGGTCGGTATAGGCTTTTTAGCATCTACCTCCACCAAGCAGCGAGCATAAGTAATCCTCTCTAGCTTAGCAGTTTGTCTGTCTAAACACAGGGGCACCCCAATAACGGAAGCAATAATTTTGAAAATCTCCCGTGTCCACATATCCAGGGGAACTCCATGGAGTTGAGCCCATACGGGAACTGCAGATAGAATGTCTCGCTCATGTCGAAGTGTGGAGCTCCATCTTTGCAACACCACAAATCTTCCATCAAACAGCCATGGCCCCCCATGCAAAATCCTTTCACATTCCTTGCCATCCTCAAACTTAAAATAGAAAAAACCATTTTCTCTACTATAAATCTTTAGTCCCTTCTTTAAAAACCATAGCCTATCCACCCACGCTCGAATTTGGCCATAATAGGGGATATCTCCTAGTACATCCCCCACAAGTGTATTATTCCATTGTGTCTGACCTCGTGCAAGAAGAGAATTTGCCACCATCGCAATTTCAGTTCCGTCAAGATGAGGGTGGTGTGGGAATACGACTACTTCCGTATTTAAATATGGCGACTGGGGTTAAACTAACATGGCGCATGTTATCTGAAGATGGACTCTGGGCTAGATATATGAGGTGCAAATACAGGGATTCATCTTGTTTTTTCGCGGAAAAAACATGTGCTACTCAATCGGGCACTTGGAAATTCATGTTGCATTGCAGGCGTTACTCAAAACACTTGATCAGGCAGCAAGTTCAGGATGGTACTACCACTCTCTTCTGGCACGATAATTGGTTGCCGGTAGGACCTCTCAGTGACTCATACGACGTCCCGAAAGATGCAAAAGACAGGAAAGTTTCATAATACTGGTCGGCCTCTAGTTGGATAAATGATGAAGCCATTGACTTCATTCGGCCACTCATCCAACACGTGAAACTGGAGACAGGTTCAGACTTTTGGGAATGGGCTGCGGGCTCAAATTTCAGTGCTTCAGCGGCCTGGGAGAATATTAGACACAGAAGACCGAAGTTCCCATATTTTAGCCTGATTTGGTTCAAACAAAATGTCCCGAAAATGTCTATAGCCGCCCTTAGAGCATTTCTGGGAAAGCTGCAAACTAAAGCCTTGCTAGCGACCTGGTGTACTACCGTGGACGTGCACTGTGTTCTATGTGAAACCGGCTTAGATGAGGATATGAATCATCTATTCTTTGAATGTGAGTACAGTAGCTACATTCTCAAGATGAGCCTATTAAAATTGGGAGTTTCGGCCACTATTTACAATCAGCTTGATAAGGTGGGGGATTATTTTCTATCTTATTTTGGAAAGAAGGACTCTTTAAGCATCTTAGCAAAAACAATTCTTTCGGTAATAGTCTGGCACATTTGGAAGGAAAGAAATAAGAGGATCTTTGAAAATATAAGAAGGTCGAAGGTTACACTTTTTGAACAGATTGCAGAAGACGTCAGAACCATTCTGGTGAACTTGGATCTAGAATCCCATGAAGCCAAGCTGGCAATGGATAGATGGGAATTTCGAGATGCGGGATGACAGTTTTTCCATATGTGTAACTAAGTACATATGGGTTGGATAGATGGGTTAGCCAATTGAGGGTGACGGCGCTTGTGCCCTATCCCCTCTTTGTCAAAATCCCTATCCTTGTATCTACTTATTGTTCCTGTAATTTCTTGACTGATCAATAAAGATAGCAAACTAACTTTTCATATATATATATATATATATATATATATATATATATATATATATATATATATATATATATATTCATTTTCATTTAGAAGCTTATCTTTTGCTTTTTGGGATTGGGAAGTAAGATGCAGTAAAGTAGCTATGGGGGTGTAACCAACTGATATGTAGAGATAAAATAGATATGTTGAGAAGGAAGATAATGAGACTCTCGGTTCACTCATAAGATGGTGCACATCAGTTTGATAAAATAAAACCATAACTAAACTCGTATAAAGTATGAAACTTTTCACTTCTCTAAATGAATACTGAAAATGTCATGCGGTAATAATCACAATGTCAACAGGCATGCAAGCAGAAGTGAAAAAGATAGTAAAAACAGGTGTCCCAAGTGTTCTAGTGATGCGTGAACCTGTGTGCGTTTTTCAACATAAATCATATTAAATACTAGTTCATGCAATTGACTTTCAATTCATTTCAGGTGCTAATTCAGGCAGATCATCAAATAGAATAGCATGCATATAGATTATAAAACTGAAATTAACTCTAATAGCATGCCAAAGAGATGAGCATCGCAAAAACTAATAAAGCCTAGAGAGATATCATCATTTAGACCATCCTTAGCAAAAATAAAAAGAAACAGAGAAGAAAACGGGAAAATAAATAAAAGGAGATGCATGCATGGAGAAAAACGGATAATATGATGCAAAATGAGAAAAATAAAATGAGGCGGGAAAATGGTGATAAAGTAAAATAAAAACTGAAAATAAGGGAGGAAGTGTGAAAAAAAATAAAGCGGGAGCGCTCATCCCCCAAGCTAAACCTGGCAGTGTCCTCACTGCTAAGAAAAAGCTCGTCAGTGGAAGATGATGCTAAAGGGGTGGTGTGGGAGGGGAAATAAAGTAAAAAGCTATGTAATGAAAGAAAAGTAAAAATAAAATAAAATAATGATATGATGCAATGTAGTATGCGAGATGATGCATGCACGGGTGTATCCTCCTCCAAGATATATGAAAGTAGTGTCCCAAAAAGACAGATGGGCACTAAAATTATGGGGGAAGCAAAAGCTGGGATAGAATATATCAAGCAGAGGTACCACCCTCTGGGGGTGCTGATGAGTCCCTCTGCTGAGGACCCGGGGAGGTGAGTGGTGGTAGGTCTGGCTGGGACGCTGGAGGAGAGCTGGTGGTGAGGTCTACGGAGGAGGTGGAGGGCTCAGCGGTAAATAATACGAGCGAAGAGAGAGGATCAACTGTGACCGATGACTCAGAGGTAGAAGGAGCAGGCTCTGCAGAAGCCTGGGGAAGTGAAGCACTAAGTGGTGCGGTGCTGGTCACAGTGTCTGACCTGGGGGGAGCGTGTGCAAGAATGACAGTGGGCGGGCCCTGTTGTCACAGCAAGTCTATAATGGACGAAAGATCCGACTCAACTCTAGATCTATGTGTCCTGGTCTCTACGAGGAAGGCGTCGAAGTCTTGTTATAAGCGGGAAGTTAACGCCTCAAGAGCGGTCAAGCGAGACGAGGAAGTGGTCGAGTCGGGTGGTGCACGATAGGGATGCCGATAAGTCACCACTCGCGAGAAATGGCCAGGTGCAACTGAGGCACCGTGCTGGGCATGGAAGGTAGGCGAGGGTGTCCGCAAATCTGGGGGGGCAGAATGCAGAGCTATCATCGACACAGAGGTGTGGACAGACGTCGAGACAGACTCTGTGAAAATGGCCGTGGGTGAGGAGGAGGTGGTGTCAGTGGGAGGGGCTGAAGCAATAAGCTCAGAAAGAGGGGGGAGAGTTAGGACAGGGTCATGCGAAGGAGCATCAAAATCTATACCGTCATCAGAGAAAGGTATATCGGTGCCCTCCGGCACCGATACAATAGAAGAAGAGATCAGAGTCTCGGGGAAGGAAGTGAAGACAGTCCCCGAGGGCTCAACGACTGGAAATATGGAAGATACAACTGTGGGAGGGGCAGCGCCTAAAGATGGGTGAGCTGGAGGAACAGGGAGGCCGGTGAAAAGAGCAGCTATATCGAGCATCTCGAACTCTGAGGAGAGTGGGTCCGGGTCATCGGCAGGTGCCTCAACCGGAGCTTCAGGGGGCTTGAGATCGTGAATGGGGGGAAGCGGGAAGACAGCAGGAATCATCCCGTCAAGCTGGATGGTAGGGATATGCGTCAGGTGAGGGGCTGGGAGGACCAAGTGGGGGTCATGGTCTGTACCTACTAGGTAACGTCAGTGACGAGCATCGTAATGACGAAGGATATGCATGTGCTCGAGCACGCCTATGGTAAGGCATGTCGGGCCAGGCCGACTGTGCAAGTCAGCAGGGAGGGGGATACCTAGCATCCTAGTGAAGATAGTAAAGAATCCACCGCAGCAGATATCCATGGAATGGTAAGTGGTGGCTGTCTGGTATAGGCGCTGGCACAGCCAGTGGGCCACGTCAGTGAGCATGATTGGTCTCACAGAGCCATCTGGGTGGAATCTGAGAGGTCGGGTCATACCCCAAAGATGGGTAAGCTCAGGGAGGGACATAGTCCCGACCTCCGGTCTACAGAAGAGGGTGCAAGCTAGGTGCCTTTGGGCATATCGAAGGCAAGGGTGCACTATGCACGATGCCTTCGCCCGGCTGGAGCGATACTCAGGAAGGCCAGAAATGCGCTCCCAAAAGGTGCGCACAGAAAAATCGGTGAGGTCAACGGTCGGGGAAAAAGCAACCCTAGGGTCAGGGACGGCCGGAAAGTGAAAGTAGTCCCAGATCATATTAAAAGTGACTGTGTAATCATGATCGAGGAGTCGAAATGTGATGCCGTCACCTGCAGCGGTAAAAGCAAGGGAGCTAAGACCCTCTAGGAGTAGGCGTGTGTAGGTGGAGGCATGGACACCGAGGAATCAGTCGAAACCGATCGCTCGGTAGAGGCGGTGCACTCCCTGGAGGATGCCTAGGGACCTAAGAGCAGGAACGTCTATGAAGATGGTAGGTGCAAGGCGGCGCTGGTGGATCCTAGAGTATCGCGCTCTGTGAGCACCATCGTGAAAAGTGATGACATGTGTAGGGATGTGTGTGATGGGGTCATCGCTGGGTGGGGGGATAAGGTGGCAGTGGTGGAGACAGAAGTGGAGGGGATAGCAGCTGATGGGATCGGTGCGGTGGTGAAGGGTGCGGTGGTGGTGTGAATGCTGGTGGTAACAGCCGGAGCTGTGGGGAATGGTGTGGTAGTGGAAGTGTTAGTGGAAGTGGTAGTGGAAGTGGTGCGTGCACGGCGCAGTGGACGGGAAGAGGAGGCGCCAGAAGACGGCATCTTCCCGCCAGCGGGAGGTGTGACAGATCCGCACGTGCAGACCATGGTGACGCACGTAGAAAAATAATACGGTATGAAAAGAGGATAAAGAAACAAGTGTACCGTAGGTGCGGATGATGAGGATGCACGAAAAGTCCCCCCAAGCTGATCCACGCTCCTGCTACTGACGGAAGAACAGAGTACCTGCAATTTGAAACAATTAAAACATCAATTAATCGATTAAAAATGGGTGGAGTGAGAACACACTGTGACTCGGGTTGAGCATAGCACTGCTCGGTCCGTGTTGTGCAGGAGTGGGGGTGCTCGGTCACGAGCTGTGAATGAGCCAGTGTGACTCGGGGGTGGGTGAGTGACCGAGCACCTAGGTGCTCAGTCTGTGCCCTAGGGCACAGATGGGGAGGGGTTTTTGAACGGGCAGCGTTGCTGCCCGTTCAGTTCCCTAGAGGACGGAGTGGGTACGGGGGGGTTTCGGCTGTCAATGCGAAGTGGGCGGCGGGCGTGGGTTAAGGCAACGACGAAGGGGGGGTTTAACGGGGGGTGGTGATGGTCGGTGCCGTCAGCGGTGGTGGCGTCGTCGACGGTGCCGTCGCCTCAGTGAGGGCAAAGATGGGAATAGGGGATAGGAGGGGGAGAGTGAGAGGTGGAGGGTTTGTGTGGGGGGTAGGGTTTTGCTGATTGGGCGGTGGTGCCGTCGACGGCGGTGGCGCCGTCGACGTGGCCGCCGATGAATAGGGCGGATGAGGGGGCGAAGGAGAGGGAGATGGGGGAGATAGAGAGAGAAAGGGTGGAAGAGGGGTTCGACTGACCGGAGATGAGGAGGCGACGGCGGGGCCGGCGAACGCGGTGGCGGAGCGGGCAGAGACGTCAGGGGAAGATGAATGAGTCGGGTGAGGGTTAGGAGCTCGGGGGGTGTATTATCGGGGATAAAAAGAATAGGGTAAAAGAAAACGAGAAGAAAAAATTTTTTAACAGCGATAATATGTCGCTGGATCTGACCCGACTCGGTCCGAGCAGATAGGATGCTCGATCCGCGTCAATGCGAAGAGAGTTTTAAGTAAAACGACTCGATCCGGTCCGAGCAGCTAGGCTGCTCAGCCCGGTCAATGTAAAATTTTTGAAAGAAATACTCCCTTCGAGTCGTATGCTGCTCGGGCTGAGCCAATAATATTCTGTCTGGGTCAACAGAGTAACGTTTTCCTCCCAAATTTCTTCCCTGTATGACTCGATCGAGCAGATAAATGCTCGGTCTGTGTCATGTCCTGCTCAGGCCAAGCCAATAGTGTTCTGCTGGGGTCGACAGGGTGACATTTTTTCGCTTAAATCTCTTCCCTGTACGACTCGATCGAGTAGCTGTCTTCTCGTCCTTGTCAAATTAGACTCGGACCGAGCATAAGCATACTCGGGCCGAGCTCATGTATCCGTATCTGATTGATGCGACCGAGCAGCTGGGCTGCTCGGTCCGGATTTCCTGTGTCTCTTTTTCTCCTCTTTTCCCTTGTTTTCTTTCTCAATTCTTCAATTTCCTCCGGCTTCCTTCCATTTATAATGTCCATATGCATACCCCCAATTGTCCGTCCTACACAAAACATAAACTTGTCAAATTTTTATGAATTTTTTCGATTTTTCCTAGAAATAAGAAATAGAAATAGAAAAATAAGAAAATATGACAGAAATTTTAAAAATCTACGTAATTGGGTTGCCTCCCAATAAGCGCTCGTTTTCAGTCATGAGCTCGACTCACTTTGATATATCAATGTTCATTTGGTGCGCGCCCTGGTCGCGCGTCACTCTTTGGGGCGATGCAATTCGGCGACGTTTGACTTCCGCTTACTCCAACACTCTCTTCCTTGTAAGATGTGGCCTCCCATGCTTGACGATTTGTTGAGCGGCGTTGAAACTCCTCATCCAATACCTGGAAGTACGCGGCGACTGCTTTGTTGTAGGTTGGGTCACCATCGTCGTCGATGCTTGCTTTAACCGGGTCCTTCATGACCCCTTCAGCAGAAAAGTCTTCAATCGCTTCCTCCTCCAGAAGCTCCAGATAACTAGCCCCTTCCACGTGGGCTCGCTCCTTCATCGGCTTTTGTAGCCAGAACTCAGCTTCAATATTTTCCACATTGAGGGAGAGGGTCCCTTCTCGGACGTCTATAAGCACCCCGGCCGTCGCCATGCAAGGGCAGCCGAGTATGAGTTGAGAGCTTCCTCCCTCCGGCATGTCCATGATGACAAAATCGACTGGGACGCATTGTCCTGGAGGTATCTGGAGGATGACATCCCTCGCTATCCCTACCGAGTAGGTGATAGAGTGATCGGCGAGCTGGATTGACATGCTAGTAGGTTCCAGCTCGCTTCCCGTCTGAAGTCTTTCGAAGATAGAAAGTGGCATCAGACTAATGCTAGCCCCTAAATCAATTAGCGCTCTGTTGATCGGCATTCCTCCAATGGAACATGGCACAGTGAAGCTCCCCAGATCTGATAACTTCCGTGGGAGGTGGTTCTTAATAATGGAGGTAGAATCCTCCAACAGCTTGATTTCTTCCGGCCTTCACTTTCCAGTAATGATATCCTTCAGAAACTTTGCATATGTTGGGATCTCGGTGATGGCATCAATAAATGGGATATTAAGCTGAATCCCTTTCAGTAACTCCATAAACTTGGAGTACTTTTTCTCCAATTTGGCTTGGGCAAGCCTCTGAGGATATGGAGGAGGAGGTCTGGAGGCTTTTCCCTTAGATGCATCAACGGGCGGCGGCGTAGTAGCAGGCATGACGGGAGGTGTATCTGTCTTCTCTTCAATAATAATAGGCCATTCAATGGCCTCAACTCTGGCACTGTCATCGACATCTTCTTCAATGGGAGCCTTCTCCTTGCTAAACACCGGTACCATAACTGGGTCGGTCACCCGTCCTCCTCGTGTGGTCACTGAAACCATGGAGTTTGCTTGAGCTCTGGGGTTAGTTTCCGGCTGGGAGGGTAATCTCCCTTGATTCTTCAGCAACTGAGACATCTGCCCTCTCAGTTCGTCGAGCGAAGAGTTGATACTCTTAAATTGGTTCGATGTATCTTGATTGAACCGAATCTGGCCTCTCTTAAAGGTCTCCAATGTCGATTCAAGATTTGACTTTGGAGGAGTCGGCGCAAAATTTTACTGAGGTGGCCGGTTGTACTGATATCCCGACGGCCTATAGGGCCCAGCTGGCCTAAAGCCACCCTGCTGCTGGCTCTGCTGCTGCTGTTGAGGGGGAGGTGGTCGCTGAAACTACGGAGGTTGCAGCCCTCCGCTTGGGTTTCCATATGAGAAACCTGGGTGATTCCTAGTAGTAGGATGCTGCCACTGGTTCTGTCCCTCTCCCTGTACGTACTGAACAGACTCAAATATCTCAGCACCCATGTAATGACCCTCAATGGGAATATATCCCGGATCCACATATTCCTCCGCAGGATGATAGGAGGTGCTGGGTGCCGCTGGAATGGAGTCCAGGCGCTGCTCGATGCGGGCCACCTGCTTGCACAAGGTCTCAATGTGAGAATCCAAGTGTGTGGCGACCTTGACCTCGGGAGTCCGGGTCACAACGGTCCGCTCATCGGTCCACTACTGGGTGTTGGCTGCCATGTGCTCCAACAGGTCTATAGCCTCCTCAAGAGACTTATCTAATAGGGTGCCCTATGCCGCAAAATCAATAATCATCTTGGTGCTTGGCTGGAGCCTGTTGTAGAAGCTCTGCACCAAATCCCAAGGATGGATTTCGTGGTGTGGGCACTGGTGTTGGAGGTCCATGAACCTCTCCCAAGCCTCGTAAAGCGATTCCTGCAGGAGCTGCTTGAAATTGGATATGGCCCCATAGATCCGGACCGTCTTCGAGGGTGGATAAAATTTATCCACAAAAGCAAGCGCGAGCTTCTCCCATGTGGTGAAGTGATTGGGAGGATGAGCCTGGAGCCAATAGGAGGCTTTGTCCCTCAGGGTGAAAGGGAAGAGCCGCAGCTTCACCGCATCATCACTGACATCCTTCGCCTTGAAAGTATCGCACTTGGCCAAGAAGGAGTCGATGTGATGGTTGGGATTCTCATGAGGATGCCCGTGGAAGGGATCCTGCTGCATCAGATTTATCAACCCCGTCTTAAGCTCGAAGGTTGCCGCCGTCAGCCGCGGTCTCAGAATCGAGGAGTTGTTCCCAAAGGTCGGTTTCATATGGTCCCTGATGGACCCAGTGCATGGAGGAGGAGGAGGATTCTCTCCCATCTGAGCAGATGGAGATGAACTTCTGCTAGAGGCTCTTAAAGCACGGGCTGTCTTTTCGATCTCAGGATCGAACAATAACTCTCTAGAAGTCCCCTTGTGGCGGGTGTTCATGCACCAACAAAGCTCAGAAAAACACCATCAGTAGCACCGAAATAAATAAAGAAAATAAAAATGATGGTAGGTAAGGGATGGTAAGAATGCTAGCAAACTTCTCAATATAAAAACAAACTGAGATAAAAACACTATTGCCGTCCCCGGCAACGGCGCCAAAAACATGACGCACCCGCAATCTACACCTAGGATCCACCTGGCGATGTCACGATCGCCAGGCGTGATATGGGTCATAGGCTACGACTTTGGGCTCAATCAGCAAGCGGACGGTGTCGAGTTATAGTATAAAAGATAGTCGAATCACACAGGGATGGTGATAATGTCTGTGGTAATCTCAGTCTATTTCTAAATCTAGAAGTAATGTAGCGGTCGGAGTGAGAGATTTGGGTTGATTGTTGTTGTTATGTAATATAATAAAAAGAACTAGGGCTTTAGGGATTACCGCTAGGATTGTTGGGAGTTGATGTTAGATAGGTTCCTCACGTTGCATTAGGGTTAGGGAATTAATCTCCCAATTCATACCACTCTCATGGGTTAGAATTGCGGGGTATTTAGGTGGCTCTCGTTGACGCAATGGCGATAGCCGTCAACGTAGCAGTATAGTTCATCGATGGATCCCCTCAAGGCGCCAGCCGAGCATGGTCATGTGACTTGATTGGATCCACCAATTTCCCTATTTGAATCCATGGATACCCCTTAAGCTCATCAATTCCACAGACCGTGGGCATGATCTCAGTACGGATTATCTACGGATTCGATAGGATCTACCGAAAGACAACCCTAAATCCCCAATTCAACATGGGGATCCAAATCTACATTTTTCCCCTAAATCCTAGGGTTCACCCATCAACCTTAGAATGGATCTACTCACTCATGATGGTGGGAGCACACAAAAATATCAATATCGCAGAGGAAAACATTTTAGCAATAAAAGAATTAGGGCAAAAAATAGCTTACATCGAGAACGAACGAAGAACGAATCCAGAAAAGAACAGAAAGCAATAATCTTCAATTAACGATCCAAAATTCGCTACAAGAATTAATCCCCAAAAGATTCCTACAAAAATCACTCTCCAGCTCCTCTCCAAAAAATTCCTAAAACAAACTCGGAACGAACTCCCTCAGCCGAGCCCGCAATCGCGAGCTTCAGCTTCTGCAGAGATCGCGCGCATCGCGCGTTCAAAAATCTTTCCAAAAATGCCCTGGGAAGTGCCGACCGAGCATGCTACTCGGTCCGAGCATCAGCTGCTCGATCAGAAATCCGGCCCGCGTAGGCAAGCTGATCGGCTACTTGGAGATCTGTAAGTCGACCTATCTGGACCGAGTAGCACCGGCTCGGGCCAGGTTGGATCGGCTCGGTCTGGGGCTCGGGCACTGCTCGGGCAGTGAAATATGGGGCTATCCGACCGAGCAGATGAGCTACTCTGTCTGGATCAAACCATATCCGCTGCTACTACAAAGTGACACGGCTCGGTCCGAGCAATAAGCTGCTCGGTCCGAGCATTTTCTTGGAAACTCTTTTGCAGCAGCAACATGGGCTTCTCTCTCTGCTCTCTCTCTTTCTTCTCTTACTTTTCTCCTCCAACCGCTCTGAGAACACGGCGAACTCCTCCAGAGCCCTGCCAATTAGCTCATGGGCGCGTAAGATGTGTCCATACCCAGGTGGGGGTCCAAATCGCTCCAAAATCCCTGAAAACTAAAAATATACTACGACACTCGAAATAACGTCAAACATACCAAAATCGCAGTAAAAAGTGGGATTTGGACACGAAAATGACATGCAATGCAATAGTAACATGATATGAAAATGATGTAAAATATGGACACATCAGTACTTAAACCAAGGAGGAAGAAAAGAAAAAATACCTTCTACTTGTTTTAAGCACATGCGGACCCGCTCGCGTCCTCGCTCCCAAGTATAATGGGAAGCGGGGCGTGACCAATCCATGTCTTCATCATCACTTGATGGTGAATCACTATCACTAGATGAATCACGTATGGTGCTTACCTTAGACGATGTGGAAGCCACAAAGCACATATGTGTTGTCTCTCTTCTTCCATCTTTGTCGTCTTCTGAGGATTCATCAGATGAAGAAATGTCGCTTTGGTCGAAGGCTGCGTAAGCTTCCTTCTTTGGTCATCGAAACTTGTTTCGTCCATTGTTTCTTCTTTTATGGCTTTCTCAGTTCTTTCCACGTTCTTTGGAATCATGGTTGTTCCTTTCCAAGGGACAATCTCTTTTGAGTGACCTGGTTTATTGCAACCAAAACAGATAATACCGTTAGTGGGTCTAAAAGAGCGGTTACCATACTTACTTGTAATGAACTCTTTAAAATTATTTGAGATGAAGGCAATATGATCATCTTTGTCCGTGTAGTCGGAATCTTCTTCTTGAGCTTTGAAAGCAAGATTCTTCTTCTTTGGTTTTTCTTCGATCTTCTTATCTTCTTCAAGTTCAATCTCATATGCCATGAGATTTCCCATCAGCTCTTCGATGATTAGATCTTTTACGTTGTGTGCTTCTCGAATCGCAGTTGTTTTTCCTTTCCATTCGGGTTGGAGAGATCTCAGTATTTTCATCACCTGATCATATTCAGACAGTTTCTTGCCTAAACCTGCAAGCTCATTAGTGATGTTAGTAAATCGAGTATTCACGTATGTGATACTCTCTCCTTCTTCCATTTTGAAAGATTCAAACTTGGAATGTATAACATTTATAAGAGATTCATTTACCTTCTCGGTTCCCTCATGACTTACCTGAAGAGTGTGCCATATTTGATATGACGTCTCGCATTGAGAAACACGATTAAACTCATTACCTGTTACTGCACAGAATAGTGCGTTCATTGCTTTTGCGTTGAGGTTGGCTTTCTTTCTCTCATCTGCTGACCATTTTCCGAATTCGACTTCGGTAGGTTGGCTGTATGGGGCTTTGGTAACCATCCACGCTTCGATGTTTAGTGACTCAAGATAAGTCTTCATCCGGATCTTCCAGCTAGCGTAGTTTGTTTCGTTGAACAGGAGTGGTCGCATAGTGTTGAGACCTTTAGAGTGAAACGATGTTGATGACATCACCTTTATAGCCTCGCTCTGATACCAAGTGTTAGATCCTGTGGATGGCAAACAACACTAGAAGGGGGGTTGAGTAATGTTGTATTAAAATGAACTTTTTCGTTCTAGTTGGTTAGCACAATTCAAAGCCTTCTAATGTTGCCTAAGAAACCAAGTAGAGCGATCTACGCTTGGTTCTTAATCAACTTAAGTAATCTTAAAAACAAATCAGAGATAAAACTCTTCTGTTAGTCGACTCCCTAAGAACAGTCGTCGACTCCCAAAGGGATATTATGCACAGCTCAGTTAAAGGAATACTTAATAAAGATATAAAAGATTACACAGAAATATAAGAAATAATCTTTACACAGCAAGAATCTTTACACAGCAGATACAAAAACTGATCTTGCAATATATTATGAACAAGTTACAAGAGATATAATACTTAACAAATCAAGATAAACAAATAGAGACAAGCAATCACAGAGAGTGCAAACGCAAACACAAGGATTTTTATCCTGGTTTCACATAACCCTGCGTACGTCTAGTCCCCGACCAATCCAGTACGAGATTTCCACTATCTGCCTTGGCAAATAAAAGCACTAACTCCACTCATTAGGATTTTTCCACACACCTAGCCTTGACCAGGATTTTTGATTTGAACACTGCAACATTGCAGCACCTAGACTTATCTAGGATTTCCAGCACCCTTACAACAAAGGGCATATCACAAAATGAAAATCAATATCCAACTCACCACAATGTTTGGTGGAGTTTGGATTTACACCCAAATTCTATAGCCAATAGTAATAGTTAACAATGTGTATTCGTGACTTAATAGAATATGATCTTAGATCACACAAAGATATGAATTAAGTCTTTGTGATCTAAATCAATGTTTTTCAAAAAAATCCTTTCAAATAGAATCAGAGAGTAGAGAACATGGATTTTGAAAAACAATAGCCAAATAAAAGTTTGATCTTAGAAAATAATAATTTAAACAAAAGATATCAGAAATATAACAACAGATTTTGGCTAAAATAATGAGAGCTGAAAATTGAGATCGTTTAGAACTTTTGCACAAGAGAGAATTTGAATTCAAGTATATTGTGTGTTTTTGATCTCACAAAATAATCCTCTATTTATAGGTAAAATGAGAGAATTTGAATTTCAAATTCGTTTGACTTTTGTCCCGAGAATCATTGGAGCAATAAGTTAAAGAGATAACAAAAGTCAGGTCAAACATTGAACTTCGACAGCTGGTGGTCGACTTCCTAGGAGTGGTAGTCGACTCCCAGAGTGTTTCAGAAGAAAATAATTCTTAGCTGGTAGTCGACTCCCACTCCTTGGTAGTCGACTCCCAGATGAGTTTCTTCTGAAACTTGGCTAGTAAGCCATGTAGTTAGCTCCTGGGTGTAATGGAGATTAACTACCAAGATGAGAAGTGACTAGCAAAAAAAGGCTCTGAATATTTTTGAAAATGATTTTAAAAGTATTTAAAATATTTAACTTCGAAATCATTTGTGTGTGTGTTACCTATACTTTTGGCTTTAACATAACCCTAAGAAAGACACAACTCACACACCGTAGACTAGGACATGTTCTCCCGAAGCTTGATCAGATGATGATGTAGATGCGAGCTTCTCTTGAGCTTCTTATTCCATTTAAGCGTGAGCTTCATCATCGAGCTAGCAACGTTTTGTCTTTGTCTTTGCTAAGTGAGCGTAGATAGTGCTTCTTCGGAGTATGTATAAAGCTTTCCATCCATCGCATAGTCTGCACACTTAATAGTAGTGTAGTTAGTAAACTAAGCTTCATTTGGTGTGCTCATCATCAAAACCACTTGGGGGTGGAATTCAATTTCCATCAAAAACAACCATTCCAACCTCATCAAGTCATCCTTTCATTACCACATCACAAAGAAGCCCATAGCCACATGTAAATGGAGAAATTGACACATCATTCACAACAAAACCAATTAACATAATAGGCCCATGGCCAAAATGTCCACGCATGAGAAAATGCCTTTATACTTTAAAACAGATACCAGTATACTATGGAGCATAACAGAGCAATCACAATATTCTAAAATTATGATATTACGTGCAAATTATAAGATGATGTGATACAATATGTTCAGATATTTATGTTGGAGTGTGCAAGGCCCAACTATGACTTATTCCTCGGAAGTTGTAGAATTTCAACAAATTGTAGGACTCTGGAAAGTAAATATACATGGAAGCAATTTTCCAGTAAATATGCATGCTTTAGTATTGCACATCACACACAGAACAAGCCACATACGCCAATTACTGTATATGTAATTGATAAATATTATTATGGTCCACATGGTGCACATATTGTGGATGCGTGGTCCCTTTAAGCGTAATTACCCTAAAGGGAAACTTAGACATGAAAAGTGAAGGCAAATGCACACTGGAATCTTAATGAAGGGTGAATGCAAATCTGGAATTTCATATGCAAATCATATCACCTGGCAATATGGACTACTCCCAACACCAACTATATACATATACCTATAGCAACAAAAATTGAGGAAACAACCACCACGACATCAGAAACATGACAAAAACAGCACCTAATAGAAGACAACCACAGCAAAGAACACAAGACCTGCAACCAAAGTAATAATTACAACTAAAACAGCACACAACAGCAAGGAAACATCATTTGTAGTTAGATTTAAACATATGTTTCTAAATGAAAGTTGTACATATAGGTGTCATGAGTTCACATATCCATTTTCATGCAGTTTGGATGAGTATTCTATTTAATGCAGATTTTATACCAAAACGTACATGTGCTGGAATTTAAAACAGAAACTACACGAACTTGAGGACCAGATTACTCCTAATTGCTGGCAGATTCCGAAAAAAATGTAAAATTACAAAGTTGTAGGGCTCGAAGTTAACATTCTAACGAGACCAAGAAAACACCATTTCGTTAAGAATTGAGGGACTGATCGATGTTTCCGTGAAAGATGTCCAGGCTGAGGAAAAACAGACATGCTGAAATGGATGAATTCTTACCCCTATTTTTGATCCGAATTAGAGAAGGCGTTCAACATGAAAGTTGGAGTTAAGGGAGAGCATTCTCAATACTATTTATGAGATATAAGCCAAACAAATGGCATGTAATTCTGTCTCAAATCTTGACAACACCAAAGTAAAGAACTAGTATCATCAACCAAGCCTTAGCTCATCTATATACTTGGATGGCTTAATAAACATGACCAACAATTCAATTTGAAACCAACATAAGACTAATAGCAACGTAAAAACTTGACTTCATATAAGCATTTCTACAAACACATGGTTAGCAACATGAACATCCCAGTTAATTCAATAGAAAGCAACCTAATGAAGCATGTCTTGGCATGAATTACTCAAACAACATAGCAAGGTGTTAAGTTTTGTGGCATGATGATTAATTTCATAGCATCAAAATGCATATACATAATTAAAGCAACATACAACATAAAACTAGTAACAAGAAGACAACTTGGTAGTAAGGTGATTAAATTCACATCATGAAAAGAAATTGCATACCTATGACTAAAGATAATCTCATTAGCATGCTTGGGTGAAATTGAATAACAACTATAGGGAGTGGGATTCCTACTTAAGAAAGAGGGCTTTATGCTTGAAATTGCATAATACTCAACAAAGATGGCAAGTCTACTTAAAACAAACCATGCTCTAATCACCCTAAATGGGGTATGAAATCCTACCTCAATGGAGAAGCAAACCCCTCTTCCAATTCAAGAAAAATCCACCATGGCTCCAACATCAAGCTTCAAACCCTAGACTTCCTCTTGCTCCTTCCTCCTTCCTCTTTCTCTTGAATTTTCCCTTTCTTTCTCCTCTTCTTTCTTTCTCATCTCTTTTCTTTTTTTTAGTTTTATTTGCTGGAAGAATTCGGCCTGGCATTTTTGGCCGAATGGGGAAGAGGTGGAGATTTGGGCAGGCTTGTAAAGAAAGGGAAAAAGAAAAGGAAAGTATTAAAGCGGAAGGGGGAGAAAGATGTAGAAGGGAAATAAAAAAAATTCATTAAATAAAAATCTCCTCTAGATGCCATCATATTACCATGTTTGTCATCCCTTAAATAAAATTTCTCTTATCTCTTCTTCATAATAATCCAAGCACATCCCAAATACTTAAGGCACATCCACTGAATAATTAAAACTAACCTACATCACAATAATTACAAACAAGGCCATTACCCAAATTTAACAATAATAATAATAATTAGCACCAATGAATCTCATTAAAATATCATAATAGTAATTTCTTAAAATAATCTCAACGAAATAAGTATCTTAAAATCATCCGTATTAAAATAACATTAAAAGTATCGTTTTACTACACACACCCACCAACTCAAATCCCACCACATCTACATCAATCTAACAATGACAATCATTTTACTATCTCATATACATCTATATTCATCCAATAGGTCATCCAACACATCATTATTGTATATACTAGATAATTACTACATAATTACTATATGCACCACACCGTTCATATGTACACTACAGAGGCGCACACGCACATCATATACTCATTCAAGTATACGTATACTACATACATCAATCAAATAAACAGACCCTAGCGTACATGGCACTAGGGCCATTACACCCATGTATGTGTCACTTAATTAATTAGCATCATCCTAATTGTGACACATAAGTCTACATTTGTCATCCTCTTAACTTATGCATGGTGATTAGGATGAGAGAATAAAAGGGAAAAAGAAAAGGAGAGAGAAAAAAACGGCAAAAATTTTCGTCTCCATCTCTCTTCCCCTTGCATGGCCAGCCTCATCCCTTCCTCCCTCTTCATAGCTTGCACCACCATCTCCACCACCCCTTGCTCCTCCTAGGCCAAACCACCTATACCCCCACACCACCCTTTCTCCTCCTCCGCAAGGCCAAAGCACCACCATATCTCCTTTTGGATTGGAGAAGAAGGAGCTCTAGGAGAAGGAAGCAAGATTGGACAAGAAAAGCCTCATCAAAGATAGGAGCTAGCAACTATAGTTAGGGTATCATCCTTGGGTTTGTATAGGAGGGTTGAATTTATATTTTGTTAATTATGCTCTTGTGCTAAGGAAATGGGGTCCTATTTGTCCAGCTCATCCAGGCTCTGGCCTTGGTGGGCCATTGCTAGGGTACCATCTACAGGCACTCTAGAAGAGTCATCTTTGAAGTGAAGTTATTAAATGGGCAATTGCTATCTGCACCGCAATATTTTGCGGTGCAGCCTGGGTTTTTACTTAAAAAAAGATAAAAAAATCTAATCGATGTGATTTTGACTGTCTGAGTAAGTTGATTTTTTACCATATTTAGAGAGAAAAAAAGTCTGCACCGCATGATGGCGGTGTAGACAGTCGAGTCCATTAAATACCATTCGGCTACAAAGGTAAATAATTGATCATTCAAGGGAGGAGGTAACCTACTCCCATGCATGTTTAGCTCACGCACTCTCTCTTAGAGTTTGTATACTTCTTATATTCTGCATATTCTAATTTGAGCGCGGTGGAGTCGAAGACGGACCCTCACCCTAGACCGACCCGATATGCATGCTAACATTAATCTTGGCTGTTGTGATGCACGGGACACTGAATCCTCTGGATATTGGCCGATAGATATCACAACAGCAACGTATATTGTCTTGCCCACTCAAACACTACGTATGATTGAGGAAACGGAGAATCATCAACCCATCAATTAGCTGGCATGCAAGCCATCGAAATGTGGTTGGTTTCTATCATTTTGAGATAACTCTGACCAACTCCACACCCTGCCGAGACTGCATGTTTGGCTGGGAATAGATAGGAGCCGGGTTGGAGGCTAACAGGTGGTTCGCTTGATGACACTGTAAGCCTTTTCTTTCAAAACAGTTCCCGATGTCATCATCTAGCACTCTGTCCATTTCTCCCTAGATGCCCTGAGCTGATTAAGAGCAGGTAAGTCATGAACCAGCAATTTCCACTTGTGATATAAATAAACACCAGACGTAGCACGAGCTGATTATTTTTTATTTTTAAGTGTTCGCGTGGCAGCACGGCCTATAAATAATGATTAAATTAGCACCGCTTTCGGATCAACAAAGCCTCTATATATGTTGGTCTTATTGCCCGAAGCTTATCATAGCAAAAATTGAACTAGCCATCGCAAATCCTACTAATTATGGCCGAGGGAATGAGCACACAGGAGCTGCTCCAAGCTCAGGCCCACTTATGGAACGACATGTTTGGCTTCATGAGATCCTTCTCCCTCAAAACCGCTATCGAGCTCGGCCTCCCTGACGCCGTTTACAACCACGGCAGGCCCATCTCTCTCACCGACCTAGCCAAGGCTGTCTCGATCCCACCAAGCAGGGTCGAACACTTCCGACGTCTGATGAGCCTTTTGGTCCACAACGGCTACTTCGAACGAACCCTTGCCCCCAGAACCAACGAAGAGGTCTACACCCTTACCCCCAACTCCAAGATAACGCCGCTGCTTGAGGTGGTCACGTATCCGCCGCTAGTTGATCTATGGCAATCGATGCCTGGGTGGTTAAAGAGCGAGCAGCCATCTACCGTCTTTGAGATGTGCCACGGCGAGTACTTCTGGTATGCCATGCCGAAAATGCCGGAGCTGGGAAGGTTGATGAGGGCGGCGCTGGACAGCGATTCGGCAGCCGTAGCTAAAGTGTTAATAGAGGACTGCGCCGACCAGTTTCACGGCGTCAAATCAGTGGTGGAGGTGGCGGGGGTCTCCGGGAAGATAGCGCAGGCGGTCAAAAAGGCGTTCCCGCAGATCAAGTGCTCTGTGCTCGAGCTTCCTCACGTGGTTGACGCCGTGGAGAAGGCCCACTTGATTGAATACATACCCGGAGATATGTTTGAGCGAATTCCGCCTGCAGACATGTTGGTTCTCAAGGTAGGCGTTTGTTTAATCCTTGCATGAGCTCAAATTACTGGCACGCACATTTCAACCTTCATATTTGCCTTCGTTAATTTTTATAAACTTTTTAGCCGAATACGGTACTTCTTTAACCTTTCTTGTGTTTCTGTTTCCTCAGTGGGTGCTGATGACCTGGACCGACGAGGAATGCGTGAAGATACTTGAACGATGCAGGGAGGCGATCCCTACCAAAGAGAAAGGAGGGAAGGCTATCATAATCGACAAAGTGATTGATGTGGGGGCCGATGGCATACATCCCAATCTTACCGAAATACAGCTTCAGTGGGACATCCAGATGCTGGTTCACGTGAAGGGGAGGCAGAGAACCGAGAACGACTGGAAGAAGCTCTTCACTGAAGCTGGCTTCAAAGAGTACAAGATCATACCAGCACTGGGCATGCGTTGCATCATCGAGATCTACCACTGATTAGCTACATGTTATTTGCATCCTTGTGGTGTGTGATGTTTAAGTGCGTGTGATGTTTAAGTGCGTTGCATCATCGAGCTTTAGTTTGGATTGTAACGGTTTGTATGGTACAACTGCTTCGCTTGTTGCATATGTTTCTTAATTAATGGAAGTGGTTTGTTAGTGTTGGGACGTATGTTTGAACCATATGTGCTACTAATGATCTTTTCTAATATCTTAATTTTTAGTGACGAGCGCTTTTTGGATCTGCTCAGTAAACTTGTCGAATTGGTCTTGAGCACCATTCGAACGTCTGGTTCTTTCGTTCGAACGTCTGGTTCTTTCGTTCGAACGTCTGGTTCTTTCGGTCGATTAGAACGACCGTTCCACCTTCCTGCTGGATTGAAACTCGACCTTCATGCACCACAGATAGTCGTCGGGAGATCTAGGTTCCGATCCAAATCTATTCTGATGCTTAAGTTAGAACTAAACTTAAGAAAGACTTGAGGCTGTCAAGATCTACCCACGGATGCTCGTCTCAAATCAGCCACCTCAAGCTGATACGGAGGAAGAAATATAAGAGAATGGAGAGTAGAGTGTCAGAGTATCAGATATCTCGTACATTCGGAGTCTGCCATTCTTATGTTTGTCTCTTCTATATTTATAGGCTGAAATGTCTGTTCTGTGACGTTGGGGAATAGCGGTTACCCATTATGGCAGCACGATTATTCCTCATAAATAGCCATAATCGATGTCCACTCCTCTCGCCATTTATGAGCCCACTATCAATTGCCTTCTCGACCAACGGAAGCTCAACAGGCAAATGGCATGTGGGTTTTGAACGGGTTACTGGCTAATATCCTTTACGGGCCTCATGGGCTTAGTAGTCCCTGACACTATATTTATATGATTCTTGGCGACTTCTTCTTTCCTCGAGTGTCGGCCTAATGATCTAACAATGGCCACCGTCACTTGGGGTCAGACGATGAGCCTGTTGAGGTCAAGTGACGTGATGTCTCATTAATGAGGCACGACAGTCGAGGCGGTAGTATTTGAGTTTAAGCGCCAAAAATTCCACTCTTCTTATTCGAGCGTTGCGTCGATTCGAAATCCAAGATACAGGCATGCTCGGATCGTCAACACGTGTCCCTTGATGACAAGATTAACTTAGTTCATCAGTAAACATACCTTTACCTTGATAGGATAGTTTGGGGGCACTACAAAAAATATAACATTCGGCAACGATAAAAGTCGTTGCTAAAAATCCAAAGTCGTTGCCATAGACACCAATGGCAACGACAATATGTCGTTGCCATGTTGTTGATATAACTGTCATAACCAAAGTATTGGCAACGACAAAATTGTCGTTGCTATAGGTACTTTTGTCGTTGCCATTGCTCAGCAATGGCAACGACCTGTGTCGTTGCCATTGAGAGCAATGGCAACGACCTGTGTCGTTGCCATTTCGTAGCCATTGCTGTCAATGGCAACGACACATGTCGATGCTACTATCGGTGATGACAACTATTGCCATCAATGCCAACGACCCAGGTCGTTGCCATTGACAGCAATGACAACGACCAATTGATCTCAATAGCAATGAGTTGACAGCAATGGCAACAACAAAAGTGGTTGCCACTGTTAGCAATGACAACGAGTTTACAGCAATGGGGAACGACAAAAGTGGTTGCCAATGGTTGCCATTGGCAACCACTTGGGTGGTTGTCATTGTTGGAAATGGCAACCACCTGTGTTGTTGCCATTGATAAGAATGGCAACAACAAACGAAATTCCCTAAATGTTTGGCAATAGCAAAATTCCATTCCCTCGATGTAACTGGATAGGATACTTTCATGAGCCAGCACAAGTTCACTTTGAATACAAAACATGCCAATACCAACGAGCTAGCAACAAGCATACAATTAAAAACTAGAAATTGTTCATTACCCAAACAAAACAAGATTTAAATTCAGCTAAAAGCTACAAAGCCATCCACAATCTCACATCAAACAATCCACACTAACAACCTCACGTTGAACAAGGTCCACAACAAGTCAACAATCTCATAGACAAGCATTGCAGTATATGCCAAAGTTTAATCAGCATGGTAAATGCAGAAGCCAATTTAGATGTCTCACTTGCAGCATCCTTCATTTCCCCACGATCATCTTCCATGCACTTCAGTTTACTCTTAGGTTCAGCATGCACCTCATTGCCGCTCGTGTTTGGGCTCCTGTGCTTGCTCCTAGATATCAAAAGACTGGACGTTGTTGGAGTCAGTAGCCACATATGCGCCATCATATATAGAAGGCACACACACATGGCAAAGGAACAGCATCAGTCTACACCTTTGTAGACGCTATGCAATCCTTTCAAGCTGAGAACAAAAGGAAAATAATTACTAGAAGCTACATCACGACTATAAGTTCATTTCAGAAAGATAACATTATTTGGCAAAAAGTAAACATTGTGCAATTAAGCTAACTCATTAAACAATATATCATACTTGGTAACATCAGATTTCATAATCAAAACTGCTAACAGAAAACTATAACTGATAAGAATCACATAACAAATTTGAGAAACTCATCTTTTCAAAGGAATAAAGTCAGTTCTCGAACGAGAAACTAACAGATGCCTATGTATCTCATATGGATAAGAACTTTAAGTATGCCGCTGAATACTATCTCATCTCCATCCAAGTGGAAATTCTAGAAATTACATCAACGACTTGTATAAGAGGAGGAGGTGTGGATGTCGATGTGACATTGTATGGAACCAACATATTTAACCAAATTTAACAGGTGCTACAATTTTCAATTCTTAATCCAATAAATCGTTATAACTCTATGGATTCCATGTTTGATTAAATGTTGCATCAAGATGTAGCATGACCAGTTTAAATCACCATCATTTGGGATCTGATATATTTCTGAAACTATCTCAAATACCCAAAAGCTTTGAGTACACCAGTAAATCCTACCTACAAATTAAATTTGCAGATAATAGAGTTTTTCCACCAAGTAAAAATTGCTGAAGTAGGCATGTAAATTTACAAAACCCTGAAAAGCTAGATCCAAAAATGTCTGCAAAATGAATATGTAAGAATGAATTAGTACAGTCATAAAAATGGTTGCATATGGACCTACAAATTATTATGTTGTTCATTAGGTTAGTTCAGCCTGACGTCCATATGCAGACATTACAAAATTGCAGACATTCATTATGTAGATCCAAAAAAATCAGTTTCTCAAAAGCTAGAAAAAGAGAACATAATGAACATATAAGAAACAAAACCCTAAAAAGAGGGGGAATTCAACTAGACATCCATATGCATATCTTATGCTAGTAAAACATTATAAACATAACAAATGGTACAGTTCTCAAAGATTGGATTCTAACCTTCTTGATCCAATCAAGCAGTGTCGCATACAGAGATGATAAGAAAAAAATGGAAATCATCAAAGTAGAACATTATTCAAAATTTACCGGAAAAATTCCCATGAGGTGGTGAGGTTAGGATATAACATGAGGTAACTTGAACATAAAAATATATATGTATAATAAATCCGCGCACCACAATGTGAAAAAAAATCCCATCAATTTTAAATCAAAACACACAATCCAGCGGAACTATTAAAAGGTTTGTGAAACTTATTCTGTATCCTTGGCTGAAGGGGTACTAAAAATCAACATCAGTAATTAATTAATCAAACTAATCCAATCGGCTTTGGTTGACATATTCATCAAGTATATAACAGCTAGTAAATAAAATAGTTGTGATTACTGATGCTACAACAATTATATTATATTGATCTCGTGCTTATCACTCGGTTTGTCAAACTATGAATAAGAATTTTACTTTTGTACCATATTAATATAATTTTGCATCCAAACATTCTCTAATTTTGTTTGCAAGTTCCCGGAGATGATAAGAAATGTTTTTCTTCCTTCTGATTACAAGCACTGCAGGGTTTCAGACGTTAAATAAGCTTGATAAAAAGTGGGAAAATGCACTGGGTTTCAGTCGACTAATAATGATTTAGGGATTGACTCATTATTCATCATTCAAATATGATTCAATGTGCTTTCAAGTTTCATACATTTCATAACATGTAACACAAACTGATATTAAGCAGTAAAACAAAGTAATGAAGCATGCATTAATCATGCAGTCTGATAACACGACATGCATTAATCATGCAGTAAAACTAACTAATAACACAAACTGATAACACGGCATGATCATCCATTAAACAGATAACACGGCATGATTTTGCATTAATAATTATTGCGCTTTAATTATTTCTGTTCGTTTAAAATTCGGGGGACCATGATTTTAAGGGGGAATATTTAAATGAACCGTGCCCTTGGGCACGGATTATGACTAGTTCTATATAATAAAAGGACGAGTGACACTTACATCATACTCAAGGCCGAGAAGGCATTGATTGGAAGAATTCTTCTCTAAAAGTTGCAAGTGTATCTTGTAGCCTCATGTCTTGATCTGCACGGTGCTCTTGAAGTGTCCTTTCATGTTCCTCCTTCATTTCTTCCATTGTTCTCTTCAAGGCCCTTTCATGTTCCTCCTTCATTTCTTCCTTTGTTCTCTGCAAGGTCCTTTCATGTTCCTCCTTCATTTCTTCAATTGTTCTCTTCAGGGTTTCTAGTTCACCACCTTGATCTTCTTGGCGGTTGGAATGTTTTGAATGTCCTCGATAGCCTGTTCCTTTTTCCCTAACATAGCCTGATCGTGGCTTTAGCACTATTGTAAGCATCTCCACATCAGTCATGGGGGTTGATCCCTCATGACTTGATTGTTCAACAAGCTCTTGAAGTTTAGCCTGATTTGACAACATGCATAAAACAATAAGTTTAAAAACATGAAGATATCATGTACATTAGCTACCATCTAGAAAACATACATGTATTTCCTGCGCATGCTGATCATTGACCCACCGATAGCCATCCTCATCTCTATGAGTATGCTCTGCTAGCCATATACCATCAGCAGGAGGCTTGACATTGTTGTTTTGTTGGGTCTGACAAAAACAATACCTTGATTAGAACTCAAGTAAAAGTCGTATTTGTGAATGTTTACATGCACTAACTCACCAGTATTTCTTCCACTTCAGCAAAAGAGACAGGGCCTGTGGTGTGCTTGATCCACCTCGCTGAATTACGATTCCGAGAATTTCTTTCACTGACTTTCTACAAAGATAAATGTTAAAATATTATATTACAAGCAATATATGTGAAAACAATCAACGCGAATGAGAAGGAAAATACTAAACGTCTATTTAATACCTTGAATTCATCTGAGTTAAACTTTTCAATGCAATACTTCCAATCACGTTCACTCACTGTTTCTGGACAATGCTGTAATGGTCCCCAACCATTTTTAAGGCATTTTTTGTAATGTCTGCTTATTCGTCCCTTCCAAAATTGAAACAAGCGTTTGAATTCATCCTTACAAAACTGTCGAAGCTTTCTGTTCTCACAATCTGGTGGCTGAAATTTATTCTGAATTCAAAAGAATTATCATTAGGTAAACATTGGTAATATACATGTTTTCATGATAAATGATAGGTATGACTTACCATTACTTTTAGCCACATTCTCTCAAAATACTCCTCCTTAACAACCGCCCATCTATCCATAGATAAAGGAACTGTAGTCCTAAGAACGAATCCACAATAGTTCACAAATTGACGTGAATTATTACCAAAAACGCGTAGGACATGTTCATGCACATGGATCTGAATTTTATTCTGTCCGTTTTTCGTTTTCTTATAAATCACGTCTGATTTGTACACGCCACGTGTTTTCATAACTCCTTTAGTAGATGAACCTATACACAAATTGAATAAGACTGAGTATCATAACATATAAGCATTTGGGGTTTAAGGAAATAACACAATGCTACACATACCTCCAACATCATGGTTATGCGAGATGCCATTGTCCTGTAAGAACTCATCAAGATCATCTTCTCCACTAGAATCAGACAGTTGCTCATGATTTGCTAGGGGTGCAGGTGGTAGAATTGTTTGAGCCACCAATACATCTTTCATCCTTATGGCAACATCATCCCTACTAATTTTCTTCTTGGTATGCTCCCCTGTATTACAATATGACAATGCAAAAGGAGTTATGAAAACAGTTAGCCAGATTCAAAATTTATCCTTAAACTCATATTCATAAGACAAGATAGACCTGAAATACAAGAGAACATAGCTAAATCTAATCATCTTTTTGTCCAATTGACGTCTGTTCTTGTTGTAGTTGCTCTCACGAGGTAACATGGCTGCTATTACAACCGATTGAAACATTGTCTTGTTGGAGATGCTCTTACGAGGCAACACGGCTGCTATTAAAACCGTTTGACACATTTTGTTGTTGTTGATGCTCTTGCGAGGCAACACGGCCGCTATTATCCTCTTGGGGAACAACCGGTTCTTGAAGAACACTTGATACTATATGATACATGGGCCTCTTACCCGTACCCCGCCTCGACATTCCTACGACAACAACATAAGTTTGAATAAATCTAATTCCTACTGATTATGAGATAACCAATGTAATATCTGAAATACATGAGCATAGCTAAATTTAATTGTCTTACCTCCAATTGACACATGTTCTTGTTGGAGTTGCTCTTGCGCGGCAACACGGCTGCTACTGTTTGACACATTTTCTCGTTGGAGATGCTATTGCGAAGCAACACGGCAACTATTATTATCTTGGGAAACAACTGGTTCTTAGAGAACACTTGAAACGGTACGGTGTAACTAGGCCTCTTTGCCATACCTCATCCCGACAATCCTGCAATAACAAAAAACATATATACTATTACAATCATGTCAAAAATTAAATGCATGTATATAAGTTCTTTTGGATATATCATAGAGTTGTCGGAATACACTGAGGTTTTGTTCCGTTTACACTGAAAAATTCCAAGCATAATTAGACAAATGTGCTATAACTTTTTGGAGATGTAAGAAGTAAGAATTACTATTTTTTTCCTCTTCCAAAATTTGTTTTTTTTCATATTTGATGGGAAATGATTACAACTTGAATGCAAGATTTATTGTAACAAAATTAGTGTTGCAGCCACTTTGTTCAAATTAAATCCGTATACAATATATGATGCATAAAACAAAATACAAACTACACAATATGGATGTTTCAAACTAATTAAAGAGTCTTAAACGCACTCTTCTTTGTTTCATTTATTTTTTCCAAATGAAAAAAACCACATGCAAACTGATTAAGCATTGGAAATAAAATTCTGCGAGCGAAATGTAAACATGAAGATAGCATAAGCTTAGCTATCTGAAATATGACACCTGAGAAAATATTACTCAAATATTGACACAGATCGAATATTGGAGTATTTTGGAATTAATCCAAGAAAGCCCACGTATATGTCGTCATTTTAATTGCCAGTTTGTGTGCTGGGCTCCTATATTGCACCCCAAAGCGACACTCATTTTCATTTCCATGGACATTCTCCAAATAACTCAAAAACAAATAAACTACATTTTTAAATTAATAAAATAAGAGATCTCTTTCTGCAAATCATTTCCAGAATATGCATAAAATGATATTAAAATTTTAAGAAAAGGATCATGATGTCTTCTCTCGCAACATTTTTTCTGCAATTTTCTCTTGAACAGTAAAGTTAATCTTGCCTAGGGTTAAATGAGTACATGCAGGATTTTAGCATCTTATTTGAGATGCATGCCAAGTGACATCGCACGGTAATATATTACATGCATGTACCTGCCACCCTAACAAGGGCTAGTAGTGGAAATCTCATAGACAGACTTGTTGACGTCTATCAATCAAGTGACAAAACTATTTCAGAAGTACATGAAATCAAGGTCAACATGTTTTGAACCATAAACCATGAACAACTTCATATAACGTGCTTCAAACTTGGGTAAACCAGTTTCTTGAATCTGCTAGTGAAAATGCAAGTGTGAAAAAAAGAAAAGGTTGCTAGATGACATTAGGATAAAGATATGCATGAACAACAAAATTCTCTTCACAGAACTCTAAGTGATGGTTCGCCCCTCAATGTTTATACCTGTGGTTTAATCGATTTCATAAATTTGCCTATGCTGAACCATTGCATTCATTCAGGAGCTTTTTCCAGTTGTTATTGCCTGCGTCGATTCAATATAATATTCGTTTCTGAATGTTTGTGAAGGGCACCCTTCAAGTCGCTAAGAAGTTTAGTTAGTACTTATCAGATACTGAAATATATTTAGAACTTGTATCGACGTTTAAAGAGACATATCTGCAATCAAAAACCTACCATGAAAAAGAAAAATGATGATTATATATCCGCCTGACATGTTAGGCAAATTCTAGTTGTAAATTTTAATATTTTTCATAGAAAAAGACTACATGTAATAACTCAAAAACAACAAGAAGAGGCATGGCTGACCTTACTAATGCCTATGATGTATTTCACAACCTAGGAACCAACCTTACTAATGCCTATGATGTATTTCACAAGCTATTCAGGAATAGTTAGGAGGATGATTAGACTCTTGCATATTTCTACGATGGTTATAAGTTATAATTTTCAGTGAATGTTGATGTGCAGAAGATGAACAAACAATGTGAATATATTTTTATGCTAGGCTTTCTTGGAGCTTTGCCACTAGCTTATGCATCTGCTCAGCCTAAATTGATAGTGATTTAGTGGTCAACTCAATAATTGAGACATTTAGCCTGTTTTGGAAGATATTTCTCGATGACCCTTCTACTACATGTGTGAAGGAATACAAGAACCTGCATTGACAGAAATTAACAGAACAATATCTCTAAAACAAGAAGAAATTTAGCATATGTACAGCTGTCCAAAACAAGAAGAAAAACATCATAGTGTCTAAAACAAGAAGAAAACAGAATACCACGGTTTATAAAACAACATTATCATACCAGCGGTGGCCGCACTTTCAAGCTTTCGAGCATGCTGCATAACTTCTTTTTGTTTATCATTACGAGATTGAAGAAGCTTCTTCCCCATCCCTCGACCCACCATTGCTATGAACATATACAATTAGGATGTCTACTTTCAGTAGAAGTTGCAAAAAATTAAATATTTGAAGAATTAATATGTGTTCCCACCTTCAAACTTACTCCTAGATGTCAGGTAAACCAAATGATGCTCTTAGTGATTCGTGACCATACAAATCTTCATGACATTACTATAAGATCTTTTCCCTAAGAAACCAGATATTAAAATCTTAGCACAAAAGGAAATGTAAGAAAAATGCATGCTGCAAAAAACACTGCATCTAAAAGCAAATCTAGCATATTATTAGAGAATTCATCCAACGTACCTGGAATAACATCAATGACCTCTCACATTCAAACAGGAACCCCGCCAATACTATATTATTAATATCCTATATTTGTGCTGACAGGTTATAAACTACAACAAATAATCATGTGGAATTTCTACAAGGTCATTCATCTGATCTAGCATTCTCAATATGTCAAATAGCAAATATTATAAACTCACGTCACTGTTTTATTTAAAACAGTATAAACCTTATAAGCATGTTGTTTTAAAGAAATTAAAAACAGAATAAACCTTGTAAGCATAATCAAAACCATCATAGAATTTAGGCCCTACAATGTGAGATGGAAATAAAATATGCAATAGAATCATCAATCAATATCGTCTCCGTCTCCGTCTCCGTCTCCGTCTCCGTCTTCATCTTCATCTTCTTCACTTGGAATGTTAACAGCTTCAACATCACTGTCATCGTCCAAAAATTCTGGACTTGTGCTTGCTTCTTGCAAGAGTCCATGAAATTCGCGTACTGCATCACCTTCTTCCACAACATAGCCACCTCTGTGCAATTGAGGTGTGTCATTCTCAATCCCTACCGTAGTATTTCTACGATATAATGCAGATAGAGCATCTTGATCAACGTCACCTTGTTGCATTGCATCATCATCTTCATGGGGGATGTTATCACCAGGGAGACCTGTCGGCATATTATAACAATCTCGAGGTTGAGTTTTAACCACAATACGCCAATTCTTATCTCTAGGGTCATCCACATAGAACACTTGCTCAACTTGTGACGCTAACACAAAAGGTTCGTTTGTGCTCAATTGGCGTCCAATACATACACTTACAATGTCAAATTCATCAATCCTATACACTCTTCCCCTGTGATCAACATCAAACCATTGACATTTGAATACATAAACTGAATGTTGCCCATTGTATTGCAATTCATAAATATCAAGCAAAATACCATAATACTCCTTATCAGAAGAGTCATCACCCCGTACCATAACACCACTATTTTGGTATTTCCTTCCAATCTCCCGATTCAGCGTATGGAACCTAAATCCATTGACAATATATCCTGAATACTTGATTGCAGATCGAGATGGGTAACAGACTAGGTCATATAATTCATCATCTGCATGTTCATCCTTGTGCAGTTGCTCAACCTATACAAATGGTGAAACATTTGTCCATTAAAATATATGTCATGAAATAATAGTTTGGTAATGAACGAAATATGCAAAAGAACTTACACGGTTATATATCCAATTTGCAAACTGATCATTGTGTTTTTTTGTACATTAGTTGGATTTATTCTTTTCAACAGTTGTATATGTTCCCTGTGATATGATAAAATAATAATAAGATAATTCCAGCAAAAAATTTCATAAACAACTTGCGAAGATAGTTTACTTACTTGGCATAGCCAACCAGTTCATCGTAATTATGAAGTACATATAGATGTGCTGGTGCAAACTCTTGTTCGTCAAGATGATGCAACACACCCTTGCCTAAAGAACGGCCAATAACCTTAAATATCTCCAAAGTACATGATACATGGTGCATGCCATCGTCATCATTATTGCGTGCTTCACGATTAAATTGAGTATCAATGCCGTCCATATATCTGGAGCAAAACATCAAGCACTCATTTGCCAGGTATCCCATGGCAATTGAACCTTCAGGCCTTGCTTTGTTTCGAACATATAATTTTAGCGTTCCTAAATATCTATAAAGAAAACGATGACACAATGTTAGTTAAAAAAATTAACTGTATTACTAAAAGAGGTAATCATAAATGTGTAACATATACCTCTTTATTGGGTACATCCATCGGTATCGAACTGGACCTGCAATTTTTGCCTCCGTAGCCAAGTGTACCACCAAGTGCACCATCACATCAAAAAATGCAGGGGGAAAAATCATCTCCAATTTACAAAGTGTATATGGAATTTGCTTTTCAAGGATATCCAACTCCATCATGGTCAGGTTTTTGGCAGTTAAATTTCGAAAGAAAACGCTCAACTCTATCAATGGTTCATATGCATGTTTAGGCAAAAATCCACGAATGGCGAGCGAAAGAAGTTGCTGAAGAAAAATATGATGATCGTGGGATTTCATGGATGATATCTTTCGCTCCTTCTTATTCACACACCGTGAGATATTTGGCATATACGCATCGGGAGACTTTAAGTTCCAGATCATGTTACAAAATGCACTCTTCTTTTCCTTAGTCAAGTTGTAACATGCTATTGGCATTTCCACCTTATTTCCAGGTAGAATGGGATGAAGATCACTCCGAATATTCATTTTCACCAAATCTACACGTGCTCTCGGACAATCTTTGGTCTTGCCTTTTATCTCTAATAGTGTGCTCAAAATATTATCAGACACATTCTTCTCAATGTGCATCACATCTAAATTATGACGTAACTTTAACTTTTTCCAATATGGCAATCGAAAAAATATGCTATGCTTTCTCCATCCATAAAAGCTATTTGACTCATTGTATTTCCGTTTCTTACTTTTCCCAAATTGGGTCGGGGTGAATTGACTGAAATCGTCTAAAACATCATCCCCAGTTAATAGAATGGGCGCTAATCGCTTCTCTTTTTGCTTATCAAATACTTCCTGATCATTTCTCCACTTATGTGTCTTTGGCAACCAACGACGATGGCCCATGTATGATAGTCTATTTGTTATAGAAAGAGCAAGTGTACCTTTGTGACATGAGGGACATGCAAAATACCCCTTAGTACACCATCCAGACAAATCAGCATAGGCAGGAAAGTCACTAATTGTCCACAACAATACTGCATACATTCTAAAATTTTGTTTGGAATGTGCATCATAAGTCTCAACACCAATTTCCCACAACTCCAGCAATTCATCAATCAAAGGCTGCAAATAAACATATATATCCATTCCAGGACATCTAGGACCAGGAATAATCAACGATAGCATAAAATATGGATGTTTCATGCACATCCAAGGAGGCAAATTGTAGGGAATTAATACAACTGGCCAAATACTGTGTGACGAGCCAAATCCAGAGCTACTGAAGGGTTGAAAACCATCACAATCTAAGCCAAGCCTAACATTTCGAGAGTCGCTAGCAAATGATGGAAATTGTTCATCAAAAGATTTCCAAACAAAAGAATCTGCAGGATGCCGCATGATATCGTCATTCGGTAAACAATCCTTATGCCACCGCATGTCCTTCGTTGTCTTTCTGGACATGTATAACCTTTGGAGCCTAGATTTCAGTGGAAAATGTCGGATGACCTTTGATCGCACCCCGGATACACGTCCCGAGGCGACGGTTGTAGTTTTACCGCAAGCGCACGGTATGGTGGCGAGCGGGTATCGAACACAGGGAGGACGAATGACCGTGCTTGCTCCTGATCAACCTGGCTATTTAGGAACAGAGATAATTGCCTTGGGCGATCCTGTCACAATCGTCAGACAAATTTGCGAAATATCAAATCAAATAAAGAACGTCTAGGGAAAGGGGAATCCCCACTACTCACCGTATTTCATAAATGTGGTTCACCGGTATCGAAATCGCTAGAATGAGAATTTGGATGAACTAGTTGCAACTAAATGTGGAACCAAGCTCACGCTCTCGCGCTGTTGCCGGTCTATAGCTATCCTAGGTTTGGGTCCAATCTCTTGCAAACCCTAGCCTAGGGAAGCTAGCATTAGGATCAACATCATCGTCCAATTGCGCACCGAGCCCAATCTCTTGCAAACTCGGTCCACAATCTAAATTAGGATAGTTCCTACCCGTCCAATCTCTTGCAAACGGGTATCGGCACGGAATTGCAACCGGAGGTCCTAGTATCGGTCCAATCTCTTGCAAACCGATACTTCGAAAATCCGACTCCAACCCAATTCGGATTTCTAGGGCTTCCTATCAAGTTGGGATCCAATCTCTTGCAAATCCCAATTGATATGAATACCTAGCTATCCGTAGTAATTCGATCCCAATCTAATCCCTAATAACAATCCTAGCTCAATTTCTACCAATTCAACACAAATATGAAATAGGGCTTGTAGGGTTCATCCCCACGCCCCGAGACGTGGAGACTACTCACAAATCATAGCAATAGCACAAAAATAATCAATGAAATAGGCAATGGAATTCATCACAACAATGATATAAACAATAAAAATAGAGTTTTTGGGGAAGAGAAATGCAAACCAATGTAGATCTTCAATTAATCCAACAAAAATCCAAGTTTTTCTCTTCTCCAATCACAATTAATAAAGCTAAAAAGTAGACTCAAAAAGCTGCAAAAAATCTGAGAGATAGCCCCCAAAACTAGGGTAAAATAGAGCTTAAATAGCCCCAAAAATCGTCTAAAAATCCTGACCAAAACGCCCCTGCACAGCCTGTTTTCCGCAAATTTCGCTACAGGCAGCGCATCGCACTCGGCCGAGTGACAAAAGTCGCTCGGCCGAGTGAAAACCCTGTCATTTTCCAGTAAGTCTTGGGCTTCAGGGGTCTTCAGTTCGGGGGCGGCTCGGCCGAGTGAGTTGTCGTCACTCGGCCGATGGCTTCACTTCACTCGGGCGGACGGGATTTACCACTCGGCCGAGTGGGTCTTCTGAAGCTCAGGTGGCCGAAAAACAGAAACTTCGATATTTTGAAGGGGCTTCGTCTGGGCGCCACTCGGGCGGACGTGGTATCGTCACTCGGCCGATGTGGTCTCCGTCGCTCGGCCGAGTACACATGGAAATCGTGTCTGAACGGGTCGGCCGAGCAGTGTCTCGCTGGTCGGCCGAGTGGCTCCTCCACTCGGCCGAGTGGGACACAAAAAATGCCCAATCTGATTGTTTTGGCCTCCTCGTCGCTCCTGCGACGTCCATTCTTCTTCCGCTCCTCTTCAACAGCAAAATACCCCTCGGGGAGGTCGTCGGTGGCCGTCTAGATTGCGCGCATCTCGAGATCACTCCTAATTGCGCCAAATCACCTGAAATGCGACAAAAACAACAAATCGTGAAAAGCATCGCAATATCGTCGATATATCGTGAAAAACATGATTTGGGCGATCAAAATGGCATGCAAACATGCGGGAAAAGGGTGTAAAATAAGGAGTGATCAAAATCCCCCAAGCTTGCCTCTTACTCGTCCTCGAGGAAGATAAGTAAAAAGCGAACCCGGTGGATTCGGAAAACGAAAACGGCGAAAAACGAAAAAAAATGAAAAACGAAGAAGAATGAAAACGAAATGAAAATAAAGAAAGAAAGAAGCGAAGAGGAAGGATGCTAGATCATTTTCTCAGGACGTGGGTTTCACTTACTCTTATAGCATGCACCGAGTGAGAAATACATGTCAAAGAATCTCATTTTGATATCATAGTAGAATAGTGCAAGTAGAAAATAGAAAACCCACGAACAACGGTATAATCATGAAAAACGGAATGATTTTAAAATTAACATCGCCTGAATCATCTAAAGCGGTATACAAATCTCAGATCACACACTTTTCAATTGAACGCTTTCTATCTGGAGTATAAGAGTATCACATCATAGAATAGAGAGAATAGAAAAGTATGGATTTCATGAAATGAATGCTAGGCTTAGATTTCTGGATTTCGTAAAGCTAGAAACAATCTCACCGAGTATAGAATATTACTTAGCCTAGGTTGTCGTGCAATGTCAAGTAGTCGCTCTCTCACACATCAATGGATCTCCTCCCCCAAGCTTATCTATAAGCGTGGTGGCACAAAAATATTTACATCCCCATTTTTATATAGCTCCAAAGGCAAAGAAGAGAAAGAAGAAAGAAAGTAAGCGAGATGGGATCTTTTATTGAGGATTTTTCCTCTTTTCTCTCTTTTCTTTTCTTTTTTCTTTTTTTTTTCATATATACAATGATCCCAACTCAAAGAGAGATAATGATATACAAGAATGTTCTTCTCTCTTTTATTATATTTTTTTTTTGGAATAAGAGATTTGGAGCTAGGAATTAATAGCGGGGGAAATGCCATAAAATAGAATCACTAAGGGGAGATTCACCAATGATTTTTAAAAGTAGAGAAATGATGTTCAAGATTTGTGGAGAAAGAAATAAATATAACTCTCGGCTCACTCTATAAGACATGCACGACAACTTCAGTAGGGTAATCTAATCTACTCAGTTTCGATCACAAAAAAGCTAACTAATCCAGATATATCATAGCTAATCATCATTCAATCATCCGGAAGTGAAGTGTACAATTCATGCATATAGAAGTGATAAAGGAAAAGAAATCAGTACTCCAGATATAGGCATTCAATGCGTGAATCTTGGTGTGTTTTCTGTGATAGCATACATATGAATATTCAGGCTCAGCTAATAATAAAACTTCATCCATTTTCATGTGGAAAAAAATGTGGGTTACTATTTCTAAATGCAAAGCAAGTCATAGCATATGATATCGGAAATGAAATCTAAGACACGACAAATATAGCATGCATATAGAATAAGCTAACTCCACGTAGACATCATCACAGAAAATTCATCTCTAGCATGAGATGAAAAAGGAAAGAAGTAAAGATAAAAGGAAAATAGAACTATGCAATGCGGCACACAGGAAAATAAGAAAAACGTGATGCATGGCAAGATAAAGGAAAAATAATGAAAAATAGGTGAAAAAGTGAAAAACGGTGTGAAAAACTGAAAATAAAGGTGGCTAAACGAAAAAGAAAGTGAGGACTCACTCCCCCAAGCTAAACGGCACAGTGTCCTCAATGTGCAAAGTGTGGCACACAGAGAGACAAGTAATGAGAGGTGCAAGTGAGGATGCATGCATGATGGAAAGAAAAAAAGATAATGAAAGGAAAAATAAAGAAGTGAAAATATGATGCGGATATGATGCATGCACAGATATGAGTGATACGAGGATATATGTGTCACCGAAAAGCTCTCCCTCTCTCCCAAAAAAGATATATAGAGATACGGCAAAATGAGAAACCCAAAATAAGTGAGGGGAGGGGGGGTGGACAAAAAGACATCAGGACCCAGCAGAAACGGGCAGCACAACGGCAAAAGGAATCGATGGCATCAAGGGTGCCTAGGAAGGTGGTGCTGCGCCGTCTCCGTCCTGAGGCGGAGGTGGTGGTGGTGGTGGTGTGGGCTGCTGAGCTGGGGTGAGGGTGTAAGTGGAAGCAGGTCTAGTGTGTGTGGAAGTGTGTGTGGGAACCTGCTGGGTGGGCGGGGGTACGCGTGGGAGACGCTCCAGAACCTATGTAAGACAGTAGTGGATCTGGGGGATCAGCTCGAAGCGTCCAGCCATCGTAGAGAAGGTGGAGGACAGGGTCCTAAGGTCTCCTCTAAGACCACTCACCGCCAACTCAAGAGCACGTATGCTCTGAAGTACAGTGTCGGGCGGGGGTGGTGCAGAGGGACGCACCGGTCTAGGCTGCGCAGGGCGAGGCTGGCGTACGCGAGTGGAGTATGTAACGGGCTCAGCAGGGAAGGGGACAAAAGGTGCCGCGCCAGCAAATGTGGGCCGGGCCTCAGTGTGAGGCCGGGGCGGGCGGTGAGAAGTGGAGGCAGCGGCAGCGAAAGAAGAGTACAAAAGCGGCTGCGAGGCGGCTAGAGAGGTCAGTGGCACAGAAGTGTGGACAGACGCCACGACGCTCTCGGAGAATACGGCAGCTGTGGAGACAGAGGACTCTACCGCTGGGGTGGAAGTGTGTGTACCAAAAGGCGCAATCCCAGCGGAGATCATGCTAGCCATGGTCTCCACGACCGCGACGAACGAGGGCTCTCCACTCTCAACAAAGGTCTGCGGGCACTCGGGGAGTGCGGAGCAAAGAGGCTCGACGGACAGAGGGCCGGAGGTGGCAGCGGGAGTGGTGGGGACAGCCTCGGAAGTGGTGACAGTGGTGGAAGTGGGCTCAGCAAGAGTACTCTCGACACTGGCAGAGGTGGGGACAGAAGTGTCAAGAGCAGCGGAAACGTCAGGAACAGGCTGAGGGGCCACAGGGTCGACGGGGTCGGCAGGAGGCTCGGCAGGGTGTGCAGCAGGGTCTGCGGGGGCAGCCTGGGCAGCGTGGGCAGCGTGGGCCTGCTCGGCCTCCTCGGCCTCGAGCACGTACGCAGCGGGGATGAGGACATCCATCGCTGGGAGCCAGTCAACGTGGGCTGGTGCAATCTGGGTCCGAGCTGGGCTCGGGAGAATCATGTAGTCGGCACCGAAAGGGCTGTGCAACCAGACCCAGTGACGCTCACCATGCGGACGCAGCATCTTCATCCGGGCCATAACATCTATCGACAAAGAGGTGGGGCCCGGGACGCGTCACAAGTCGTCGGGGAAGTCCTCGCCGGTCATAAGAGCCAGTAGGGTAATCAGGCCGTCGTAGCATATCGGTGAGCGAGCGCCCACCGACACAATGATACGGTCTAGAAACCAAGCCGCAATGTCGATCACGACGGCGGGGACAAGCTCGTGTCCATCCCTAGATAGAGCTCTGGGACGTGTCATCGCATAGAGCATGTAGAGCTCTGGCGTAGACATCGTGCCCGGCTCATATCTGGCCAGAAAGGTGGTCGCCATAAGGCGCTGGGCAATACGTAGGCAGGGGTGGACAATGGCCGAGGCCTTGGCCCTACTAGGGTCAAAGGCGGCGTGGTGGCCTGTAATCCGGGCCCAGAAGGCGCCGGCGTCGAAAGAAGGTGGGGGGATGTGGGTAGGGCCGTAGCCGCGATCGGCACCGGGGACGGTGGGCCATGAGAAAAATGCTCTCATCATATCGAGAGTGACCTGGCACTCTCGATCCATGAACCGGAATGAGCATCCCTCATCGGTCCGGGCGATCGAACTCAAAACCTCAAGTGTCGGGCGGGTAAAAGTATCCGCCGACACCTGAAGGAAGTCGCGCCAACACACGTTGTCGTACAACGTGAGTATCCCCTCAAGTACCCCCAGGCGTCCTAGGTCAGTGAGGTGTGCAAACCTGGAGGGTACGATCGAGCGCTGGGAGATACGGTCGAAGACGGCGCGGTGTGCATCGTCTCGGAACGTAATCCCGAGCGGCCCGACCAGTGGAGCCGGTGGTGGTGGCTGTGGATCGGCGGGGAGAGGCTGTGCGGGCTGTGGGTGCACTGCAGGCTGTGCGGGGTGTGCGGGGCCTGCAGGCTGTGCTGGGTGGACGGCGTGTGTGGGGGAAGGAGGAGGAGACTCTTCCGCCTCGTGGGCGGGGCCGGCGTCATCCGACCTCTTCCGCTTAGCGGAAGGTCTCCTCGTCCGAGGCCGTGTCCGGGGCGGCATATCGGCCCCGAGCGCGCCGAAAAGTGAAAAAGTGCGGCGTGTGCAAAAAGAGTGGAAAGAGTGTACCAAAACACGCCGCGAGTGCTAAGCGGTGGAAGCGTGCGAAGTCCGCGCCTCCACGAAGTCCGAAACAGCCCGTAGGAGCTCCCCTGGCCTCCCCTAAGCTCCAATAAACAACCTGCGCGTGAAAAAGCGATATCAGCGAGTAATAATCAAAATGTATGGAGCAATATGGGTATAATGGATAGATATAGAAATTGATTTGGGTTAGGGGGGCGTTAGCACATGGATCCTCAAAAAATACACGAAAAGAGGAGAAAACGGTGAAAATAAGCGAACCGGAGGTGATCGGAGACGGGGCTGCCGGCGGCGACTCGGGCGGGGTCCGGCGACGGTCGGCCGGCGGTGGCAGGCCGAGCGGCGGCACGCGCGGGCTTGGTCGGGCGAGTGGGGGTGAGAACGAAGCGAGTTCGGGCGAGGGTAGGCGAGGGGGCGCAGGCGGATTTGGGAATTTTCGATTTCGAAATCCGCGCCCCCTTCGTCACTTATATAATAGAAAGTTACGCCTCGGCCGAGTGACGTGGTCACTCGGCCGAGCGAGGCAATAGAAATTTTCTCCCCGATATCGCTTCGGCCGAGTGGCTTTGCCAGCCTCGGCCGAGTGGAGTAAGTCCATTCGGCCGAGTGACTCAAGCTACTCGGCATGACTCGCCCTAGGAGGGTATCCGTTTTACTCGGCCGAGTGAATATATATACTCGGCCGAGTAGCAGTTATAATGAAATGAGGAAAATAGACAGAGAGTTGGGTACAGCAGACTTCCCTCGTTCGTGAGCGGCTCGGCCGGACGAACTTCTGGACTCGGCCGAGTGACTAGTATACTCGGCCGAGTGAGCCTTGTATTCTGCTGTTTGTCTTCGTTTGGGCTCTAAACTCCGTCTTTCTTTCTCCAGTCGATTTCATGCTCCTCCTAAGCGTCGAACGCCTTCTTGGGGCGCTCCTCATCGTCTCGTTCATCCTCCTCATGATGATCTACCTATCTTCTCTCCTGTCAAGAAAAATAGGACCCGTTATCACAAAATTTTTGGTCGGATGACTCAAAACACTAAAAGTCTAAAAAACGAGAATAAAGAAAAAGTAAAAATGAAGCAAAAACCGTCGGGTTGCCTAAGCGCTCGTTTTAGGTCGTGAGCTCGACCCCCTTATAATTTTCAATCAATGCGGGATGTTTGGTGCATATGAGATGCACCCGTCAAACTTGCCGGGGAGCGCGCTTGGATTCGAACGTGGCGGCGTAGCGTTCTCCCGCGGTGGTCTCCTATCTCGAATAGTGTTGGGGAGAGGCTCCCCCAAGCTAGCATTTGCCCCGGTCAACGGCTTAACCGGCGATGCCGATTTCCGTGCCGGCGGAGCTTTCTTTGGAGACTTTAATTTCGAGAGCTTGCAGAGCTCTCGAATCCTCGCGACATCAGCGTCGCCTTCATCTTCATCAGCGGAGAAGTCGGGGGAATCGTCTTCGATCTTTTCATCTTGGCCTAAATCCGGGCCTTCATCAAATTCTTCATCAAAAAGGGCACCAATTGAGTGAGGAATCGCCTCCTCTATCACCTCATCAAGGAGGTCCGAGAGATCATCCGACCGCTCTTTAAGCAAATATACTCTATTGGTTTCACCCGTCGGGATCCCCTCGGAATAGTGCTTGAGCCTTTGACCATTTACTTTGAATGTGGTACCATCCTTGCTTTCCAACTCGAAAGCTCCTCCCGGTTGTATGTGCTTGATGGTGAAAGGTCCCGACCAACGTGACCTCAACTTACCGGGAAATAGTCGGAGTCGGGAATTGTAGAGCAAGACCTTGTCTCCCACCTTGAAGTCCGTGATAGTTATGCGGGCATCGTGGAAAATCTTGGTCCTTTCCTTGTAAATTCTCGAGCTCTCATAGGCGTCTCTCCTTATTTCATCAAGTTCGTTGATGTCCAAGAGTCGCCTCACCGCCGCACTCTTATAATCGTAGTTAAAGGTCTTGATGGCCCAATATGCGCGGTGTTCCAACTCTACCGGCAAGTGGCAAGCCTTCCCATAAACTAGGCGGAACGGTGTGGTACCGATGGGGGTGCGAAAGGCCGTGCGATAGGCCCATAGAGCATCGTTTAACTTCATTGACCAATCCTTTCTAGACCGATCCACGGTTTTCTCGAGAATTTGCTTGATGTCTCTATTTGAGACTTCTACTTGGCCGCTTGTCTGGGGGTGATAAGCCATTCCAACTCTATGATTTACCCCGTACTTCTTTAGCATGGCTTCAAACTTGTTCTCTATGAAGTGGCTTCCCCCGTCGCTTATCAAGGTACGCGGCACTCCAAAGCGCAGAAAGATATTTTGCTTGAAGAATTTGGAGACGACCCTTGCATCATTAGTAGGGGTGGCAATAGCTTCCACCCATTTGGAGACATAGTCAACGGCCAATAGGATGTACTTGTTGCCATTGCTCGACGGAAAAGGCCCCATGAAGTCTACTCCCCAACAATCAAAAAGCTCAATCTCCTGGATGGGTCTCATCGGCATCTCATTGCGCTTGGAGATATTCCCGGTCCGTTGACATCTATCGCAACCCTTCACAAAAGCGTGAGTGTCTTTAAACATTGTGGGCCAGAAGAATCCGCTCTGCAAGATCTTAGCGGTTGTTTTAGAGGCGGCATGATGTCCCCCGCATGGTAGACCGTGGCAATGCAAAATGATAGACGTTGCCTCCTCTTTAGAAACACACCTACGAATGACACTATCTTTGCATATCTTGAAAAGGTAAGGATCTTCCCAAAAATAGCTACGGACCTCATGCATAAATCTCCTCTTTTGTTGCGTGGACATCCCATGCGGTTTGATTCCGCACGCCAAGTAGTTGACGAAGTCCGCGTACCAAGGTACTTCCTCGGCCCTTACCGCATATAGCCTCTCATCAACAAATGTGTCGTCAATAGGTAAGCTCTCATCCTCCTTGTCGCGAATGAGCCTAGATAAATGATCCGCCACGACATTGTCTGTACCCTTCTTATCTCTGATCTCTAGGTCGAATTCTTGCAACAAGAGTATCCACCTAATCAACCGGGGTTTGGCCTCCTTCTTGTTTAAAAGATACTTCAATGCCGCATGGTCGGTGTGGACAATCACCTTGGAACCGAGGAGGTAGGAGCGAAACTTCTCTATGGAATAGATGACCGCTAGAAGCTCCTTTTCGGTAGTTGTGTAGTTTTTCTGCGCGTCATCCAATGTCTTGCTTGCGTAGTATATCGCATGAAGCTTCCTATCTTTCCTTTGTCCCAATACCGCTCCAATGGCTTGGTCGCTAGCATCGCACATTAGCTCAAAAGGGAGGCTCCAATCCGGCGGTTGAATGATGGGCGCTGAGACTAGCGCTTCCTTCAAGGTGTTGAAAGCTTGCAAGCATTCTCCTGAAAAGTCAAAAGGAACATCTTTAGCGAGTAAGGAAGTAAGTGGTCGGGCAATCGAGGCGAAATCCTTAATGAAGCGGCGGTAAAACCCCGCGTGACCAAGGAAGCCTCTAATGCCCTTGACATTAATAGGAGGAGGAATTTTTTCGATTACCTCAATTTTAGCTTTATCTACCTCGATTCCTCTTGAGGAAACAAGATGTCCGAGAACTATACCTTCCGTGACCATGAAGTGACACTTCTCCCAATTGAGAGTGAGATTGTTTTGTTGGCACCTTTTTAGGACTTTAGTGAGATTTTCCAAGCAAGAGTCAAACTCACTTCCATAAACCGAGAAATCATCCATAAAAACTTCCATAATATTTTCAATATAATCGGAAAATATGGATGTCATACATCTTTGAAAAGTGGCGGGAGCATTACAAAGGCCGAACGGCATCCTACGGTATGCGTAGGTGCCATAGGGACAAGTGAAAGTTGTCTTTTCTTGGTCATCTTCGTGCAAAGGGATTTGGAAGAAACCCGAATACCCGTCTAGATAGCAAAAGTATTTATGGTTCGCGAGGCGTTCAAGCATTTGATCGATGAATGGCAATGGGTAATGGTCCTTTCGGGTGGCTTTATTGAGTCTCCTATAGTCAATGCACATTCGCCATCCCGTGACAGTGCGCGTGGATATTGGCTCACCTTTGTCATTTTTTATGACAGTCATCCCTCCTTTCTTGGGGATGACGTGGACGGGGCTAACCCATCTACTGTCAGAGATAGGATAAATTATACCGGCTTCAAGCAATTTCAGGATTTCCTTTTTAACCACCTCCTTCATGTTCGGGTTCAACCGCCTTTGAGGCTCTATGGAGGTGGCTTCGGCATCCTCCAAATGGATCCGATGCGTGCAAAGCCTAGGGCTTATTCCTTTTAGATCGGAAATAGTGTATCCCAAGACATCTTTGTGGCTCCTAAGGACGTCTAGGAGTTTTTCAAGTTGATCTTGTGTGAGGTGGGAATTGACTATCACCGGAAAAGTCAATTTATTACCCAAAAAGGCATACCTTAGATTCGGCGGTAATTGTTTAAGCTCTACCTGAGGTGGCGCTGCTCCTTCCGCTTTATCAGCTCGCATGAATTCGGCTTCTTCCTCGTCATCCGGGTTTAGCTCATGTTCAGGTGGCATGCTTTCTTGTGACGAGTCGGACTCGCTACTTAGTGAGGATGAGGCATCGAAGTAGGCGCCCTCTGATTCAGTGCTAGCATCGCCAAAACCTTCACTCTGCTCCAGTTCGTACCTGGAATCAAGAAACACATCAGACGATTCATAAAAACAAGAGTGAGCGTCATAAAGTGTAACACCCGGAATGTCGGTTTGCTCGAAGGGTTCTTCGGGAGCATAGTGCTCTTCGACATTTGCTCTATTGTCTTCGAAATACAATTTGCCGTCGACCACGTCAACTCTGACATTGCCTCCGATAGTCCCTTCCGGGGAGATTTGGTCCATCACAAAGCTAGCAAATAGTTGTTCGTCGGGGTCCTTGATATTGATAGCAAATGCTCCGGTAGTGTGGACCTCGTCGACAAGCTCCTTAAGGAGGTCTGTGAAGGAGTCATAGTCTTCTCGACTGAGTTCTATTGTTGGCGTTGCATCCCCCATTCTCCCTGTTAAGATCTTATGCAAAATACGGGGAGAATATGCAAATAGGGCTACGAATGAAGTTAGGATAAGATAGAGAGGGAAGTAAAGGAGGAAAGTAAGAAGAAATAACCGGGTGGTCGGTGCCGAGCACCGTCAAAATGCCCTCCCCGGCAACGGCGCCAAAAACTTGATCGCACCCCGGATACACGTCCCGAGGCGTTGTAGTTTTACCGCAAGCGCACGGTATGGTGGCGAGCGGGTATCGAACACAGGGAGGACGAATGACCGTGCTTGCTCCTGATCAACCTGGCTATTTAGGAACAGAGATAATTGCCTTGGGCGATCCTGTCACAATCGTCAGACAAATTTGCGAAATATCAAATCAAATAAAGAACGTCTAGGGAAAGGGGAATCCCCACTACTCACCGTATTTCATAAATGTGGTTCGCCGGTATCGAAATCGCTAGAATGAGAATTTGGATGAACTAGTTGCAACTAAATGTGGAACCAAGCTCACGCTCTCGCGCTGTTGCCGGTCTATAGATATCCTAGGTTTGGGTCCAATCTCTTGCAAACCCTAGCCTAGGGAAGCTAGCATTAGGATCAACATCATCGTCCAATTGCGCACCGAGCCCAATCTCTTGCAAACTCGGTCCACAATCTAAATTAGGATAGTTCCTACCCGTCCAATCTCTTGCAAACGGGTATCGGCACGGAATTGCAACCGGAGGTCCAAGTATCGGTCCAATCTCTTGCAAACCGATACTTCGAAAATCCGACTCCAACCCAATTCGGATTTCTAGGGCTTCCTATCAAGTTGGGATCCAATCTCTTGCAAATCCCAATTGATATGAATACCTAGCTATCCGTAGTAATTCGATCCCAATCTAATCCCTAATAACAATCCTAGCTCAATTTCTACCAATTCAACACAAATATGAAATAGGGCTTGTAGGGTTCATCCCCACGCCCCGAGACGTGGAGACTACTCACAAATCATAGCAATAGCACAAAAATAATCAATGAAATAGGCAATGGAATTCATCACAACAATGATATAAACAATAAAAATAGAGTTTTTGGGGAAGAGAAATGCAAACCAATGTAGATCTTCAATTAATCCAACAAAAATCCAAGTTTTTCTCTTCTCCAATCACAATTAATAAAGCTAAAAAGTAGACTCAAAAAGCTGCAAAAAATCTGAGAGATAGCCCCCAAAACTAGGGTAAAACAGAGCTTAAATAGCCCCAAAAATCGTCTAAAAATCCTGACCAAAACGCCCCTGCACAGCCTGTTTTCCGCAAATTTCGCTACAGGCAGCGCATCGCACTCGGCCGAGTGACAAAAGTCGCTCGGCCGAGTGAAAACCCTGTCATTTTCCAGTAAGTCGTGGGCTTCAGGGGTCTTCAGTTCGGGGGCGGCTCGGCCGAGTGAGTTGTCGTCACTCGGCCGATGGCTTCACTTCACTCGGGCGGACGGGATTTACCACTCGGCCGAGTGGGTCTTCTGAAGCTCTGGTGGCCGAAAAACAGAAACTTCGATATTTTGAAGGGGCTTCGTCTGGGCGCCACTCGGGCGGACGTGGTATCGTCACTCGGCCGATGTGGTCTCCGTCGCTCGGCCGAGTACACATGGAAATCGTGTCTGAACGGGTCGGCCGAGTGGCTCCTCCACTCAGCCGAGTGGGACACAAAAAATGCCCAATCTGATTGTTTTGGCCTCCTCGTCGCTCCTGCGACGTCCATTCTTCTTCCGCTCCTCTCCAACAGCAAAATACCCCTCGGGGAGGTCGTCGGTGGCCGTCTAGATTGCGCGCATCTCGAGATCACTCCTAATCGCGCCAAATCACCTGAAATGCGACAAAAACAACAAATCGTGAAAAGCATCGCAATATCGTCGATATATCGTGAAAAACATGATTTGGGCGATCAAAATGGCATGCAAACATGCGGGAAAAGGGTGTAAAATAAGGAGTGATCAACCTTATGAGGCACATTGCTGCCTTTATCTGAAGATTTTGCTTTCCACCTACTTAAGTTACAAATAGGACATTTGTCAAATTTCTCATATTTACCACGAAGAAGAATGCAATCATTTATGCAGGCATCAATCTTCACATAATTAAGACCTAAATCTTCAATGACCTTTTTCGCCTCATAATAACTACCTGGAATGTTCGCCCCAAAGGACTCTTTTTGTAACTGAAGCATACGTGTGAAGGAGACATCACTCCAATGGTTTTGACATTTGAGATGAAGCATTTTAACCACATAATCCAGCTTTGACACTTTCAAATCAGAACTTGAACCACTTGATAATGGTTCTTGATATTCTTTCAAAAGATAAAAAAACTAGCAGCGCTTTCACAAGGATCTTCTCCGACCGACGCACTTAACCTCTCGTCTCTACTGTGACCGGATTCATTACATCTATCAAAGTTGAAACCTCTCATGCCATGTGCATCCTCTAACATGTTCATCATGTTATCATCTCCAATATCATCAGGACTAACGCCACATGTCTCTGTCCTTTCATTAGAACCAAACTCATCCTCTCCGTGGTGACACCATTGTGTATATGTTGGAACAATTCCATTTTTGAATAAGTGAAACCTCACTACATCACGTTTATGGAAAAAAACATTATCGCAACATATGCAAGGACACCTGATATTTACCACACTGTCTGCATTAAATGCGAACTCCAAGAAACTGTCCACACCATCTATGTATTCGTCTGAAGTCCTATTTTTCCTCATCCATTCTTTGTCCAAAGCCATTCCCTTTCACAATCATAGAAAAATTAACATAAATCAATAGATTGTTCTAGTAACATAATAGCAAGCAAATAACGAAACTTCAAATTAATCTATCATATTAGGTTTGGAAGCACAAAAAACATTAGTTAACACACACGACGATTAAATAGAATAAACTAGCAAAAAATAACCAATAATTCAGCTTAAAGAAATCAGATAAACTAATATTTATCTACCAAAATAATTCAAAACAGTCTCTAGTCTCTGATCAATATTCTCTGATCACTTCTTGAAAGCACACATTATCTGTTTCCTCACGTAATATCCAGTTTCTGCGTACTATCGATGTTGAAATAGCCAACATCTTGATCCATTATGTGATCATGACGGAGGTATCGGATCCTAATCTCACGATTTATATGCCTAACTGATGAAACATCTATCCACACGGTTACTTGACATTCACATTGATTGTGTGTGAAACTCCCCGTGCCATGAGAGAAACAAGGTTGGTTCGTGTCTTTCAGCTCAAAGTCTTGAGAGGCAACCCCACTTGACCTAAATCTATATATATAAGGATTAGAAGAGTGCTAACCTAATTAAGCATGTAACTTAAGGTGAGTGATTTCTGCTCATAGTTAATATACATCTTATCATCTTAAAACCAAATCTAACCATATGCAAAATGTCATGATATAATAAAAAATATAGCCCTCAATCCTTGTCATAACTCTCAAATTTTGGTTTGACAGCATGGGCTTAAAGGCCGAGAGGCATGGGGCGGGCAATTTCACCCACAAGTTAAGGTGTTAGGGGTATGGAATCCTATAATGCTCTATATGACATAAGACGAAAATCACACAAGAAGAACGCATGATTGAGATAATCGACAAAGGCCTATGTCTGAATATGGAGTCTCATGATTGAGATAATACAAAAAGATTTCAGCTTATGCACTTAATGAAAAATAGTTGCAATTATATATATGCCTAACAACAATGTAGAGAAGTCGCAAAAAATAAAACCATACATTTTAAAAACAAGAAACTACAATATGCATCACAAAGATATAAGGATGACTGGTTTTAAAATTATATAACAATGCAAATAAGTAATTCTGGAAGATATTGATAAACAACAGGAAGAACTGACCTCTTTTTGTCAATGTCTGGTAAATATGTCACTCCTTTCAGCCTTCTCAACTATCGCCTACACATAAAATAACAATTAATATGACGAGCAAGGTAGTTCATGGCATGACATACATAAAGACAAAGTGCCTCACAGGAATTCTATCAGGATACTTTTTCCCTAATTCGTGTAGCTTCAGCCTGTCTCCTCTCTGAAATTCAGGAGCAAATTTTAAAACAATAAATACACAGAATTTTGAGAGCTAGTACATAAAGGTAAGAGAATCAGAAGTTAGAACTAATTCAATGAACACATTACAACTTACACCATAGCATATGAGTAAGAATTTTAAGACTATACACGAAACTGTTGGAAAATTTGAGGAAGTCATTAGATTTTTGGATGTCAATCCCAAGATATTACACACATATGTGCCATATGATGTCTCTATGTTTTCAACTCACATAATCAGAAGATATTCATGCATCATTGGATATCATTCTATTTGAAAATCATATCTCTATGTTTCCAAGCAAACTTATACTTATTAAGAAACATAAACTAGGATATGTATATATCTCAATTCACATACAAACATCACACGTAAGTGTTTCTAATCGACAACATAATTATGCTAACCTACCAATACTTATGCAAACTGCTCTTGATAAGCATGTATAAAAAATTGTTGAGGTGCTAAAAATGTCTTCAGACCCAGCAATGAATCTTCAAATTTAGTGTGGGTCCATACAAACAAGAGACAGTTTGTATTCCCAATTGCAGCTACAAATTTAGTGTGGGTCCATCAATATTTTGTGACGCAAATTTTATTTTGTAGGATTTTCTAATTAGATTCGAAACAATTTCATTAGTTTAGGGGTTTGCAAATTGAAAAACTAAAAAGTAATATGTCAAAACGTAAAATGGGTTAAATAAAGAAGTAATATAGTTCAATTGGGTCTCAGGTTTGAATTCTCAAACCCATCTTACACAACAACAACCAAGTCAACATGTTATTTAAGCCCCCAAACTAGATGTTGTGGTCACTACGATAAACCATCAACATTCTTTACCAAAATTCAAGCTCAGACCAAAATCACATGCACAATATCATGGCCTTTTCTTTCCTCTATTCACCAACGCAAATCCAAGTACTTAATTAGACCTGAAATTCATAACTCATGCCCAACAACTCACACTCAAACCTAATCCTAGCCCACAACCATTAACCATTGCAACCTTGCAAGCCCACAAGCTGTGCCAAAAACACATGCCCATCATCCTCCACTATGACTCCACATCAGTTGTATGGAAATGCTGCTTGTCATATGTTATGATACTTCTTAGGCAAAGAACTATATTTTTGACTTTTTCCATTTAGACATTCTTGGATTTTTTGATGCTACTTGTGTTGATGGTCCTTTTGATTGTTGGTCTAATAAATAATACTTTTGTTGGAGACAATATATTGCCTTGGAGAAGTAAAAAAACAGAAAATGGTTGCCAGACAAAGCGTTGAGGCCGAGTATAGAGTTATTGCGCATATAGCTTGTAAAATGGATATAGCCCCCATTGAATGATACATGAATTCAATTTTTTTTTGATGAAGATAATTTTGACAATCAGGCTGCTATATACATTCTAACAATCTAATTTCTCATGAGCGCATAAGACATATTGAGGTAGACTGTCACTATATATAGAATATGATCATCATGTTGATTCTCAAATGATGGCGGTGGGAATCACAGCCTTTGGTTTCAAATCCTTTGCGGTAGTGGGAAAGGACTTGGTCTGTCACCTGGTGAGCCAGGGAATATTGAGTCAGATTCAGGGCTTTGGCTTTTGATCTTGGTCCCCATCATATCTTTATCATGTGAGCAAACAGGAGCCTAAAATCTCCTCTCATAATGAGAGAATGCTAGGCCTTTGTTCCCTTGTTGAATGAATGTTGATGTTTAAAATTTGTGATGATGGTGGTTTGTGCATATCCCTGTTAGATATGTAACTAGATTGAATTGCTTTGGTTGAGAAATAGACCACAGGAAAACGATGTGTACCTGGGTTTTGGAGACAGCTGATAATCTTTTGAACATAATAACCCAGATGAATGGTAGTAGAATGTAATACTATGTTCTTCGATCCTCTCGTCACAATTTTAAAGAATTAAGAGCATCGGTTATAACGTGGCGTATTGAAGGTGGCATAGCTTCGATACGTAGTATAAAAATAGGTACGGAACTCTATTGGTCGAAAACATGATATGTTCAGAGTAGAGAGAACATTTAGAAGTAAATCTTTATAATACCATCAAATAGTTCTATCTCTGTTACACATGACATATAAGTGTGCATAATAAAATGTGTGATCCTGATCACGGATTCTGATGAAAATAGTATTCATACATGCAGTTTAACATTGTAGTAAAGATACCATTACACGAAATGGAAAATGATTCCTTGGACCATAAAGTAATATTAGAATAAAAGAATACACCTCTACTATAACTCGGAGTGCAAAAAACTTTTAAGACACACATACAGTAAAATGTGAAAAAAATACTTGCAAGTGCATATGTACACTTATCAATAAACTATTTCAACAGAATTATTAAATCCATCAAAACAATAAAAACTATCACTAAAAGAGAGAAAAAAATGTAATTTTCAGAAGTAGATCATCTCGTAAAAGCAGTGTCTACAAACTTGATTTGCATGTGGAGGTCATATTAATTTGTCATGGAGCTAGAATCCTCATACTAACTAATCTCGATTTCAACAATGCAATTCCTAATTTTGACTGCTGATCACATGTATATACCAAGAATTTGAGAATCAAATGGCAAAATTAAAGCGTGTTACCCAGTCATTCTTCTAGTTTAAACTACATCACATAAAGTGCATTGAAAAAAGGATAACATAACATTAGAAAAAAATGACGAGGGAAATTACATGAGCTTTGAAACCTGGATAAACTTCAATTTCGAATTAACCTAATGCTTATTATCTGTAGACAACTAAATGATTTACCAAACACAGATATCTCCCATCATTAACAGGCAGTACTCTGATGATTTGACTGTACTAATTAAACATTGTCATACGCAGTATTAGGGAGAATAACAAGATCAAAATAGTGAGAAAACTAACAAATTTAAGCATTCGGTTAACATGTAACATGTATTTCTCCTTAAAAAATGTTCTTCAATGGGTTATAAGAATTTTCCTGGAGTCATGACGTATCAATTTAGTGATATTTCTTAAATGATGCATCTGACAAGAAGATGAATTTACCAAAATTTTAATAGCAAACTCAGGAGATAATAAGAATTATTCCAATATGATTCAAGAGTAAGCTACAACATGGTAATACTCAACTTAAAGTGTATTGAGTAATATATATAGCTCTATTTAATTTAGAGTTTAGGGACCAAAAAAACCTAGCTAATATCGAGTGCATGCTTTTTCTAGTGAGTAGGACAAATAGCAAAGGAATGACGAGTGTTCAAAATGTAATAGAGCCACAAAAAGCGAAAAATCACCCAACAAAAAATTTATTAAAATAATAAAGACTACATAAAATTGGTCATGCATGGTAAGGATCATTAATCTCGACATAATCACACAATTTGGATGGTTGGGTGTAAAAGTGAATATGCATATAAAAGATTAGGCCTCTACCTATTGATTTTAGATTTTGGATCAGAATAAGTCTATGCCCTTATTCTTCCTTGCCTTACAGAATTGAAATTTGGTTAAGAGCAAAACCTAATAGTTCATCCTACGTGCATTTTATCGAGTATAATGATAATGACGATATCCTAATGGTTCAATAAATCACCTAACATTGACAAAACGAAATTTATATTGGCTGTTCGCTAATCAAATAACATGACACAACATTTTGTGCTTACTCTTAAAAGGCCTTACTTTCCATCAAACAACGTTTCAGGGTAAACCGTGTACGTGCGCAAATGCAATAAAAGCTTTTATCTAGCTTTTAAAAAAGAACTTCTGAAAAAAAAAGTAAATGAGAATTTGGTGTGGCAGTTGATAGCCCTGACACTCAACTCACGGCAGCAATGAACAAAAGAAACAGAGCACTCTCACGTAAACAAGTGGACAAAGAAAGCACAGCAAAGAATAAAGAACCCTGGGCTATTATGATTGGCTGCTTCAACTTGCCACTTCCCCTCTATTTATTAATGCGAAAGCAACAAAAGAAAGAGCAAAAAAAACGAACGTGCCGAAAGATCTGCAACATTCTGATCGTGAGGAAAAACCCCCTAGACTCGATCATGCCTACACGCCACACCTCCTACATGCACGGCATCGTGCGTTATTTGAGCTAACGGAATAAACACAACAAGATTATCTAACAAACTCCCCCTAATCTAGTTGTTCTGGATGTTGACGATGCCGAGCTTCGCACACAGGCCCTGGAACTTGACCCGCCCGAGTGCTTTTGTCAGTATATTTGCCAGCTGATCGTCGGTGTAGACGTAGTCGACGGCAATCTTGCAGCCTTCGACGCATTGCCTGATGAAATGGTAGCGCGTCTCGATATGTTTGCTCCGGTCATGGAAAACCGGATTCTTACAAAGTTGAATAGCTTATTTGTTGTCCACGAGCAGAGTAGCTACGCCGGCCTCCCTGCCGAGAAGATCACTGAGTAGCTGTGCGAGCCACACACCTTGGCACGCTGCAGTAGTTGTGGCAATGTACTCCGCCTCGCAAGACGATAGGGCAACCACTTTCTGCTTCTGTGATTGCCATCTTACCGGGCTCCCCCCGAGAACGAACACCACGCCGGTAGTGCTCTTTTTGTCATCGACATCGATGGCCATGTCGGTGTCGATGTACCCCATGAGTTTAGCTCCAGAGATGTCCTTGGCGTAGGTACATCCGTAGCCAATAGTGCCAGCAATATACCGGAGTATGTGCTTGACGGTGCTCCAATGCTCGGTCGTGGGTGACTCCATGAAGCGGCTGACGTAGCCGACGGCAAACGTGATGTCGGGCCGTGTGTGTACCAAGTAGCGTAGACTACCGACGATACTCCAGTAGAGCGTCGTATCCACCGGTGGGTTTGAGCTCTCCTTGCTCAGTTTCAATCGTGGCTCCATTGGGACATGAACCGGGTTGCAACCAGTCATGCCCGCTTTCTCGACAGCGTGATCTCACCGGTGCCTTGTCGTACCTCGATGTCAAGGTAATAGCTAAGCTTACCGAGGTCGCTCATACGGAACTTGGCCTTCATCTCCTGCTTAAAATGATCGATGGCCTTCAAATGCGTGCCCGTGACGATCAGATCGTCCACGTACACGCCCAGCAGCATCTTCTCATCGCCGACGCCCCGGGTGTATACTGCGTGCTCCGTTTCGTTCCTGTGAAACCCAAGTGATAACATCGTGTCATCCAACTTGGCGTTCCATATACGAGGAGCTTGACGTAGGCCGTACAAAGCCTTGTGTAGCCGCAATACTTTGTGCTCGTGCCTGTCTCGAACAAATCCGGGCGGCTGCGCTACATACACTTCTTCCTCCAGATCACCGTTCAGGAATGCAGACTTGACGTCGAGATGGTGTACTTCCCAGCCGGCATGCGCCGTGACCGCCAGAAGCACTCTGACGGAGTCGAGTCGAGCCACGGGAGCAAAGCCTTCATCAAAGTCGATCCCCGCGCGCTGGACATAGCCCTTCGCCACGAGCCTGGCCTTATGCTTGATCACTTCGCCGTTGTTGTTCTTCTTCAACTTGAAAACCCACTTCAGCCCAATCGTCTTTTACCCTACATGCAACTCCGTTAGAGTCCAAGTGTGGTTTTCGACGATCGAGCTCAGCTCGTCGAGCATCGCCTTCCGCCAGCATGCATGCGGCTCAGCCTCCTGGAATGTCACCGGCTCGTCACCGGTCATGAACAGGCGCTCCTCTGGGTCCATCACATGCTCACCAGTTGTGGCATACACATTGTTGACGGTGCGGTAGCTTCGTAGCGCCTCGTTGTTGCCGATCATGGCTGCAGGTGTTGCATCGGGCGGTGGAGACCAAAAATCCACGATGTTCGGCTCAGGGGTAGGTGAAGCGTGCAATGGCGTGGGCGTGTCTGGCTCGGGTGTCCGTGCATGCGGCATGGCTGGCTCGGATGTAGGTGGTGTTGCCGCTCCCCCTTGTGTCGACGTGGTGGTTCCCTCGTAGGCCATCGCGAAGGATGGTGTGTACTCCAACGTGAACGAGGACGAACTCGCGTCGGAGCCAACCCAGTCCCAGCATGCCGCTTCATCGAACACGACGTCGCGTGTCACACACATGCGCTTGCTCGCCGGGTCTTACACCCGGTAAGCCTTGGACTCGATGTCGTAGCCGATCAACACCATGGGATGCTGCAATCATCCAATTTCTTCAGGTTAGGCCGTGTTACCTTAACATGTGCGATGCAGCCGAATGTTCTGAAGAAGTGCACCGCCGGCTTCTTCCCGTGACAAGCCTCATACGGAGTCTTGCCACGCACACTCTGGGTCGGCGAGCAGTTCAGGATGAACACCGCCGTGCTGACTGCCTCCCCCCAGAATGCGCCCGGCATCTTCCTCGTCTTCAACAGACAACGTGCCATGGACATGACTGATTGGTTCCGCCACTCGACGATGCCGTTCTGCTGCGGGGAGTACGGCGCCGTCAGCTACCGGTGCCCGCCGCGATTGGCACAGTAGTCCCCGAACTCCACAGAGGTGAACTCGACACCTCGATCTATGCGCAGTGTGTGCAGCTTCCTCTCGGTCTCCACCTCGACAGCAGCTTGGTACTTTTTGATCGCGGCTACCACCTCATCCTTATTTGTCAGCAGGCGGCCCATATGTAGCGGATGTTGTCGTCGACGATGAGGAGGAAGTACTTCCTCCCTCCGTGTGTTGCCGGCGTGATGGGCCCGCAAAGATCACCGTGTACGAGGTCGATGCGACCCTCGGCACGATAATTCGCCATCTGTGGGAAGGGTGCGCGCCTCTGCTTGCCGATGAGACACGCGTCACAGAGTTGGTCCACATGTTCGATGTGAGGAAGTTCGCGCACCATGCCATCGTGCGCAAGCTTGCGCAGTGCCTCGAAGTTCAGATGGCCGAAACGCCCATGCCAAAGCCAAGCAGTGTTCCCTGTACTAGCTGACATGCACACCGGTTTTGTAACATTAAGGGAAATCACATACATCCGGTTGCTAGTCCGCGTTACCTTGACGAGGAGATGTTGTTGTCGATCTCGCACGCGCATGACGCCGCCTCTGATGAGCACCTCGCAGCCCACCTCATCGAGCTGACCAAGGGAGATGATGTTGCTGCGGAGCTTGGGTATGTAGTAGACGTTGGTGAACATGCGGTGCCGGCCACCATGCGCTGTGAAAAGCACAGTGTCGCGCCCCCTGATCTCCACCACTGAGCCATCGCCTAACCGGACCGACCCAGTCACGCCTGCGTCCAGCTCAGTGAACGCGGCACGGTCGCCCGTCATGTGATTGGACGTGTAACGACCGGTTTTCATGTATCCAGATTATCTATATTATATATATATGTTTTGGAGGATTTTCTCCTCATGTGTGGTTTTCATCTCCGTAGCTTTCATTTTCGATCGTTTTGTCGTGTTTTCTTAGCTTCTTCCTTAGAATCGTCGATTTTGGAGTAAGTCATTCGTGACGGGCTTCATATCGGTCATATCTTACTGTTAGATCAAGCCTAGGAGTCTTAGGAATCGACCCCGGTGCTTCGCGCTCCATTTCGGAACTTTTGGTGCACATTAGCCGGTGTAAGAAGGGGCACCGACCGACTAGATGACGATCCAGTCGGTCGGAAAACCTTCTTGAACCGACTAGTTGGCTTTGTAAATTTCATAGGAGTTACTGTTTATCGTTATTCGGTCTAAGAACGTTGGTCGACCGACTAGGTTGCAAACTAGTCGGTCGGCAATGCTTCTTTAACCGACTAACTCATTAATTATTTTTGACACTAGTTACTGTTTACTCTTAGTCGGTCTAAGAACGTTCATCGACCGACTAGATTCAAAACTAGTCGGTCAGTAGTTGTTCTTTGACCGACTAAATCTAAATCCTATTTTTGTACAGGAGTTACTGTTTGGACTTAGTCGGTCTGCGTTGGTCAACCGACCGACTAGTTTCCAAACTAGTCGGTCAGTGGTTGCTCTATGACCGACTAATCAGTGTCGAAACCCTAATTTTTGGGCAGCTGCCGGCTGTGCCTATTTAAACCCCTCCCAAACATTTTCTTCTTCATATTCTTCAACTCTAAACCTAATTTCTCCCCCATTGAGCCCCCTACTACCTCAAACCCTTATTCCTTCATACCAAGCCTAAAATCCATCATCCAAACCCTCACTTAACACATTCTACCTCTCATCTTCCTCAAACTTTCATCAAATCCCCCAAAACCCCATTTCTCCAGAATATCCCCATCTATTCCAGATCTGAACCCTAGGTTCCCCGGAGCGTTTCTTCTGTTGCCGTGCTTGCTCGGCATCCTTCTTCCGTTTCCGATATGGTAATGATCGATCTCTTAATGTTTTCATAACCCGTTGTGTTTTTGTGAAACCCTAATGAAATGAATGTTGTTTTGATGATTGTTTCTCCACAACAGCGACTTCCCCGTAGATTAGCGTCCGTGGGACGAACCCTTGTTGATCGTCCTCCTCGGTGCTAGGCAAGTGAAACTTGCCACTTAGGGTTTGGGCCATGTCATAGGCCATTTGCTTGTTGTAGGCGTACAAGAGACTAGGCGACGAAATGGTACTCGCCTAGGCGCAATTTCCGGAACTAGCTTGACAACGAAGCTAGGACCGTCATTTATCATGTTGCATAACTATCATGTCATGTTTAATTTTGATCAACGGTACGCGAATAAATTGTCATCCATGCTATCCATGTTGTATGTCGCATTCGTAGCACACGCTACAATACTTGTGTTTCCTGGCCCGTGTTCCAGAAGCAGGCTACGTGAGTTGGTTGATAGCCAATGCCCGACCTACTTGTTTACCGGTTAGGCACCTGCGTTGCAGGCATAACCCTACGCCATACATGTTAAATATACTTCCTGGCTCGTGTTCCAGAAGCGAGCATTCCGTGTTCGGGGTAATTCCCTGGCTCGATACACATGGAGGGGTAGAGATAAACGGTCACTTGAGCTAGGAGTTGGCCCGATCAGCCACTCTAGCCAACAGGCAGAATCTCTGTGCACAACTTGTTTACTTGACTGTTCACTTGACGTGAACCACTTGACTTGTACTTGTCCGTGTTTTACTTGTTATCCGTGACATACTTGTTACTTGTACTTCCCTTTACTTGTCACTTCCTTACTATACTTGCCATGCCATGCAACATACTATAACTGCTAGGTTGCTAGTTTACCTTACCTTCAGTTTCCTTGCCCACGTCTTTTAGACTTGCTGACATGTGCCCCTTTACTCTTTTGGGTGACACATGTTAGATCCCGAGCCTGAGTCCGTTGTTGAGGACGAGGTGTCTGCGGACGCCGTGCCCGAGTCTGTGTTTGGCAAGGAGTACGTGGACACTGGGGACCAGTCCCAGTGTCTTCGTTGTGCTTTCCTCTTTTTGTTTTAGACTGATGTTTTGTTGTCGGTGCGTAGCACCTATACTCTGTTTACGTTTGTCTTTGTTTGGCCTTGTTCTGGGCCTTTAGACTCTTTCCTTTAACCTGGTGGCTTTTCTGGATGTTGAACTTAATTTTAATGTTGGACATTTTCTGAGATTGAGATTTGTTTCTGTCTCTCCTTGTGTTATTATTGTTGTTCCGCTTGCGGTTATAGGGACCTGCTTATGTTTTATCGACGCTTATCGGGTTTGGGGCTTCACAGCTCCACTTTCGTGCGGACCTTCTCACGTCTCGCCTCCATTTTAGGGAAGCGGGGCGTGACAGGACGCCCCAGTGTCTAGGTACCACACGACGTCCTTCACATCATCCTCCTTGTCGAGTAGGACCTCGGCACGTTCTGTAGAAGAATATATGCCCATAAGGCAATTTATCCTAGATATACGTCTTGTTCATACTGTATATGGTACGTATTATTCTAAGTATAATAAAATCGTTCGTATTAATATACTTAGATAATATCCATAGACTTATAATTAGGTCCTTACATATCTAGATGAGATCTCGATTATGAGTAAGTAAGCGACCGAATATAAACATAAGTCTTAAACGGTTCATGGTCATAGATGTGTCGAGAATTGGATATCGACACATCGGATAGACCATTATGTCTTAGTCTTACCTTAGGGTAATGATGATATCATAGTCATTCGACTTGGTGAAGTCGGAGACGAGACACAGGTGCTCATTAGAGAAAGAGTTCACTGAACGACCACATAAGAGTTATTAAATGGTTGAATTTAACTGAACTGTCTTTAATAACTCTAGGGTGATGATAGGTTAGCTGGTCCTTAAGACCTGAAGTCGTTTGTACAAATCTGTGAGTGAACAGTGTAGCTTAGACCTATGATCTAGCTTCGAGGCTAGGCCTGCTGAAAGATCTTAGGTTGAGCTGCACCTGAAGCTCTCGAGGTGAGTAGATGACTAAGATGGGATTCGTCACTTCCGTTAAAGGGAAGTTAGTGTTACAGGCTCAGTACGGTCTTTATGTTAATCCTCGGTCGGGGTGCGTTGTAAGAAGTACAACGTGTATACAATAAAGACCGCCGTATACCGACCAATGTTGTCTGATAGGGTTGACAGTAAACCATACCCTAGGCCAACATAAACACAGTCTTGACGAAGGGACTAAGACTAACGAAGTTTATCATTGACACAGCCAATGTAAACCCATTGATGCTTTTGTAAAAGGGTCGATCACGTTATGATGATTCTGAAACAGGGGCGACAGCTACTGCTCGTAGTGACCATCGTCTAGGGGTTCCGAGCCCCAACCTGTAGTAAGGTCAGGCTGTAGGGTCTCACACCGAGTAGTGTTGGTGTCTTAGTAATAGGAAGATAGAATATAGAGAAATATCATTTGATGATATTAAATATTCACAAGTCAAGTTGTGAAAGTTAGTCGCAATAGCAATAGGGACAAACATTGCATTTGATGCAAACCAAAGATTAAACGTGTCGTAAATTGGTTACGACAAATTTAGTAGGAACAAATATATTGGAAAGGGTTACCTGGATGACGGGATCGTCTCGGTCTAAACACAGGTTCAAACCGTGTCCAAATCGGAGCTCAAACGAGCCTGGAAAAGCGAAGTGGGTTAGACCCACTGGGCTAAAAGGCCCATAGGCAAGGGCAAACGGGCGCAGCCCGCTGACTGCAGCAGGCGTACTCCCGTTGCACAGCGGGCGCAGCCCGCTGCAGCAGCGGGCATAGCCCACTGGCTGCAGCGGGCGGGCGCCCGCTGGCTGCAGCGGGCCAGCACCCGTTGCTTGCAGCGGGCACGGCCCGCTGCGGCAGTGGGCGGGCGGCCCGCCCTTGCTCCCTTGGGCAGGCGCGCCCGCTAAGCCTAGCGGGCGCGCCCGCAACTTAAGTCAATTTAGGGTTTTTGAAACCCTAAATGACGGCTACGGATTTTGATAATTTGCTAAACTTTGAGCAATTGTTTGAGAGGTCAAACAAAGTCGAAATTCGTCGCCGTCGGTTCCTACGCGTTCACCATTCGAAGCTCTTCGGATTGATAGCTTGTTTGGTGTCTAAGGTTTAATGTGCAATGAGAATTAATTAGTTAAAGTTTGCTTTTATGAAAAGCTCACTTTAACTTGAAATTAAGCCAAATTGGCTTAATTGTTTTTTTTCTCCCTCTTGCGGAATGTCCCACATTGCTCGCAACGAGAGAGTGATTGCCGACTTCCTATATAAATAGGGGTGCACTCTCCTCGTTGAAAAACACACCAAGCCATCGATTGAGTAGCTCCAGACTTTTAGAGCAAGCTCGATCGGCGACTAAATTCTCTCTCTCTCTTCCTGTTCTCCGGAGTAGTCCTGGCAAGACTACGAAGGGGGTTTGGATTTTGATCCGGACGTCTAAGACGCGGGTTCTTCTCAAGTGAAACTTTCTACCGCGTGTGATCGGCTCGGAGGTGAAAGTCTACTCGGGCGGATCGGTGCGAGGGTGCGAGGCAGCTCAGGCGGTTCGAGTCAAGGCGACTCGGCTATAAGGAGCTTCTGAAGACGGTGCGGTACATCTTGCCTGCTCCAGGGCCATGATTCCAGGTATCTGGTTAAGTAATTTGTAGTGTAGATTTAATTAGTCGCTTTAGAGTAGATCCCTCTTGGGGTGGTCAGATCCACCCCAAGTTGGCATAGATCGGGCTAGGTTCTGGCTCCCCAGAGCCTAGCTAAATAGTTTAGCTAGTATAGAAATTTTGAATTTCTGTTTTCCGCTGCGCTTTTGTGCCTCTGTGCTCCGTCCGACTTAGGACGGACACAGATCCGAGCTCTGGGGGTCCGCCAAAACCCCAACACGTTCTTCGTTGAGAAAAACAGAGCCGTCACCGCCACCGCGTTCTGACTCGGCATGCGCCGTGGTGAGCGATGCAACTTCAGCCATGAGGAGTGCGGGCTCATCATCCTCCACCTGCACGAGGTTAGCGGCCTCGTCACGTTTCTTCTTCCTGCAATCACGAGCCCAATGCCCCAGTTTATCACAGTACCGGCACTTGTCCTTCTTTACATCGCGACCGGCACCGAATGCCCTGCCATCGCCGTCGCGCGCGACTTCCTTACCACGCGCGTCCTGCGCCTTGCCACGGCGCTTGTTTGGGATGAAGCCGCTATCACCACGGTTGGAGGAGCCGTCCTGTTCGTGCCGCCGCATGCGCGCGAGCCACTCCTCCTCCGACAGCATGAGCTTGCCACTACCATCCTCTGCCGCCTCCAGCTCGAACTGTTCCTCGGTCGCTTTGAAACGACCGGTCAAGTCCTCCATCGAGAGTTTGTTCAGGTCGAGCAGGCTCTCCACGGACATGACCAGCTGTGAGTACCACTTGGGAATGACGCGTAGGAACTTCTGCATGACTTGCTTCTCCTTGATCTCGTCACCGAGATCAGAGAGTTTGCTAACAATTCCGGTTAGACGAAAAGACAACTCATCGATCGACTCACCAGGTTTATGCTTCAGCTCCTCGAACTCGGTCCTGAGCGTCTGAGCTTTGTGTCGCGCACACGTTCAGACCCCATGCGCAGGGTCTTGATTGTATCCCATGCCTCCTTTGCCTTAGGATTTACCGCCAGAGTTGCGATTATCTCCGACGGCACGGCACGGAGGATGGCCTCCATCGCCTTGCAGTCATTGCGGTAGCCGGTATCGTTGGTGACGGCCTCTGCGCCCTCGACTACCTGCCACAGGCCTCTCGCCTGCAGGATGACCCTCATTAAGAGGACCCAGTCGTTGTAGTTTGATCGTGTCAGGATGGGGTACGTCGTTGTCCCGCATGGCTCCTTCATCATCTGCGGTAGCGCAAGCTCGCGCCCATGGCCGCTTGCCGCTTGATTGGTTGGGATCCGCTCCATTGCGAGGTGTCAAAGGAATAGAACCGGGCTCTGATACCACTTGATAGCCCTGACACTCAACTCACGACAGCAATGAACAAAAGAAACAGAGAACTCTCACGCAAACAAGTGGACAAAGAAAGCACAGCAAAGAATAAAGAACCCTGGGCTATTTTGATTGGCTGCTTCAACTTGCCACTTACTGTTTCATTTTCCCCTCTATTTATTAATGCGAAAGCAACAACAGAAAGAGAAAAAAAACAAACGTGCCGAAAGATCTGCAATGTTCTTATCGTGAGGAACAACCCCCTAGACTCGGTCATGCCTACACGCCACGCCTCCTACATGTACGGCATCGTGCGTTATTTGAGCTAACGGAATAAACACAACAAGATTATCTAACAAATGATTTGCTTGTGGTATGAGAGGTCATATGTTAAGAAATACATATATCTCATCACATAGAGAACCTTTTTGAGATAATATATATGGATGATCTTTCTCCCCTATTCTGGAAAACATACATGAAGTTATATATTCATCAAAACTATTTAGAAAAATTCTTTCCAAATGGTAACAAAATTAAAATTTGGTCTCCTACACAGTTTATTTAATCATAGGCTCTAAACTCATAAATAGGAATGTGACTATCTATCTGATAATTGATTCAAACATCTCAATATCCACACAGTAGAATCAATCTTCTTCATGTTGTACAACAAAGCAAAAGGTATGTATTTTTTGAAAGTAATATGTACTCTTGGTCGTTCCTAATTAAAAAAAGAAGATATCCACTCTTTATGACAATCAGATAGATGATATTTTCACCAAAGATTTGTCTTGTAATGATTTTTCTTCCTTTGTTATAAACTAGGCACGATTATATCTATATGCCATCTTAATGGGGATTGTTTAGAAAATGGCATTATAGTTTTCAGTTTAGGAATACGAATTATATTTCTTGTTATGAATAAATTATTATAATTTCTAGTTTATGAAAAGAAGTTGAATAAAAAATACAGACAAACTATATTTTTATTACATGTTAATACTAGAGGTTTAAATTTATATGAAGTGCATTTGATCAAATACGAGAGGTTGTGTGTCAAAGGATTGAGCTATTCTTATTGCATGTTAATACTTCACCAATCTGTTGATTGTTGATTTTCTTTCCACATCAGGAAGATGAATTCTAAAGAACCGGTGCAGGACATATGAATACAATCCCCAAATCTCGGTTGTAAAAATCAAACAGATATAATAATAATAATAATGAAAAAAACAAGAGGGGATATAAAATGAGATTGTGTATGTTCAAGATTCAAACTTTAGAGTCAATTTTTATTTATTCACTATAAGAAATAACAAGAAATAAAACAGACCTCAGGTAGGTTAGCGATCCGGCCGTAGCGCCGCCTGACGACAAGAAATTCGTCCGCTGCCTTTCTCTTCAATTGCTTTGCCTTCAAATCAACGAAACAAAACAAAATAAATCATCCTAACAAAATCAAATCAAACTGGGGAAGAATCAGAAAGGGAGGAAGAGAGAGAAAGGGGTAGGGACTCACGGGAGATGGTTTAGGGCTAGGAGCGGGCGATTGTTGGATGGCGAAAGAGAGATTGTGAAGATTCGAGATATCGGGGGTATGAACTGAGCGGCGGCAAAATTAATTGGGAGGGGATTTTCTTGACCTAGGAACGTAGCGACATCGAGATTAATTTGGCGGGAGGAATTTGCCTTTCGCGGTAAACTAGTTTTGGGGGGGGGGGGGATTTCGTGACCTAGCTAGGAACGCAGTAATTTGCCGTGACCTGGAAAGCAGCGTAAAAATAGTTTTGGTGGGGAATCTCACAGGAGGAATTTGCCTTCGGCGCTAAATTAAATAGTTTGAGAATTGAGTCGGTGTGTGACCTAATTAATTTTTTAACAAGTATATATGCCATCAATTTTCCTTTGATCCTCTGAGAAAATGACCGAATTTGCAACGAATGGATGCCATTAATTTACAAGTTTGCCATTACGAACCATCTATTTACAAGTTTACCATTACAAATCTACAGGATCGCCATTAATACCTTTACACCAAGGTGTGGCAACCATAGTTGTCGTTGTCATTGTTTCTAAATGTTATGGCAACGACAATTATCTGTTGTCATTGTTACAAAGAGTATTGACAACAACAAAATGTCGTTGCCATTAATTTAAAAGGCATTGGCAATGATTTTTGTCGTTGTCATTGTCTTCTTATAGATATGGCAACGACATTTAATCGTTGCCATATCCTCTAAGTATTGGCAACGACTTATGACAAAGACTAATTTTTAGATTGTTATCATTGCTATTTTTAGCAACGATCAAAAGATGTGCGTTGCTAAAAGTTGTTGCCAATAGTCTGTTTTCTTGTAGTGGGGGGAGGGGGAGAAAGAGAGAGAGAAAGAGATAGAGAGAGAGAGAGAGAGAGAGAGAGAGAGAGAAGTTCATCATCTTAGGTATTCTCAAATCGATCTTCAACCTTTGACAATGGATTCGTTCATCATCTTAGGTATTCTCAAATCGATCTTCAGCCTTTGACAATGGATTCCTATTCTACTCGTGCCTCCGCTAGAACTTCTGTTCCTGTCCCTCGAAAAAATAATTGGGAAGCGGGCATACTGATTGTTGTTGGATCAGGATCTAAGCATAGAGGGGGGTGTGAATAGGCTAATAAAAAATTTCGAGATATCACGTGCAATTATTCAGCACAATGAATCAGTCACAAAGTAAATAAAATCAATCAAAAAGTACACGAGAGATTTACCATGGTTCGGTCGTCCCAACGACCTACTCCAGGCCCAAAGCAATTACTAGTATTAATATGTTACAAGGGTACAACCGTAAAGAGCTACGAGCACCTACTCTATGCTCACTAGGTTCCGTACCGCACTCACCAGAGTGCTAAATACTATAAATCTAGTAAACACACACTCTTGACTAGCCCCAACTAGTCAAGTCCCCCAAAAAGATAGTTCAAGTAGCTACAAATATATACACACCAATATCACAAATATAATAAAATAAAGAGTTTAGAAATGCTCAGTTTGTGATGGTGTCGATGTCTCTGTCGTTCAGCGCTTGGTCAGATCCGAACTAACAAGATGTAGTCGTCAATCTGAAGTCTCCCCAGTCATCACATCAATGTTGCGGCCTCCGTCTTGGATGGTGCTTGCGGTTATGGAGGGAGTATCACTTGAAGCTTGCGGCAATGGGGGTTGAGGCCCTTCTATGTTGCGGCAATGGATGGAGATAGACTCTTGGCAACTTGCGGCACCTCTCAACTTACGGCCATCACCAATGTAGGGGATGTGGGTGCTTGTGGCAATGTAGTTGTTGAAGGTGCAAACTTGTGGCAATGAGAGATTAAAGGTGCAAACTTGCGGCTATGAGTGGGGATGAAGGAGCTCTTGATCCTTGTTGATAACTTGCGGCAAGGATGTTGAAGCCTTTGATGTATTGCGACAATAGAGTTTGAATGTCTTGGTAAATTGCGCAAAGGAGTTTGGAGGAGCTCTCTCTTGGTGTTGTTACGGCAATGGAGGAGGAGAAGCTTTCACTTGATGTTGTTGCGGCTAGGGCTTCAAAGCTGGGAGATTAGTTCAGCATGGGGCGCTTTGAAGCTTGGAGATTTTTAGTGTTGGCCGCATCATATAGTTCCTCCTTGGATTTGGCTTTATATAGTAGTGGTGGAGAATCAATTAGGCTCATGTAGAATCCCCTAATTTTAGGAGTATGAAGTTTGAATTCTACTTTGAATAGGATTTGAAATAATCATATGGAAGATATCTTTCAATCACAATAGGATATGAAATTGGATTTGGTATTTGTATTGGATTTGGAGAGGATATCATTTAATCACAAATTGATTTGCATGAGATTTGAATTGTATGACAATAGGAAATAGGATTTGCAATGGGATTTGGTTCAAACACTTTTGATATGAATGTGATCTCTCCTTATCTCTCCATCTTTGACCAAGTCCACTTGCAAATGAATTTCAAATTTTCTCTATCACATTGACTAAGTATCCAATTGAATATTTACGTGCTTGACACTCCTGAAAACACTTAGCACACACATTAGAACGTTCACACACGTTTGTTAACATCAAACACGAAGTCATCGATCGTTGTATCCAAAAATCTCCCCCTTTTGATGATGACAACCCATAAATAAGATTTGAGCAATAATGATCCAAATAATATCATCGTGACATGTGTCTGTGTGAAGTATGGTGATGGAGGAAATAATAAAAATACAATGATGTGCAATGATGTTCAACATATATGCATGCTCCCCCTTGAACAATTATTCATTATTCAAATGTACATTATTCATTTAGCACACCAATTATTCATTTAGTGCACCAAAACTTTCCCAAATTATTCTTCCCCTTCTGTTATCATCAAAAGTGTACGTACGGAGTCAATATCATATCACATGCAAAAAAAGAGTATTATAAACTATAACACACACTTGCATGTATTCATTCTTAGAATAAACAAGTCAAATCCTATGAAAATTATAACAAAGACTTCTACACCATCGTGTAAGTGTGAAGATTAAACACTAAAGCACATAAGAAGAACTTTCAAGAAATTCAACCAAAACCAATCCACTTTTCCATGTAACATGATATCATGTAGGATTAATTTTTTCCAATCTCATTGAAAATGAGTTCAAGTTACAACACCCAAAACATAGCCTATGAGGACTCTTATATGTGGGGTAGCATTGTTTAACGAGTATAACACAAACGCTTAAGTTTACTCTTAAAGCTTATGTTGAATTCTCGTGGGTAGTGTCGTTGCCATGGATCATATCCATTTTTCATACGAAGCTCTTTTCATTTCCCTTTTTATTTATATATATAATTTTCAATTCAATTCTTTTGAGTTCTATTTTTAATCCAAGGTAAGACACATCATATACCATAGATTTTCAGTTAATTTTTTGTCACGCCCCGCTTCCCTAAAATGGAGGCGAGACATGAAAAGGTCAGCACGAGAGTGGAGCTGTAAAGCCCCAAACCCGATAAGCGTCAATAAAACATAAGCAGGTCTCTGTAACCACAAACGGAACAACAATAATAACACAAGGAGAGACAGAAATAAAATCTCAAATCTCAGAATTTGTCCAACATTAAAATTAAGTTCAACATCCAGAAAAGACACCAGGTTAAAAGAAAGAGTCTAAAGGCCCAGAAAAAGGCCAACGAAAGGGACAACATAACAAAGTATAGGTATTGCGCACCGACAACTACAACAGTCTAAAACAAAAGGGGGAAAGCTCAACGAAGACACTAGGACTAGTCCCCAGTGTCCACGTACTCCTCGCCAAACACAGGCTCGGACTCGGCGTCCGCAAACACCTCGTCCTCAACAATGAACTCAGGCTCAGGATCTAACATGTGTCACCCAAAAGAGTAAAGGGGCACATGTCAGCAAGTCTAAAAGACTTGGGCAAGGAAACTGAAAGTAAGGTAAACTAACCAACCTAGCAGTTATAGTATGATGCATGACATGGCAAGTATAGTATGGAAGCGACAAGTAAAGGAAAGTACAAGTAGCAAGTGGCAAGTAAGGCATGGATAACAAGTTTTTACAAGTAAAACACGGACAAGTACAAGTCAAGTAGTTCACGTCAAGTGAACACGTCAAGTAAACATGTCAAGTAAACAAGTTGTGCACAGAGATTCCGCATGTTGGCTAGAGTGGCTGATCGGGCCAACTCCTACGCACAAGTGACCGTTTATCTCTACCCCTCCACGTGTATCGAGCCAGGGCATTACCTCGAACACGGAATGCTCTCTTCTGGAACACGAGCCAGGAAGTGTATTTAACACGTATGGGGTAGGGTTATGCCTGCAACGCAGGTGCCTAGCCGGAAACAAGTAGATCGGGCATTGGCTATCAACCAACTCACGTAGCCCGCTTCTGGAACACGAGCCAGGAAACACAAGTATTGTAGCATGTGCTACGAATGTGACATTCAACATGGATAACATGGATGGCAATTAATTCGCGTACCGTTAATTAAAATTAAACATGACATGGTAGTTATGCAACATGATAAATGACGGATCTAACTTCGTTGTCAAGCTAGTTCCTGAAATTGCGCCTAGGCAAGTATCATTTCGTCGCCTAGTCTCTTTTACGCCTACAACAAGCAAATGGCCTAAGACATGGCCCAAAACCCTAAGTGGCAAGTTTCACTTGCCTAGCACCGAGGATGACGATCACAAAGGCTCGTCTCACAGACGCTAATCTACGGGGAAGAGGTCGCTGTCATGGTAAAACAACATTAGAACAACATCCAACCTAGTTTTATTAGGGTTTCACAAAAACACAAATGGGTTATGAGGATATTAAGAGATCGAGTTATTACCGAATCGTTAGTGGAAGAACGATGCCGAGCAAGCACGGCGACGGAAGAAACGATCCGGGGAACCTACGGTTCAGATCTGGAAATGGGAAGAAAATCTGGAGAAATGGGGTTTTGGGGATTTTTGGGGGTTTTTCGGCGACCTAGAGGTGGTGGCCGGCCAAAATGGAGAGGGAAGCTCCAAGGGAGGAAGGAATGGCTTGGGGAAATGTTGGAGGGTGATTTGGGGGAGAAAATGGTTCAGGAGAATGAAAGAGGGATGAAAGAAATCGCGGGTGGGGTTTAAATAGGAAGGGCTGGCGGCTGCCCAGAAATTAGGGTTTCGACACTGATTAGTCGATCAAAGAGCAACCTCTGACCGACTAGTTTGGGAACTAGTCGGTCGGTTGACCAACGCAGACCGACTAAGTGTGAACAGTAACTCCTGACGAAAAATAGGATTTAGATTTAGTCGGTCAAAGAACAACTACTGACCGACTAGTTTCTCATCTAGTCGGTCGACGAACGTTCTTAGACTGACTAAGAGTGAACAGTACTTGGTATCAAAAATGATCATAGAGCTAGTCAGTTAAAGAACGATTGCTGACCGACTAGTTTGCAACCTAGTCGGTCGACAAATGTTCTTAGACCGACTAACGATAAACAGTAACTCCTGTACAATTAACAAAGCCCACTAGTCGGTCCATGAAGGTTTGCCGACCGACTAAATCGTCATCTAGTCGGTCGGTTCCCCTTCTTGTACCGGCTAACGTGCACAGAAAGTTCCGAAATGGAGCACGAAGCTCCGGGATCGATTCCTAAGACTCCTAGGCTTGATCTAACAATAAGATATGACCGATATGGAGCTCGTCACGAATGACTTACTCCGAAATCGACGATCAACGGAAGAAGCTAGGAAAACACGACGAAACGATCGAAAGTGAAAGATACGGAGACGAAAACCACGCATAAGGAGAAAATACACCAAAACAAATATATACTATAAATATTCCAGATACATGAAAACCAGTCGTTACATCCTCCCCAACTTAAGAAAAATTCCGTCCTCGGAATTTCCCAACACTCACGTGTCCGGAAACAAAAGTGGGAAACGCTCTCGCATCTCATCCTCGTTCTCCTAAGTAGACTCTCCAGGCGAGCCGTGTCGCAACATCACCCTCACAAGATTGACAACCTTGTTCCGAAGTGACTTCTGACGCATGTCCAGAATCTGTACTGGCTGCTGGTCATACGTCATATCAGGGCGAACGGTAATCTCCTAAAAATCCACAGCATGAGATGGATTGCTAATGTATCGACGAAGCTGTGACACATGGAAAACATTGTGAACTCCCTCCAAAGATGGCGGCAAGGCTAAGCGGTAGGCTACCTCGCCAACTTTCTCCAGAATGTCAAACGGTCCACTGTATCGCGGGCTCAACTTCCCTCGCTTCCCAAAGCGAATCACACCACGATTCGGGGAAATCATCAAGAACACATGGTCGCCCGACTGAAACTCCAAAGGACAGCGTTTAGCATCCGCCCAATGCTTAAAACGGTCCTGAGAAATCCTCAATCTCTCCTGAATGTTCCTGACAACATCCACAGCCTCCACGATCATCTCAGGTCCCAACAGCTCCCGATCACCAACGTCATCCCAACTCAGTGGCGATCGACATTTCCTCCCATAAAGAGCGACGAAAGGCGACATGCCAATACTCGCCTGGAAGCTATTGTTGTAGGAAAACTCTACCAGATGTAGATGGTCCTCCCACGAACCCTTGAAATCCAACATGCACACCCTCAACATGTCCTCCAAGATCTGAATCATCCTCTTGGACTAGCCATCCATCTGCGGATGGTACGCCGTGCTGAAACTCAGACGCGTACCCAAACTCTTCTACAAACTCTGCCAGAACTGAGATGTGAACCTCGTGTCTCTGTCCGACACGATACTCACGGGGACTCTGTGAAGTCGTACGACCTCCTGCACGATTCACGTTACATCACTATCTGAACTAGGAAAAAGGAAATAAAATGGAGAGCAAAAGAATTTACCTCCATATATCTCCTCGCTAGCGCCTCAGTAGACTGTCCCACTCGGAACGGAATAAAGTGCGCGGATTTGGTCAATCGATCTACGATCACCCAAATCGCGTCATTCTGCTTCGGACTCCGAGGTAATCCAGTCACGAAATCCATAGTGATGTGTTGCCATTTCCACTCCGAAATCGGAAGCGGTTGTAGCAACCCTGCCGTACGATGATGCTCCGCATTTACCTGCTGGCAAACCAAGTACTTGGCTACACTCCGAGCCACACTCCTCTTCATACCATGCCACCAAAAGTTCAGACGAAGATCCTTGTACATCTTGATCCCACCAGGATGCACAAAATACGGCGAACTATGTGCCTCCACCAACAACTCCTCTCTAATATCCCCAGCTGGCACACACAACCTGGCTCCAAACCTCAGCGAGCCATCCTCATGAATCAAAAAGTCAGTCCGCAGACCGGCTTCTACGTGCTCCCGAATCTTCACCAGCTTCAGATCCTCAGCCTGGCCAGCCTTGATCCGATCCACGATCGTCGACTGAATCTGCATACTCATCAACGAAGAAGCCTCTCCAGGAAGAATAACCTCAATACCAGATTCGCAAAAATCCTGCTGCAATCTCCACTACGAAGTCAAAATCATCACCGCTGGAAGCCTACTCAGCGCATCCGGAACCACATTCACCTTGCCAGGGTGATACTGCAAATCAATCTCATAATCCGCCATGAGCTCCAACCATCGACGCTGTCGCATGTTGAGCTCCTTCTGAGTGAAAATATACTCAAGCTTTTGTGATCGGTGAAGATCTTCACTTTCTCACTCAGCAAGAAGTGCCTCCAAATCTTAAGAGCAAACATAACAGCAGCCAACTCCAAATCATGCGTCGGGTAATTCTTCTCATGAACCTTGAGCTGACGAGATGCATAAGCCACTACATGCCCGTGCTGATGCAACACACAACCGAGACCCTTGCCAGAAGCATCGCAAAAGATCTCAAATCCACCGCTGCGATCAGGCACAACAAGAATAGGGGCAGTCGTCAATCTCTCCCACAGAACACCAAAAGCATTCTCACAATCACCCGACCAAACAAAAGGTACATCCTTCCGCGTCAATCTGGTCATCGGCTCAGCAATACGGAAAAAGTCCTTAATGAAGCGCCGATAGTAACCAGCAAGTCCAAGGAAACTCCGAATCTCAGACGCTGACTGCGGAACAGGCCACTCTCTGATGGCCCTGATCTTCTCGGGATCCACTGAAATACCATCTCCAGTCACCACATGCCCAAGAAAAGCAACTCTGTCTAGCCAAAACTCGCACTTCGAAAACTTAGCATACAACCGACGCTTCCTCAAAATCTCCAACACTGTCCTCAAGTGCGAGGCATGCTCTTCCTCCGACTTTGAATAGATCAGAATGTCGTCAATAAAGATAACGACAAACTTATCCAAAAAATCGTAGAAAATCAGGTTCATCAGATTCATGAAAACTGCAGGTGCATTGGTTACACCAAAAGGCATAAACACAAACTCGTAGTGTCCATACTTCGTCCTGAATGCTGTCTTCGGAACATCTTCCTTCTTCACCTTCAACTAATGATAACCACTCCTCAGATCCAACTTCGAAAACACCCTCGAACCTCCAAGCTGATCAAAAATATCATCGATGCGAGGCAACATGTATTTATTCTTGATGGTTACCGCATTCAACTCCCGATAGTCCATACACATGCGACGCGAACCATCCTTCTTCTTCACCAACAGCACCGGTGCTCCCCACGGAGACACACTAGGATTGATATAACCCTTCTGCAAAAGCTCATCCAGCTGCTTCCGTAATTCCTCCAGCTCAGCGGGTGCCATACGATATGGCGCCTTCGAAATCGGATGCGCTCCCGGAACAAGATCAATAGAAAATTCTAAAGCTCGATCAGGTGGCAATCCAGACATCTCCTCGGGGAAGACATCATCAAAGTCCCGCACAACCGCTGGCCTCTCCAGCTCCATCTGCATAGCCACAATCTCCACCGGCCTGGCCCGAAACCTGACAGACCAAGTGAACTGCTTCCACGACTGAACTCAAATACCGGATGTCTGGGAATCTCGAACACCACCTTCTTCCTCTGACAGTCGATCGTGGCATAGAAGCTCACAAGCTAATCCATCCCAAGGACCGCATCATAGTTGATGATGTCGTGGACAATGAAATCAGCGGAAAGCTCATGTCCACAAACCACCAACGAGCAAGAACTGCAACCAAGATGCACCGAGACCACGCCATTTCCTGTGACGATATTCCAACTCTTGGAAAGAGGGGACGTCGACAAGGAATGCTTCTCCACGAAGCTCCGAGAAATAATACACATCGATGCACCTGAGTCAAAGAGGACTCGTGCAGGAAATGTGCAAACCAAAACCACACCTAACAAGCAATTTAACAATCAAACCCTAGTCTAACAAACAATCATGTTCAAGCAAACAACATAATCTAACAATCACAACTAGCTAGGAAGGTAACAGCTAGATTGAGGATTACCTGCGAAAACCTCATCCACAGCCTCGCTCTCCACAGCAGTCATCAGAAAAGCCTGCCTCCTCGACGGAAAAGCCTGCTGAAAAGCCTGCCTCTGTGGAACAAGAGCTGCTCCACGTCCAACAGGAATAAACGCTCTCTGCTGCAACGGCTGTGCTGCAACAGGTTCCCTCCAAGGCTGCTTCAACCTCGGACAATCCTTCATGGTATGGGTAGGATCTCCACAGACAACACACTGGCCCAGGAATCTCCTACACTGATCCTTGACATGCCCGATCTTGCCGTAGAAATGGCAAGTCTTCTGAATAGGCCCTCCTGGCCTCTTGAACTGAGCTGGCTGATTAGGCTTGAAACCAGGCCTAACCACCGCTCTGGCCTGCTCTATAGGCCTCTTCCCAGCACCAGAAACATGTCCCCTCCTCTGGCTCAGGTTCAGCTCCTGCCTCCTCACAGCGACCAGAACAGTCTGATAAGAGTCCAAATCAGAGGAAGACACAAAACTCTGAAGCTCCAAAGCAAGCCCCTGCAGGAACCTCTGAGCCCTCTCATCAGCATCCTGCACCATCTTCGGTGCGAACCGACTCAGCCTAGTGAACTCTTGGTGGTACAGGTCCACCGTCAAGCACCCTTGCTTCAGATCAATAAAGCACTGCAGCATCTCCTTCCTAGCAGCCTTCGGAAAGAACTCCTCATCAAACCTGGACTTAAAGGTAGCCCAAGCTATCGGCTCCACCGGCATCTTCTCTTCCGCATCCCACCAGTTCTGAGCATTATCCTTGAGTTGCCTCTTCGCCAAATCAACCCATCCAGCCGGGTTGATCTTGGCCATCTTCAAGTTATCCTCTATGTTCCGAATCCACTCATCGGTAGCCAGAGGACCCTCAGACCCATCAAAATAAGCAGGACCCAGCTCCCGAAATTGCTTCGCTCCCGGCTTGGAGCGAGGGGCATCCTGGATTGCCCGACCAGCTCGAACAACTGGAGCATTCTGGACTTGCAGGAGCATGCCCTGCTGCACTTGCATTATCTGAAGCATCATCTGCATCATCTCTCCATTGGTGGGCTCCCGCTCAGGCATCTCGTCATGAGGGGGCGCACCACTACCTCCACCACGGGTGAATCGCCTTCCTGCCATCTAATGACACAGAAAACGAAGCAGATTAGACTCATAGCTTATGACTCGGACGCCGAACTTAGTTTATTGGACATTCTAATATTATTATCGTCATTTCGATAATCGCAGTTATAGAAGAGACCTGTATGGGCCACCAACAAAACCTGTCACACCCCGCTTCCCTAAAATGGAGGCGAGACGTGAAAAGGTCCGCACGAGAGTGGAGCTGTGAAGCCCCAAACCCGATAAGCGTCAATAAAACATAAGCAGGTCCTTGTAACCACAAACGAAACACCAATAATAACACAAGGAGAGACAGAAATAAAATCTCAAATCTCAGAATTTGTCCAACATTAAAATTAAGTTCAACATCCAGAAAAGCCACCAGGTTAAAGAAAGAGTCTAAAGGCCCAGAAAAAGGCCAACGAAAGGGACAACATAACAAAGTATAGGTGCTGCGCACCGACAACTACAGCAGTCTAAAACAAAAGGGGGAAAGCTCAACGAAGACACTAGGACTGGTCCCCAGTGTCCACGTACTCCTCGCCAAACACAGGCTCGGGCTCGGCGTCCGCAAACACCTCGTCCTCAACAATGAACTAAGGCTCAGGATCTAACATGTGTCACCCAAAAGAGTAAAGGGGCACATGTCAGCAAGTCTAAAAGACTTGGGCAAGGAAACTGAAAGTAAGGTAAACTAACAACCTAGCAGTTATAGTATGATGCATGACATGGCAAGTATAGTATGGAAGCGACAAGTAAAGGGAAGTACAAGTAGCAAGTGGCAAGTAAGGCATGGATAACAAGTTTTACAAGTAAAACACGGACAAGTACAAGTCAAGTAGTTCACGTCAAGTAAACACGTCAAGTAAACACGTCAAGTAAACAAGTTGTGCACAGAGATTCCGCCTGTTGGCTAGAGTGGCTGATCGGGCCAACTCCTAAGCTCAAGTGACCGTTTATCTCTACCCCTCCACGTGTATCGAGCTAGGGCATTACCCCGAACATGGAATGCTCGCTTCTGGAACACAAGCCAGGAAGTGTATTTAACACGTATGGCGTAGGGTTATGCCTGCAACGCATGTGCCTAGCCGAAAACAAGTAGATCGGGCATTGGCTATCAACCAACTCACGTAGCCCGCTTCTGGAACACGAGCCAGGAAACACAAGTATTGTAGCGTGTGCTACGAATGCGACATTCAACATGGATAGCATGGATGACAATTAATTCGCGTACCGTTAATTAAAATTAAACATGACATGGTAGTTATGCAACATGATAAATGACGGATCTAACTTCGTTGTCAAGCTAGTTCCTAAAATTGCGCCTAGGCGAGTATCATTTCGTCGCCTAGTCTCTTTTACGCCTACAACAAGCAAATGGCCTAGGACATGGCCCAAAACCCGAAGTGGCAAGTTTCACTTGCCTAGCACCGAGGATGCCGATCACGAAGGCTCGTCTCACGGACGCTAATCTACAGGGAAGAGGTCGCTGTCATGGCAAAACAACATTAGAACAACATCCAACCTAGTTTTATTAGGGTTTCACAAAAACACAAATGGGTTATGAGGATATTAAGAGTTCGAGTTATTACCAAATCGTTAGCGGAAGAACGATGCCGAGCAAGCACGGCGACGGAAGAAACGATCCGGGGAACCTACCGTTCAGATCTGGAAATGGGAAGAAAATCTGGAGAAATGGGGTTTTGGGGATTTTTGGGGGTTTTCCGGCGACCTAGAGGTGGTGGCCGGCCAAAATGGAGAGGGAAGCTCCACGGGAGGAAGGAATGGCTTGGGGAAATGTTGGAGGGTGATTTGGGGGAGAAAATGGTTCAGGAGAATGAAAGAGGGATGAAAGAAATCGTGGGTGGGGTTTAAATAGGAAGGGCTGGCGACTGCCCAGAAATTAGGGTTTCGACACTGATTAGTCGGTCAAACAGCAACCTCTGACCGACTAGTTTGGTAACTAGTCGGTCGGTTGACCAACGCAAACCGACTAAGTGTAAACAGTAACTCCTGACGAAAAATAGGATTTAGATTTAGTCGGGCAAAGAACAACTACTGACCGACTAGTTTCTTATCTAGTCAGTCGACGAACGTTCTTAGACAGACTAAGAGTGAACAGTACTTGTATCAAAAATGATCATAGAGCTAGTCGGTTAAAGAACGATTGCTGACCGACTAGTTTACAACCTAGTCGGTCGACAAATGTTCTTAGACCGACTAACGATAAACAGTAACTCCTGTACAATTAACAAAGCCCACTAGTTGGTCCATGAAGGTTTGCCGACCGACTAAATCGTCATCTAGACGGTCGGTTCCCCTTCTTGTACCGGCTAACGTGCACAGAAAGTTCTGAAATGGAGCGTGAAGCTCTGGGATCGATTCCTAAGACTCCTAGGCTTGATCTAACAATAAGATATGACCGATATGGAGCCCGTCACGAATGACTTACTTCGAAATCTACGATCAACGGAAGAAGCTAGGAAAACACGACGAAACGATCGAATGTGAAAGCTACGGAGACGAAAACCACGCATAAGGAGAAAATCCACCAAAACATATATATAATATAAATAATCTAGATACATGAAAACCAGTCGTTACATTTTTCCTCGTACATTCACTTTCCGATATTTCATAAAAGATGTCTCCAAATGTACAACAATATTTAATACTTATGGAAGTGACAATGTAGGTGTAGAAATTAAATTATTCAAATCATTGAATATGTCATGGTTATTTAGAAAATCAAACATGCACATGTAGTTATAACAATAATACATCAATTTCTACATGAATACGAATATCCTTCATTAATACCACTTTAATGATTCAAAATAAAGATACACATTAAGCACCATTTTTATAGCTTTTGTATTTTTCAATTTTTTTTGTTTTTTTATAACGAACTAAAGTAGCAAGTAAACAAACTAGCACACAAAAAAAAAATCAAGCACACAGAAAAGCAAGAAATCTCATACTAGTTTTTATCAATTATTCCAAATTTAAGACGAAGATGATAAAACCGATCTTCAGCTAAAGGTTTGGTGAAAATGTCTGCGAGTTGTGATTCCGTGGGAACAAACTCTACAGACACATCCTCTTTAGTGAGATGATCTATAAGAAAGTGATGTCTTACGTCAATGTGTTTAGTACGAGAGTGGTGTACGGGATTACTATAGAGATCTATGGCAGCCTTGATATTACATCTAAGAGGGACTCTCTTAAAAGCTAGTCTGCAGTCAGATAATGTTTGCATCATCTACAATACTTGGGCACAGCAACTCCCTAAGGCCATGTACTCTGCTTCAGTGGTGGAAAGTGCAACACTATTTTGCTTACGGTTAGACATGAAACTAGAGAGTGTCCTAGCATGAAACATGTGCCACTAGTTCTCTTTTTAGCAGTTAGACTCCCAGCATAATCATCATCTGAATAAACCAACAAATCAAAATTACAACCAGAAGGATACCAAAGGCCTAAAATAGGTGTACTAATTAGGTACCTAAAGATACTTTTAATGGCTTTTAAATGGGACTCTTTTGGGTTGGCTTGAAAGTGTGCACACATGCATAAAACAAACATTCACTACTACAAAAAGGACCTTTAATAGCACACCTTTAACAACGCTTGCCAATTATAAGCGATGTTAATTAGAGGCCTAGATAATAGACAACGCTTCTTTCTGCAAGCGCTATTAAAGGTCAGACAATAGACAACGCTTCTTTCTGCAAGCGCTGTTAAAAGTCAGACAACGCTTTTTTCTGCAAGCGCTATTTATTAGAGGTATATATAATACACAGCGCTTCTTTCTGCAAGCGCTGTTAAAGGTCAGATAATATACACCGCTTCTTTCTACAAGCGCTGTTAAAGGTCAGATAATAGACATCGCTTCTTTAGTACAAGCGCTGTTAAAGGTCCACCATAGACATCGCTTGTACTAAACAAATGATGTCTATCTGGGATCTTAGACAGCGCTTGTTTAATACAAGCACTGTTAAAGGTACCAATAGACAACGCTTTTTTAATACAAGCGCTACTAAAGGTACCAATAGACAGCGCTTGTTTAATACAAGCTCTGTTAAAGATGGTCAATTATACATTAACATTCACACATCAAATTTCATTAGTTTTACACAAGCCCAGCTTTCACAGCCCGCAACCTCTCTCTCAACGCGTGGTCGCTTTTTCGGAGAAAATTTCAACCCGCGCCCAAGCAATCGCCCAAGAAAATTTCAGCCCGCGCGGTCCCTCTTCCATCTTCCCTCTTTGTGTGCTCTTCCCTCTTCGTGTGCTCAATTCAAGCAATCGACCGAATCGAGTGACCACCGAAAATTTTCTCTCAACCAAGCAATCGACCAATCGCACGAGTACGATCGACCAAGGTGACCCTCTTCCCTTTTCGTGCGCTCGATCGTTTCAGCTAGCTTCGATGTTCGACGAGCTGTTTTGGCCGGGCGACGGAGTTTACGGTGATAAGCCCGCCACCGAGGCCGCAGGCTGGGGTTTGGTTCGAGCTCAAGGCGGCAAAAATCCAGTGAGTGAGAAGGGCAAGGATCAATATCATCATCCTTAATTTTGTCATGGTGGAATAGAGAATAAAGCTCCAAATCTTTCTCTTTGCTTTGTTTTATTTACTTATAGATCTATAGCTTGCTCTTTTGTGTAGGGTTTGATCTGCTAATGATGAGGTTGTGATCTTTTTCTTTCCTTTTTTCCCTTTTTCTATTGCTGAGGAAAGCAGCCTTTTTTGCCTCAGATTCCAAAGAGCTATTTGAGGATTAAGTACTTTTTGCTTCCCTTTTTGTTTCAATCCTTCTCCGTTCAATTTGTGTTCTAACTTTTAATTCTATTCTCTTTCTTCTTGGTAAAAAAAGTTCAGATTTTTGTGTTTTCAGGGATGGGAGGAAGACAGTTAGGTTATTGATGAAGTATTTGGCTAATAAGTTGGGACTGGATGATGAATCACAAGTATTTAAAAGCCCAAATTTTCTCATTGTGACTCTTCCTCCTTTTTTAATAATTAGATTATTGCTGGCTAAAATGTTAGACATGAAATTATGGCTTGTTAAAATTAAATTATTGGTGATAAAAGGTCCACAGTGGTTGCTAGGAAAAACCCAATGTACAAATAAACCATAGCTTCACCCACAAGTGCATATGTCATAAATGGGTGGCTTTGAAGCCATGAAAGAAACAATTTTTTGGTGGAGCTTTTAACTTTTTTAGTAAGACTTAGGTTAAGTGCAAACATGTAAAAACTACATTGTATCTCCTTATGGTTGATCTTTGAATGAATATCTTACATAACTAGCAAAATTCTTCCTCTCATCATATTGGAGCCAATTCTCCAAACATGTGACAACCCCCATCATAACTACAAATTTTGCTCTTCCAACCTCCCAAATTACTGTCTCGAGAATAAAAATGTGCTTCCTATTTGTATTCGTCATTAGTTTGAAGTTCTAATCAAGTGAAAACGCCCACGGTTTTGATGCTTGTATGAAAATACAACAAGTTGGATCATAAATCCATATGGGACATATTTTATATACATAAGCAAAATGGACGCAAACTAAAATTTAGGACGTAGTTCAAAGACACCGATTACATGATATATATAGGAGTGTTATGTTTCTAAAACTAAGCAATGATTGTTGGCGAAAGTAATTTCGAAGTTGATATTTGAATAAAGAGCATTGCGATCCTTGATTTATCGGTTAGAAACCTACCAACAGTTATAGATCATCTTCAAAATACTTGGGTGTTATGTCAAAAGTGTTCCTATTCAAGAGCATTTCCCATGAATGTGTAATCATGCTTTCATAGGGGCTGTTTAGCTCTCAGTTAGTGGTGATGTGAGTGCATATATACATGATTACAATTAGAATCTGGCTACAAAAGATATCTCTTTCTTTTGTATGTTAAATTTTTATCAAAGCAAGTTAGTGTTTCACATTACAGTTTGTGAAAAGCTTTTAGGCAACCTCTTTCATCATCTCTATGACATTGATTTCTTATCATTAGTTATGTATCTATCTCTTGTTTTAATTTGTATGATAATAAAAAATAGACAAATCATTAGCTGTTGGTTAAGGATATTGGTTTTCCCCCATCAGTTTTATACACATCCTTAATCATACTTGTTCATATAAAATAGAGGTAGCATTAGATCTCCTTAGTATTCATGTGTAAAAACTCCTTTGATGTATATAGAACATAGAGACCCACATGTCCTTCTGCCCTTCTCCCCCCTAAACTCATTTAGGGGTCGCTTAAAAACAAGTCTAATATTATTTATTGAAAAGAAAAACATTTGTTCTGAAGTTCCATTAAAAATACATGAAGAAAAATGTGTGTACATATTGGTTGCTAGGCAAATTGGGGTTTTATTCGAATAAAAGGAGGTTAAAGAGAAAAATTAGAGGAGACGAATCATTGCTATACGATATATTTAAAGATTGTACATGTGTAACGCATGTATGCCATAGAGAAATCATGGAAATAATGTAAAATGTTTTTGTTTACATCAAATGGTAAATATGCATATTTCTTCTATTCTTTCTCATTTTCTTTAGGTCATTGAAATAAAAATTAAGATTCTATAAAGGAAATATGTGGACAATTTAATGGATGTTATTTTGAGATTTCAAATTTTACAATTTACCACTAATTTTATAAACAAAATAATCTATCTAAGAAAGATTGAGATATAAATAAAAAAAATTTCATTTTTCTAACATGCTTGCTGGAAATGTATGTGCATACTCATTGACGAGGTATTAGTGACTTAAACATTGCATACACAATGACATTCCTGCATTCAGAGATTTGTGGGTACCTGGCAAAACTTCAGGCGAGACCAGGTTCGGGAGTAGCCTTCCCCCCTTTGGCCTTGATGTCATCAACTAGTTTATACACATATAATTCAAATTATGATTTTGTCCAACATAAAAAAGGCAATATCATATTTATAAATTTGAAACGATAAAATATGCATACATCTGGGGTTGCAATAGACAAATGTCCAAAGCCTGTGCCAGTGTCATATTTGTCCACTCCATAGTCTGTTAATGGAGAAGCAAATTAGTGTCAATTGAAAAAAACAAAAGCAACATTAGAAAAAATTTACCAAATTGAAATTTACCATTCAAATACCTCACATAATGCTTATACTATTAGGCATATTCAGATTTGAGCATGCAACTACTATTAGCAAATACAATTTATTAGTTCTATATAAGATTTGTAGCCAGCTTTGCTGTTTGTGAAGAAATATGATTCTTCTTCATATAGTACTAATCTTTATCCATCAAAACCCTAGAAAAACCTTAAAAATCATATTTTTATCATAAAAACCTAGAAAAATCATATCAAATGGTATCAGAGCTTCCACTTGATCCTTTGTGAACAAGAACTTGCTGAATCCATCGTTTCTACATATCAACCTTAACTAAATCTAAATGCACCAAAAACTTTGTAAACAAAAGTGGGTGAACATTAAAAAAAGAAAGGTTTCTTTTTCGATTTTCAGCATGAGTTGAAAGGTTGTGACAATCACACGACTTTGGTTCCAACGATTGACGTACGTAAGTTTTTGAAGAAGGGAAAATTCAAGGTGTTTATGAGACAAAAAAGCTAGGGGGATTCTTTGAAATGACTCAATTTAGGTTTTTAAAAAATAATTTTATCTTATTTTTAGTACAAAAATTTTTGACTCATCTTGGCATTATGCATACTGTTCTCTTAATCCTTGCATTTATTCATCGTGAGCAGATTGTGAAATATACTAATATGACTAATGTTTGTTGTGGTTTGAGTTTGAAACTGCAGGCCCAAGAAGGGCATTTGGTGATCTTATTGCTGCTTCTGGTATAACTGAGGATATGATTGAGAGTTTGATTCTTCTGAAGGATGTTAGAGGTGTCCCATGATTGCCTCTACTTCATGAAATAGAAGATAAAGCCATAGAAAGAATGAATGCATCTTTTAGCAGAGCTGAAATAGAGTTGGACATCGACTGAATTGTCTTTGCTTGATTCCCCTGAAAAGGATTGAATGATAAGAAGGTCATTTTACATGTAGTTGACAATTTAATTTATCATACCACTCTTAAGAAATTTAGTTTACTAATCACTTCACACTTGTAAAAAAGAAAAGGACACTTCTTTAGAAAGAGAATAAACGTTGTAAAGGTGTATGTTCCTTACCCATTTATCCTTTTTAAGGATAAGTTAGGCTAGGTACAAGCAAATTGATATTGGACTATAGCAAAGGGTCAATAATAAATAATTTGTTAAACACGCTTTGCAGATACACAACTGATTTTGCTTGAGCTCAAGCGTGTTTATAATGAGGTACAATACAGCAATTTGTCCTAAAATCTTTTTCTTCCTCATATGTTGTACTTCATTTCAGAATAGCAGATTGTGTACATAAAGTAATTTTTTGCTTCCTATGTCCTTATCAGGAATCAAGCATGGCAAAAGTTGCTCAGAGCAAGCTAAGTGACAGTGTAAAAAAGTTGCAGGTAACTTTCCTCCTCCTTTTTTTATTGACATAATGTATTTAACTCTTCACCTCCTAAGATGTGGCATGTAAAAGAGTATCTTGGTGAAGTTCTGAGCAATTGGTAGCAGAACGAGAAGAATCCTCCATGCAGCATTTTAGATTGTTCAGAGCATTTTGGGCCACATTTCAGTTCTCCTGCTGCTTTATTTCTTTTGCTTTTGTCCATTTTCTTATTAAAAAATTGCTATTTTGGCAGGGTATTAGAGCATTTTGGACCATCTTTTTGTTTACTTTAGAGATTGTCACATGCTAGTTTTAATTGTCAATATACTGTGTTTGGGAGCAGGGGATCTTGGATAGGGTTATGACTCTAACAGGACACTTACTCATTATGAGATGAACCCGCCGAGAGGCCAGGCTGTGCTGTATGTTGGCGATCTCTCTTATGCCGACAACTACCCAAATCACGACAACATCAGGTGGGATACATGGGGCAGGTTTGTTGAGAGGTGCACTGCGTATCAGCCCTTGATTTGGACCGCAGGAAACCATGCGATTGATTTTGTTCCTGAAATTGTAAGTAGAAAATATACCATCTAATCTATCAGATTTTCTCATCTCAATTCCATTGATATATGTTTGTTTCGTATGCTGAAACTTGTACTTTCACCATTGTTGTATATTTTTAACGTTAATTTGTATTAGATAAACATGATTACCTATCTTTACCATAGATTTCTTATGCTATATACTTCAGTCGAGATAAACAAAATATTCACAGTAGGAGTGTTTTGCTTTGTTTTTTTCCCACAATTTGATTTTTGATATGTGCTACTTTAATCACTGCATAATTATGGAATAGTTTGCTATTAATAACTAAAAAAAGGTGAAGATTAAAGCTGTTTTTATTTTTAAAGTACTGATCACCGGAAATGTTCACAATATACTTGCAGGGGATTGCTAACTTTACAGATGTTGGTGCCACTTTCATCTACTTGAACAAATATTTACTTGAAGTCGCCCCTTCCATTTCAAATGTATAGATATGAAATTCAAAATGGCATACAAAATCCATATGAAGACTCTGTAGCAGCCATGAGACTTTACATCAGAATGCGGTCACTGGCTCACCCATGCAACTACTCCTCAGGGTCAGGTGAAGCTCAAACTCGTAATAACTTTGCATCTTGGAGGCAAAGGAACTTGAGAGGATGACTCCAGAGGCATTGTTGGAGATTTTTGCCTCTGATTATTGCTGTTGGTGCCTGAACTCTTAAACAAATTAGAGAATGAGTGGCTCGTAAAATTAGTGTAAGATCAGGAGAGGCAATGTTCCCTTTCTAGTCCTTTTTAGCTAATGAACGATTACAGTGTGGGTGCTATGTGTGGCTTGATTGTGTATGCTTAAACGTTTCATGTTTACGAGAGAAAAAATTATGCATTGCCTATTGAATAATTTTTGTAATAATGTTATTATGCTGTAATGCATCCTATCCAATTCTATAAATTCTGTTCAAAGCTTATATTCTGATTACCACATATCATACCATCATTTGTAATCATTCACATTTGATAATATGCAAAAGAAACTATCGGTATAATATTTAAAAAGTATAATATTTAAAAAAATGACAGTTCTGGAATCATGATTGCCACATATCATACCATTATACAGCACTTGTATAAACAAGCGCTGTTAAAGGCCCACCCGTTAACATCGCAGTAACAAGCGCTGTTAAAGGCCCCCCTTTAACAGCGTTTGTTTGTGTAACATCGCTTGCACAAACAAGCGCTGTTAAAGGCCTCCTTTTAACAGCGCTTGCATAAACAAGCGCTGTTAAAGGCCCCCTTTAACAGCGCTTGTAAAGCGCTATTAAAACCAGCTCCTCTTTAGCAACGGCGAGATAGACAGCGCGTAGAAGCACTGTTAAAGACCTTATTTAAGAGCTATTAAAGGTTCCTTTTGTAGTAGTTATTATGTCTGGTATAGAAGCAGTTAAATATAACAAGGAACCAATCATACCTCGATAAAGCTTTTGGTCCACGGCGACTCCTTGTTCATCATTGTCCATTTTTGTAGAGGGACTTATTGGCGTTCCAATTCCAATAGACTTCTCCATCCCGAACTTTTTCAGAAGCTCCTTGATGTACTTGGTTTGGGATATAAAGATACCTTCTTTTCCTTGCTTTACTTGGAACCCCAAAAAATACTTCAACTCTCCCACAAGGCCATCTCAAATTGATCATGCATGACCTTTTCAAACTTTGACATAGAAGATCATTAGTAACACCATAAATAATGTCATCAACATATATTTGCACAATGAGAAAATCATCAGATTCATGCATCAAAAATAATGTATTCTACCATTTTTAAAAATCATTTTCCAACAAATATGTGCTAAGACGACCGTCCCAAGCTTGTGTAGCTTGCTTAAGACCATACAAAGCTTTTTCTAATTTATAAACATGTTGTGGAAAATTATGAATTTCAAAACCTGGGGGTTGTTCAATAAATACAGCTTCTTTTAGGTAGCCATTACGGAAAGCACTTTTTACATCCATTTGTTTCAGTTTGGGCCTGTTATAACTTGCAAAAGCCAACAATATTCTAATGGACTCTAACCTAGCAACCGGTGCAAAATTTTCATCCACATCAATTCCTTCAATTTGATTATAACCTTTAGCTACCAATCTTGCCTCGTTTCTAATAACATTACCAGATTCACCATGCTTAGCTTTAACCACCCATTTAGTACCAACTACTGGATAATCAGTGGGTCTTGGTACTAGTGTCCAAACATTATTCCTAACAACTACTGGATAATCAGTGCCTCGTTTATAATAACATTACCAGATTCACCATGCTTAGCTTTAACCACCCATTTAGTACCAACTACTGGATAATCATTGGGTCTTGGTACTAGTGTCCAAACATTATTCCTAACAAATTGGTTCAATTCATCTTGCATGGCCAAAACCCAACTTTCCTCTTCTAAAGCAATTTCTGTTATGAGCGAGGGAGGCCTTTGGCCTCCCCACCACTTTATCCCTTCATTACTCCCCATTTAGTTAGCATAATTGGAACCTTTGGAATTACATGCCCATTGGTATTCCATATGAATGAATAAATAGATGACCATGGCCTTGAGCCATGGTTACTCTTTCTTTTGAGTTTCAACACGATATCAGCACGAAAAATTTTCAAACAATCTTTTTTTTGCCACAATTTTTCATCCCCACAAAATTTTCCCTATTGCGAAGGAATCGTTGAGTTGCGACAAAGCTTTTGCGACGTCGATTTGTGGGAGCGGGGATTATATTTTCCTATCTACGGATTAAATTTGTACTTCCCTAGATCATCGACTAGAGGTAAAATTTCTTATCACGTAGATATAGATTATGCAAAATATTATACATTTTTGCAAAATATCAAGAACATCCACCTCGTTAATTGAGGTGATACCTTTTGATTTTTGGTGTACTTGATCTTGTGTTTGTTCTAATTATTAGAAAATTTAAAAAATAAATAAAATAAAATAAAAATTGTTTTTGGACATGACACTACCCCCCCCGAAGGGAGGGTCTCCTCGGTTCCCCCCCCCCCCCCCGCAGGGGGAGGGGCCTCCTCTGCAAAGCCACCCCCAGTCGGGGGTGGCTCGTCTGCCGCGCCCCCCATGTTCGAGGGGGGCTCTCCTATCGTGTCGCCCCCCTGTCGGGGGGGGGGGGGGCGTTCGTTGCCCTCGCCGCCCACCCCCATGTCGGGGGGCTCGTCTCCTTGCCGCTGCGCTGCCCCCCCAGTCGGCGGGGGGACTCTCTGATATCGACGCCCCCTTGTCAGAGGGGGCTTCTCCCCGTGACGTCCCCCCCTGTCGGGGGGGGGGGGGGGGCTCGTTGGCAGCAAAGCCCCCCCTGTCAGTGAGGCTTCTCCTTTGCTGCCCCCCTCGTCGAGGGGCTCCTCCACTCGCCCCCCCATGTCGGGAGGGTCTCCTCCTTCGCACCCCCCTGGTGTTGGGGGGTGGCTTCTTGCTGTGCAACCCCCCATCGGGGGTGGCTTCTAAGCCGCATCTCCACCCCCCCAACAGGGGGTGGTTCTCCTTCAAGATGAATTTGGGAATTTTCATCTATTTGAAATTTGGGATTGATGAATTTGGGGATTGAAATCGGATTGTGAGAGATGACAAAATTGTCAATTGGGGATTGCAGGAGAAATATAAAATTGTTTTCAATTTTATTTTTAATGGGGCTGTTCACCTTCTACCAGTTTTTTTATTTTTATTGGTTGTTTGGGCCTGAAGCCCCACATAAGCCCAATAGTATTTAAAATTAATTAAAAACTGATTTTTAATCAGTTCTTCATTATTAATTCCTTAAATTTAACAGAAAAATCCATAAAAATCCTGGAAAATTCTGTAAAAATTATGAAAAACCAAATTATTAATTTTGACAACTTTTTGGTAGATGTACTTAATACTTTTAATTATTTCATATTATGTTAAATTCAACAAAATGCAAATTAATTGGATAAATTTTTCCCTTTATGATTTAATAATTACAATGTCACTGAGACCACTCTGCCCTTAGTTACCTAACCTAACGGGTAATGATGTTTTCCCGTGGTCCAAGTAATTATTAAACGTAATTTTAATATAAACTGTTTGTTGTGTTGAATTTACATCTTCTGCATGTAGCATATATAAAACTGCGTAGATGTTGTAAATAATTCAGTCTTATGGTTTGGGGTCTACCATTTTGTGATACACCTTTTTATTTTCCTTGCTTTTTGCTGTTTTGAGAGGAATTGTAGTGAGGTTATAATGTAAAATGCCACAGACCTGAGCTCAGCCAAATTGAAGACGGAGATGAAATTTGCATTATGCTGCGATCCAAAATGGGTTTCCAAGTTGTATTTTTCATTTCTTTTGTATTTCATTTTTATGGACTGTATTCGGACATTTTTTGACATTTTGTTTCTAAGGGTATCTGGCCGATCACCGCATGACTGTTTATTTATTTTGCGTGAATTTATTTTTCACAAATATTAATTCATGCGTATTTATTTGCATAGATAAATGGCAAAATTGGCTAGCATCGATTTCGAGGTCCTTGACGCAGCAGGAAAGAACTACCTCAGCTGGCAAGTGGACATGAAGTTCCACTTGTGTTCAATGGCACTCCTTCACTCAATTCTGGCCCCCGCAACGGCCGAGACAACTGCTAGTAAGGCCCCTACAGTGGCCCAGCCAGCTGGCAGTTCTACTACCATTGTCTCCGACATGGATAAGGCGAAAGCCAATATCTATATCAGGAGACACATAGATCGGACCTTAAAGGCCGAATACTTAACGGTAGAAGACTCTCTTGAGTTGTGGATAATGCTGGAAGCACGCTATAGGCATCAAATTGAAGTCATACTACCACGTGCCAGTTATGAGTGGGAAAATATCCGTCTTCAGGACTATAAGTCCGTTGCTGAGTACAACTCAGCACTTCATAATATCACCGCACGCCTGAAGTTGTGTGGTGAAGAAGTCTCGCAGCATCGCATGTTGGAAAAGACATTTACCTCGTTCCACGAGAAAGATGCAATCCTCATGCAACAGTACCGTGAACGTAACTTCACGAAGTTCTCTGATTTGCTCTCTTACCTTCTTAGGACAGAGCAGTATAGAGACTTACTACTTGCCACTCATAATCTGTGCCCTGCTAGTGCTGCCCCTCTTCCTGAAGCCAACCATGTTTTTCCCTAGAAGTGGAAAAACAAGAAAAATGCTAAAAATAACAAAGGGAAAGCTGCAATGAAGACAGCAAGAGCACCATCCCAGAACAACAGCAACAAGGGGAAGAAAAACTTCACATAGAAGCGTAAGAACACTGGTCCAGTACCAATTCCAATGAAGAACTGGAAGGACAAATGCCATAGATGTGGCATGACTGGACATTGGTCCAGAAACTGTTGCACTCCTCGCCACCTCCAGGACCTGTATCAGGCGAGCCTGAAGCCTCCCCCTGAAACAACCTGGTGGATATTCAAGCTCCGACCAAGTTCAATGCACAAGACTTCGAGAATGATGATCTGCTCGATTGAGCCTTATCTTCTGTTTTTCTACGCATTTAAAATAAATGTAGCTTAATCTGTAGTTTGCTTTGAATGAACTTTAATTTGTATGTCAATTTTCATTACTCAAATAAATTTTCACTTTGCTTAATATAGATGAAGTGTGAGTGCCTAGTGGACAGTGTTTCGATGCACACCATCCTTCGCGATCCATGCTATTTTTATAGCTTAAACAAATATGACGGTCCTATTATCACAATTTCAGGACTGTCCAATATAATCGAAGGATCTGGTGAAGCAATCATATTGCTACCAAATAACACAAGACTCAAAATACAAAATGCACTTTTCTCTCCATAATCCAATAGGAATCGGGTATCACTTAGAAACTAGAGATGAAGAAAACATTGAATATATGTATGTGACTCGTCAAAAAGATGGCCAGAAGACCATCAAGGAACGATTTAAGGTACTCTCGTTAGGTCTCTGCCACACATATATTCACCCTATAGAAGCCAATATGACTGAGCACCAGAAGTGCCTTTCATTGCCCGAATTTCAACTCTGGCACAATAGACTTGGTCACCCTGGATCAGCTATGTTGCGCCGCGTCATCACTGAATCCAGTGGACATAATTTGAAGAACCATAGGACTCTTCAAAAGGGTGAGTTTCCTTGTCCCCTTGTTTTAAGAGAAAACTAATAAGGAGACCATCCATCCTGAAAGTGGGATTAGAGTCTCCAGGCTTGTCACGCCCCGCTTCCCAAAAATGTGCAGGCGAGACGTGAGAAGGTCCGCTCAGACTTGAAGCTACAAAGCTGCAAGTCCGATAAGCGTCAATCAACTTAAAAACTGCAGGTCCTTGCAACGCGAAACGAAACAAAGATAATAATAAGGTAATGAGACAAAAGAGAGATCTCAGAATATCCATAATAATAAATTCCAACATCGCAGAAAAGCCACCAGGCTAAAAGAAAAAGGAGTCTAAGGCCCAAACATGGCCGACAAAAGTACGACGTACAAAACAAAGGTTCCACGCACCGACAACTAACAGAAATCCTAAAACAAAAGGAGAACTCAGCATGGTCACTAAGAATGGTCACCGGTGTCCGCAAAACTCCTCCTGGACAGACTTGGGCTCAGGCTCAGCGTCAGCAACAACCACGTACTCAGCTACGGTCTCTGGCTCAGGGTCTAACATGTGACACCCAAAATAGCAAGGGGCACATGTCAGCAAGTCTACAAGAGACTTGTGCAAGGAAACTGAAAGTGAAAGTAAAACAACCTAGCAGTTCAGCATGATGTAATGACATGGCAGTTAAAGTATGAGTGCAACAGGTAAAGTAAAGTACGAGCATGTCATTTAAATCATAGCATGGATATCAAGTTTTACAAGAAACATTCACAAGGACAAGTACAAGTCTAGTAAGCACGTCGTGCACCGAGATTACGCCTTTTGGCTAGAGTGGCTGCGTGGCCAACTCCTAGCTCAAGTGATCGCTTATCCCTACCCCTCTACGTGTATCGAGCCAGGGCCTTACCCCCGAACGTGTATGCTGGCTTCTGGATCAAGAGCCAGGAAGTGTATTTCAATATGGCATAGGGGTGCACCTAGCCGGACAAGGAAATCGGGCATTGGTTTTTGACCAACACATGAGGCCCGCTTCTGGATCACGAGTCCAGGAAGTATTGTTCATGATGGCATAGGGGTGCACTTAGCCGGACAAGGAACTACAAGTAGTGTAGCGTGTGCTACGAATGCAACAATCAACTTGGATGACATGTAAGATGCAATGCATGGTAGTTAAAAGTGCGTACAGATAAGGAAATTAAACGTGACAGATAACAATGCATGAATGACATGGCAGAGTGACAGATCTAGCTTCGTTGTCAAGCTAGATCTTAAAGTTGCGTCTAGACAACTATCATTTCAATGTATAGTCTCTTTTACGCCAAAAGCAAGGAAGTGGCCTAAAAACATGGCCTAGAGCAAAGGTTGGCAAGTTTCACTTGCCTGCAAGTACAACGTCTGAGAACACCGTCCAACGAGTCCAAAGTCACAATTATCCTACGTGCACAAGTCCACCGGCCTACATCCGTTTTATTAATCTTTATTAGTGAATTCTAAAAAATTTAAAATACTTTAAAAATATCGATTTTAGTCTTGATTAGCAGGCAATTGGATTGGGGGTCCTAGGGGTGCAGATCGTTACCTCAACACGACGCGAAATCTACACTGACGTCGGGTAGCGATGCCAGGGGTTGGAATAAAAGAATGCGCTCCAAGTCCAGATTCCAATATAGATTCCTCACTCGAATAATCAGATCAGCGACTAGAGCAACGAATCCAGCTTCCAAAGCTAGAACGTGCGACGATGGGCTACGACGTATCGCAACGTCGTAAACGGCAAATCGTCGGAGAGAGAGCACCTAGGTGGGGCCACAGTAGTCCTAGGGACCAATAGGGGACCCACAATACCTCTGGAGAACTTGGGGGGCCCACGGTGGCAAGCGGTGCGGGAGTTGCGACGTTGCGATGAACGTCGCTCGGTCAGACACTAGCTGGTGCGGGGGAACGGCTTGGTCAGACACAGCGGGCGGCTGTGTAGCGTAGCGGGGTGCGAAGTGGGGTCGGTGCAGGGCGACCTCTCGGTCGGTGCGGGCAGACGGGCATCGCAACGTTGCAACGTTGCAACGGAGCGGGCGCTTAGGTCGGTGCGGGCGAGCGCCTCGGTCAGACACGATCCGGAGCGGGCAAACGGAGCGGGTGATGGCACGGTGCGGAGCGAGGCGAGATACGGGGGCTGCCTCTCGGTTGGTGCGGGGAATTTGTGGAGCGGGCGGTGCAGCGGTGCGGAGCGGCTGTGGTGCGGGGCGGCTGTCAGTCGGTGTGGGGAATTTGGGGCCGTTTCCTCGGTCGGACACGGGGGCGGCTGTCGCAACGTTGCGACGAATCGTCGCAAGTGGGTTTTTGGGTTTTGGAAGCGGCTAGGGTTATTTTCTTGCGAAAATAGGTCTTCCTAGGGATTGTTTATATAGTGTAGAGGGGTTGACTTGGTCTAGGGCGAATCCTAATGGGATTAGAAGTTTAAAATAATTTAAAATTCGAATCTAATCACATAGGGATTGGGTGCGGCCAAGATAGGGGCTAAGATTTGGCTCAAAAATTATTTAAAACGTTTTAAACTTAAATAAATTTTATTTGGCCGAAAATAATTTAAAACCTAGTTATTAAAAATATATTAAATCTTGCTAAAAATATAAAGTACGTCAACTGAACTCCTAAAATTATAAAATAAAGATCGGGGTGATCGTGATGACGAAAGAAAGCTAACTAAAAAGACGGATCTCAATTTTGACGTCGGACGACGAAAATAAAAATAGAAACGTCTCCCATCAAAAGTGAAAATCACAACGTCTCTTCGAATAAGATCAAACCGTGGGAGAATGACCCAAGAAATGTTGTTCCAAATTAGTGCCACAATTTAATACTCTCAGAGACGTTCACAACGGCATATCACACTAAAGTGTTCACAAACAAACAAAGTCTAAAATTAATACGTGCACGGTCAAAAGCACGTGCACGAACAACGTACAACGAAAAGTGGTCGTTACATCCTCCCCACCTTAGAATAAAGTCTGTCCTCGGACTTTCTAACATATCTAGTCGTTCTAGTAACTACCCCAATCATGTCACATTATAATTCAAACCAGGTATAGTCATTACAAGTGCTTATATATGCACTAGGTAGTCAAACATTAACACTACCAACATGTGTGTGTGTGTCTATATATATATATATATATATATATATATATATATATATATATATATATATATATATATATATATATATATATATATATATATAGAGTAATGCTATTATGAGATGGTGAGCTCAAATCCTTATCGTGAGCTAGCACAATCGGCAACACCAATCAACGATCGGCACCGTTCATCTTCAAGAGCATGTCGATAGATCTATACCCTAAAAAAATTAGAGATTATAAACCCCAAAATCCTATGGATCAACCCGTTCCAATTTTGTTACATTTACAGGCAGCTTGTAAACCGTTCATCTTGCTAACACTTGATGGATTTGATAGAAATGTGACACAAAAAATTATACATAAAGATCACTTGATAGATAGAAGAAGATGGACGGTTCCGATTGATGATTTGACAAATAGTTTTGGCTAGTTCGAGATATGAATATCTCATCTCACCATCTCACCATCTCATATTAGCATCTTTCTATATATATATATATATATATATATATATATATATATATATATATATATATATATATATTCACGTACGTTATACACTTTTACCTATTATAGTCAGTCAATTTCATACATGTATTTCAATCATATACATATACGTACATCCCTTATATAACTACTACTTAACTAGCACAAAACAATAGTTCAGATACTCACATAAGGATAGTCTCACACTTAGCAAATACAATCATTGCTCTACGTATAGATAACTACCTATGCACAAAACCAACATGGGTATACTACTCCCTAATATTACCTAATATACGTCCAATACCAAACACATCAACACAAGTAGTCACACCATACAATTATTAAATCAAGTTTTACTATATCTAGTATACATTCACCACTACTATAACTTCACAATATATAGTCATTCAGATGCATGCAATTGTTTCACCATACATTCACATTACATACGGTCCTATAACTATATTCACGACACGCCACACATACCATAATCATCAATACCTATAACAAAGCACATACTTACCCGTGCATGGTGCACACCCATACACGCTAACATTTCATTCACGCATACCAATCGTACCATTATATAACTAGCACATCTACACACCTAGTTTAGCTAGCACACATACGTTCACACCGGCAAGTTCTTAGTAAATAACTATACCTCAAGACCAACACCTATAACTATATACTGGTATAGCGACCCACAAGCATGTGCGTAGCACAACCAGGCACATACAATAATGTCACTATACATACATCAAACATCGCCATTTGCAACCACCGTCATACATAACAATATACTTAGAGTATACCCACTCAGGCTTTAGTGAGACTCGAAACACATATCAGATTACTCTATATACGTAACACGGTATTTATACATATACCAATACCACTCCAATGTATACACATCTACCAATACAACCATATACATACCATATGTCCATCAAACTTAATATTTAGTCAGGTAACCCTCACATAGTTCAATCACCTTATATACCATAATAATAATACAGACATCCGCATACGTATAATTATAATACCCTCCCTAATACATGCATTCACCGTATAGTCACACACATGTATAACATATATTCACACCATATCCTATTACCTATAATTAGTGTACCAACACGTCTACTTCATTCATAGCTAAGGTATGCAATAGTCATGTATACCTCATTGTATACGCTCTTACAACATCCGTAAAAGCAAGCAATACCAATCAAAACTATAATCCTACCATCATATGTATATCACCTATGTACATATGCAGCAAATACATAACTACTTACATTTAAGCACAATTCATATCTACGTACGAGCACATACTCACACGTACTAACATACAGGTCATATAATAGGCCTACTCACTTAACTGTACGTACACCTATTATTATCACACCTAGCATACACATAGCTTTACCAACCATTATAAGTATCTCCAACTACATACACCCCATTAGATATTTCAACGCTGATTCATATATACTCAGACGCCCCTAGAGTGGTATAACTATCCTCACACATACTAACACACATACAGATTCATAACATCATGAATAGCTCTGAGTATGTATATATCACACAATAGGCAATTATTTTTATACTACAGGGGAGTACACTCATTCAAGCCCACATACACAACTTAGGTACATGCACCACGGCAACATCACAAAGATCCAAGGGCCTACTAACAAATTGGAGTTGACACAGTTATTGACGAGCACTAAGGCCTAAACAATAGTGGGAGACCAAGGTCGAAAGCGTGATAAGGGAAGGATCGATAGCACGAGTTCAGATAGGACGAATACAAGGAGACAGCTTGGTTAGATGAAACAGCGACTCACTTGTGAAAGTTTAGGTAGAGGAAAGGGAGATGTAGTGACACTCTTATAGGTTATAGAAAGAAAGTAGTGTAAATAACATACGCTAAAATATGTGAAATTTGAAAGCGGTTGTACTTCAAAATTTGGGATCATCGTCTGTATAAAATATTTGGAGATCGATAAAACAAGTTGTTCGAAATAGGTTTGAGTCGAATAGTCATAATAAGAGAAAATGATTTACTGGCTTATATAAAATTTTTAGGAGGGAAGTAAATCATTCACACGAACATTAAGGACGTAGTTTAGAAAATATTATACTGCAGTAATTTAATATAATTTGGCAAAAATTCTGAAATTCAAAGAATGAAATTAGATCAACTATAGTGTAGGGAATGTTTTCCAAGTCTTGAAACTGGAGAGAAATTTCAAATAAATAATATTGAAAATACTTTTAGAGAAACTCGGACTTTCCAAACGAGCTGATTTATACAAAGATCTTTAAGTACGAGTACCACGAATCCTAAAACTGATATATATATATATATAATAATTGAAATTCTATTTAGCTTGGAGAAGATTTTAAAGTATGGATGCTAAGCGATTAAAACGGATCTCATAGTTTAGGAAAAATGGTATATCGAATTTTCAAAATAGTAATAGAGTCTTTAAACCGAGATGCGAAAAATATAGATTAGAAAATGGTTACGAGATTATAGTTACAACCAATAGACTTCAAAATCTACAAGGAATTTTTTTTGACTCGCCCAAAAAGTGAGGAATTTTGAATATATACGTAGAGAGTTTAAAACAAAATTTAAACATAGCGAAAAATTTTAATAAGGGAAATCGAAAAATAACTTTGGAAAAATCAAGCTTTGCAAAAGAGGACATTTGAAAGTCAACGATTATCGTAATGTGGTGATCACGTGAATCGAGGCAAGGAATTGGTCGCATCATCGAAACATAAACACGCCTAGGATATGACTCAGGAAAACCTACGGGAAACCCCTACGGTTGACCAACTAAAGATTAGGGAACTAAGTGCTAAGACTTTTTAAGGAGCTAGACGGTAATGAAATGCGTTCAGCTTGGTCCGAAATCGATGAACCCAAGCGAACGAAAAAAGGAATCCTAGAAGCCTAATATGGTCAGGGTTAGGCAAGAACCACTGAGGTAACTCCTACGACGATTAGATCAATTCCTAGCGGGGAGTCTGACTAGCAATCAGGGACCTCTAACTAGCAGGTTCAGAAGTCTAACTAAGTCTTCTTACCACCTAGTGACATAGGAAAACGATTAGAACTAGGCTCAAGGCTTATGACTCGGATGTTGCAATTTATTTAATGGACATTCCATAGTTATTATCGTTGTTCCGATAATTCGCAATTGCAAGACGGACCTGCATGGGCCACCAACAAAACCTGTCACGCCCCGCTTCCCAAAAATGTGGAGGCGAGACGTGAGAAGGTCCGCTCAGACTTGAAGCTACAAACCTGCAAGTCCGATAAGAGTCAATCAACTTAAAAACTGCAGGTCCTTGCAAAGCGAAACGAAACAAAGGTGATGAGACAAAAGAGAAATATCAGAATATCCATAATAATAAATTCCAACATTGCAGAAAAGCCACCATGCTAAAAGAAAAAGAGTCTAAGGCCCAAACATGGCCGACAAAAGTACGACGTACAAAACAAAGGTGCCACGCACCGACAACTAACAAAAATCCTAAAACAAAAGGAGAACTCAGCATAGTCACTAAGAATGGTCACCGGTGTCCGCAAAACTCCTCCTGGACAGACTTGGGCTTAGGCTCAGCGTCAGCAACAACAACGTACTCAGCTACGATCTCTGGCTCAGGGTCTAACATGTGACACCCAAAAGAGCAAGGGGCACATGTCAGCAAGTCTACACGAGACTTGTGCAAGGAAACTGAAAGTGTAAGTAAAACAACCTAGCAGTTCTAGCATGATGTAATGACATGGCAATTAAAGTATGAGTGCAACAGGTAAAGTAAAGTACGAGCAAGGCATTTAAATCATAGCATGGATATCAAGTTTTACACGAAACATTCACAAGGACAAGTACAAGTCTAGTAAGCACGTCGTGCACAGAGATTACACCTTTTGGATAGAGTGGCTGTGTGGCCAACTCCTAGCTCAAGTGATCGATTATCCCTACCCCTCTACGTGTATCGAGCCAGGGCCTTACACCCGAACGCGTATGCTCACTTCTGGATCAGAAGCCAGGAAGTGTATTTCAATATGGCATAGGGGTGCACCTAGCCGGATAAGGAAATCGGGCATTGGTTTTTGACCAATACATGAGGCCCGCTTCTGGATCACGAGTCCAGGAAGTATTGTTCATGATGGCGTAGGGGTGCACCTAGCCGAACAAGGAAGTACAAGTAGTGTAGCGTATGCTACGAATGCAACAATCAACTTGGATGACATGTAATATGGAGTACAGATAAGGAATTTAAACGTGACAGATAACAATGCATGAATGACATGGCAGGGTGATAGATCTAGCTTCATTGTCAATCTAGATCTTAAAGTTGCATCTAGACAGCTATCATTTCACTGTCTAGTCTCTTTTACGCTAAAAGAAAGGAAGTGGCCTAAAAACATGGCCTAGAGCAAAGGTTGGCAAGTTTCACTTGCCTGCAAGTACAACTCTGAGAACACCATCCAACGAGTTCAAAGTCACAATTATCCTACGTTGACAAGTCCACCGGCCCACATCCGTTTTATTAATCTTGATTAGTGAATTCTAAAACATTTAAAATACTTTAAAAACATCGATTTTAGTCTTGATTAGCAGGCAATTGGATTGGGGGTCCTAGGGGTGCAGATCGTTACCTCAACACGACGCGAAAGCTACACTGGCGTCGGGTAGCGACGCCAGGGGTTGGACTAAAAGAACGCGCTCCAAGTCCAGATTCCAATATAGATTCCTCACTCGAATAATCAGATCAGTTACTAGAGCAATGAATCCAGATTCCAAAGCTAGAATGTGCGACGACGAGCTACGACGTATCGCAACATCGTAAACGGGAAATCGTCGGAGAGAGAGCACCTAGGTGGGGCCCACAGTAGTCCTAGGGACCAATATGGGACCCACAATACCTCTGGAGAACTTGGGGGGCCCACGGTGGTAAGCGGTGCGGGAGTTGCGACGTTGCGACGAACGTCGCTCGGTCAGACACTAGCCGGTGCGGGGGAACGGCTCGGTCAGACACAGCGGGCGGCTGTGCAGCGCAGCGGGGTGCGGAGCGGGGTCGGTGCTCTCGGTCGGTGTGGGGCGACCTCTCGGTCGGTGCGGGCGGACGGGCGTCGCAACGTTGCAATGTTGCAACGGAGCGGGTGCTTCGGTCGGTGCGGGCGGGCGCCTCGGTCAGACACGGTGCGGAGCGGGCGAATGGAGCGGGCGATGGCACGGTGCGGAGCGGGCGAACGGAGCGGGCGATGGCACGGTGCGGAGCGGGGCGATATGCGGGGGCTGCCTCTCGGTCAGACCGAGAGGATCTCTCGGTCGGTGCGGGGGATTTGCGGAGCGGGTGGTGTAGCGGTGCGGAGCGGCTGTGGTGCGGGGGTGGCTGTTGGTCGGTGTGGCGAATTTGGGGCCGTTTCCTCGGTCGAACACGGGGGCGGCTGTCGCAACGTTGCGACGAATCGTCGCAAGTGGGTTTTTGGGTTTTGGAAGCGGCTAGGATTATTTTCTTGCGAAAATAGGTCTTCATAGGGATTGTTTATATAGTGTAGAGGGGTTGACTTGGTATAGAGCTAATCCTAATGGGATTAGAAGTTTAAAATAATTTAAAATTCGAATCTACCCCTCCTAATCACATATGGATTGGGTTCGGCCAAGATAGGGGCTAAGATTTGGCTCAAAAATTATTTAAAACATTTTAAACTTAAATAAATTTTATTTGGCCGAAAATAATTTAAAACCTAGTTATTAAAAATATTTTAAACCTTGCTAAAAATATAAAGTAGGTCAAATGAACTCCAAAATTTATAAAATAAATATCGGGGTGATCGTGATGACGAAAGAAAGCTAACTAAAAAGACGGATCTCAATTTCGACGTCGGACGACGAAACTAAAAATAGAAACGTCTCCCGTCAAAAGTGAAAATCACAACGTCTCTTCTAATAAGATCAAACCGTGGGAGAACGACCCAAGCAATGTAGTTCCAAATTAGTACCACAATTTAATACTCTCAGCGACATTCACAACGGCATATCACACTAAAGTATTCACAAACAAACAAAGTCTAAAATTAATACGTGCACTGTCAAAAGCACGTGCACGAACAACGTACAACGAAAAGTGGTCGTTACAAGGCTTCCTAGAGAGAATTCATGGCGTCATTTGCAGGCCTATTCACCCTGCAAGTGGCCCATTTCGGTACTTCATGGTACTGATTGATGCATCCACAAAATGGTCTTATGTGTGCCTATTGTCCGCCCGCAACCTAGCTTTTTCAAAGCTTTTGGCACAAATAATTAGGTTACGGGCTCATTTCCCTGATAGCCATAACAAGAAATTACATCTTGATAATGCGGGCGAATTCACTTCTCAAGTCTTCGAAGACTATTACCGGGCAACGGGTATCGAATTTGAACATCCTGTAGCACATGTTCACACCCAGAATGGATTAGCAGAGTGTCTTATAAAGAGACTCCAATGGATTGCACGTCCATTGCTCATGCAATCCCAGTTGCCTGTGGATGCTTGGGTGCATGCTATACTGCATGCCGCATCGCTTATTAGGATAAGGCCCTCTGGTGGCCATATATTATCTCAATGCAACTAGCATATGGTCCACCACCAGATGTCTCTCATTTGAGAGTGTTTAGTTGTGCAGTATATGTCCCAATAGCACCACCTCAGAGGACCAAAATGGGTCCTCAGCGTCGTCTGGGTATTTATATTTGTTTGATTCACCCTCTATTATTAGATACCTGGAACCTCTCATAGGTGACACATTTAATGCACGTCTTGATGACTGTAAATTCGATGAGAAAACTTTTCCAAAACTAGGCACGCAGTCTAAGAAGCCTGTCGCTTCTGAGACCATTTCTTGGGACAACAAGACTTGTCTCTATATGATCCGCGTACTAATCTATGTGAAGATGAGATCTCTAAGATCCTTCACATTCAGAACACAGTCAATTTACTACCTGATAAATTTACAGATAACCAGAAGATTGTTCGTTCACACGTCCCTGCTGCCAACACGCCAGCTAGGATTAACATCCCCAAAGATGGATGTAATCCACTGGCAGAAAAATTGGATGTACCTCAATTGAAAAGAGGACGATCGCCAGGTTCAAAATATAAAGTTCCTCGAAAGAGGAAGATTCCTGGAGATATTACGATGATCCCTCCACAGGATGCTGAGCTCAAACCAACAACCTCTCCCTCCCTTATTTTGCTTACAGAGGAACCGATAGGAGAAACATCATTAAATTATGTATGTACTAGAGAGTTACTGTACAGATATAGCACATTCGACGACGACAATTTTGCATTCGCTATTCCGTTCACGACGCTGAATACGATGATGACGTCGAACTACGATCTCCAGCAGAATGTAAACACAGAGTAGATTGACCAAAGTGGGACGATGCAATAAGAGTAGAGCTGGACTCCCTCTTGAAATGCAAAGTCTTTGGACTAGTAGTCCAAACACCTGTAGGTGTTAAACCTGTGGGATATAAGTGGGTCTTCATTAGAAAAAGAAATGAAGAAAATGTGATCGTACGCTACAAGACATGCCTTGTAGCACATGGATTTTTTCAAAGGCCGGGGATTGATTATGAAGATACATACTCTCCAGTCATGGATGCAACCACTTTCCAATTCTTGATTAGCCTATCAACTCTGGAAAGCCTAGAAATGCAGCTCATAGACGTTGTGACTGCATATCTATATGGTGATATAGATATAGAAATCTATATGAGACTTCCAGATGAGTTTAATTTACTCCCAGAGATGAAAGAGAGACCTCAGGATGTCTTCTCTGTAAGGCTTCAAAGATCATTATATGGTCTTAAACATTCAGGAAAAATGTGGTATAACAGACTAAGTGTTTTCCTTGCACAGCAAGGATTCACAAACAATGAAGTCTGCCAGTGTATCTTTATCAAAAGAACGGAAACGGGATTTGTCTTCGTCGCAGTATATGTAGACGACTTAAATCTCATAGCATCTCCTGCAGAAATCAATGATATATGTGAAAGCCTAAAGCATACCTTCGAAATGAAAGACCTAGGCAAAATGAGGTAATGTCTTGTCTTACAGATTGAACATCTACGAGGTGGAATCCTGTTATACCAATCAAACTATACAAGGAAACTTCTAAGCAAGTTTCGAATGGAACAATGTTATCCTTTAAGTACTCCTATGATCGTGAGATCACTAGATGTTCATAAGGACCCCTTCCAGCCGCTGGAAGAGGGAGAGTAGTTACTGGGTCATGAAGTACCCTACCTCAGTGCCATTGGAGCACTTCTATATCTGTCAAACTGCACACGTCCCGATATAGCGTTCACAGTTAATCTTCTTGCTAGATACAGTGCTGCGCCTACAAAGCGCCACTGGAACAGAGTCAAGCACATACTACGCTACCTCCAGGATTATATAGATATGAGACTATACTACCAGAGAGGTGCCTCCTCCCAGTTACTTGGTTATGCTGATGTAGGTTCTCTATCGGATCCCCATACAGCAAAATCACAGACTGGTTTTGTGTTTACCTACGGAGGAACTGCTATCTCATGGAGATCGATAAAGCAAACCACAATAGCAACATCATCCAATCACTCTGAACTCATTGTGATTCATGAAGCAAGCAAAGAGTGTTTTTGGCTTTGCTCTGTCGTCTAACACATCCTTGATACCACTGGCCTGAAGACTGGTGATCTTGAGCCCACAGTCTTGTTTGAAGACAACACTACATGCATTGCACAACTCAAAAAGGGCTACATCAAAGGCGAAACAACGAAGCACATATCTCCAAATTCTTCTGGATGCACGATCTACAAAAGAACGAGGAGGTCAAAGTTCAACAGATCTAGTCCTGCAACAACTTAGCTGATTTATTTACTAAGTCTTTACCGAGATGTATTTTTGTAGAACTTGTAAAAGGAATCGGTATGAGACAGCTGAAAGACCTACAAGCCTGAAGCTTGTACGGATCAGGGGGAGTAACCTGTGGGTCGCACTCTTTTTTCTTAAGCTGTTGGTTTTTCCCACTGGGTTTTCCCCAGCTAAGGTTTTAACGAGGCAAACATGATTACTTGGATCCAGAAATATCCACCCACTTAACTTTATACGCTAAAACTAAAGTAATGAATGGATAAGGGGGAGTGTTATAAGTGAGGGAGGCCTTTGGCCTCCCCACCACTTTATCACTCCATTACTCCTCATTTAGTTAGCATAATGGGGACCTTTGGAATTACATGCCCTTTGATATTCAATATGAATGAATAAATAGAGGACCATGGCCTTGAGCCATGGTTACTCTTTCTTTTGAGTTTCAACAATTTCTATGTTTTTAGGCTCGATTTCAGAAATAAAATCACCATAAATACATATAGCGCAAAGATTTCTAAAAGAGGAATGCGTGCGTATACCTGTCGCAGGCTCACCTATAATCAAGTCTAATAGGTTGTTTGGATTGAATCTCAGCTCGCCTCTGGTAACTGCTTCTTCCTGAATTTCTTCCGTGCCAGTTTCCTCTTGTCTTTCAGGTTGTTCTTCATTGTTCCTTGGAATGCTTTATTGTTCTACATTTTCCTCTTCTTCGTTCTTCCTGCAATCCAAAGAACCTATTTCAGATTCATCAAATTTAACATGAATAGATTCGATAATAGTAAGAGTGTGTTTATTATATATCATGTATGCTCTGCTCCTCGTTGAATATCCCACAAACACTCCTCATCTGATTTGGATTCAAATGTGCCAAGTTGATCTCCAGTATTTAGTATATAGCACCTGCATCCAAAAACTCTAAAGTAAGAAATGTTTGGAGTGTTTCCATGCCATAGTTCATAAGATGTTTTATTCATTAACGGTCTAATCATAACTCTATTGCACATGTAGCAAGCTGTATTAATGGCCTCAGCCCAAAAAGACATAGGCAAGCTATACCCATTTATCATACTCCTAGCCATCTCTTTTAATATTAAATTCTTTCTTTCGACCATTCCATTTTGTTGGGGTGTTCTAGGAGAAGAGAATTCTTGTAAGATTCTTTTTTCATGACAAAATTTTTCAAAAATAGCGTTTTCATACTCACATCCATGATCGCTTCTAATTTTTATAATGGAAATATTTTTCGCCTTAGAAACTTGTTTGCGAAAGTTTGGAAATTTTCATATGAGTCTGATTTTTTGGCTAGGTAGTAAATACATGTGTACCTAGAGTAATCATCAAGCAAGACTAGACAAAACTTTTTACCTCCTAGGCTAGTAATGTCTGTGGGTCCAAATAAATCCATGTGCACTAATTCTAATATGCGTGTGGTGGCAACTTCTTTAATGCTAGAAAATGTAGATCGAGTTTTCTAACCTTTTGTGCATGCCACACACAACTTATCATTTTCGTAGGTCTGATGCGGTAGTCCTCTTACCAGATTTTTATTTTCAACCTTCTTTAGCAATCCCATGCTTGCATGTACTAATTGTCCGTGCCATAGAGTGGCTTCTTCTTCTCTGACAAGCAAGCATTTAGAAATAGTTAGTTCTTCAATCATAATAGTATAAACATTATTCTTTCTATTTGCTATAATAATAATGTCACCTGTGGAGCTATCAATAATCTACAAAGTTTTGCATCAAATTCTACTTTCATACCTTTATCGCACAGTTGACTAATAGAAATGAGGTTGTGTGTAAGATTTTCCACCGATAGGACATCTGTAAGCTGAAAGGTGTCGTTACCTACAACACCTTTTCCAATTACCTTGCATTTTCCATTGTCCCCTAAAGTAACACTTCCTCCTTCATGCTTTACAAGGCTAAGAAACTTTTCGCTATCACCTGTCATGTGTCTTGAGTAGCTAGAGTCTAAGTACCACTCACACCGTTGTCCCTTAGCCATGCCATGTACCTACACATAAGAAGAACATGATACTTGTGACCTAGGAATCCAAATAGGTCCACTGGTGTTAGTCACTGTACCTTTTGGAACCCAAATTTATTTAAATTTAATATTCTTTTTCTTATATTTGCAATATTAATATGCATGACCAACACCACCACACATATAGCATTTAGCAAAAACACTTCTACCTACATCTGTTTCATTTTGAATCCTCTTATTAGTTCTTGGCCTTTCATCAATTTTATTCCCACGGCCCAAACCACGCCTATTGTTTCCATGTATCTGACTTCCTAGAATAATGTCTAATGAATGCTTTACAACACCAAATTTTTTAACAGTTAGCTCAAGGTCAGATACTTTACATTTTAAGTACATGTTTTCTTTAACAAGCATGGTACAGTTACTGATAAAAGCCTTTTTTTCTCTTCCTTATTCTTTTTAAGATTAACCATTTTCCTTTCTAGCTCAAGAGATTTTTCTTTATGCATGTTGTTTTCTTTTAAGAAAATAGAACAATTAAGGCATTCAACTTTTTCATGCATGCTAGATTTTTATTTTTTCAACAAATTAATGGTAGAATTACATGCAACAATTTTTTCTTTCAGTTTATCAACTTCTAATGACATATTGTAATTGTCTTGTTGCAGTTCATCGTTAGCAATTCTATACTTTTTTACTGTGGATTCAAGTTTCTCTACAGTTGATTCTAGGCTTTCAATTTCACCTTAAATTTCTTTAACAACATTCAGAAGTTGAACTTTGGTGCAAGATTTTACCTCATCAAGCTCTCCCATCAAGCAAATGGAGGAGTGGGCAGTCTCCTCCTGAGTCTCGTCCTCGCTATCCTCATCCCATGTTACTACTAAAGATTTTCATTTCTTCTCCACAGTGTTGTTGCTTGTGGGCAATTCTTCATAAAGTGTCCATGCTTTTTGCATTTAAAACATTGAACTTCATCAGTAGCAGTCTGCTTAGAAGATTTTTAGTAGGATTAAATTTGTTAGAGCGATTAAACCTTTTTGACATTTCAGCTCTCCCTTGGTTGGTCTTGATATATCTTCTGAAACCTATGACTATTAGTGCTTGCTGCTCATCAAGATCAAGATCATCATCTTCCTTAGCTTGAAGAGCTAATGCTTTTGAAGTGTTGATCTCTTCTTTCTCTCTAGTTTCAATGCTCTGCAACTCAGGCTTATGTGACATTAAGTTTCATATCAGATATTCCACCCTCATCTTTGATAGATCCTTGTCTTCCTAAATGGCTATGACTTTGGGATGGAAGGAGCTCGGCAACACCCTCAAGATCTTCCTTATTTGCTCTAGGCTTGAGTATGGCTTTCCAAGAGAGCTAGATTAGTAGACGATGTCTGTGAACCTCGCAAACATCTCCTTGATGGACTCTGCTGGAAGCATGCAGAAGCTTTCATATTCTGTGCTGAGAAAAGCAAGTCTGAACTCCTTCACCTGCGATGTTCCCTCATGTGTCACCTCGAGCGTGTGCCAAATTTTCTGTGAAGTTTGACATTAAGAGATACGATTAAACTCAGCTTTATCCAAAGAGCCAATAAGTGCATTCATAGCTCTATTATTCAAATAAAAAAGTTTTTTATCAACATTATCCCATTTATCTCCTGGTTTTAAAATTTCAGTGTCTTCAATTTTAATAATGGGGGGTTTATATCCTTTTTCAGAAATGTTCTACACATCATAATCAACAGACACCAAAGATATTCACATCCTAATTTTCCAGTAAGAAAAATCAACACCATTGAACTTAGGGTGTTGGGAGATGGACTGACCTTCAGCAAAGGCAGAATCAGATATATTCATGGTCATCTGGCCTAGATCCTCTAACCTGCTCTGATACCACTTGTTGGATCAGGATCTAAGCCTGGGGGGTGAATGGTCAAATAAAAAATTTCGAGATATCACAGGCAATTATTCAGCACAATCAATCAGACACAAAGTAAATAAAATCAATCACAGAGTGCACGAGAGATTTACCCTTATTCGGTCGTCCCAACGACCTACTCCAGCCCCAAACAATTACACAAGGGTACAACTGTAAAGAGCTACAAGCACCTACTCTACGCTCACCAGGTTCCGTACCGCACTCACCAAAGTGCTAAACAATATTAATATAGTAAATGCTCTCTCTTGACTAGCCCCAACTAGTCAAGTCCCCCAAAAAGATAGTTTAAGAAGTTACAAAGATCTACACACCAATATCATAAATATAATAAAATAAAGAGTTTAGAATCGCTCAGTTTGTGATGGTGTCGATGTCTCTGTCGTTCAGCGCTTGGTCAGATCCGATCTGACAAGATGTAGTCGTCAATCTGAAGTCCCCCCAGTTATCACTTCAATGTTGTGGCCTCTATCTTGGATGGTGCTTGCGACTATGGAGGGAGTATCACTTGAAGCTTGCGGCAATGGGGGTTGAGGCCCTTCTTGTTTCAGTAATGGATGGAGAGAGACTCTTGGCAACTTGCGACACCTCTCAACTTGCGGTATTCACCAATTAGGAGATGGGGTGCTTGCGGCAATGTAGGTGTTGAAGGTGCAGACTTGCGGCAATGAAAGATTGAAGGTGCAAACTTGTGGCAATGAGAGGGGATAAAGGAGCTCTTGATCCTTATTGATAACTTGCGGTAAGGATGTTGAAGCCTATGATGTATTGGAGCAATAGAGTTTGAAGGTCTTAGTAAATTGCGGCAAAGGAGTTTGGAGGAGCTCTCTCTTAGTGTTGTTGCGGCAATGGAGGAAGATAAGATTTCTCTTGATGTTGTTGAGGCCAAGGCTTCAAAGCTTGGAGATTATTTCGGCATGAGGGGGGCTTTGAAGCTTGGAGATTTTTTGTGTTAGACGCATCATCTAGTTCCTCCTTGGATTACGGTTTATATAGGAGTGGTGGAGAATCAATTAGGCTCATGTAGAATCCCCTAATTGTAGGAGTATGAAGTTTGAATTCTACTTTGAATAGGATTTGAAATAATCATATGGAAGATCTCTTTCAATCACAATAAGGTATGAAATAGGATTTTGAATTTGTATTGGATTTGGAGAGGATCTCATTTATTCACAAATTGATTTGCATGAGATTTGAATTGTATAACAAAAGAAAATATGATTTACATGAGATTTGGTTCAATCACTTTTGATATGAATGTGATCTCTCCTTATCTCTCCATCTTTGACCAAGTCCACTTTGCAAATGAATTGCAAATTTTCTCTATAACTTTGACTAAGTTTCCACTTGAATATTTACGTGCTTTCCACTCCTGAAAACACTTAGCACACACATCAAAACGTTCACACATGTTTGCTATCATCAAACACGAAGTCATCAATCGTTGTATCGACAAGAACGGAGAATGTTTTTAGCGGTTCATGATTGAGTTTTTGGTAGTTCGAAACTGCAACTAGCATAATTTCAATCGGTTCAAGAAACCGTTACCAATTGAGGCGTGAAAAACAACCTTTGTAGCGGTTTAGAACCGCCAAAGACGAACCGCCTGAAATTTTGCGTTTTAGCAGTTTCAAACCACTGCTAATGAATTTGCTAGCAGTTTTTAATTGTTTAAAAAATAAATCAATTAAATAGAAAACACTAGCGGTTTGGAACAGCCACTACAGTTAAAATAATTTTAAAAAAATAATAATTAAAACTTATGTTGTAAAGAAAGTTGTATATGGGTCTTACGGGATCAGGAATTGGAAACGAATGATGTAATGCCAAATCATATAAGCCAATCTTATAACCATAAATACTAGCCAATCTGTTTCACTGATTTTATTGATCACATACTTGAAACAGGACATATTGGCCAATCTTAAAACCATATATGGTCTCCAAATCATAGCAAAATCTCAATAGCAAATAGAAGAAAACTAGAAATCATACATCAGATACACTAAGCCTAACATCTTCAAAATCACCACCGGGCTCTATTTATTCAAGCAAACAAATACATGCTTTGGACCGATAGTAGGCATGCGTACCCTCACAGAAACCGGCTGAGGTTGTCATTGTCGGTCGTGTACTTCACATCAGGATAGAGCTGCGACTCCTCCATGCCAAACACTGGCTCAATTTGAAAGTTGGTTGGACTCTCTCTTAACAAACGTAGAGTCGCAGAGAGCAGAACAATATTGTGGAGACTGCGATAGAAATTGGATGAATGTCTGAATAAGAGAAACTGCTAAGTGAATCCCTTGTAGTTGATGGAAAAGGTTGGGATATATGCATACCTTGGATTTGCTTGAGGACTTCTTCTTCGGGGGCATACACAGTTTTAAAGGCCTTGCCGGTCTTCTTCTCCCTAGGGAGACAAGCTCGTTATGCGATAAGATGTTGCCAAGAGGTCATAGATACATGACCATGCTTAGGGTTTGGGGGTCGTCAACAGATTTGATGGTGAATGTGCTAATGTCCTCACTGAGGAAAATCTATGGGACGAAGGAAAAGGAAGACCAAGAAGATGCATTAAGGAATAAGCAAACACAAGGTGTATAGCAGATTAAGACACACACTAATAAAGCTAAATCAACACTTTTCTAATAATCAAGTAGACTTTATTTTGCATCTTCTTTTTGCTCAAAGAGTGAAATTTCTTTTATCTTGTTTATGGAATTTTTATGAGGAGATATATAAACATACAACAATATGAATCATGTAACCAAGGACAAGTTTGGAGCACAACAAATACTAGTAAGGGAATGATCGACTGGAAACCTGTTTCATCTTATATGGTCCTCTGTTGAATACATTATATTTTCTATTTTTTATCATAATAAAAATTACCCAATAAGTTAAAAAATAAACTATTTGTTTTCATCCGTTAAAGATATGCTAGTATAAATTACTACTCCCAACCTGAATGTATCTCATTACTGCTAAGGAAAACATCCTGTCACCATTAGGATCATGAGCTTAAAGTCTAAGGTTATGTTACTGTTTGTATTTGTGAATGAATCATTTTAGATGTTTCTTTTATTATGCGATTCTACGTCTAAACTGTCAATCGAAGCAGCTTTGTGATAGTAAGCATGTTTCATTAGATGTACCGAATTGCTTTCTCTAGGAGGGTCATAACGTTCCAACATTCAGAGATGATAATGGGGTAGTATGGTATGTGTTTGTAGATGATACCCATATAAGAGATTTCCATGTAACCTCTTCTATACCATTATGTGGGATAGCCATAGAAATTTTGTTCATATGTGCTCACATATTGTGCAGTGGACCTCATAACAACGTGAAATTTGGAAAGAAAAAACCCCTACCATGTTATGATCTCATATGGTAATTTATAGCCGACTCAAGGGAAGGGAGTCATATGAGAAAAATAATAATTTAAGCAGCTAGCATACTCCTATGAGAAAAATAATGATCTAATAGAAATATAGTTTAATTTAAAATGACATGATAATGAATGAATCCTAGCTTGCTGGAATATCCTGCAAAGTTTAACAGCACCATAATGGAATCCCTCCTCTTGTTACCATATCGAATGAATGAATCCTATAGCACAAGCAATCAAGAACTAGCATATAAGCAGTTGTTATCCAACACTTGCCTAGAGTAAAGTGACGCCCAACCATGTATATGATAGTTATTGGGCATATAAATAATTTCATACTTAGATCAACAGTAATGGAAAACTCCCTGCAAATATCCAAATAATATGTAGATAAATAAATCCCGAGGTTTTCCAACATTCTCAAAACTTCATGCTACAGTTGGTCTCCCCTATATTCGTCATATTCTATCTGTTTAAATTGGAGGCACTAACTACACACATGTGCATTTTGTGGCATTTAGAAAAATCACTCTAGCAATAAGTTGAGCATCAAAGGCTTAATAATCAGTCTAGAAGACTGCTGATGCCTGTAACAAAATTTCAAAAAAATTAAAAAAATCATGGTCATTGGCATGCTTATTTCCAGTGATGTTTAAGATTGCCAAGATAAATTACTAGTTCCTAGAGTATCAAGATTAAGATTGTCAAGACTTTCTAATTTCTTTCGATATGAGAATATTTTTCTTAACAAAGATACTTATCAAAGAGTATATCCACAGAGGTCAATAAAACATGCGACAACTAACATACAAAGCATATAGATTCCATGACAAACAACTGAACTAATCAATAGGGAGAGATTTCAGACCTTAGCATTGGGAACAATTGAAGTTCTTGGAACATCTTTCACATACTCCTCAATGGCTGCGAGGAATGATGTAGGAGGCTGTAGTAAAATTAATTATAATTCAAATGATCAGACAGTAATTCTAAAATTTATACATCATACCATACCGAGAAATGAATAGATGTAGCATAGCAGAACCACATTAAGCAGCCAGTACATATTCTCCATCTTAACCCATCATGCACTAGCGGTCAATAATGATGACCTACATTAAAAACACCAATAACAGAAACAGCGACACTCGTGTAATCCTCATTTAGAATTAGAGCCTTCTTCATGCGCTTCCTACTCAGGAATGTTGGTTGTTGCTTCATTAACCATTTTCACCAGAGTCACCGTGTGTTTGTGCTTTGTTTGTATTTCGATCGAAATACCTCAGAACATATTAAACTATCAAAACACCACATATCAAAATAAGATATATCCATACAGCAGATGGACAAATCCCACCAAGGACTATGTAAAGAGTAAGTTTGCCAACAGGAAGCCCACCTAAGCCCATCGAGGGCTGTATAATCTAGGATTATGACATTGATCAAATATGCTTCCATAAGGAAGAACTATATGCGAATATTATATCAGATTTTTTTTCATTAATATGCTTATTATGTAAGTTTCATATGATCATAAAAAAGAACCATGACATAAATCACATTTTCCGTCTAAGGATCCTCACCAAGTTGTTTAGAATCTGAAAAGGGAGCCATAATCATGCACTCATACGGAAAGTTATATGCATAAATCAATATTATATTATTAAAACAACATGTCTTTTGTTTTAAACTTAGATGATTGTAGTGCATTGTTGGGATATTTCTATTTAAATGATATGGAAAGAAACAAGTGAATAATTTCTCTTAAACTCTACATCTTAATGTGAAGCTTCCAGAAAGGGAGAAAATACCATTCAGATACGGTCAAATCATTGAGAATAAGAGCTATTTCCATATTTGTATTTAATCAGATGTGTTATAACATATGGATATCCGGATCCATTCACATCATTATTTTAAGATTACAGCAAAAAATAATGACAAATATTTATGCCCCACATGCAATAGATCTGCATAACAAGTTTATTGCATTTGAGAGTAAAGAAGCATATACATCTCTCTTCCAGTTGATCCACAAATTTTTTAAGCAAGACTGCCTTCTTACATCATGTATCATGTCAAGAAAATATGTAATAATGCGTACTGTATTCCTATTCTCCATTGTATATAAGATAAGTGTAATTATAACATAATTGCTGAATTATATTGAAACAAGTTTTTGTTTATAGTTAGAATACTGAAACTCATTGTGTTTTATAAATGATGAAGTAACAATGAAAAGATACAATAAAGAAACAAGGAAAGAAACCATGGAACAATGAAGAGATTTAAACCAGAAATAATGAAAGAAATAATGGAACCCTTGGAATGTTTCAACCTTTTACTCAAAAAAATTAAAATTATAAATTTAAAAAAATTATGGCAAAAAACTGAGAGGACCTGGAATATGGAGATGGGGTTCTGGTCACATTAATAGCCAGAAATGAAGGAAGAGGCACAAGCCATTGAGAAGCTCAAAAGCTCTAGAGTTTCTGACATTTTGTTTAATCAGCTGGATGTTGCTGACCCTTCTAGTGTTGCTTCGTTAGCAACAAGACCCAGCTTGGGAATCTTGATATTTTGGTAAGACATTCTGTAGTTTTTTACTGCTCCTTGAATATATTGAACATAATTAGCAAGAGCATGCTTGCTTTGTTACAGGTCAACAATGCAGCAATTGGTGGGATGATATTAGATTATCTGAATCCAATTTTTATCAAAGAAGATGAATTGGAATAATTGGAAAATAATTAGAATCTTGTTCATTTTAATATATGCTTATTTTGTATGTAATGAATGAAGTGGTTTAATGAATGGAGCAGAATAGTTAACTGAGATATTAAATCCCAACGTCTGCAAGATATCAGATTCCAGAATGAGCTCACAAAATGTAATGGTTAGTACTAAGAATTATATGGTTAGTACTGAGAATTATATGTTTAATCATAGGCTTTAAGCATCAAAAAACAATTTTTAAACGTAATGGTTAATAATCAAATCTAATAGAAACCAAAACCACAAATTCAGGATGACAAGCGACATATGAGCTTCTGCCTTTATGTCAATGAGATAGAGTATGAGGTGACCCTCAACCTCCACAAATCCACAATCAACTTCTGTGACATATTAGCAAATATGTTATATGCATAATTGTTTGAAGCTATTACAACAGGATATGATACACATGAGATATAATTCATAAAACCCGCATTACTATCCAGAGCAGTGGACATCAACGAGGGCCAGATATGGTGTGCCAATAACTGACCTTATGATTGACACAAATGACTCCACCAGTGGATCGACCATCTCCGTAACGACAAGTATTTTGATAATACATATTTTATTCTTACCCTATCTCTTGTTGTATTTCTTTTCTGTATCCGTAATTAATGCATATACGTATTACGTATCCGTACTACGTACACGTATTAGCCATAATTATTTTTGAAATCAATACTCCTATTATCTCATTAATGTTAATATTTCAAATCAAATTTCGAATTCAAATTTATTACCAAAAATCAACATGGGACACTTTTACCTTTTAATTATCAGCTATAAATTTTTTTAAAAGGAAATCTAACATTATATTTTCATTAAAAATGTTTATTTCAAAATTTGAAATTCAAAAGTTTGACTTACTTCCATATTAACTAAGGAGACCTTTGCTAATCACAATTAAATCTAACCCATTATTACAATTGCCCAAATTGCTCTTTCCATGTTTCCCAATTTCAAAACCCTTCCTAATTTAGCCTAAAACCCTAGCCCTAATGCAAGCCAGCCGCACTCTCCTATACTGAAAACTCACACAAAAAACCTAAGGCACTCACGTGCAACCCAACTAGGAATGGCAATATTGCGGGGCGGGGCGGGTATTTAACTACCCAAGCTTGCCCCGACTCATCTGCAGGCCGGGGCGGGGCGGGTCGCGGGCCGGGGCGGGGCTGGTTCTTTCTTACCAAAACCGGGTTGGGCCGGTCAGGTCAAGTCATTAGTGTCATCCATATGAATCCCAAATAAAAATTTTATTTATGAATTGGGAGAATTTTGATTTAATTTGTAATTTGGAATTGGGAATTGGCCCAATTATGAGAACCGTGGAATAGAGTATGAGTTATGGGTTATTCGTTGACTGCACGGTCCGCATCAAAATAGTAAACCTCTATAGTTTATCGGGGAGAGGTGGGTCGGGCCGGGGCGCATACAAAGCCCAAGCTTGCCCCGACCCGGCTGCGGGCGAGGTCGGACCGGGTCAAAACCGGGTCGGACCAGGTCGGGCCGGGCGGGTCAGGCCATTACTGCCATCCCTAAACCCAACCCCATATTAAAATACATAAGCCTATAGAATCCCCAGGCTATATCAAACACCCAGCACCCTATATTAAACCCTAAACAAGCTCGTCTCACCTCAGCCGCCGCTTGCAAACTCATCTCGCCTCAACCTCTCCCGCTGCAACTCGCGTCCCCTTGAACCAAGCTCCGGCGACTCTCAGGCCACCTGCGGCCCTGTCCGCCTCCCAGAATCACCGCCTGCCCACCTATAGCTCCCCCAGCACCGACAGACTCTCTGGCGCTTTTCTCCACGCGCACAACCCCCAGTTGCCAGCGTTTCCTCCCCCCCTCTTCGTTCGACCCGAAAACGCCCAGCCCTCGCTATCATCTCCCGCACGCAGACCTCCCTGGGCATCCCCTCTCTGGCGTCGACAACCGCCAAACTACCCAGTCCGTGCACCCAGACCTCCTTCTTCCTCCTCAGCAAGCTTCAGCCCTTTCCCTTCGACTAGTCTCCCCACGAAGCTGTGCCTAAGCCACCACAAACCTCTGGCATCACTCTCTCAGCCCAAAGCACTGCTGCACCTTCCCTTGGCACCCACCGACTCAGCGCTTCGCCGTACGCTCCCTCCAGCCTCCCCAGTCGAGCGCCCTAAAGTCCCGAACTCGGAGACCCCCTCATCGAGCTCGCAGCACCGCTGCCTCCCTGGCGATGCCGCAAGCCGCCCGAGCCCCTCCTCATTTCCTCCGCCACCTGCCTGCAAACACACAGAAGGGGACACAAAACCGAAACGGTGAGTTCGTTTATAAGCCTAGTGGTCCATGCAATGACATTCTATGTTTAGAATTATATTTAAGTTGTCACTTGTCATATAGGATGTATACACCAATCAATATACCATATAGAATGCACAATACACTACCTTCTTTGACTAAAGGATATAAGTTGTGATATGTCTAAGGTGGTTAGTTATATACGAGAATATAAGTACTGCTTCCTGTAATGTATTATTAATAATTATAACTTGTAAGTTAGATAAGTTAGGGGAGTATTTATAAATATTAGATATTAATATTTCATTGAGTTCAATCACATTTAGATTGATACCATTGATTTAATGACGCAGATATAGCTGCATTTTCCCTAAAAACCAGCGAATCGATCTCATCGTAGCATAGTGCTTGTCGAGATGAACCCAACGACACTAAGAACGCTGAAATCAGGCAAGTGTACCAATTATTGCGAATTATTGAAGTTGGATGCTTTTATAGTCATTTTCATTCAAAGCTGTATAACTCGAAATCTGCACGTGAAATGATGCATGAAAATAGTACCATGATGTTCTAGACTTAAAATGTGACACATCGATATATAACTTCGTATATTTAAGTCTCAAGAATTGACAACTAAAATTATTATCTGTAACATGCTCACCTTTCGACATGTTCAATTTATTCTTATTTTAATTGCTGCAAATGTTGTGAAATTGTGAAATGCTGAAATTTAATTTAGTGCACTTCTTGCTTGAATATACATTATCAGGATGGTCATGAATGGAATATCTACATAAATGCTTGATATCGTGAAATCGTGCGCCTCAAAAGAGAAATCGTGACTTTGTGATGTCATGTGAGTCGACTAGGCTGGCTCGTGTTCCAGCACAAATCTGGGGTGTGGTTAGAGTTGAGCAGCCACTAAGCGTATGAAGGGATCATCTCTTCAAGAGCACCACCTGCATGCAATGGGTAGCGTCAATCATGGTAGTACCCCCGTGAGAAGAACGATCCACTCATCACGACTTAAAGGTGTGAACCCTACGAAATATAGAAAACACTGACACAGAACTTGATTTTAGTATTGATATCTCAACTAGAATTGCCATGTTAATAAATCTTAAAAATGTCATACTCATTGCTTTATTTCTTGAACTGCTTAGAACTGCCACGTTAGAAGCTTTACTTTCCCTCGTTTAAATATTTCCATGCTTAAAACTTGTTGCTGCCATCTTGTAAAGACTATTAATGCTTCATAATTGAATATTATTTGTATACCTTGCCTTGGGTTTCTGACCTTCCCTTGCAGACCCTTGCTGACATACATTCATGTTTTTGGATGCATGTCAGAGCCCGAGCCAGAGTACCAGAAGGACTAGTTGAATAGCTGAACCTTTGGACCAAGAGTTATTGAACCAGCGAACCATCATTGTATTTATTTTCATTTGTTGTACGGGTCATAAGACCCACTCTTCTTTTCATTCATTGTTGTAATCTTGTTTGCGATGATTGAGATTGTAATAATATTTTACTTATCTGTGTTGTTTCTGAGTAATGCATGCAAGGACCTGCATTATTTCACACAGACGCTTGTTGTGTTAAGTCAAGAAGGAAAGAAAAGCAAAAGTACCTCCTCCTTACTTGCACATGCAGACCCGCTCGCATTCTCGATCCCAAGCTTAAAGGGAAGCGGGGCGTGACAGGTTTTTGTGGTGGCCCATGCAGGTCACGCTCTTGCAAAATACTCATAAAAACAATATAGATAAGATTACAATCTTGATCTTCAAGAACACCTCCCTTCAATCTCCTACCCCAATCTAATTCATATTCTTAGTCAACCCAATAAATATACCCTTGATTTTTAATCTTCCTTGACATTACATTCCACGTTAATGACCATAGAAATCCATCGTAGCACCTTCACAAAGTCATTTCCTAGTCGTATTTACATTTGATCATCCCATTCTTTTCCTTGCTCTCGATTCACGTGATCCCCTCTTGACAGCCATTATTATCCTTTTGAATCCTCCATATTAAATATTCAGATACTTATTTGATTCATACTAGTCGTACTTGTGCAAAACTCTTTAAAGATAATAATGATGACATTACAATCCGGATTCTACTTTCGATATCCTTTTCATTGAATTCCTCGCCCAGTTTAATTTCTTTGAAATCTTTAGTATATACCTAGATATCATACTCTTTAGCTGACCTAAATTTCATTCCTTGATCTCGAAACTTTCTTTGCCGTGATTTTTAATTACAATCTTATAATGATTTTCAATCTATATCATCCATACTCACATATTTATCTTACTTTTTACATATGGAGATCTTCATCTTTAAACCTTACTTCTATTTCGCTAATTCAATATAACATTTTCTTTTCTTACTATACTATAACGGATTTCAAAACAACCGATCCTATACAAATTTAAAATACTTTTTATACTAAATCGAGGTCCAACTACTTCGGTTTATCAGTTCTGCATTCCTCGTATTTATACTTTAAGAATTTTTGTATATATCTATCTCCATTCACAAAACAATCACTACATCCATAAACTCATAACTCTTTCATCTATCACTTATCACCTGTTTAACTTATACCATTTACTTACTATTCTTATATACGTTATAAGGATATTATTACATTTTACACATATCTTCCTTTCTCCTACTTAATCGTTCATAACTATTTCTATGCCACCTGATCAAGCTAACTCCCTAACCTTGCCTCACCTGAAACCGTTCATCACAACCTTGATTCGTTATGTCATCCAACTGTCACGCCCCGCTTCCCAAAACGACAGAAGCTAAACGTGACTAAGGCCCGCTTTGGCCGGAGCTGTGAAGCTCGGACCTAATAAGCGTCTGTAGGGGTACCATCAAAATTTTCAAGTCCTTGCATTTATAAAATTCGGAACAACAGAAAGTAGAGAAAGGAGGTTGCATTCATTAATAATAAGAGATAATATCCAGAGAGTACAAAAGTCTAAAAGGGAGCCCAGCATGGCTACAATGCAGAAAAAGGGAACTAATGGTGCCACGCACCCAACCTAAAACAGAGAGCAAAATGGTGCTACGCACCCAACTAGAAAGTGACTGAACCTCAAAAGTCAACAACAGAGGAACCTCTAAGACTGGTCCTCACTCGGGTCGTACTCCTGATCAGCAACGTGCTCCTGCTCCAAGTCCTCTGGTACCGGCTCCGGATCTACTAACCCTGTCTCGGTACCTGACGTACAAACACCAAGAAAAAGTGGTTGTACGTCAGGCGAAGTCTGCAAGTAAACGTGAAACGACTCCACTGCAAGGTGTATAACATTTTAGAGTTGACATTTTAAAAGTTGTTTACATGATGATCATGCAACAGCATGACAGATATGTATATGTACAAGAAAGTAAAGAACAACGCTGAAAAGTAAACGTGACAGGCAATAGCCATAGCGTGTGCTACTGGCTACAAGACAAGACAAAACAAGACAAGACAAGTGTGTGACACGAAGGGTTCATGCCTTATGGTTTGTGGGGGATCGGACCCTCTCCCTGTGCGCACGCTCAACCCTACCCCAGCCCAAGTGCCCAAGACAAGACATGACAAGGGATCACTCACCTACTCGGTGAGTACCCTATTCACCCGCAGGCTTATGTATCATGACAAGGGTTCACTCTCCTAGCTTGGAGAGTGCCCTGTTCACCCGCAGGCTTATCCATTACCAATCGTGACAAGGGATCACTCTCTCCAGGTCAGAGAGTGCCCTATTCGCCCGCAGGCTTATCCGTTTTCAATCGTGACAAGGGATCACCGTATCTAGCTGGGAGAGTGCCCTATTTGCCCGCAGGCTTATGCAATACATGATATGACATGACAAGGTGAGTATGGATGAGAGTTGTTCATTCTAGGGGGTCCACACGCACGCACGCACAGATAAAACCCATGGTGTCAGTTGTTGTTACTGCGCCCGGACTTCGTCGACAAGTCCAGGCTGTAGTGGGGTGTCCCAAACGCTATAATTTCACGTCTGGTTCTCTTGTTATTACTTGTTACTTTTTAAGGGAAACAATGGCCTAAACGTGGCCGAAACTGCGCAAGTGAACACACTTACCTGGTGGCTAGTGCGTCGTCTGTCCGGAGTGTCCCGTCGAAACGTCGCGTCGGCGATGGTCCGTCTGAAATAGGATCACAGTGATGTCAGATCACGTTTTTTGGTCAAACCTATTATGGTTTTTTTCTAAATTTGGCGGGACTAACCTATCAGTCAAAAAGTCACGTTTTTGATGTTTCGTTCAGTCTAGATCGACGTCTACCCTATGTGCACAGAAATTAGTCTATTCGTCGATCTTTTCTACGATGGGCAATGTTTTACAGATGCTGAAATTAACTTTAGTTCACGTTCACTAAATTTTAGATTTATGTTTTGATGAGTTATAGTGTGGCTTTTACTACTCGTTAGGGGAACCAACCTCGTGACGTCGCTCAACAAGCGGAAGTCGGGTCTGAACGGCGAAGCATCGACGTCGTCTGGAACTCCTCGGCCATGGATAGCACAGCGAGGCAACTTTGGACAGCGATGTGATGATACAAAAACAACAAGCTAGCGGCGATCTCCTTCCCGTTGCGGGTAGAGCAATGGATCTTCACGACGGCGGTGACGTCGTGTAAAAACACGTGTGTACGGCAACACACATATACTCCAAGGGTCCAAGGGGGATGTCGATAGATGAAGTACGATCAGTGGAAGATGCTTGGCCCGGTGGGTGACTGACGGTGTGAGCGTACGGCGGTGAGTGGCCGTGAGAAGCCAGAGAGGACAGATTCGTGCAACGTTCGTTGTCGCGCGTCTCAGTAGAAATCCAGCGATGAACATCGACAACAGGAAATTGAAAAAGCAAAAAGACTTCAAGACGAAGCCAACGGCCGTGGAGTTGTCATCGGGGGTGGTCGGAGGTGATCGTGCGCTGGCATCGAAGTTCAGCGCCCAGATCTGTCAAAAACAGCAGATGGGCTTGGTTTCGACGGATTTTCCAGGAGCTACAGGTGGGATATGAGCGTGAGAGGAATTGCAGTTGGTAGGAGATTACGATAGGAGTCCAATGGTTGTAGGGTGGTCATCGTAGGTGGCCGGATGACCGGTGGGCGCGAGTTTGAAGTGGCGGCGCGTAAACTGTCAAAAACAGCGGCTAAATCTGAGTTCCACGGGGTTTTCGAGGAGATTGAGACGTGGGAAAAGGGTAAGGGGAGTTGGAGATGATCGGGGGCTCAAAGAGGAGTCTGATGGTGGTGGAGTTTGCTGGAGGGGGTGGCCGGAATGCGGCAGCCGGCCGTTTTTCGGCGATGTGCATAGATCTATCCTAGGCTGTCCTTTGTTGCGGTTTGGGGGCATGTTTGAGGGTTTTTAGAGAGAGAGAGGAGAGGAGAGATGAAGGAGGTGGTGGTGGCCGGAGTTGGGGGGGCTGGTGGTGGTCACAGACGAGTGGGGAGGTGCAAGGGGGCTGCCAAGGGATGGGTTTTGCGTGCGGTTAGGGTATGGGGCTGGTTGGTTTTTAAGAGAAGAGAAATTGCTAAAACTTGTTTTAAAGAGGGTGTAGTTAAGAGATGACTAGGAGAGAGGGTGAGTGAGGGGGTGTACAAAGTGGGAAAAGCTGGGTCAGGATAGTGACAGAATATCAATCTCATGATACGTAAGATCCCCTTAAGATTTGATTAATGGATTTGAATTTGAAAATGATTAGGCTAAACGGGCTTTGAAATTGATTAGGGGATAACTTCCACTACAGGCATCGGAAAAATAATCCGAAAATACCGGGACGAGAAGTACGGGGCTAATGTGTCTGTTTGAATACTACGACTACCAAAAATTATCGTAAAATCAGGAACTGAGTATTGGTGCCAAAAGACCAAAACGCCCTTCCATTCAAAGCTGTTTTGCGAGAAAACGAGCCGTGAAATTACGTTTCCAAAAATTACCATAAAATTCTACACTTCCATACGGTCACAACGGCATATCACATCGTATATACCGAAACCAAGAAAGAGTCAAATAAAATACGTGCACAAAAAAGTACGTGCACGTAGAAAATACGAACGGCCGGAAAGGGGCCGTTACATTCTACACACCTTAGAAATGATTCCGCCCTCGGAATCACTTATACTAATAGTAATAATATCTATATAATATTATACCCGTAACTCTCATATCTACACATAGATATCGCTAATCCTATAGCTTCAAACATCGTTCCTCATTAATCCATCATAACCCGTCTCTCCACTGGCTAATGCTACAACTAGGACTCCATCCTATCACTTAACTACGAATCCACATTATCGTCTACCAGTCGTAAATCATCTCGTCCCCAATATATTATCCATCATATCGACTCATAAATCTATTATCTATAATCAATGAACTATCAGACCACCTCTATCCTTACCCCTATCATCTAATCTCCTAATCATACAAAATCCGTCTTCCTAACATCCCATTTATCTCAACATGTCGTGTTATCTCCAATGCCTTCTCATCTCAACTTAATAATCAAATCTTGATGCTTTAAATGTTCTACTCATTCTCATGATCACTCTAACCCATACTATCCCATCCTAGCTACTCCTATCTACTACTCGTCCAAGTTTCAGATCGATTACACACTAATCTCCATGTGTATAATTTCAGTCAACCAGAATTCTCCATTGGGTTCTTCACACATTGGTATTATAAATAAGTCTTGGACCCCTCGTTCTTTTCATCCGAAGGAAATCTAATCTAATATCTTTGTTTTCAAGATCAACTAATCACTGCTACGACATATCTCATCTCACACTATGCGTACCTGTAACCATAATCCTATAACAACAATAGCTAGCACTAACAATATCATAACAAATAAAAAAATATTTTAACATTCCGAAGAGAGAAAGAGAAGAAGATGATGTTTTAAAAACATGTGGGAAAAACGTGTGGAGTTGTGGTATTGGATGAGAGAAGATAGGTGGATTGTGATCTTGTGAGCTAGTTTCAAAACTTTAAAGTTTTGGTTTAAAAGAAAACAAAAGTTTTGATACGAATGACATGCACAAAGATAAGCTATACTACAATACAAAAGACTAAGTCTAAGGAGTTGCCCGCTATGACGCTATCCGCACCTATATGAATACCATCATTCATGCAACTGCATACGTATACCATGGACCACACTGAGTATACACACATGATGCCAAAGACAAACACTAATATCCTAAAGGCAGCACACTCATACAGGTCCACACACTCTACCTATATACATGCACCACGATGACATCACAAAACCAATGGGCCCACGACTAAACTAGAGTTGACACAGGCATCTACAAGCACTAATGTCTACGCAACAGAAAGGAAGCCAAAACCAAAAGCGAAACGAAACAAGATCGAAAAGAACGAGTTCAAATAAGACGAGATAAAGAGATAGCTGGTTGGGTGGGACAAAAATATTGCTCAAAATAATTAAATGGACGAAGGAAGAACTACGTGTAAAATATGGCATCATATACTTTTATACTTATAAAAATATGTAGGAAAAAGTGAGCAATAGAGAACATTTACAGCTCGGAAATGCGTTAGACAAAGGAAGAAGAGGATGATGAGGTAGTAATTGTTTTGCAAATGAAAATAAGTTTATACAGAGATTTTTGAAATGTGAGCACGATGAACATAGAACTGTTATATATAAAAATTAAAGTTCTCCTTAGTTTAGAAAATATTCTAAAAGTACGCACAGTAAGTGGTTAGAAATAAATTTTGTAGTTTAGAAAAGAATATAATATATATATTGAATTATCAAAATGATAACAAGGTTTTAAAAACTGAAATACGGAATATACCGGTTAAAAATAATTACATGATAGTAACTTGAAAATTACGACCAAGGAGGTTTCAAACCCCAAGAAGGAACTTTAATCCAACCGAAAAGCAAGAAATTTTAAATATAAAATAAAGGGTTTTGAAAGAAGTTAAACCGAGCAAAGAATTTAATAATGAATTTCGAAAACACTTTTAAAGGAAGCAGGATTTGCAAAGGAGGGATTCGAAGAATTATCGATAAGTGTCATGAAACGATCACGTGAATCAAGGGCAAGAATGTGATCGTATGATGAATACGCCTAAGATATGATTCATGAAAGCTTCGATGGAACTCTACGGTCGATAACACAAAAGTGTAGTGATTAGGAAGATGCTAGAAGTCAAGGGTTTAATTTTCGGGCCGTCTAAAGATTAGGGAAAGCTCAACACTAAGACTTCCTAGTGAACTAGACTGTAATCGAGATATCTGGGAAGGGTCCTAACAGAATCAAGATTACGTTCTGCTGGGCCCAAAATCGATGGACCCGAGCGAACGATTAAAGGAAGGACTCTAGAAATCTAACATGGTCAGAGCCGGGTGAGAGGCTACTAGGGTATCCTAAGACGAGCATGACTAAATCTTGACCGAGGTGCCTGACAACCAAACCTGGATGTCTATCTAAGTCTTTGTATTATCTAGGACGAGGAAAACCTAATTTAGACTTGTACATGGAAATTAAATGAATGCGATACTCTTATTGTTCCGAACTTTTTGCATGACCTGCATGTGCCACCACTAAAACCTGTCACGCCCCGCTTCCCAAAATGACAGAAGCGAAACGTGACTAAGGCCCGCTTGGGCCGGAGCTGTGAAGCTCGGACCCAATAAGCATCTGTAGGGGTACCATCAAAATTTTCAGGTCCTTGCAATTATAAAATTCGGAACAACAGAAAGTAGAGAAAGGAGGTTGCATTCATTAATAATAAGAGATAATATCCAGAGAGTACAAAAGTCTAAAAAGGAGCCCAGCATGGCTACAATGCAGAAAAAGGGAACTAATGGTGCTACGCACCCAACCTAAAACAGAGAGCAAAATGGTGCTATGCACCCAACTAGAAAGTGACTGAACCTCCAAAGTCAGCAACAGAGGAACCTCTAAGACTGGTCCTCACTCGGGTCGTACTCCTGATCAGCAACGTGCTCCTGCTCCAAGTCCTCTGGTACCGGCTCTGGATCTACTAACCCTGTCTCGGTACCTGACGTACAAACATCAAGAGAAAGTGGTTGTACGTCAGGCGAAGTCTGCAAGTAAATGTGAAAAGACTCCACTGCAAGATGTATAACATTTTAGAGTTGACATATTAAAAGTTGTTTACATGGTGATGATGCAACAGCATGACAAATATGTATATGTACAAGAAAGTAAAGAACAACGCTGAAAAGTAAACGTGACAGGCAATAGCCATAGCGTGTGCTACTGGCAACAAGACAAGACAAGACAAGACAAGACAAGTGTGTGACACGAAGGGTTCATGCCTTATGGTTTGAGGGGGATCAGACCCTCTCCCCTTGCGCACGCTCAACCCTACCCCAGCCGAAGTGCACAAGACATGACATGACAAGGGATCACTCACTTACTCGGTGAGTACCCTATTCGCCTACAGGCTTATGTATCGTGACAAGGGTTCACTCTCCTAGCTTGGAGAGTGCCCTATTTGCCCGCATGCTTATCCATTACCAATCGTGAAAAGTGATCACTTTCTCCAGGTTGAAGAGTGCCCTATTCGCCCGCAGGCTTATCCGTTTCCAATCGTGACAAGGGATCACCCTCTCTAGCTGGGAGAGTGCCCTATTTGCCCGCAGGCTTATGCAATACATGACATGACATGACAAGATGAGTATGGATGAGAGTTGTTCATTCTAGGGGGTCCACACGCACACACACACAGATAAAACCTATGGTAGCAGTTGTTGTTGTTGATTCTAGGGTGTCCACACGCACGCACACACAGATAAAACCCATGGTGTCAGTTGTTGTTGCTGCGCCCGGACTTAGTCGACAAGTCCAGGCTGTAGTGGGGTGTTCCAAACGCTATAATTTCACATCTGGTTCTCTTGTTATTACTTGTTACTGTTTAAGGGAAACAATGGCCTAAACGTGGCCGAAACTGCGCAAGTGAACACACTTACCTAGTGGCGAGTGCATCATCTGTCCGGAGTGTCCCGTCGAAACGTCGCGTCGGCGATGGTCCGTCTGAAACAGGATCACAGCGATGTCAGATCACGTTTTTTGGTCAAACCTATTATGGTTTTTTCTAAATTTGGCGGGACTAACCTATCAGTCAAAAAGTCACGTTTTTGAAGTTTCGTTCAGTCTAGATCGACGTCTACCCTATGTGCACAGAAATTAGTCTGTTCGTCGATCTTTCCTACGATGGACAATGTTTTACAGATGCTGAAATTAACTTTAGTTCACGTTCACTAAATTTTAGATTTAGGTTTTGATGAGTTATAGTGTGGCTTTTACTACTCGTTAGGGGAACCAACCTCGTGACGTTGCTCAACAAGCAGAAGTCGGGTCTGAACGGCGAAGCATCGGCGTCGTCTGGAACTCCTCAGCCGTGGGTAGCACAGCGAGGCCACTTTGGACAGCGATGTGATGATACAAAAACAGCGAGCTAGCGGTGATCTCCTTCCCGTTGCGGGTAGCGCAATGGATCTTCACGACGGCGACGACGTCGTGTAAAAACACGTGTGTACGGCAACACACATGTACTCCAAGGGTCCAAGGGGTCTGTTGATTGATGAAGTAGGATCAGTGGAAGATGCTCGGCCTGGTGGGTGACCGACGGTGTGAGCGTACGGCGGTGAGTGGCCGTGAGAAGCCAGAGAGGACAGATTCGTGCAACGTTCATTGTCGCACATCTCAGTAGAAATCCAGCGATGAACAGCGACAACGGGAAATTGAAAAAGCAAAAAGACTTCAAGACGAAGCCAACGGCTGTGGAGTTGTCGCCGGGGGTGGTCGGAGGTGATCGTCCGCTGGCATCGAAGTTCAGCGCCCAGATCTGTCAAAAACAGCAGCTGGGCTTGGTTTCGACGGATTTTCCAGGAGCTACAGGTGGGATATGAGCGTGAGAGGAATTGCAGTTGGTAGGGGATTACGATAGGAGTCCAATGGTTGTAGGGTGGTCATCGTAGGTGGCCGGATGACTGGTGGGCGCGAGTTTGAAGTGGCGCCGCGTAAACTGTCAAAAACAGCGGCTAAATCTGAGTTCCACGGGGTTTTCGAGGAGATTGAGACGTGGGAAAAGGGTAAGGGGAGTTGGAGATGATCGGGGGCTCAAAGAGGAGTCTGATGGTGGTGGAGTTTGCTGGAGGGGGTGGCCGGAATGCGGCAGCCGGCCGTTTTTCGGCGATGTGCATAGATCTATCCTAGGCTGTCCTTTGTTGCGGTTTGGGGGCATGTTTGAGGGTTTTTAGAGAGAGAGAGGAGAGGAGAGATGAAGGAGGTGGTGGTGGCCGGAGTTGGGGGGCTGGTGGTGGTCACCGACGAGTGGGGAGGTGCAAGGGGGCTGCCAAGGGATGGGTTTTGCGTGCGGTTAGGGTATGGGGCTGGTTGGTTCTTAAGAGAAGAGAAATTGCTAAAACTTGTTTTAAAGAGGGTGTAGTTAAGAGATGACTAGGAGAGAGGGTGAGTGAGGGGGTGTACAAAGTGGGAAAAGCTGGGTCAGGATAGTGGCAGAATATCAATCTCATGATACGTAAGATCCCCTTAAGATTTGATTAATGGATTTGAATTTGAAAATGATTAGGCTAAACGGGCTTCGAAATTGATTAGGGGATAACTTCCACTACAGGCATCAGAAAAATAATCCGAAAATACCGGGACGATCGTGGGGACGAGAAGTACGGGGTTATGGGGTCTGTTTGTGTGCTACGCCTACCAAAAATTATCGTAAAATCGGGAACTGAGTATTGGTGCCAAAAGACCAAAACGCCCTTCCATTCAAAGCTGTTTTGCGAGAAAACGAGCCGTGAAATGACGTTTCCAAAAATTACCATAAAATTCTACACTTCCATACGGTCACAACAGCATATCACATCGTATATACCGAAACCAAGAAAGAGTCAAATAAAATACGTGCACAAAAAAGTACGTGCACGTAGAAAATACGAACGGCCGGAAAGCGGCCGTTACATTCTACACACCTTAGAAATGATTCCGCCCTCGGAATCACTTATACTAATAGTAATAATATCTATATAATCTTATACCCGTAACTCTCATATCTACACATAGATATCGCTAATCCTATAGCTTCAAACATCGTTCCTCATTAATCCATCATAACCCGTCTCTCCACTGACTAATGCTACAACTAGGACTCCATCCTATCACTTAACTACGAATCCACATTATCGTCTACCAGTCGTAAATCATCTCGTCCCCAATATATTATCCATCGTATCGACTCATAAATCTATTCTCTATAATCAATGAACTATCAGACCACCTCTATCCTTACCCCTATCATCTAATCTCCTAATCATACAAAATCCGTCTTCCTAACATCCCATTCATCTCAACATGTCGTGTTATCTCCAATGCCTTCTCATCTCAACTTAATAATCAAATCTTGATGCTTTAAAGGTTCTACTCATTCTCATGATCACTCTAACCCATACTATCCCGTCCTAGCTACTCCTATCTACTACTCGTCCAAGTTTCAGATCGATTACACACTCATCTCCATGTGTATAATTTTAGTCAACCAGAATTCTCCATTGGGTTCTTCACACATTGGTATTATAAATAAGTCTTGGACCCCTTGTTCTTTTCATCCGAAGGAAATCTAATCTAATATCTTTGTGTTCAAGATCAACTAATCACTGCTACGACATATATCATCTCACACTATGCGTACCTGTAACCATAATCCTATAACAACAATAGCTAGCACTAACAATATCATAACAAATAAAAAAATATTTTAACACTCCGAAGAGAGAAAGAGAAGAAGATGATGTTTTAAAAACATGTGGGAAAAACGTGTGGAGTTGTGGTATTGGATGAGAGAAGATAGGTGGATTGTGATCTTGTGAGCTAGTTTCAAAACTTTAAAGTTTTGGTTTAAAAGAAAACAAAAGTTTTGATACGAATGACATGCAGCCAAAGATAAGCTATACTACAATACAAAAGACTAAGTCTAAGGAGTTGCCCGCTATGACGCTATCCGCACCTATATGAATACCATCATTCAGGCAACTGCATACGTATACCATGGACCACACTGAGTATACACACATGATGCCAAAGACAAACACTAATATCCTAAAGGCAGCACACTCATACAGGTCCACACACTCTACCTATATACATGCACCACGATGACATCACAAAACCAATGGGCCCACGACTAAACTAGAGTTGACACAGGCATCTACAAGCACTAATGTCTACGCAACAGAAAGGAAGCCAAAACCAAAAGCGAAACGAAACAAGATCGAAAAGAACGAGTTCAAATAAGGCGAGATAAAGAGATAGCTGGTTGGGTGGGACAAAAATATTGCTCAAAATAATTAAATGGACGAAGGAAGAACTACGTGTAAAATATGGCATCATATACTTTTATACTTATAAAAATATGTAGGAAAAAGTGAGCAATAGAGAACATTTATAGCTCGGAAAAGAGTTAGACAAAGGAAGAAGAGGAGGATGCGATAGTAATTGTTTTGCAAATGAAAATAAGTTTATACAGAGATTTTTGAAATGTGAGCACGATGAACATAGAACTGTTATATATAAAAATTAAAGTTCTCCTTAGTTTAGAAAATATTCTAAAAGTACGCACTGTAAGTGGTTAGAAATAAATTTTGTAGTTTAGAAAAGAATAATATATATATATTGAATTATCAAAATGATAACAAGGTTTTAAAACTGAAATACGGAATATATCGGTTAAAAATAATTACATGATAGTAACTTGAAAATTACGACCAAGGAGGTTTCAAACCCCAAGAAGGAACTTTAATCCAACCGAAAAGCAAGAAATTTTAAATATAAAATAAAGGGTTTTGAAAGAAGTTAAACCGAGCAAAGAATTTAATAATGAATTTCGAAAACACTTTTAAAGGAAGCAGGATTTGCAAAGGAGGGATTCGAAGAATTATCGATAAGTGTCATGAAACGATCACGTGAATCAAGGGCAAGAATGTGATCGTATGATGAATACGCCTAAGATATGATTCATGAAAGCTTCGATGGAACTCTACGGTCAATAACACAAAAGTGTAGTGATTAGGAAGATGCTAGAAGTCAGGGGTTTAATTTTCGGGCCGTCTAAAGATTAGGGAAAGCTCAACACTAAGACTTCCTAGTGAACTAGACTGTAATCGAGATATCTGGGAAGGGTCCTAACAGAATCAATATTACGTTCTGCTGGGCCCAAAATCGATGGACCCGAGCGAACGATTAAAGGAAGGACTCTAGAAATCTAACATGGTCAGAGCCGGGTGAGAGGCTACTAGGGTATCCTAAGACGAGCATGACTAAATCTTGACCGAGGTGCCTGACTACCAAACCTGGATGTCTATCTAAGTCTTTCTATTATCTAGGACGAGGAAAACCTAATTTAGACTTGTACAAGGAAATTAAATGAATGCGATACTCTTATTGTTCCGAACTTTTTGCATGACCTGCATGTGCCACCACTAAAACCTGTCACGCCCCGCTTCCCAAAATGACAGAAGCGAAACGTGACTAAGGCCCGCTTGGGCCGGAGCTGTGAAGCTCGGACCCAATAAGCATCTGTAGGGTACCATCAAAATTTTCAGGTCCTTGCAATTATAAAATTCGGAACAACAGAAAGTAGAGAAAGGAGGTTGCATTCATTAATAATAAGAGATAATATCCAGAGAGTACAAAAGTCTAAAAAGGAGCCCAGCATGGCTACAATGCAGAAAAAGGGAACTAATGGTGCTATGCACCCAACCTAAAACAGAGAGCAAAATGGTGCTATGCACCCAACTAGAAAGTGACTGAACCTCCAAAGTCAGCAACAGAGGAACCTCTAAGACTGGTCCTCACTCGGGTCGTATTCCTGATCAGCAACGTGCTCCTGCTCCAAGTCCTCTGGTACCGGCTCTGGATCTACTAACCCTGTCTCGGTACCTGACGTACAAACATCAAGAGAAAGTGGTTGTACGTCAGGCGAAGTTTGCAAGTAAATGTGAAAAGACTCCACTGCAAGATGTATAACATTTTAGAGTTGACATTTTAAAAGTTGTTTACATGATGATGATGCAACAGCATGACAGATATGTATATGTACAAGAAAGTAAAGAACAACGCTGAAAAGTAAACGTGACAGGCAATAGCCATAGCGTGTGCTATTGGCTACAAGCCTAGACAAGACAAGACAAGACAAGTGTGTGACACGAAGGGTTCACGCCTTATGGTTTGAGGGGGATCAGACCCTCTCCCCATGTGCACGCTCAACCCTACCCCAGCCGAAGTGCACAAGACATGACATGACAAGGGATCACTCACTTACTCGGTGAGTACCCTATTCGCCTGTAGGCTTATGTATCGTGACAAGGGTTCACTCTCCTAGCTTGGAGAGTGCCCTATTCTCCCGCAGGCTTATCCATTACCAATCGTGACAAGTGATCACTTTCTCCAGGTTGAAGAGTGCCCTATTCACCCGCAGGCTTATCCGTTTCCAATCGTGACAAGGGATCATCCTCTCTAGCTGGGAGAGTGCTCTATTCGCCCGCAGGCTTATGCAATATATGGCATGACATGACAAGATGAGTATGGATGAGAGTTGTTCATTCTAGGGGGGTCCACACATACGTACACACAGATAAAACCTATGGTAGCAGTTGTTGTTGTTGATTCTAGGGGGTCCACACGGACGTACACATAGATAAAACCCATGGTGTCAGAAAGTCACGTTTATGAAATGTATTATGGTTTGTTTCTAAATTTGGCAGGACTAACCTATCAGTCAAAAAGTCACGTTTTTGATGTTTCGTTCAGTCTAGATCGACGTCTACCCTACGTGCACAGAAATTAGTCCGTTCGTCGATCTTTCCTATGGTAGGCAATGTTTTACAGATGCTGAAATTAACTTTAGTTCACGTTCACCAAATTTTAGATTTAGGTTTTGATGAGTTATAGTGTGGGTTTTACTACTTGTTAGGGGAACCGACCTAGTGACGTCGCTCAACAAGCGGAAGTCGGGTCTGAACGGCGAAGCGTCGACGTTGTCTGGAACTCCTCAGCCGTGTGTAGCACAGCTAGGCAACTCTGGACAGTGAGGCGATGACACGAAAACAGCGAGCTAGCGGCGATCTCCTTCCCGTTGCGGGTTGCACAACGGATCTTCACGACGGCAGCGACGTCGTGTAAAAACATGTGTGTACGACGACACACATGTACTTCGAGGGTCCAAGGGGGCAGTCGATAGATGAAGTAGGATCAGTGGAAGATGCTCGGCCCGGTGGGTGGCCGACGGTGTGAGCGTACTGCGATGAGTGGCCGTGAGACGCCAGAGAGGATAGATTCGCGCAACGTTCATTGTCGCGCGTCTCAACAGAAATCCAACGATGAACAGTGACAACGGGAAATTGCAAAAGTAAAAAAGACTTCAACATGAATCCAACGGCCATGGAGTTGTCACCGGGGGTGGTCGGAGGTGATCGTGCACCGGTGTCGAAGTTCAGCGCACAGATCTGTCAAAAGCAACAGATGGGCTTGGTTTCGACGGATTTTCCAGGAGCTACAGGTGGGATATGAGCATGAAAGGAATTGCAGTTGGTAAGGGGTTTCGATAGGAGTCCAATGGCAGTAGGGTAGTCATCGTAGGTGGCCGGATGACCGGTGGACACGAGTTTGAAGTGGCGGCGCGCAAACTGTCAAAAACAGCGGCTAGATCTGAGTTCCACGGGATTTTCGAGGAGATCGAGACATGGAAAAAGGGTAATAGGAGTTGGAGATGATCGGGGGGTCATAGAGGAGTCCGATGGTGGTGTTCACCGGAGGGGGTGGCCGGAATGCGGTAGCCAGCCGTTTTCCGGCGATGTGCACAGATCTGTCCTAGGCTGTCATTTGTTGCAGTTTGGGGGTTGTGTTTGAGGGGTTTTAGAGAGAGAGAGAGAGGAGAGGAGAGATGAAGGAGGTGGTGGTGGCCGGAGTTGGGGGGCTGGTGGTGGTCATCGACGAGTGGGGAGGTGCAAGGGGGGCCAAGGGATGGGTTTTGAGTGCGATTAGGGTATTGGGCTTGTTAGTTTTCAAGAGAAGAGAAATTGCTAAAACTTGTTTTAAAGAGGGTGTAGTTAAGAGATGACTATGAGAGAGGGTGAGTGAGGGGGTGTACAAAGTGGGAAAAGCTGGGTAAGGGTAGTGGCAGAATATCAATCTCATGATACGTAAGATCCCCTTAAGATTTGATTAAGGGATTTGAATTTGAAAATGATTAGGCTAAACGGGCTTCGAAATTGATTAGGGGATAACTTCCACTACGGGCATCAGAAAAATAATCCGAAAATACCGGGACGATCGTGGGCACGAGAAGTATGGGGCTATAGGGTCTGATCGCGTGCTACACCTACCAAAAATTATCGTAAAATCGGGAACTGAGTATTGGTGCCAAAAGACCAAAACGCCCTTCCATTCAAAGCTGTTTTGCGAGAAAACGAGTCGTGAAATGACATTTCCAAAAATTACCATAAAATTCTACACTTCCATACGGTCACAACGGAATATCACATCGTATATACCGAAATCAAGAAAGAGTCAAATAAAATACGTGCACGAAAAAGTACGTGCACGTAGAAAATACGAATGGCCGGAAAGCGGCCGTTACACCAACACTGAATCCTAAACTATGTCTTAGTTATAACATTAATGCGTGTCTTTACTTATTACAACTTTAACGAGATTAGTTTTAAATTTGCTTTATAACCCTTTTAAATGTTTTCTTCTATTTTTAGCCCAATATCAGCGGTGTTAATTTTTATTCTGTTATTCGTTATATTGTTAGAATATTAGATACGATTATTATTATTAGGAGATTATATTTACATATAAGTGTAGTTGAGATGATGTAAGGGTAACTAGTTGATTATGAACACAAAGAACTTAGATTAATCCATTTACAAGGTGATAAATAGAATGATGTGTTCAAGATTTATATTTCGTATTTGGATAATACCCATGCATAACGACTTCAACAGAATTTCATTTTATGAGTGGTGCACATGAAGACGAGTACATAACAGATTTGAGACTAAGATTAGTAACAGCTAAGAGTAGCTATGAAAGTATAACATGATTTATGGTGACAATGATAACGAGTAGAGTATTTAAAGCAACAAGACATCAGATAGGGTGATGAAGACACCAGGAATGATATGAAATGTTGATACGAATGGATAGTTGTCCAGAATGATCTAAGTTGCTTAGGATAAGACAATAAGAATGATGAGATGTGATTTAATAGTTTGTTAGTTATGGTGAATAAATTTTTGAGTTATCACGATGAAGAATAAGTTGGGAGCAAGACAATTGTTGATGGTGATTTATACTAGGCGTATTTGTACTTGTTGTCATATATTACTAATTGGTAGATCATCGTTATATCGATTGCTTGATACAAGAATAGGATTGAAGTTGGATGATGTCACAATTAAAGTGCTACAAGTTAGGTTATACAATGAACACGGGATAACATATTACGGATGGGACAACATATGAGAATGTATAGTTTTTGGAGAACTTAGCTATAGAGGAGATTGAACCATAAAGATTTTCACAGGAAATGTTACTGCCCTAATAACAAAGGATAAGCGAAGAAGTGAGGAAATTTGCAAAAAGGTATTGATTGAGGACATTTAGTGTTCAAGGATTGCTTTGTATAAAGTATTGATTGTTTAAAGCAAAAATTATGAGCGTGAAATCAAAAAGTAAATGTTGGATCTATATTTAAGTTTAGGATATGATTATAGTTGTAGTGTTATTCAGTGACGAGACGAGGAGAGATAATTTATTTTAGGAACACTTGATTGAGGTTATGGGTTTAGAAATCATTATGTTAGAATATTGGAGTTACAGTTATGAGTATATATATATATATATATATATATATATATATATATATATATATATATATATATATTACATTTCATAACTGTTTTTGAATCCTAGGGCTGAATAGGACAAGCTGACTAGGACAAAATGGTTGATAGAAGAACGACTGAGATTTAATCTGCAGGAATGAATGGTTAAGATGAGCTTTTGTGGAAAGTTTTGGAGGGAAAAACATTTCTTGGGAAATGAAAGTTTATGGGGAAATGAAAATTTTTGGGGAATGAAAGTTTCTCGGAAATAGCACAGTGCAATTAATGCATTTGGGGAAAAAAACTTAAACTTGCACTTAATACTGCAGATCGAATGATGTGCAGATCTAATGATCTCTCCCTCAATGCGGGGCCCACCGTCTCTTTGACGCAGGGGGCAACAAGATGAGAATAATTTCCCTCACCGAAGGCACCCGCTTTTACGCTAATTTGTTGTTCCGCACCGAATTTGTTGTTTTGTGTCGAAGGCGCATGTGCCGAATTTGTTGTTCTGCGTCGAAGACGCCCGTGCCGCTAAATATTTTTATGCTAATCTGTTGTTGTTTTAAATTTTGGATATGGAAATAATTTTTTGGGGAACAAAGAATTCGCGGGGGAATTCTTAAATGAACCGTGTCCGCAGGCACGGGTTATGAATAGTATATATATATACAAGTCATAACCCGTGCCCGAGGGCACTGTTCATTTAAGATTTCCCACTGTAAAATCTTTGTTCCCCAAAACATTATTTCCACAGCCAAAAATTAAAGGAACAACAAATTAGCGTAAAAATATTTAGCGGCACGGGCATCTTCGGCGTGGGTATCTTCGGCGTGGAACAACAACTACGGCGCGGACGCCTACGACATGAAACAACAAATTCGACACGGGCACCTTGGACACGAAACAACAAACTCGGCGTAGAACAAAAAATTTGGCATGGGCGCCATCGGCTCGAAACAACACGCGAGTGCCTTCGACGCAGAACAACAAATTCGACGCGGCCTTCGGCGCGGAACAACAAATTCGGCGAGGGCGCCTTCGGCGCGGAACAACAAAGTAGTGTAAAAAAATTTAGCGGACGCCTTTGGCGCAGAACAAAAAATTCGCCGCGAAGGCGAAACACCAATACGGCGTAGAACAAAAAATACGGCACGGGCGCCTTTGGCGTAGAACAAAAATATGGCGCGGACGCCTTCGGCGTGGAATAACAAATTCAGCGTGGGCACCTTCAGCGCAGAAAACCAAATTCGACATGGCCTTCGACGCATAACACCAAATTTGGCGAGGGCGCCTTCAGCGCGGAACAACAAATTATCGTAAAAAAATTTAGTGGGCGCCTTTGGCGCGGAACAACAAGTTCGGTGCGAAGACGAAACACCAAATCCGGCGTAGAACAAAAAATACGACACTGGTGCCTTCGACGTAGAACAAAAATACGACACGGATGCTTTCGGCATGGACCAATAAATTTGGCGCGGGCACCTTCTGTGCGGAACACCAAATTCGACGTAGAACAAAAAATTCGACGTGGGTGCCATCAGTACGGAACAACAAATCTGGCGCAGAACAACGCGCGAGCACCTTCGGCACCGAACGATAAATTCGAAGCGGCCTTCGGTGCAGAGCAACAAATTCAGCGAGGGCGCCTTTAGCACGGATCAACAAATAATCGTAAAAAAATTTCGTGGGCGCTTTCGGCGCAGGCACCTTCGGAACAACAAATGTCAGTGTATTTTTCGGTGAGGGTATTAACTTAAATTTTTACGCTAATTTTTTTACTTTGTTTAATTTAAAGACTCATGCTTCTACACTATCTTTCCCAAGACACTTTTAATTTCTAAATTTAAGTTCCCAAGATATTTTCCCCCCAAAATTTCATCTCAACAATCTTTCCCAAGCCAATTTTAATTTCAAAGTTTTGGTTCCCAAGTCACTTTTCCCCCTAAAATTTATGTTTTCCCACTAAAATTTTCACAAAAACTAATCTCAACCATTGATTTACCAAGATAAAATTTCAGCCACTCTTTATCTTGTCATAGTCAGCTCTAGAATTCAAAAAAGGTTGTCAAATGTATAATAGATATACACACACACATTATTATTTTTCACTCACCCTTGTCCCTACGCATTGTGAGTAGTCGTCACAAGATATTTTTTTGCGCATTGACGGTTAAGGCCATCGATGGTGCATAGTCATCCGCAACATCCCTTTTCGAAATTTAATCCTAACCTCGTCACTTGCATCAATTCCTACTTGTCCCGTTCCTTCGAATGAAGTATTTCAGATCATAGTTTACCCATAGGAATTCAGGAGATAGATAGTATTATCGGCTTTTGGTTAACAAACTCAAATCTTAAGAAATTTCGAGGACGGAATTTTTCTTACGGTGGGTAGAATGTAACGACCAGTATTTTGATAATACATATTTTATTCTTACACTATCCATTGTTGTATTTATTTTTTGTATACGTAATTAATGCGTATACGTATTATGTATCCGTACTACGTACACGTATTAGCCATAATTATTTTTGAAATCAATAATCCTATTATCATATTAATATTAATATTTCAAATCAAATTTCGAATTCAAATTTATTACCAAAAATCAACATGGGACACTTTTACCTTTTTAATTATTAGCTATAACTTTTTTAAAAAGGAAATCTAACATTATATTTTCATTAAAAATGTTTATTTCAAAATTTGAAATTCAAAACTTCGAATTACTTCCATATTAACTAAGGAGACTTTTACTCCTCTTAATCACAATTGAATCTAACCCATTATAACAATTGCCCAAATTGCTCTTTCCATGTTTCTCAATTTCAAAACCCTTCCTAATCTAGCCTAAAACCCTAGCCCTAATGCAAGCCAGCCGCACTCTCCTATACTAAAAACTCACAAAACAAACCCAAGGCACTCACGTGCAACCCAACCCCATATTAAAATACATAAGCATATAGAATCCCCTGGATATATCAAACACCCAGCACCCTATATTAAACCATAAACAAGCTCATCTGACCTCAGCCGCCGCCTGCAAACTCATCTCGCCTCAACCTCTCCCTCTACAACTCGCGTCCCCTTGAACCAAGCTCCGACGACTCTCATGCCGCCTGCGGCCCTGTCCGCCTCCCAGAACCACCGCCTGCCCACCTACAGCTCCCCAGCCCCGATAGTCTCTCCGACGCTTTTCTCCACGCGCACAACCCCCAGTCACCGGCGTTTCCTCCCCCTCTCTTCGTTCGACCCGAAACCGCCCACCACTCGCTATCATCTCCCGCGCGTAGACCACCCCGGGCGTCCCCTCTCCGGGGTTGACTGCCGCCAAACCGCCCAGTCCATGCGCCCAGACATCCTTCTTCCTCCTCAGCATGCTTCAGCCCTTTCCCTTCGACCACTATCCCCACGAAGTAGCGCCCAAGCCGCCACCAACCTCCGGCGTCACACTCCCAGCCTAGAGCACCGCCGCGGCTTCCCTTGGCACCCACCGACTCCCCACTTCGCCGTAAGCTCCCTCTAGCCTCCCCAGTCGAGCGCCCTGAATTCACGTGCTTGGAGACCCCATCATTGAGCTCGCAGCCTTGTTGCCTCCCCGGCAATGCCGCAAGCCGCCCGAGCCCCACCTCCTTTCCCTTGCCACCTGCCTGCAAACACGCGGAAGTGGACACAAAACCGAAACGGTGAGTTCGTTTATAAGCCCAGTGGTCCATGCAATGACATTCTATATTTCTATGTTTAGAATTATATTTAAGTTGTCACTTGTCATATAGGATGTATACACCAATCAGTATACCATATAGAATGCACAATACATTACCTTCTTTGACTAAAGGATATAAGTTGTGATATGTCTAAGGTGATTAGTTATATACGAGAATATAAGTACTGCTTACTGTAATGTATTATTAATAAGGGTTTTTAGCATATTCGTCCCTTAAATCTTGCTTATTTTGATATCCATCCCTCAAATCTTCATATTTGCCCTCAAGTCCTTCAAAAGTGAGTATTTAACCTTAATGGTCCCTCTCACTAACTATTTGTTAAAATCTTAACGGAAATGGGAATATTCCGATAAATTAAGGGACTATTAAGCTTAACGTTCAAAATTTAAGGGACGATTAAGGTTAAATACTAACTTTTGAGGGACTTGAGGGCAAATTAAGGTTAACTACTAACGGAATATTCCCATTTCCGTTAAGATTTTAACAGATAGTTAGTGAAGATTTGAGGGACAGATATCAAAATACGCAAGATTTAAGGGACAAATATGCTAAAAACCCTATTAATAATTATAACTTGTAAGTTAGATAAGTTAGGACAATATTTATATATATTACATATTAATATTTCATTGAGTTCAATCACGTTTAGATTGATACCATTGATTTAATGATGCAGATATAGCTGCTTTTTCCCTAAAACCAGTGTACCGATCTCACCGTAGCGTAGTGCTCGTCGAGACGAATCCAACGACACCAAGGATGCTGAAATCAGGAAAGTGTACAAATTATTGTGAATTATGGAAGTTAGATGCTTTTATAGTCATTTTCATTTAAAGCTGTATAACTTGAAATCTACACGTGAAATGATGCATGAAAATAATACCATGATGTTCTAGACCTAAAATGTGACTCATCGACTTATAACTTCGTATATTTCAGTTTCAAGAATTGACAACGAAAATTATTATCTGTAGCATGCTCACCTTTCGACCTGTACAATTTATTCTTATTTTAATTGTTGCAAATGTTGTGAAATTGTGAAATGATGAAATTTAATTTAGTACACTTCTTGCTTGAATATACATTATCAGAATGGTCATGAATGGAATATCTACATAAATGCTTGATATCGTGAAATCGTGCACCTCAAAAGAGAAATCGTGACTTCGTGATGTCGTATGAGTCAACTAGGCTGGCTCGTGTTCCAGCACAAATCTGGGGTGGGGTTAGGGTTGAGCAGCCACTAAGCGTATGAATGGATCCTCTCTTCAAGAGCACCACCCGCATGCGGTTGGTAGCGTCAATCACGATAGTACCCCCGTGAGAAGAACGATTCTCTCATCACGACTTAAAGGCGTGAACCCTATGAGAGATAGAAAACACTGACACGGAACTTGATTTCACCATTGATATCTTAGCTAGAATTGCCATGTTAATAAATCTTAAAAATGTCATACTCATTGCTTTATTTCTTGAACTGCTTAGAACTACCACGTTAGAAGCTTTACTTTACCTCTTTTAGATATTGCCATGCTTAAAACTTGTTGCTGCCATCTTGTAAAGACTATTAATGCTTCATAATTCAATATTATTTGTACACCTTGCCTTGGGTTTCTGACCTTCCCTTGCAAACCCTTGCTGATATACATTCATGTTTTTGGATGCATGTCAGACCCCGAGCCAGGGTACCAGGAGGACTAGTTGAATAGCTGAACCTATGGACCAAGAGTTATTACTTCTTTTCATTTGTTGTACGCGTCATAAGACCCACTCTTCTTTTCTTTCATTTTTGTAATCCTGTTTGAGACGATTGAGATTGTAATAATATTTTACTTATCGGTGTTGTTTCTGAGTAATGCATGCAATGAACTGTAGTATTTCACACAGACGCTTATTGTGTTAAATCAAGGAGGAAAGAAAAGCAAAAGCACATCCTCCTTACTTGCATATGCGGACCCGATCGCATCCTCGCTTCCAAGCTTAATATGATTCGGGGGGTGACAATCTCCTAGCAAACACAATCCATTGGCCAGAACACCCTTCGATCCTTCTAGTGGAGCATACACTTGGCTGGTGTCCAAGGAGCATCAGGCGATCATACGTTATATAATCCAATGTACTGCACCACAAACCCCCAAAATCACATTAGCCAAAAATCGAAAATTTTGCAAATGAAACATTGTGGTATGATCCTTACATCTTCGACCTTGGATAGGTTGAGATAGAGAGTGGTGTTGATCCAGGTGAGGATCTCATTACTGCCGACGAAGTAGGCATTGTCTATCAGCCCGATATTCGTCTCGCCATCGAAGACTGGAGATCGCATGTCGCAAAGAGAGGGGGGAGAGAGCAGTGGTTAGAGTTTGGGGAAGAAGATTGGTTTTTTTCGAGAAAAGGATTACCAAAAGAAAGATTCAGATAATAACAAAAGGGGATAAATAAATAAAAGTTTTTTATAGCGGTTTGAAACCGCTGCAAACTAAAAATTTACGCGTGCGTACGATACCCCATGTGAAACATGTATAATTCTAGTGGTTCGAAACCGCTAAAACGATGCAATTTGTGGTGGTTTTATGAACTTCTACAAAATTAACCGCCTGTTTCTATACGTACGTATTTCGGACACATTATTATTAATATATTGATTTATTTAAATATTCACTTTATGATTTTTATTAATTATTTTCGTAGTTCGAACGCGTGATCGGACCCCATATTCGCGATCCTCATACCTTCACAATCGTGCTGATATTATTTTTTATGTTTTTTGGATAACGGTATTATATGTGGGAGATATCGTAATAATTTGAATATTCTTAACTAAACCAAATCTAAATCCTAATAAATCGGCTATCTTAACCAAATCGATTTCTCCTAATCAAATCTTAATTAGATTGATTCTCATAATAAAATTAATTTCCCTACTCTAATTATCTTAAATAAATCGATTTCCAAAATCAAAACCTTATTCTAATGAATCTTAATAATCTGAATAACATAACCGAAATGATCCTCCTAGATCTGATATTGAAAAATCATAATCTAAATATCTTAACTAGATTATTTTTTTCAAAATCAAATCTTAACCAAATGAATATTAATAAATCCTAACTAAATTGATTCTTTTAATCCAAAATATCTAAAATAGATTATTTTCCTAAATTGAATCTAATTCCTATATAAATAAATTTCCCTGATCAAATCGAAATCGTAAATATCAAAATATCATAACCAAAATTATCATCTTAATATCTTAATCAAATTGATTCTCCTAATCTATTCTTAACTAAGTTGAATTTCTAAATTAGATTTAAATCTAATAAATCTAAATATTTTAATTAAACTGGTTTCCTAAATCAAATCAAATCATATTCAAATAGATTTTTTTAATCAAAATATCTTAACTAAATTAGCTTTATAAAAAAATCAAATTTAATCTTAATAAACCATAATCCTAACAACAGTTTCCCTCATCCTATCACATTGTAGAGTATCCTAACATATCTTCCTTATTTTTAGCTTGCAATCTCTCATATCCCTTCTGTTTCCCGCAACATTCATCACTTCCCTCGATTTGCAGCAATGGAATATCCCACGTTTCCCATTTCTATATCTACACAACTACCATTCCCTACTTCATGCTTCCCCTACAAAACAAACGAAGAAAACAAAGGAAACCAAACCCTAAGCCTCCAGCCTACCTCTCTACTGTCAAAGAAATCCCGACCTCCCACTCTCCTTCGAATGCTCGGTAGCCAAACCATAAGCCGCGCAACCACAGCCCCGATCTTTCACATCACCCCGACGCCAGCCTCTTAAAGACCCGACCACCCCATCAACCGAAAACCCCGACATCACAAGATCCGGCCTCCACCTTCCCCTCGTTAACCTAACAAAACCCTCAAGCCATACCTTCTCTTTCCCCACAACTTCACAGCTGCAACTACCCTATCCCCTGTCTTTCTCCCCTCACCGTGGCAACCCCACATGGCGGACCCCCACCAGCACCCTACACCTTCTCACCATCACCCCCGCAGCACCCATAAGCCCATCACACTTCCATCCTATCACCACAACCCCAGCCATCATCTCTTTCCTCCTCCTACAACAAACCCCTCCGCCGACGACCAGCTCCTCGTTCCGCCTCATGCCACCACCGACATCGACAGCACCACCACAGTTCCTCCATCCTCCCCATAACCCAGCGCCAACCCTCAACTGTGGCAACCACCATATCCCTCCTCTGACAGCCCTCCCGTCACCAACGAGCCCCTTTCTCTATCAACTCTCAGACCCGCAACCAACCTTCAACATGACCCCACCTCCCTTGTAGCGGCCCCTTTTCCTACCCAAACGTCGACTCCTCTGCCCTGTCAGCCTCACGTGCCACCACAAAGAAGACGCAACACCACGACACAACCACCACATTCCCCTACACCGAACCCAAGCAAACTCGCGGCAAACCCCTCGCTTCACTGCAGACCCATGGCACCCCCTCACTGTTAAGCCACCTAACAACCCACGGCCTCCAGTCTCCACCGACGCCGTTCATCCCTCAAAGCTTGACAACACCCCCTCAAGTTGTCAACAATCTGCCCAAACTTGCACAGCGGTCGCCCGCTGCCATCCTGAGCTCGCCACTTCCGACACCTCGCATCGGACCGCTGCCAGCATCTGCCTCGGTCGTCCATGCCATTGCCGTCAAGCCGCAACCACCGCCCCTGCAAGCAACGAAAAGGATCATACACCGAAAAATGTGAGTTATACATGCATTTATAATGCATGAACATTGTAATATATAAGTATACTATATACGTAGAATTTAATATTATTTTATCTAGTTAAATATTTTAACTAGATATTACAAATCCAACCTCACAGAAAATTCACGCCTCTTGTACGATTATGTGGATACCAAAACCGTCTCAAACAGGCAAGTATTTTATTTTCTGTGAATTTTTGAAGTTACACGTATATATTGATTATACATTTAAATAAATTATTTTTAGCGATTTTCACGTAAACGACTCTCTGAAACACATGTGACATAAAAGTACTCATCACAAGAAAAATTTGACAGCAAATACTTAAAAATCTGACTTGTGGATTGTGAGATACAAATTTTGCATGTTAAGGACTTTATTTTTTTCTAATTTCTGAAAATGGTTATTGTTGTTTTTAAATTCCATAAGAATTGCTATTATTGTTTTAAAAATCCAGAAAAATTTTGTTTACCCTCTGAAAGTAATTCTCCCATAATAAATTTTTGTGTCAACTTTTTAGTGGCTTGTGGTGTTATAATTCATTACATTGTAATGTAACTCATATATGAAAAGTGTTTCTGCCATGATAAAAACACCCATAAAATGCCTTATTGCATGTTCATAACATTATTTGAGACACCCCATACTTGGATGGTATATTCATACATATGCATGATGTTGAGCCCTTGGGGGCATGTACAGAATATTGAGCCCTCGGGCCATTTACAGAATATTTGTCCATGAGGCATACATGGAACTGTACGGATACAAAATGACATGTTTGGGTGGGATATCCATTGTAGTAGGGGTCGGAATACTATATTTCACCCCACGAAGAAATTTGATCGTCGCCCTGATGGGGTCGATAAGTACAGAACCACAGGTAGCTCCCGATGGGTTGGGTGCAATTGTAGTTTCTTCTGTCCTCAGACATTACACTTGTCACTAGATTAAGTAATTGAATGGCACACATTTTAGTTTCTACTATTGCTATCATAAATTATGTAAACTGCTATCTTGTCACGCCTCGCTTCCCATTATACTTGGGAGCGAGGACGCGATCGAGTCCGAATGTGCTTAAAACAAGAAGGAGGTACTTTTTCTTTTCTTCCTCCTTGGTTTAAGAACATTACGCGTCTGTGTTACAACATCCTTGCAGATTCTTGCATGCAAACTCAACAACACAGTAAATATTTTATTACAATCTCAAGTCTCAAAAATGATTTACAACAATGAAAGAAGTAAAAGTGAAAGGGTCTGAAGCCCATACAAATATTGGAGGAAACAACAAGAACAAAGATGCTGCAAAGGCACATCGCTCCTCAGCGAGAGAACTTAGCGGCAAGCACCCTGGTCAACCTGCTCAATCTCTAAGCAAACTCTTCTGCAGAGCTGTCTAATACCTGACATATATTTCAAAAGACAAGGAAATATATGTCAGCGAGGGTCGCTCGGCAAGATTTAAAGTGTTAAGATAATTGACCATCGGCAAGGTTTTCGAAAACATTTATATGGCAAAAAGAGCGACATAATAAAGTTACAATAAGTAAAGCATGGCAGCATGAGAAACCTATGGCATGGCAGGTGTAGTGTGTAAATCAGTGAGTAAGCAAAGTGTAGTGTGCAAAATAGCGAACATGGCAAGGTGTAATGTGTACAGTAATAAGCATAAAAAGTGTGTGGTGTGTACAGCAATAAGCATGGCAAGTGTGGTGTGTACAACAATAAGCATGGCAAGTGTGGTGTGTACAGCGGTAAGCATGACAAGTGTGGTGTGTATAGTAGTAAGCATGACAAGTGTAGTGTGTACAGCAATAAGCATGGTATTAGTATACGAACAAGGTAGGAGTAACTAGCAGAGTACACAATCCTCAATAGTAACAACATGAGTAAAAGAACGTGACAATCAATCAAGTGTGCCGAGTGAAAAGCCCAATATCTGAGGGGGAAGTGACAAGCATTACACCTAAGCCAACGGGAGCTACCCGTGGCTCTATACTCACCGATCCGGCCAGGTGTCGGTCAAGTTCACCAATAGAGTGCAATCTAGCATTCCAGCCTCTACTACATTGAACAACCCCACCCAAGTGTTCTGTTGGAACACGAGCCAGCCTAATCCATATTACAAGCACGAGTTTGTCAACTCACATGACATCACAATTTCATGATTTCGCCTCTTGGCGCACGAATTCATAATTTCACGATTTCAAGTATTTCATTCCGTCAATATGTTCCGTCAATACGCATTCCATCACTAATCATTCAATCAGGAGTGTACAAGTAAGATGTGCAACATGACTTAAGGCAAAACTAGCATTTCTTGATTTAGCATTTAAAAGTAACAATATTTAAAATAGAAATGTACATTTGCCTGAAGCGACGCGATTTTGGGTGCCCAGATGATCGCGACGAGATGCGTGGTTCATCTGCGTCATTAAATTATGATATAAGCTAACCGTTCTTAACTAATAATCATTAAATTACTATAATACCCTGTTATAAAAACTAACTGTCTTACACCATAACATTTATACTAACATTGTTCCAAAAAGATTTATAACTAGTATTGCACCTTATGATGTATTACACAGATTGATGCCATAAAGCTCAATATAAAAGGCCTACTGGTTATCTAGTACTTTGCCATCATTGAAGTATATAGGTTTTAGTCAAACAACATAGGTTACTGTTATAATATTTATAGGTACTCATTTTGCATGGGAACTAGTGTTGAATTAAACTAGTAACCTATTACTTACAAGTCACCAGGGAAACTGTTCACTCAAATAAAGTTGTACTAACCTTATTGATCCACTACAAGTTCCAACATACCACAAGTGGTACAATTCTAATATAAGATTTAAAGCTGATAATACAAGATACATTAATACATGAGACATTAATACAAGATAGTACTAAGGAACTAGCATAAGATTTAAATCTGATTCATTAATACTAACCAAAGTATAAGGTACAATTCTGATTAACCAATGGTTATATAAAGTGACTAGCATACATCCTGATACACTTAACTTATACAGGTGAACGGTAGACCTACACATATCAAATAACACTACCCAAAAAGTAGACAGATATCGTATAGTACTATATATGCTAACTGATAATGCTCAAACTTGTTAAAGTATTATTATTAAGACTATCTGCATTTAATAATCACTAACTTATATTATAGTACTTCAAATTATCTACTTTATAATAACCTTATCCCCTTCTCTCTTACTTGCCTTTCTCTTCCCCCTTTCTTCTTGATGCAGAAAGAAACTCTGATGTGGGGGTCGGAGGGGACCGGACGGAACGGAGTCGCGGGTTGTTGGCGAGAAAAAAGGAGGAGTATCGCAAAGGTTGGAGAGGTCTCGAGTAGAGGTGGCGAGTCGGGTTCTCGGGGATTTCAGCAGGTGCGGGTTTCGTCGGAGAAGACGGCGGCGTGGGGCGATCCGTAGCGATCGGGGCTCGGGGGCGACGTATCGGAGGCTGGCGGCTTCGATCCGAGGCGGGTCGGCTTCCAAGCTTGGCAGGGGTGGCAATCGATGCGGCGGTGCCTCGACTTCTGGCGGCGCGGATAACGACAGCGGACTGGACGGCGGTTCCATGGCGGCGCGGCGTGATCAGACGGAGAAGATAGAGCGGTGTTGGAGGTTACTGGAGAGGTGGTCTAGTCTTGTATGGCTGTCGACGGGAACGAGAGCGACGGGTGGCTGGGAAGCCCTGTTTCGAATAGAGGAAAGGAGGGGGAGACAGGGGCGAGGAGTGAGGGCTAGGCTATGTTGGTTTCAAGGAGGAGAAAGGAGGGGGAGATGGGCTGAAGGCGCCGCCCCGGTGGCTGTGAGGTCAGGGATCCGACTGTGAAGAGGTCGGAGGCTACGATCGGGGTGTCGCCGTGCGATGGCGGGGACATAACCGGAACAGGGGAGTAAAGCAGCTGGGGTTGCCAGATGTGTATGGGCGGTGGGCAGAGGCGGCTGCAATGGTGAAGGATGCGACGGCGAACAAGGATTTGTCATCCGGGTTGCTTGGTGGCATTGCGGGCTATCGGGTGGAGGCGATCGAGGCTGAGGGCTTTGGCGAACTGGGGGTGAATGGATGGAGACGAAGAGGTGGTAGGGTCGGAGCTGGGGTGTGCGAGGTGTCGGACTGGATATTTGGTGGTCGGAGACGGTGAGACATGGGCGCTGGGCGAACAGGGTAGCTTGGAGCAGATGGGGAGAGGGAGAGGACCGTCAGGGTTTGGAGCTGGGCCGGAGGCGATGGCGGATTGCGAGGATGAGCAAGGCAGCGGTATTAGGGTCACAGATGGAGGTCGAAAGGCGGGTGGAGAGGGCGACAGTGGGCAGTGAGTTGGGTTCGGTGACTGGGCTTGGGGTTCTCTTTGAGAGGGTAGGAGGTTCGCTGATGGGTTTAAAAGAAGAGGAGGCGAAGAACGAGAAGGAGGGGGTGGTTGCGTGAATCGTGGGGTGAGAGATGATCCCATGCATGGGATAAAGGCGGACGTGGGGAAGCCGTTGGGGTTTTATGTAAATGAGGGGGGATGTGTTAGTTAGGATCTCATGCAATAGATCATGGAAGGAGAGGATAACGTGGGTTGTTACGAAATGTTGGGGAAAGGTAGTCTTCGTGCGTGAGTCGTTATGTGGGAAGCGTGAGTTTGGTTGTCACAATGACCGCATGCACATGTGAAAATTTCGGTTTTCGGGGAGAAAAGTTAGGATCTTAATATGATTTAGTTAAGATTTTGATAATTAAGATTGGGGTTAAGATTAGTTAAATTAACAAATAATCAGGATATTCCTTTAGTCAAGATTTTGGGTTATTATATGGTTTTGGATAATCCACTAAATTATAAGGATTGGGTTAGAGGAGTTTGATGTGATCAACTTATTATTACGATGTAGAGGTGGTAAACATTGTTGTTTAGGATATTGAGAGTTAAGATTTGGAGATCAAGTAGAATAGATTGTTAGGATTCGTTAGGTCATTGGGTTAAGATTTGATTGATTTATGAAACGTATTAAGATTTGGATATTGGAAAGGTTCGGTGGTTAGGATTCGTTTAGATAATATATGATTAGGGAAGATGATTGTTAAGATGATATAAGATTAGGATGATTCTTTTAGACTTATTGGTTATGATAGTAGATCTGATTACGATTAATTTAATTAATTAGTTAGACGTCTAGGTCAGGATCAGGTTGGGTAATCGATCCGGATAAGGTATTCTTGATTAGTAAGACCGGTTTGAAAAAGATGTAATTTGATTACGACATATGATCGGTTAAGATATGTGGATCATGATTAGATGAGGAAAATTTAATATAATTACGATTGGATCAAGATAATCTGATTACTATGATCCCGTCCCTGCAATCAACCCCAACCAAAAAAATTAGGGATGATATTAACGCGATTGCTAAGTCACGTATTCGAGCTATAATAACCACAACCATATATTACTCTAATAATCACTATACTAGCTAGATACGTACAAAAATACGTATAGATAAAACCTGCCGTTACATCCTACACACCTTATTAGAATTCCGTCGGAATTCTGTAAGGCTATTGGGAAGGTGAAAGACCACAAGAAGGAAAAAAATGAAGCAGTGACGGGGAGAGTTCAGAAAGTGAAACATGGAGACATGGTCGTTTTGGTGGAAGGTATCTTGAATCAAAAACAAGGAAAGTCAGAATGCGAGTATGACGAGGGAAAATTGGGTCAGTGAATCAAAATGTTGGGCTTATAGTCGTCGACATATGAATATAATGTCGAAGATATCTGTAGGTCAACTAATGTTTAAGAATCCTAAGGAGCATGGCTAAGATAGAGTTCAAGGGAAAGTGATCTTAAGAATCAAGATTGTAATTTTACCGATATTGTTTGAAGTATTTTTGCATAAGCACGACATGCATGGGCCACCACTACAACCTGCCACGCCCCGCTTCCCATCATACTTGGGAGCGAGGACGCGAGCGGGTCCGCATGTGCTTAAAACAAGAAGGAGGTACTTTTTCTTTTCTTCCTCCTTAGTTTAAGCATAATACGCGTATGTGTGATAACATCCTTGCAGATTCTTGCATGCAAACTCAACAACACATATAAATATTTTATTACAATCTCAAGTCTCAAAAATGATTTACAACAATGAAAGAAGTAAAAGTGAAAGGGTCTGAAGCCCATACAAATATTGGAGGAAACAATAAGTACAAAGACACTGCGAAGGCACATCGCTCCTTAGGGAGAGAACTTAGTGGCAAGCACCCTGGTCAACCTGCTCAATCTCTAAGCAAACTCTTCTGCAGACCTGTCTAATACCTGACGTATATTTCACAAGACAAGGAAATATACGTCAGCGAGGGTCGCTAGGCAAGATTTAAAGTGTTAATATAATTATGTCATGACCTGCTTCTCAGGATACCCGATAAGTACGAATCCGTATCAGGTATTCCCGAAACTACGGGTGTGAAGAAAAACGAGGAGAGAGAAGAGAAGTATTGCCCGGAACAGAAAACTTTGCAGGCCACTGCGCACGTGCTGGGAAGTACAAGTAAAACTCCATCACAGATATAACACTGAGAAATAAACAAAAGTACAATATTTCATTTATTTAATACATTGATACATTCTTTTACAAACACCATCTGTTCAAGGAGTACAAAAGAGGGAAGTTACACTGAGACAATGATAATCTTATACAACTCCAAGTCCAGTTCCAACTTATACAATACAAACATTTCATCCTCAAAACTCTAGTTACAAAGGTCTACCCGAAAAAGAAACACCGAAAGTACAAGTCTCTCATCATACCACTCGCCACCCAATCCTACAACCGATCACCAACTCCAAGGCTCCAGCCGCTATCCCCAACCTGAAAAGTCAACGGGGACACGTCAACACGTGACCCAGTAGAAACTCCTAACACTCTAGTAGGACCCAGTTTTAGAACTGGTCTATCTATCTAGGGAGGGTGGTCTAACAAGTAATGGTCTCATGGTATAAAAGTAATTACAACACAATGTGTAAGCATCAAGGAAGAACTTGTGAGCATGCATAAGTAACCATATTATAACATGCAAGTGCTGGAGGTAAGTAGGAGAACATATTAACATGCAAGTACTAGACATTTATAATAAACGATGGAATGGATCCGCATGCGTTAACAACGTTAACTTAACAGAGAAACAAGTAACCATGGGATACCAATATTTATAATTAAAAGACAATTACTTTAAGTTATTGATTCTCATGTTTGGAAACCCATGTAAACCGTAGGACGCTAAGGAGTCGGACTTCACCCAAGGTGGGTGAAATATGGTACCACCAACAGCGACACTCGCACTAGAGGGGCCTCTCGTAACTCCGTACCCGAACGGAGCAAGGCACTAGAGCAAGAATCATCTCGGTTTTTCTGTGGAAAACGGAGAAAACCATCAATTACCAGACATGGTGCGATACGAGCACACCACCGGCCTCTCCAACTCTAGTCAACTCCCCCTTTCGGGAGTGATGTGGCGAGTGAGAAAAATAGTACTACCGTCCGCTCCTTAACACCTAAAGTTTACCCGTTTTCCCCCAAACCCCCATCTGAAGTCTCACCCATTTCAAGAATGGACCGAGCAGTCCGATGTCATCACTCTGCCTCACTCTCAGTTTATGGAATAGTTCATCATTTATTCATTTCAGCGGTCTCAAAACTGCATTCATATATTTCCATTTCTTTCATAATTTCACCGATGTCGTGATTTAACAACGACCATCGTCTTTGCATTCATACTAAGAGCTTCGACATTCTCCATTCGATATAACAAATTCATTAACCATAAACTTAATCCTCTAGTATATAACAAAACATATCAACATTTAACATTGAACTAGCTTACTCATTAACATGAAGCTTGATAACATCATTATTATCACATGGGACATAACGTATGATAAACTTGAATACAGAATTTAAACAAAACTTAAGACAAAGCATAACAATAGCATGATGTATGAATCTGTCTAAACTGTTACAGCAGAAAGAACATCACGTTTAGCCTATATACAGTCAAAATTCGTCTCTGGTCCCTTCACAAAAGTTGTAGATATGGGTGTTTTCCTTTTACTGACCAATTTTCATAAACTCAGTTGATATATGTGATTTATGGTGGATTTTCTCCTGATAGGTATAATTTCAGAATTCTGAACCAGAAACTAAGTTTCGTTCAAGTCCATTTTTCTATCAGTTACAAGCAGATATAGGATTTCGGAAAATTCCATCGGAAAAATTACAAGTTGAAGATCTTGAAGCTAGCTTTCCAACGGCACCAAGATTACCATATTTCATTAAGTGTGCAGGGATTTCTACTCATTTTACTGAATGGTGTCCAGGCTGTCTAAAAACAGACCAGTTTCAGAAACTGAATTTTTACCCTAGTTTTCAGTTCGAATTTGCAAAACTTATAAACATGAAAGTTATTAAGGACTACATTATGAGCAACATATATTATTTTCATGCATTTCCATGTAGTCAATTAAGTACATCAAGCTATTAAAGTTTCAGCCAATGCTGTGTAAATTTCAGCATGTTGTTCATCTAGCTAATTTCACATAACATATTAACATAAATGGAATTCCTAGACCTAAAACTAAATCCTACTATAAGTGATAGGAATTTCTACCTCCAAAATTCCTCCAAAATTTTCTTTGGCCCTTCTTATTTCCTTGATGAATTTTTGGCCTCCTAGTCTCCTCCTTCAACCTCCTAGCTTGGCCTTCAAAATTGTAATTTTTGGAGTAATTTTGGAGAGAATTTGGAGGTAGAATGATGATGAATGGATGTGGGTTTTTGGTGGTGGGATGTGTGGTGCTTAGGGAGGAAAGTGGTGGGGGGAAGGGGGAGCAAAAGGGAGGAGAGGGAGAGAGATGATGAAAGCTTGATTTTTTCTTCTTTTCTTTCATTTTCCTTAAAATTTTCTCCTTTTAAAACTATGCACAAGCTTTGTCATTTCCTAAAATCCTCTCTACATGCCTTGTATCTTAGGGTTAGGTGAGATTCATCCTCCTAATGACACATAAGGGTAGGTTAGGTGAGAATTAATCTCCAAATGACACCTAGCAAGGAGGAGGTGGCATGGCATGGCAAATTAGGAATTTAATTTCTAAATAAATGAGAATACATGAATTAATAGACCATACCATCCTAATACATAGTATTTCATCCAAATACTTCATTTATATAATTCAAATGATGTTCTAACATTATTTTAAGAATTATTTACTTACTAGAAAATTATGGAAAATTCATGAAAATACCCAAAAATCTCATACGTACAAATACATCAAAAAATACGTACATTATACTCGTATATACGAAACATGATATTACATTCTACACACCTTAAAAACAAAGTCTGCCCTCGGACTTTCTATGCTAAAGGTCTGACCGGAGATTGAATAGTCTAAGGGTTTACCATAGAAATACAAACAACACTATATCTATATAATATACATTCATGTATACATGCACTATACCATATATTATACACATATATATGCACATTCTTATCCAAGAATATAGGTATACACACAGACAAATCATCACAACTCATACATAGTACTATACATTCCATATTCATCCAAGTACTCACAAATCTATCTATATTGCATGAGAACATTCACATATATATACAGACTAATATGTACACACATGCTAGCACACCTATACACATGGACACAAGTATCAATGTCATACATAGCAATAAGTAGAAATATGTATAGATACACCCAAGGCATTAATATACACACCAATATTTATACACTTATTATACTCACTATATATACACTTACATATAGATACACACAAATACATGTCCAAAGACATATGCTATATCATGGATACATATAGATATATCTAAATACGTACACCTTTATATGTAATCACACACTCCTTGTATTTATATATCTACATACGTGCATGTTCATATGATATTTAAACACCCCCTACTCATAAGTCACAAAGCTAGCATACTTACACATACACATACCTATGGGCATACCTGTTGGATATTGGACTCCCCGGATTTGGTTTTGGATGATGAACAAACATAAATATAATATGAACTACCACTTTGTGAGCGCAGTTATGGAGATCGTCGCCAAATTCACATGAATATCAATAACGACGTCTCAAGACTTCTCAAAGCACGTGATCGTATGCCTAAAGCTTCGTTGAAGCTTGTGGACCTAAATAGAAGTCATGAAGATTCGATCGAAGCTATTGAAGACGGTATCGTCAAGTTTATTTAATAGTCTTTAAGCTTCTTTCGTAGAATGTTAAGCCTTGAGTAGGTCTTACGTTTTAATTCTTCATAATGCTCATATCTTAGCTCTAGGATCTTAGTAGAAGTCCATACAATTCTTCCCGAAGCTTCGCGCTTCGATTCGGGACTTCTTGTGCATGTTAGTTGGTTCAAGAAGAAGAACTGACCGACTAGATGGTGATCTAGTCGGTCAGCCAAGCTTCGTGGACCGACTAGTTTCTGTCAGTTAATTCTTAGCTCTTTACTGTTTACAGTTAGTCGGTCTAAGTTGACTCACCGACCGACTAGTCTGTGAACTAGTCGGTCAGTGATGCTTCTGTGACCGACTAGTTGAGCTTTCCCTGAACATGCACATTTTCACTTGAGCTACTGTTTATCATTAGTCGGTCTGTGCTCATTGATCGACCGACTAGTTGATAAACTAGTCGGTCAACTTTCCTTCTTGGACCGACTAGTTTAGTTTACTGTACATGCCAAATTTTTCACCATACTTACTGTTTATTGTTAGTCGGTCTATGTTCATTTGGTGACCGACTAGTTGGTGAATTAGTCGGTCAACATGTGTTCTTGGACCGACTAAGTCTAATTCTTCTCAGACTTCAGTTTTATCTGTTAGTCGGTCCACGTTGAGTAACCGACCGACTAGTTGTGAAACTAGTCGGTCAGCTACTCTTCTTAGACCGACTAGTTCCTTAGTCTGTACTTTGATCTTTTCTCAGTTTACTCATTAGTCGGTTTACGTTCAGTGACCGACCGACTAGTTGATAAACTAGTCGGTCGGTGATTGTTCTTTGACCGACTAGTTGGGTTCAGAAAAGAGCCGTTGGAGCCCTAATTGAAACGTTTTTCTCTCTCTCTCTCTTCATTCCTATAAATACTTGTTGGGCTGCATTCATTGCTGCCAAGGCTGATATTAATGCAAGTTTAGAGTTCAAGAGAAATCAATCCAAGCTCATTCAAAGCTCATTCCCTCCATTCATTAATCTCTCCTAACTCTTACTTCCAAAGAGAGATTCATTGAGTGTGAAGCCTTCCAAGCCAAGTGCTTGATTCTAGGTCACCAACATCCCCAAAGCTCTCCATCGCTGTTCTACATCTTGGAGCTAGGGTTTGGTGCCACTTCTTCCTCAAAATCATCCTTGCCCTAATTCGTAAGCAATACTCAAGGCATATGTATTTTGTTCGGTAAGAAGTTTCTTTATTTCATTTCATATTTGATTTGTAAGTTTCACTCTCGGTTCTGAGAGTGTGGTTGTGATCCCGGGTTGTGGGAGTCACAAATTACATTTTGTATGATTTGACTTGTGGAGGTTTTTCACAAGTATTTCATAGTGGAAATCTTGAGTTAGGGTTTCTAACTCAAGTATCCGGAGGGGATCCGGGTGGTTGGGACGTAGGATCACTGGGAACAAGTCGGGGAGACTTGGGTGGATCCGAACCCAGTAACATCTCTTGTTAGCGTTGTTAATTTTGTGTTGTCATTCAATTTTAGCTTCCGCAAATTGATTTGGTAGTTGTTTGCATTTTAATTTGGAATTATACTCCTTATTATTTTAAAGTACTATTCACCCCCCCTCTAGTACTTGTGTAGTAGCTTGTAGGGCATTACATTTGGTATCAGAGCCAGATACACAGCTATGTCTGCCAACGACAACAAGACCGTGCGTCCACCTTCCAACTATGACACCTTCAGGAACCGTGAAGGAGCATCTTCGGTGATGGAAGGACATTCCTCTACGAGGCCTCCATTTTTCAACGGTACCAACTACGGGTACTGGAAATGTAGGATGGAAACCTTCCTCCGAAGTGCATCTTTATGGAGGACTACAATGAAGGAGTACATCGAGCCCGAAGAAGAAGACTTCGAGAAATGGACAACCGCGGAGGTCGCCGCGGAGGTAAGCAATGCCAAGGCGATGAACGCCTTGCAATGCGCATTGGAGCCCGAGGACTTCAATAAGATATGCACATGTAAGAGTGCATATCAAATTTGGAACTCTCTCCTCATACTTCATGAAGGGACGAGTCGGGTAAGAGACTCTAAACTCATAGTTGTAAACAAAGACTACGAAATGTTTCATATGCAACATGGCGAGAAGATGAAGGAGTATTACGCTCGCTTCGTCGACATCATAAACGAGTTAGAGGCTCTTGGCAAATCCTACACCCAAAAGGAGAAGTGCTCAAAGCTTATCGAAGGACTTCCTTCTTCTTGGGAAAAGCGTACCTTCGCCATCGAGGAAGGTAATGACATGAACAAGTACACCGTAGTTCAACTAATGGGTACTTTAATGTCATACGAGGTACGCAAGGAGATCAAGCTCAAATTGCAGGAAAAGATGAAGTCCTACCTAAAGCAAGACGAGCCAAAGAAGAAGGCCATTGCTTTCAAGGCCGCTCCATCCACATCCACATCAACCGATGATGAAGACTCGAAAAACGAGTTGGACTTGGAGTCCATGGCACTCATGGCCAAGAAGTTCAACCGTTTCTTCCGAAAAGGTAACTTCAAGAACAAAGCTAAATTTGGTTCTACTAACGCCTCTTCCTCTCCTTTATGTTTCAAGTGCAATAAGCCGGGACACATGAAAGCGGAGTGTCCCCTCAATAAGCACAAGGAGAAGTGGAAGGCGCCAAAGTATGACAAGTCCAAGAAGTACACGAAAGGAAACAAGAAGGGACTTGTCGGAGCTACCTTCACCGACTCCGATGATTCTTCAAGCGGAGAGTCGGACGATGAGCACGTGGAGCAAGCGCACATGTGTTTCATGGCAAGAGAGGAGCACGATCAAGGATCCTCCTCTTCCGATGATAGTGATGAAGAAAGCGATGAGGTAACCATGGACGACCTTAGGAATGCTAACTCTCAATTATGGTCAAAATACACTAAATTAGTAAATAGATATACTAAGGTAAAAGATGACTTAGCTAGCATTCAAACATCGCCTAAGACTATCATCACCAACAACGACACCGTTGTTGAAGAGTTAAGAAATGAGATTGATAATCTCAAATCTAAACTCGAACATGTTAGCATTGAGGATACGGAAGAACATAGGATAGAGGATTTGACTTCTCAAAACTCGACTTTGAGTATTGAGAACGAGAATCTTAAATCTCGTGTTTATGTGCTCACATCGCAAATATCCACTTTGGATATTTCTTTGCGTTCTCTCAAAGAGAAATATGAGGACACATTGGGCCGAATCAACAAATTCAACAAGGGTAAGGGCCACTTGGATAATATCCTAAAAGACTTACTTCCGGCCAAACACCACATTGGCTTGGGGTATATGATGGGAAATTCATCTAAGTCGGTCACTACTTTTGTAAGGCCAACTTCCGAAGCCTCAACGAGTGGGAGCAAACACTCTATTGGTAGTTCATCTACCAATGGTGCTTCCACCTCGTCCACACCCTCTTTTGGAAAGAAACCCACTTTGGGTGGACCTCCAAAGAAGGGGCATGCCTACATGTACACCAATACCATGCCACGTAGGAACACACGTCCTACTCCACCGTCTCACACATATGATGATTTTTATGCAACACATTCTCGGGCACGTGCACACAATGTGAGACACCCTCATGCACGTGTTCCCTCACATGCATATGTTCACCCACAACATCATATGAATAATTCTCATCGTGCACCATTCCATCATGTTCCTTATGCATATCCACAACATGCATCACGTAGAAATCAACGTCGAATGCATGCACCCAATAGGATGAGGGCTCCCAAGATTTTCACAATTTGGAGCCCAAAGGACACAAGCATGGACGAAAAACAAATGTATATGAATGCTTATTTTTCGGATGTTGTGCATAGTAGAAATTATGTGGGGAAGTCTAAGTCCAATTGGACTTGGCTTCCAAAGGTCTAATCTTTTGGACCCAATGACCTTGGGTACCATGATATGAAATTCTCTATCTTTAGGTACTCAAGGAAAATAAAAAGAAAAGGAGCAACAAATTTAAATTTGGCTCCAAGGGAAATTGGATACTCGATAGCGGGTGTTCAAAACACATGACGGGTGACGCTAGTTTGCTCTCCGGAGTGGTTCCCATAGCAAATGGAAACCGCGTCGTATTTGGAGGCAACGAGAGCGGAACCATCATAGGTGTTGGTAAAGTGGGTAACCCTTCTAAACCCCTAATTAGTGATGTTTATCTTGTTAGTGGTTTAAATCACAATCTTATTTCAATAAGCCAACTTTGTGACAAAGGTTACAAAGTTAGCTTTGCGAAAGGATTGTGTCATATTTTAAGAAAAGATAATGATAAATTATTATTTTCTGGAACTCGTCATAAAGACATTTATATTTTGGATCTTCCTAAGTCATATGAACAATGCCTCGTTGCCAACACAAGTGAACAACACTTATGGCATCGACGCTTTGGACATGTGAACTTTGGAACACTATATAAGCTTTCAAAATTAAACTCCATTAAAGGTTTTCCGAAGCTTGTTTTTGAAAAGAAAAGTTTTTGTGATTGTTGTCAACGTGGCAAGCTTCCTAAATCTTCATTTAAACCTAAGAAAAGCATTTCTACTAAACGGCCACTAGAGCTATTACATCTAGACTTATTTGGGCCAACTAGAGTTGCTTCCTTAGGAAATGCAAGGTATGGACTTGTCATTGTAGATGACTATTCAAGATTTACATGGGTATTTTCATTGTGTAATAAAAATGAAGCTTTTGAAAACTTCACAATTTTTGTTAAGAAAGTACAAAATCTCTTAGGAACCACCATTGTCACTATTCGTAGTGATCATGGAGGTGAATTTGAGAATGAGTCTTTTGAGACATTTTGTGATGAAGTTGGTATTACACACACCTTCTCTTTCCCTCGTGCACCTCCTCAAAATGGTGTAGTTGAGAGAAAGAATATGACGCTAGTGGAGTGTGCTCGCACTATGCTTGATGATAGCCAACTTGGCCATCAATTTTGGGCGGAAGCGGTACACACCGCTTGCTATGTGTTTAATAGAATACTTTTGAGGCCCGGCACTAAACAAACTTGTTATGAATTGTTGTTTGGTAGGTTGCCTCAAGTTAAACATTTTCGTGTTTTTGGTTCGAAATGTTTTATTAAGAACACATATGGTAGTTTGGACAAATTTGATCCAAGATCCGATGAGGGGATTTTTGTTGGATATTCTTCGCGTAGCAAAGCCTACCGGATATTCAACAAACGAACCTCAACGATCGAGGAGTCGCTTCATGTCTCTTTTAATGAAGGATTTGTTCCAACTAGAATTTCAAATGATAATGATTCTATGGATGTTTTATGTGATTCATTTGATAATTCTAAGTCTAATGATTCTATTGATTCTATTGAGACTAACCCAACTAACGAAATTGTTGAGAATGTTCCTAATGATCAAGGTATTCCCAAACGGCTTCATACCGTTCGTGACCATCCTCATGAGCAAGTCATTGGCAATATCTATGATAGTGTCAAGACGAGATCGCAAGTGAACTACTTCGCTCATTGTGCCTTTGCCTCCTCGATAGAGCCAAAGAATATTAATGAAGCATGCGAAGATAGCGCTTGGATCTTAGCCATGGAGGAGGAGCTCATTCAATTCGAGAGAAATGAAGTTTGGGAGCTTGTTCCATTGCCATCGAAGAACCACACCGTCATAGGGACAAAGTGGATCTTCAAGAACAAAACCGACGAAAACCAAGTCGTCGTCCGGAACAAAGCTCGGTTAGTTGCTCAAGGCTATCGACAAGAGGAAGGTATTGATTTCGAAGAATCCTTCGCTTCGGTAGCTAGATTAGAATCAATTAGATTATTATTGTCTTTTGCATGCCATAAGGATTTTAAATTATTTCAAATGGATGTTAAAAGTGCATTTTTAAACGGAGATGTTGTTGAGGAAGTTTACGTTTCTCAACCTCCGGGCTTCATAAATGAAAAATTTCCAAATCATGTTTTTAAACTAAAGAAAGCGCTTTACGTCTTAAGACAAGCTTCTCGAGCTTGGTATCATCGCCTAAAGAATTTTCTTTTGGATTTGAATTTTAAAATGGGAGAAGCCGATTCTACACTTTTTGTTAAGCATGCGAATAATGATATAATTTTAGTTCAAATATATGTTGATGATATTATTTTCGGTGCAACTAACTTTGCTCTTTGCGAAGAGTTTTCTAATGTTATGAAGGAACAATTTGAGATGAGCCACATGGGTGAGCTCAAGTATTTCTTAGGTCTCCAAATTCGCCAAATGGACGATGCAATCTTCATCCACCAAACGAAGTATACGGTGGAGTTGCTAAAGCGATTTGGAATGGAGAGTGCTTCCGGGAAAAAGACTCCAATGAGCACGACAACGCATCTTGATAAAGATACGGGCGGTAAGGATGTAGACATTCGTCTATATCGAGGTATGATAGGTAGTTTGCTTTTATCTTACCGCAAGTAGGCCCGATATTATGTTCGCCGTATGCGTATGTGCTCGTTATCAATCTCAACCTAAGGAATCTCACTTAGTAGCGGTAAAGCGTATTTTTCGCTATCTAAGTTACACTTTAGATTTTGGATTACTTTATCCGAAATCTAGCACATATGAGTTAATCTCATATAGTGATGCCGATTATGCGGGATGCAAATCCGACAGGAAAAGTACTAGTGGCACTTGCCATTTTATAGGAAATTCTCTTGTCTCTTGGTTTTCCAAGAAGCAAAATTCCGTATCACTTTCAACCACCGAGGCGGAATATATTGCCGCCGGTGCCGCGTGTGCTCAAGTTCTTTGGATGAGACACACACTTAAAGACTTTGGTATAAATTGTGATACTTGCCCTATCATGGTTGACAACCAAAGTGCAATATGTCTTTCCAAGAACCCGGTACATCATTCCCGTTCGAAACACATAGATGTCCGACACCACTTTTTAGATGATCATGTTGCTAAAAAGGACATCATTTTAGTGTACGTTGAAACCCAAAAGTAAATCGCCGATATTTTCACGAAACCCCTAAAGGAGGACTCCTTTGTGCGGTTGCGTCGAGAATTGGGGATTATGGGTGAATCCGAGATATAGGATTCATGTTTCATTCAATAATTTTGCATGCTATTATATTTGGAAATATCTCATTCATGCTAGAATTATTGGATTTTTCGGGAATTTATGTGATATCTTGATTTTTCGTTCGATTTGTGCGTAATCGTCAAATTTCTGTTTTTCGATGTTTACTGGGGTAGTTTAGATGATTATTGAGAGTTTTGAGATATATCGTCCAAGCGTATTATGGAGAGAACTTGTTTTTCAAGTTTTTGACTCTTTAGTCGGTTCATGTTCAGTGACCGACCGACTAGATTGAGATCTAGTCGGTCAGTACATGAACGCAGACCGACTAAATCTTGTCAGTATATCTTGGTTTCAGCCACTGTTTGCAACTAGTCGGTTCAAGCTCATTGACCGACCGACTAGATCGTGATCTAGTCGGTCAGTGCTTGAACTGTGACCGACTAGTTGTGCCAGGGACTGTTTGGTAATTTGCGATCTCGACCGACTTAAAATGTTTTTAGTCGGTCTACTCTCATTCTAATCGGTCAAGTTCTCTTTCTCCTCCAGCTCAAAACCCCGACCCTTCCACTTCCGATCGACTTCCGGCCTTGTTCCGATCATCTCCGCTGTCGCCGGCCGTCGTTCTTCCTCCTAGGGTAACCCTCTCTCCTCCCTCTCCTATCTAGGGTTCATTTTCAGTTTAGGGTTAGGTTTTTCAGCCTAGGTTTCTAGATCTCTTCCTCTAGGGTTTCGGATTTCCTAGGGTTGTGTTAGGATTCGTTGATTTGATCTCGTGTCTCGTGTAGTGCCGCGATTATGGCCCGAACACGAATCCCGATCACTCCCTCTAGCCCCTCTCCGATGACCGTTGATCCAATCTCTTCGGATCCCGAGCATCCAACCCCTCCGAAGCGTAGAGCCAAGACCACCCTTCCTTCGTCGTCTTCGCCTCCTCTCAAGAAGAAGAGGACGACGACCGCTAAACCTAAAGGTCAACCGAAACCCAAACCCAAGCCTAAGCCTAAGGCCAAAGTTCTTGCCTCTGCCTCTTCGTTCCATACTCCTATCGATTCTGATACGGAGTATAACCCCGAGACCGAGACTCATAGGGAACCCACTCCTCCTATCCATCCCGAGTCTAGCACCCACCCTCGTACGTCTACCCGTAAGCCTAAGGGAAAGGGTCCGATGCCGGTGGGCGGTGTCGATATTTCCTTATGTCACGATGACCCTTTGTGTCTCGCGGCGTATAACTGTATCGAACATTGCCCGCTGCTTCTGGAGCATTTCGTCTAGTTTAGCGACTTTATAGGGTTAGCTGATCTTCTGTCGTCGTCGGGTCTTCTCGATTACCTTCGATATGACCCGAAGGCGAATCCTCACCCCTACCCTAGATTAGTGAAGCTTTTCTATGCGAATAGGATCCGGGGTCAGTACGATCAGACCCACTCTGTTGAGACGACCGTTTTGGGGACTCCTATAGTCCTCACTGCGGAAATCTTAGGAGAGATTTTGGGTATCTCTTCGTCTGGCCTTCTTCCTTCTGATATCTCGGTAGACGATATTTCTTCTCTTGATCAGACCATCCTTTCAGAGATTTTCCATCAGATCCCTCCTGCCATGATTGGCGTGCCATCTAAATCATTCAAGCCAAATGCGTGGGTTCTAAATCTGATTCTGAAGTCGTGCTTGCTTCCCAAGTACGGCTCCTCATCTCTCCCGTCCCAGCCATTTTTGAAGCTTATCTATGCGATCTTCATGGGGAGCTCGATTAATTGGGCTCGAATTATACTCGATAAGATTGACTCTTTCGAGTGTATTCGAAAGTCCAATAAATCGGCTCATATCCCATTTCCTTGCATGTTGACCCTCGTGTTTCGTCATTTTCGTGTCACGTTGCCTCGTGACGATGAGCGTCCCCTTGGTCCTCCCCTGAATGCGACGGCCGTCAAGAAATCTCTTGCGGCGCTTCGTCACGTTCAGAGGACGACACCTTCATCGTCTGTCCCTGCCTCTGCCTGTGCCTCTGCTGCTCCTTCTGCCACCCTGGATGAAGTCCTACAGATACTTCGTCGTCACGAGTCCCGCTTGGCTCGTACCGAGGAGGTAGTCTGCCGTATGGCTCGTCAGATGGGTGTTGAGCTTCCTCCTTCCATGTCTGAGGATGAGGAGTTTGATGAGATGGCTGAGGAGGACATTGAGGAGCTCTGTCGTGCTTCGACTCGTGCCCCCGAGGGCACTTCTGCTGGTACTGCTGCTGCTGGTGATACCTCTTCCGGTGCTGCTGTTGCTGCTACGTCTGCTGGTGCCCCCGAGAGCACACCTGTTGCCACCACTCCTGTGGTGGATACTCCGACTGGTGCTCCCGAGGCCACTACGGTCGCTGCTTCAGTGGTTGCCACTTCTGTCGTCGCTCCTGCTGATGCTTCGGACGTTCTTGCTGATCCAGTCACCTCCTCTGCTCCTGCTGAGCCTGCAGTTGCTTCTGATCCTCCCGCTGCCTCTTGAGTTGCTTCGAGGCCTCTCATGATACTCTTTGGATGATATATCTAGTTGTGAGAGATGTTGGGTAGGATAGTGTGGGTGGCTATGTACTTTGGATCATTTTGATGATGTATTTTGATATGTTTAATGATGATGTAATTTTTTTTTGTTTGTTGACACTCCGATATTTTGTGATGTATGATGTATTTTTGTGCCCCGATCTGTTGATCGTCGGTTTGTATATCGGTGATGTACTCTGCTTCATGCATTATATATATATATATCTCAGTTGACATTTCATTATTTTGTGCCATGTACAATTTTTATGTCTCTTATGTTTGATTTCGTCGCTCGACGATATTCACTTGGTTTAATAGAAATTTCTTCTATGAAAACATAGAATTGTTTTCCATGCACTAAATTAACCAAGAATGTTGATATTGGAGAGTATATTCCATAACTCAATCCGTTACATTGATTTGAGTTTTGATGATTTTGTTTTACGATTTTTCGACCTTGGTATCATTGACACGCCTTGATTCTATTCGTATTTTTCTCTTTGGTGTCACTTGAACCTTCGTCATATTCTACGACTCCCGTGTTTTTTAATTTGAGGCCATTGTTGTTGTCGTTGTTATCCTCCCGCTCTTTTTGCTTATGCCAAAGGGGGAGAGATATAATAATAACGATGCGCCAAATGAAAATTAAGAGCATTTGACCAAGAATCTAACTTGATGTGTTAGATTCAGGGGGAGTTAAGATATATAAATGGATTTTCAAATCCGATATTTCAATAACCTTCATTTGGTATTTCAATAATTCAATAATCGATTCTCATTTAATATACTTCACTCGTCTGCTTGATGCGTATCACTTTTGTTTAAATTGGAATTAACGTGTCATCAATGCAGGGGGAGTAAGTAAATTTCATTTGAATTATTATTTTTGATTATTATTTATGTTAGTTTGTCATCACCAAAAAGGGGGAGAATGTTGGATATTGGACTCCCCGGATTTGGTTTTGGATGATGAACAAACATAAATATAATATGAACTAACACTTTGTGAGCGCAGTTATGGAGATCGTCGCCAAATTCACATGAATATCAATAACGATGTCTCAAGACTTCTCAAAGCACGTGATCGTATGCCTAAAGCTTCGTTGAAGCTTATGGACCTAAATAGAAGTCATGAAGATTCGATCGAAGCTATTGAAGACGGTATCGTCAAGTTTATTTAATAGTCTTTAAGCTTCTTTCGTAGAATGTTAAGCCTTGAGTAGGTATTACGTTTTAATTCTTCATAATGCTCATATCTTAGCTCTAGGATCTTAGTAGAAGTCCATACAATTCTTCCCGGAGCTTCGCGCTTCGATTCGGGACTTCTTGTGCATGTTAGTTGGTTCAAGAAGAAGAACTGACCGACTAGATGGTGATCTAGTCGGTCAGCCAAGCTTCGTGGACCGACTAGTTTCTGTCAGTTAATTCTTAGCTCTTTACTGTTTACAGTTAGTCGGTCTAAGTTGACTCACCGACCGACTAGTCTGTGAACTAGTCGGTCAGTGATGCTTCTGTGACCGACTAGTTGAGCTTTCCCTGAACATGCACATTTTCACTTGAGCTACTGTTTATCATTAGTCGGTCTGTGCTCATTGATCGACCGACTAGTTGATGAACTAGTCGGTCAACTTTCCTTCTTGGACCGACTAGTTTAGTTTACTGTACATGCCAAATTTTTCACCATACTTACTGTTTATTGTTAGTCGGTCTATGTTCATTTGGTGACCGACTAGTTGGTGAATTAGTCGGTCAACATGTGTTCTTGGACCGACTAAGTCTAATTCTTCTCAGACTTCAGTTTTATCTGTTAGTCGGTCCACGTTGAGTAACCGACCGACTAGTTGTGAAACTAGTCGGTCAGCTACTCTTCTTAGACCGACTAGTTCCTTAGTCTGTACTTTGATCTTTTCTCAGTTTACTCATTAGTCGGTTTACGTTCAGTGACCGACCGACTAGTTGATAAACTAGTCGGTCGGTGATTGTTCTTTGACCGAATAGTTGGGTTCAGAAAAGAGCCGTTGGAGCCCTAATTGAAACGTTTTTCTCTCTCTCTCTCTTCATTCCTATAAATACTTGTTGGGCTGCATTCATTGCTGCCAAGGCTGATATTAATGCAAGTTTAGAGTTCAAGAGAAATCAATCCAAGCTCATTCAAAGCTCATTCCCTCCATTCATTAATCTCTCCTAACTCTTACTTCCAAAGAGAGATTCATTGAGTGTGAAGCCTTCCAAGCCAAGTGCTTGATTCTAGGTCACCAACATCCCCAAAGCTCTCCATCGCTGTTCTACATCTTGGAGCTAGGGTTTGGTGCCACTTCTTCCTCAAAATCATCCTTGCCCTAATTCGTAAGCAATACTCAAGGCATAGGTATTTTGTTCGGTAAGAAGTTTCTTTATTTCATTTCATATTTGATTTGTAAGTTTCACTCTCGGTTGTGAGAGTATGGTTGTGATCCCGGGTTGTGGGAGTCACAAATTACATTTTGTATGATTTGACTTGTGGAGGTTTTTCACAAGTATTTCATAGTGGAAATCTTGAGTTAGGGTTTCTAACTCAAGTATCCGGAGGGGATCCGGGTGGTTGGGACGCAGGATCACCGGGAACAAGTCGGGGAGACTTGGGTGGATCCGAACCCAGTAACATCTCTTGTTAGCGTTGTTAATTTTGTGTTGTCATTCAATTTTAGCTTCCGCAAATTGATTTGGTAGTTGTTTGCATTTTAATTTGGAATTATACTCCTTATTATTTTAAAGTACTATTCACCCCCCCTCTAGTACTTGTGCAGTAGCTTGTAGGGCATTACATTACCTAGATACATCAGAGTATAATTCAAGTGTACATCCATATGTATTCATATCCAATATTCACTCACGTAAGTCTATATTTATCCACCTATACACGGTACAAATATACTTACATACAAGCCGTCAGCATAACATATATTCAATGCATTATATATATACACACAACACTATGTATAAATAATAGCACAAGAATTTTATCAATACAATATATGTATCTATATACACACACACTTGTACAAACAAGACATGTCCATATATAATTCTCATTCACATGTTACACTCACATATCATCACAAAATATATAAGTACACACCAATATTGTATAACTAGGCAAACCTACTTAAGTATATCTATACACACCTCTTAGTAAGCCAATATATTTCACACACTACTTATGATACACTTCCAATAGTAGCTATACTCTTATATACATATCTCACTATATTAATTTACACAACCACATTTCTAGTATGCATACGCATACACGTCATCACATAGAGTCTCATATAACAATACCATTACATACAGAAATTCACATAATGATATATCTATCCAACATCGGTGTAAGCGTATCTGCTTACAGTCAGACAAGCAACCATATACATATTTCATATATGTATCAAACACACAACTCGAGTACACCTAGGGCATGCCCATCCGCACATGGATTTACACAATCATCATGTACATATACACCACATATTACCAATACATACGGTATACCATATCTATACATCGCCTAGAGCTCAATCAACTATATAGGTCCATAATACACACTTCTTATAGGTTAACATATGTTAACATATATACACATGCACCTCAATACTCAGACATACAATCATGTATGTCTCCTAGTACCCATTCAACATTCACAGATGTATCATTGCATAAGATTTACCATATCAATATCAATACACATAGATAACCATACAAAATTATATTCATCTATATACAGGCGTAAGCATACCAGCTTACAACCATACATGTATTATATACTTATCACATACATTAACTCATAACACTAATACTATTAAGACATATCCACACACACACACACACACACACACACACACACACACACACACACACACACACACACACACACACACACACACATATGGGTGGAACTCAAGGATCCACACATGCATTTGCACGCTCTAATGTGCATACATCACATATAGTATATAGCCACTATACAGTACATCTATATAATGATATATGTATCCACACACGTATAAGTATAACGCTTACAACCATACATATAACTATATAAATATCACCTATAGCACCACGTATGCATATACAACACAATAGACAACCATAATATACTCACATTTCTAGAGTATACCAGCTCATACACGAGTGGGACACATAGATCCCTGGATCCACACATACATGGGTGTATACACTACACTTTATATATATATACACACTTACTACATACATCTCAACCAATACAATCACTCTATTGCACCTTCCTCTGAAAGTGCAACCACATACGAACACATGTACTTATAGTATCACATACCAACATATAGTCACACCAGTAACTAAGGTAGTAGCATATACATATAATTATTCCATGTATACCATCATACACTCTATACATTCAAATATACTTCCAGTTAGACTTACCAACAAACATCCATATACTAACACATATACCATAAATTTATTTACATGACAATACATATTCACACAGATACTCCGCATATCTATACACTTTTCCATTGGACACCCATATACAAATATATCTTCTAACCTCACTTAAACGCATCATACTTTAATATCCATACATGCAGCTCTATATACATCCATATAGTCATACATATACACCTCCAAATATAATTGAAGTATATATATTACCATATAGATAATACCTAACACTCTATTGCACAGATAATATGTCTTACACATAATTTCACTCATCAAATACTACATTCACCTCAATCCATACAATCAACATTACTATACACACACCTATACTATGAATTACAAGAATACACATAAGTAGTCATGCACGTACCTATAGTGTATCTTATTTACAGATATAGCTATAGACACATATATATAGAAATACATGCGAATACATTACAATACTTTTATATCAATGCAAACACATACCCACCGGTACGTATATGTGTAACGACTGCTTTTCATGTATCTGGATTTATTATAATATAATATACGTTTTGGTGGATTTTCTCCTCATGTGTGGTTTTCGTCTCCGTAGCTTTCATTTTCGATCGATTCGTCGTATTTTCTCGTTTCTTCCTTAGGATTGTCGATTTCGAAGTATGTCATTCGTGACGGACTTCATAACGGTCGTATCTTACTATTAGATCAAGCCTAGGAGTCTTAGGAATCGATCCCGGGGCCCCACGCTCCGTATCAGAACTTTTGGTGCTTATTAGCCGGTGTAAGAAGGGGCACCGACCGACTAGATGACGATCCAGTCGGTCGGTAATCCTTCTTGGACCAACTAGTTGGCTTTCTAAATTTCTCAGGAGTTACTGTTTATCGTTAGTCGGTCTAAGAACGTTGGTTGACCGACTAGGTTGCAAACTAGTCGGTCGGCAATGCTTCTTTAACCGACTAACACATCATCTAAATTTAGTATCAGTTACTGTTTACTCTTAGTCGGTCTAAGAACGTTCATCGACCGACTAGATGCTAAACTAGTCGGTCAGTATTTGTTCATGGACCGACTAAATCTAAATCCTATTTTCGTTCAGAAGTTACTGTTTGCACTTAGTCGGTCTGCGTTGGTCGACCGACCGACTAGTTGCCAAACTAGTCGGTCAGTGGTTGCTCTTTGACCGACTAATCTGTTTTAAAACCCTAATTTCTGGGCAGCCGCCAGCCCAACCTATTTATACCCCTCCCAAACGTTTTCTTCTTCCTCCACTCGACCCAAAACCCTAGTTTCTCCCCCATTGAGCCCCCATCTTCCTCCAAGCCCTATTCCTTCATCCCAAGCCCTAGATTCATCATCTAAACCCTCCATCAACTCTATCTACCTCTCATCTTCCCCAAAATCTCACCAAATCCCCAAAATCCCCCCAAAACCCTAATTCTCCAAACTTCTCCATTTGTTTCCAGATCTGGTCCTAGGGTTCTCCGGAGTGTTTCTTCCGCTTTCTCTCGGTAAGAAATCGATCTCTTGACGTTCTTATATCCTATTTGTATTGTTATGAAACCCTAATGAAATTTCATGTTGTTTGATGTTGTTTCCCCATAACAGCGATTTCCCCCGTAGATTAGCATCCGCGAGACGAACCTTCGTGATCGTCATTCCCGGTGCTAGGCAAGTGAAACTTGCCACTTAGGGTTTAGGCCATGTTTTAGGCCATTTGTTTGTTATAGGCGTAAAAGAGGCTATGCGACGAAAAGATACTCGCCTAGGCGCAAATTGGGGAACTAGCTTGACAACTAAGCTAGTTCCGACATATATCATGTTGCACAATTACCATGTCATGTTTACTTTCCATTAACGGTACGCGAAATAATTGTCATGTCATTGCATTCTTTAAGTGCTTCTGTGATTGCGTAGCTTCGCTACGAATGCTTGTGTTCCTGGCTCGTGTTCCAGAAGCGGGCCATGTGTTGGTTGATATCCAATGCCCGAATTGCTTGTTTCCGGCTAGGTGCACCCCTACGCCAAATGTTTAAGAATGCGAGCTCATGTGCGGGGCAACCCCGGCTCACTTGCTGAGCTCATGTGCGGGGACCCTGGCTCCATTACGTGTGGGTATTGGGGGTAAGAGTTAAGCGGCCAATCAACTGGGAGTCTGCCCGATCAGCAACTGCAGTGGTAAGGCGTAAACTCTGGGTTTTGGGGTAGTTGTTAAGCGGCCAATCAGCGAATGTGAAACCATTCAGCTGTAAGGCGTAAACATCTACAAACAACGTGAATAGTGATTTGATTGAGATTGATAGTAGCTTGGATACTCTTGTCTTGTCCCGATGATTGTTCTCTTGTACAAATTGTCTTGCCATGTCTTGATTGTGCACTCATGTTAAAACTGCCATGTCATGCATACTATAACTGCTAGGTTGCTAGTTGCCTTACTTTCAGTTTCCTTGCCCAAGTCTTTTAGACTTGCTGACATGTGCCCCTTTACTCTTTTGGGTGACACATGTTAGATCCTGAGCCTGAATACCTTGTTGAGGACGAGGTGTTTGCTGACGCCGAGCCCGAGCTTGTGTTTGACGGGGAGTACGTGGACACTGGGGACCAGTCCTAGTGTCTTCGTTGTGTTCTACTTTTGTTTAGACAGTTGTTTTGTTATCGGTGCGTAGCACCTATACTTTGTTATGTCGTTGCTTTTGTTGGCCTTGTTCTGGGCCTTTTAGACTCTTTCTTTTAGCCTGGTGGCTTTTCTGGATGTTGGACTTATTTTCATGTTGGACAATTTATGAGATGTGAGATTTTATTTCAGTCTCTCCTTGTGTTATTATTGTTGTTCCGTTGTGGTTACAGGGACCTGCTTATGTTTTATTGACGCTTATCGGGTTTGGGGCTTCACAGCTCCACTCTCGTGCGGACCTTTTCACGTCTCGCCTCTATTTTAGGGAAGCGGGTCGTGACAGGTTTTGTTGGTGGCCCATGCAGGTCCTTCTGTAACTGCGATTTTTGGAATAGCAATAATAATATTAGAATGTCCAATAAACTAAGTTCGACGTCCGATGTCATAAGCTATGAGTCTAATCTGATTCGTTGTCTGTGTCACTAGATGGCAGGAAGACGTTTCACCTGTGGTGGGGGTAGTGGTGCGATCCCTCATGATGAGGAGCCTGAGCGGGAACCCACCAACGGGGAGATGATGCGGATGATGCTGCAGATGATGCAAGTGCAGCAGGGCGTGCTTCTGCAAGTCCAGAATGCTCCACTTGCTCGAGCTGCCCGGGCTCTTCCGGATGCCCCTCGCTCTGAGCCAGGAGCGAAGCAATTTCGGGAGCTGGGTCCCGCATATTTTGATGGGTCTGAGGGTCCTCTGGCTGCCGATGAGTGGATTCGGAACATCGAGGACAATCTGAAGATGGCCAAGATCACCCCGGCTGGATGGGTTGATTTGGCGAAGAGGCAACTCAAGGATAATGCTCGGAACTGGTGGGATGCGGAAGAGAAGATGCTGGTGGAGCCGATAGCTTGGGCTACCTTCAAGGCCAGATTTGAGGGTGAGTTCTTCCCGAAAGCTGCCAGGGAAGAGATGCTGCAGCGGTTTATCGATTTGAAGCAAGGGAGCTCGTCGGTGGACCTATATCACCAAGAGTTCATGAGGCTAAGTCGGTTCGCACCAAAGATGGTGCAGGACGCTGAGGAGAGAGCTCAGAGGTTCCTGCAAGGACTTGCTTCGGAGCTCCAGAGTTTTGTGACCTCTTCTGACAGGGAGTCTTATCAGAAGGTTCTAGTAGCAGCCAAGAGGCAGGAGCTGCTCGTGAACCAGAGGAGGGGGTCTATTGTTGGTGCTGGGAAGAGGCCTGTGGAACAGGCGAGAGCTGTGGTTAGACCTGGATTCAGGCCTAATCAGTCTGCTCAGTTTAAGAGGCCAGGAGGGCCTATTCTGAAGACTTGCCATTTCTACGGCAAGCCTGGCCACATCAAGGATCAGTGTCGGAAGTTTTTGGGCCAGTGTCTGGTTTGTGGTGATGCTTCCCATGTCGTGAAGGATTGTCGGCATGCGAATCAGCTGTGGAGGGCACCTGTTGCAGCACAGCCGTTGCAGCAGCGAGCGTTTGTTCCTGCTGGACGTGGAGCAGCTCTTGTTCTGCAGGGACAGGCTTTTCGGCAGGCTGTTCCGCCGAGGAGGCAGGCTTTTCTGATGACCACTGCGGAGAGCGAGGCTGTGGATGAGGTTATCGCAGGTAATCCTTGATCTAGCTGTTACTTTCCTAGCTGGTTTTGATTGTTAGATTGTGTTATTTGCTTGAACATGATTGTTTGCTAGACTAGGGTTTGATTGTTAATTGCTTGTTAGGTGTGGTTTTGGTGTGCACATTTCCTGCACGAGTCCTCTTTGACTCTGGTGCATCGATGTGCATTATTTCTCGGAGCTTCGTGGAGAGGCATTCCTTGTCGACGTCCCCTCTTTCCAAGAGTTGGAATATCGTTACAGGGAATGGCGTGGTCTCAGTGCATCGTGGTTGCAATTCTTGCTCGTTGGTGGTCTGTGGACATGAGCTTTTCGCTGATTTCATTGTCCACGACATCATCAACTATGATGCAGTTCTTGGGATGGACTGGCTTGCGAGCTTCTATGCTACGATCGACTGTCAGAGGAAGAAGGTGGTGTTCGAGATTCCCGGACATCCAGTATTTGAGTTCAGTCGTGGTAGCAGTTCGCTTGGTCCTGTCAGATTTCGGGCCAGGCCGGTGGAGGCTGTGGCTATGCAGATGGAGTTGGAGTGGCCAGCTGTGGTGCGAGATTTTGGCGACGTCTTCCCCGAGGAGATGTCTGGTTGGCCACCTGATCGAGCTTTAGAATTTTCTATCGATCTTGTTCCAGGTGCGCAGCCGATTTCGAAGGCGCCGTATCGTATGGCACCTGCAGAATTGGAAGAGTTACGGAAGCAGTTGGATGCGCTTTTGCAGAAGGGTTATATTAATCCTAGCGTGTCTCCGTGGGGAGCATCGGTGTTGCTGGTAAAGAAGAAGGATGGTTCGCGTCGCATGTGCATGGACTATCGAGAGTTGAATGCGGTGACCATTAAGAATAAATACCCGTTGCCTCGCATCGATGATATTTTTGATCAGCTTGGAGGTTCGAGGGTGTTTTCTAAATTGGATTTGAGGAGTGGTTACCATCAGTTGAAGGTGAGGAAGGATGATGTTCCGAAGACAGCGTTCAGGACGAAGTATGGACACTATGAGTTTGTGGTTATGCCTTTCGGCGTAACTAACGCACCCGCAGTTTTCATGAATCTGATGAACCTGATTTTCTACGACTTTTTGGATAAGTTTGTCGTTATCTTTATTGACGACATTATGATCTATTCGAAGTCGGAGAAAGAGCATGCCTCGCACTTAAGGACGGTGTTGGAGATCTTGAGGAAGCATCGGTTGTATGCTAAGTTTTCATAGTGCGAGTTCTGGCTGGATAGAGTTGCTTTTCTCGGGCATGTGGTGACTGGAGATGGTATTTCAGTGGATCCCGAGAAGATTAGGGCCATCAAGGGTGGCCTGTTCCGTCGTCTGCATCTGAGATTCGGAGCTTCCTTGGACTTGCTGGTTATTATCGGCGTTTCATTAAGGACTTTTCTCTTATTACTGAGCCGATGACCAGGTTGACGCGGAAGGATGTTGCTTTTGTTTGGTCGGGTGATTGCGAGAGTGCTTTTGGTATTCTGAAGGAGAGGTTGACGACTGCCCCTATTCTTGTTGTGCATGATCACAGCAGTGGATTTGAGATCTTTTGCGATGCTTCTGGCAAGGGTCTCGGTTGTGTGTTGCATCAGCATAGGCATGTTGTGGCGTATGCGTCTCGTCAGCTTAAGGTTCATGAGAAGAATTACCCGACGCACGATTTGGAGTTGGCTGCCGTTGTGTTTGCTCTTAAGATTTGGAGGCACTTCCTGCTGAGTGAGAAAGTGAAGATTTTCACCGATCACAAAAGCTTGAAGTATATTTTTACTCAGAAGGAGCTCAACATGCGACAGCGTCGATGGTTGGAGCTTATGGCATATTATGAGATTGATTTGCAGTTTCACCCTGGCAAGGTGAATGTGGTCCCTGATGCGCTGAGCAGGCTTCCAGCGGTGATGATTTTGACCTCGCAGTGGAGATTGCAGCAGGATTTTTGTGAGTCTGGCGTGGAGGTTGTTCTTCCTGGGGAGGCTTCGTCGTTGATGTACATGCAGGTACAGTCGACGATCGTGGATCGGATTAAGGCTGGCCAGGTTGAGGATCCGAAGCTGATGAAGATTCGGGAGCAGGTGGAAGCCGGTCTGTGGACTGACTTTTTGATTCATGAGGATGGCTCGCTGAGGTTTGGAGCCAGGTTGTGTGTGCCAGCTGGGGATATCAGAGAGGAGTTGATGGTGGAGGCACACAGTTCACCGTATTCTGTGCATCCTGGTGGCACCAAGATGTATCAGGATCTTCGTCTGAATTATTGGTGGCATGGTATGAAGAGGAGTGTGGCTCGGAGTGTAGCCAAGTGCTTGGTTTGCCAGCAAGTGAAGGCGGAGCATCAACGTACGGCCGGGTTGCTACAACCGCTTCCGATTCCGGAGTGGAAATGGCAACACATCACTATGGATTTCGTGACTGGACTACCTCGGAGTCCGAAGCAGAATGACGCGATTTGGGTGATCGTAGATCGATTGACCAAATCCGCGCACTTCATTCCGTTCCGAGTGGGACAGTCCACGGAAGCGCTAGTAAGGAGATATATGGAGGTAAAATTCTTTTACTCTCCGTTTTATTTCCTTTTCCTAGTTTGGATGGTGATGTAACGTGAATCGTGCAAGAGGTCGTGCGACTTCATGGAGTCCCCGTGAGTATCGTGTCTGACAGAGACACGAGGTTCACATCTCAGTTCTGGCAGAGTTTGCAGAAGAGCTTGGGTACGCGTCTGAGTTTTAGCACGGCGTACCATCCGCAGACGGATGGCCAGTCCGAGAGGACGATTCAGATTTTGGAAGACATGCTGAGGGCGTGCATGTTGGATTTCAAGGGTTCGTGGGAGGACTATCTACATTTGGTAGAGTTTTCTTACAACAACAGCTTCCAGGCGAGTATTGGCATGGCGCCTTTCGCCGCTCTTTATGGGAGGAAATGTCGATCGCCATTGAGTTGGGATGACGTTGGTGATCGGGAGCTGTTGGGACCTGAGATGATCGTGGAGGCCGTGGATATCGTCAGGAATATTCGGGAGAGGTTGAGAATTGCTCAGGACCGTTTTAAGCATTGGGCGGATGCTAAACGTCGTCCTTTGGAATTTCAGCCGGGTGACCATGTGTTCTTGAAGATTTCCCAGAATCGCGGTGTGATTCGTTTTGGGAAGCGAGGGAAGTTGAGCTCGCGATACATTGGACCGTTTGACGTTTTGGAGAGGTTTGGCGAGGTAGCTTATCGCTTGGCCTTGCCGCCATCTTTGGAAGGAGTTCACAATGTCTTCCATGTGTCGCAGCTTCGTCGATATATTAGCGATCCATCTCATGCTGTGGATTTTTCGGAGATTACCGTTCGCCCCGATATGACGTATGACCAGCATCCAGTGCAGATTCTGGACAGGCGTCAGAAATCACTTCGGAACAAGGTTGTCAATCTTGTGAGGGTGATGTGGCGACACGGCTCACCTGGAGAGTCTACTTGGGAGAATGAGGATGAGATGCGAGAGCGTTTCCCACTTTTGTTTCCGGACTCGTGAGTATATGGAAATCCCGAGGACGGAATTTTTCTTAAGTTGGGGAGGATGTAACGACTGCTTTTCATGTATCTGGATTTATTATAATATAATATATGTTTTGGTGGATTTTCTCCTCATGTGTGGTTTTCGTCTCCGTAGCTTTCATTTTCGATCGATTCGTCGTATTTTCTCGTTTCTTCCTCAGGATTGTCGATTTCGAAGTATGTCATTCGTGACGGACTTCATAACGCTCGTATCTTACTATTAGATCAAGCCTAGGAGTCTTAGGAATCGATCCCGGGGCCCCGCGCTCCGTATCGGAACTTTTGGTGCTTATTAGCCGGTGTAAGACGGGGCACCGACCGACTAGATGACGATCCAGTCGGTCGGTAATCCTTCTTGGACCGACTAGTTGGCTTTCTAAATTTCTCAGGAGTTACTGTTTATCGTTAGTCGGTCTAAGAACGTTGGTTGACCGACTAGGTTGCAAACTAGTCGGTCGGCAATGCTTCTTTAACCGACTAACACATCATCTAAATTTAGTATCAGTTACTGTTTACTCTTAGTCGGTCTAAGAACGTTCATCGACCGACTATATGCTAAACTAGTCGGTCAGTATTTGTTCATGGACCGACTAAATTTAAATCCTATTTTCGTTCAGAAGTTACTGTTTGTACTTAGTCGGTCTGCGTTGGTCGACCGACCGACTAGTTGCCAAACTAGTCGATCAGTGGTTGCTCTTTGACCGACTAATCTGTGTTAAAACCCTAATTTCTGGGCAGCCGCCAGCCCAACCTATTTATACCCCTCCCAAACGTTTTCTTCTTCCTCCACTCGACCCAAAACCCTAGTTTCTCCCCCATTGAGCCCCCATCTTCCTCCAAGCCCTATTCCTTCATCCCAAGCCCTAGATTCATCATCTAAACCCTCCATCAACTCTATCTACCTCTCATCTTCCCCAAAATCTCACCAAATCCCCAAAATCCCCCAAAAACCCTAATTCTCCAAACTTCTCCATTTGTTTCCTGATATGGTCCTAGGGTTCTCCGGAGTGTTTCTTCTGCTTCCTCTCGGTAAGAAATCGATCTCTTGACGTTTTATATCCTATTTGTATTTTTATGAAACCCTAATGAAATTTCATGTTGTTTGATGTTGTTTCCCCATAACAGCGATTTCCCCCGTAGATTAGCATCCGCGAGACGAACCTTCGTGATCGTCATTCCCGGTGCTAGGCAAGTGAAACTTGCCACTTAGGGTTTAGGCCATGTTTTAGGCCATTTGTTTGTTGTAGGCGTAAAAGAGGCTAGGCGACGAAAAGATACTCGCCTAGGCGCAAATTGGGGAACTAGCTTGACAACTAAGCTAGTTCCGACATATATCATGTTGCACAATTACCATGTCATGTTTACTTTCCATTAACGGTACGCGAAATAATTGTCATGTCATTGCAGCCTTTGAGTGCTTCTGTGATTGCGTAGCTTCTCTACGAATGCTTGTGTTCCTGGCTCGTGTTCCAGAAGCGGGCCATGTGTTGGTTGATAGCCAATGCCCGAATTGCTTGTTTCCGGCTAGGTGCACCCCTACGCCAAATGTTTAAGAATGCGAGCTCATGTGCGGGGCAACCCCGGCTCACTTGCTGAGCTCATGTGCGGGGACCCTGGCTCCATTACGTGTGGGTAATGGGGGTAAGAGTTAAGCGGCCAATCAACTGGGAGTCTGCCCGATCAGCAACTGCAGTGGTAAGGCGTAAACTCTGGGTTTTGGGGTAGTTGTTAAGCGGCCAATCAGCGAATGTGAAACCATTCAGCTGTAAGGCGTAAACATCTACAAACAACGTGAATAGTGATTTGATTGAGATTGATAGTAGCTTGGCTACTCTTGTCTTGTCCCGATGATTGTTCTCTTGTACAAATTGTCTTGCCATGTCTTGATTGTGCACTCATGTTAAAACTGCCATGTCATGCATACTATAACTGCTAGGTTGCTAGTTGCCTTACTTTCAGTTTCCTTGCCCAAGTCTTTTAGACTTGCTGACATGTGCCCCTTTACTCTTTTGGGTGACACATGTTAGATCCTGAGCCTGAATACCTTGTTGAGGACGAGGTGTTTGCTGACGCCGAGCCCGAGCTTGTGTTTGACAGGGAGTACGTGGACACTGGGGACCAGTCCTAGTGTCTTCATTGTGTTCTACTTTTGTTTAGACAGTTGTTTTGTTATCGGTGCGTAGCACCTATACTTTGTTATGTCGTTGCTTTTGTTGGCCTTGTTCTGGGCCTTTTAGACTCTTTCTTTTAGCCTGGTGGCTTTTCTGGATGTTGGACTTATTTTCATGTTGGACAATTTATGAGATGTGAGATTTTATTTCAGTCTCTCCTTGTGTTATTATTGTTGTTCCGTTGTGGTTACAGGGACCTGCTTATGTTTTATTGACGCTTATCGGGTTTGGGGCTTCACAGCTCCACTCTCGTGCGGACCTTTTCACGTCTCGCCTCTATTTTAGGGAAGCGGGTCGTGACAATATGTATATATACAAACAAGTACTCATGCTTAAACTTAGGGAGCTCTTTTCATTGGGTTCCTAATACCAGGGTTTTACCCTAAGGCTGATTACCTACCCACCTTAGGATACATCTACCGCTGTGGAGTATTCCCCGCACTATCCTTACGCATGCCACAGTGCGGAGACCAGCATGGGCCACCACCTGTCACGACCCGCTTCCCAGGATACCCGATAAGTACGAATCTGTATCAGGTATTCCCAAAACTACGGGTGTGAAGAAAAACGAGGAGAGAGAAGAGAAGTATTGCCCGGAACAAAAAACTTTGCAGGCCACTGTGCACGTGCTGGGAAGTACAAGTAAAACTCCATCACAGATATGACACTGAGAAATAAACAAAAGTACAATATTTCATTTATTTAATACATTGATACATTCTTTTACATGCACCATCTGTTCATGGGGTACAAAAGAGGGAAGCTACACTAAGACAACGATAATTTTATACAACTCCAAGTCTAGTTCCAACTTATACAATACAAACATTTCATCCTCACAACTCTAGCTACAATGGTCTACCCGAAAAAGAAACACCAAAAGTGCAAGTCTCTCATCATACCCCTCGCCACCCAATCCTACAACTGATCACCAACTCCAAGGCTCCAGCCACTATCTCCAACCTGAAAAGTCAACGGGGACACGTCAACGAGTGACCCAGTAGAAACTCCTAACACTCTAGTAGGACCCAGTTTTAGAACTGGTCTACCTATCTAATGAGGGTGGTCTAATAAGAAATGGTCTCATGGTATAAAAGTAATTACAACACAATGTGTAAGCATCAAGGAAGAACTTGTGAACATGCATAAGTAACCATATTATAACATGCAAGTGCTGGAGGTAAGTAGGAGAACATATTAACATGCAAGTACTGGACATTTATAATAAACGATGGAATGGATCAGCATGAGTTAACAACATTAACTTAACAGAGAAACAAGTAACCATGGGATACAAATATTTATAATTAATACACAATTACTTTAAGTTATTAATTCTCATGTTTGGAAACCCGTGTAAACCGTAGGACCTAAGGAGTCGAACTTCACCCAAGGTGGGTGAAAAATGGTACCACCAACAGTGACACGGGCACTAGAGGGGCCTCTCGTAACTCCTTACCCGAACGGGGCAAGGCACTAGAGCGAGACTCATCTCGGTATTTCTGTGGAAAATGGAGAAAACCATCAATTACCAGACATGGTGCTACACGAGCACACCACCGGCCTCTCCAACTCTAGTCAACTCCCCCTTTCGGGAGTTATATGGCGAGGGAGAAAAATAGTACTACGGTCCGCTCTTTAACACCTAAAGTTTACCCGTTTTCCCCCAAACCCACAACTGAAGTCTCACCCATTTCAAGAATGGACCAAGCACTTCGATGTCATCACTCTGCCTCACTCTCAGTTATGGAATAGTTCATCATTTATTCATTTCAGCGGTCTCAAAACCGCATAATATATTTCCATTTCTTTCATAATTTCACTGATGTCTTGATTTAACAACGACCATCGTCTTTGCATTCATACTAAGAGCTTCGACATGCTCCATTCGATATAACAAATTCATGAACCATAAACTTAAGCCTCTAGTATATAACAAAACATATCAACATTTAACATTGACCTAGCTTACTCATTAACATGAAACTTGATAAAATCATTATTATCACATGGGACATAACATATGATAAACTTGAATACAGAATTTAAACAAAACTTAAGACAAAGCATAATAGTAGTATGATGTATGAATTTGTCTAAACTGTTACAGCAGAAAGAACATCACTTTTAGCTGTCTACAGTCAGAATTGGTCTCTGGTCCCTTCACAAAAGTTGTAGATATGGGTGTTTTCCTTTTACTGACCAATTTTCATAAGCTCAGTTGACATATGTGATTTATGGTGGATTTTCTCCGGAAAGGTATTTTCTCCTGACATGTATAATTTCAGAATTCTGAACCAGAAACTAAGTTCCGTTCAAGTCCATTTTTCTATCAGTTACAAGCAAATATAGGATTTCGGAAAATTACGAAGGAAAAATTACAAGTTGAAGATCTTGAAGCCAGTTTCCAACGGCACCAAAATTACAATATTTCATTAAGTGTGCATGGATTTCTACTCATTTTACTGAAAGGTGTCCAGGCTGTCTAAAAACAGACCAGTTTCAGAAACTGAATTTTTACCCTAGTTTTCAGTTCGAATTTGCAAAACTTGTAAACATGAAAGTTATTAAAGAATACAATATGAGTACCATATTTTTTTTCATGCATTTGCATGTAGTCAATTAAGTGCAGCAAGCTATTAAAATTTCAGCCAATTCTGTGTAAATTTCAGCATGTTGTTCATCTAGCTAATTTCACATAACATATTAACATAAATGGAATTCCTAGTCCTAAAACTAAATCCTACTATAAGTGATAGGAATTTCTACCTCCAAAATTCCTCCAAAATTTTCTTTGGCCCTTCTTATTTCCTTGATGAATTTTTGGCCTCCTAGTCTCCTCCTTCAACCTCCTAGCTTGGCCTTCAAAATTGGAATTTTTGGAGTATTTTTGAAGAGAATTTGGAGGTAGAATGATGATGAATGGATGTAGGTTTTTTGGTGGTGGGATGGGTGGTGCTTAGGGAGGAGAGTGGTGGTGGGAAGGGGGAGCAAAAGGGAGGAGAGGGAGAGAGATGATGAAAGCTTGATTTTTATTCTTTTCTTTCATTTTTCCTTAAAATTTTCTCCTTTAAAAACTATGCACAAGCTTAGTCATTTCCTAAAATCCTCTCCACATGCCATGTAGCTTGGGGTTAGGAGAGAGTCATCCTCCTAATGACACATAAGGGTAGGTTAGGTGAGAATTAATCTCCAAATGACACCTAGCAAGGAGGAGGTGGCATGACATGGCAAATTAGGAATTTAATTTCTAAATAAATGAGAATACAGGAATTAATACATCATACCATCCTAATACATAGTATTTCATCCAAATACTTCATTTATATAATTCAAATGATGTTCTAAAATTATTTTAACAAATAATTACTTATTAGAAAATTATGGAAAATTCATGAAAATACCCAAAAATCTCATACGTACAAATACATCAAAAAATACGTACATTATACTCGTATATATGGAACATGATATTTCAATTGACCCTCGGAAAGGTTTTCGAAAACATTTATATGGCAAAAAGAGCGACATAATAAAGTTACAATAAGTAAAGCATGGTAGCATGAGAAACTTATGTCATGGCAGGTGTAGTGTGCAAAGCAGTGAGCAAGCGAAGTGTAGTGTGCAAAGTAGCGTACATGGCAAGGTGTAATGTGTACAGAAATAAACATGGCAAGTGTGTGTTGTGTACAGTAATAAGCATGACAAGTGTGGTGTGTACAGCAATAACCATGACAAGTGTGGTGTGTACAGCATTAAATATGGCAAGTGTGGTGTGTACAGCAGTAAGCATGACAAGTGTGGTGTGTACAGCTGTAAGCATGACAAGTGTCGTGTGTACATCAATAAGCAGGGTATTAGTACACGAACAAGGTAGGAGTAACTAGCAGAGTACGCAATCCTCAGTAGTAACAACAGGAGTAAAAGAACGTGACAATCAATCAAGTGTGCCTAGTGAAAAGCCCAATGTATGAGGGAGAAGTGACAAGCATTACACCCAAGCCAACGGGAGCTACCCGTGGCTCTATACTCACTGACCCGGCCAGGTGTCGATCAAGTTCACCAATAGAGCGCAATCTAGCATTCCAGCCTATACTACATTGAACTACCCTACCCAAGTGTTCTGCTGGAACACGAGCCAGCCTAATCCATATTACAAGCACGAGTTTGTCAACTCACATGACATCACGATTTCACGATTTCGCTTCTTGGCGCACGAATTCTTAATTTCACGATTTCAAGTATTCCATTCCGTCAATATGTTCCGTCAATACACATTCCATCACTAATCATTCAATCAGGAGTGTACCAGCATGATATACAACATGACTTAAGGCAAAACTAGCATTTCTTGATTTAGTATTTAAAAGTAACGATATTTAAAACAGAAATGTACACTTGCCTGAAGCGACGCGATTTTGGGTGCCCAGATGATCGCGACGAGATGCGTGGTTCATCTGCGTCATTAAATTATAATATAAGCTAACCGTTCTTAACTAATAATCATTAAATTACTATAATACCCTGTTATAAAAACTAACTGTCTTACACCGTAACATTTATACTAACATTGTTCCAAAAAGATTTATAACTAGTATTGCACCCTATGATGTATTACACAAATTGATGCTATAAAGCTCAATATAAAAAGCCTACTAGTTATCTAGTACTTTGCCATCATTGAAGTGTATAGGTTTTAGTCAAACAACATAGGTTACTGTTATAATATTTACAGGTACTCATCTTGCATGGGAACTAGTGTTAAATTAAACTAGTAACCTATAACTTACAAGTAATCAAGGACACTGTTCACTAAAATAAAGTCGTACTAACCTTATAGATCCACTACAAGTTCCAACATACCATAAGAGGTACAGTTCTAATATAAGATTTAAAGCTGATAATACAAGATACATTCATACATGAGACATTAATACAAGATAGTTCTAAGGAACTAGCATAAGATTTAAAGCTGATTCATTATTACTAACTAAAGCATAAGGTACAGTTCTGATTAACCAATGGTTATATAAAGTGATTAGCATACATCTTGATACACTTAACTTATACAGGTGAACGATAGACCTACATATATCAAATAACACTACCCAAAAAGTAGACAGATATCGTATAGTACTATATATGCTAACTGATAATGCTCAAACTTGTTAAAGTACTATTATTAAGACTGTCTGCATTTAATAATCACTAACTTATATTATAATACCTCAAATTATCTACTTTATAATAACATTATCCCCTTCTCTCTTACCTGCCTTTCTCTTCCCCCTTTCTTCTTGATGCAGAAAGAAACTCCGATGTGGGGATCGGAGGAGAGCGGACGGAACGGAGGCACTGGTTGTTGGCGAGGTGGAAGGAGGAGACTTGTGGAGGTTGGAGAGGTCTCGAGCAGAGGTGGCGAGTCGGGCTCTCGGGGATTTCGACGGGAGCGGGTTCCATCGGAGAAGACGACGGCGAGGGGCGATCTGCAGTGATCGGTGCTCGGGGGTAGCAGATCGGAGGCTGGCGGCTTCGATCCGAGGCGGGTAGGCTTCCAGGCTTAGCGGGGCGGTGATCGATGCGGCTGCACCTCGACTTCTGGCGGCGTGGATCACGGCAGCTGCCTGGACGGTGGTTCCACGGCAGCGCGGCGTGATCAGGCGGAGAAGATGGGGCGGTGTTGGAGGTTACTGGAGAGGTGGTCTAGTCTTGTACGGCTGTCGGTGGGAACGAGAGCGATGGGTGGCTGGGAAGCCCTGTTTCGACAGAGGAAAGGAGGGGGAGACATGGGAGCGGACTAAGGGCTATGCTCTATTGGTTTCGAAGAGGAGGAAGGAGGTGGAGATGGGCTGAGTGAGGTCGGGGCTCCGAATGTGAAGAGGTCAGAGGCTGCCGTCAGGGTGTCGCCATGCGATGGCGGGGACATGATCGGCGCAGGGGAGGAAAGCAGCTCGGGTTGCCGGATGTGTATGGGCTGTGGGCAGAGGCGGCTACAATGGTGAAGGATGCGACGACAAACAGGGATTTGCCACCGGGGTTGCTTGGTGGTGTTGTGGGCTATCGGGTAGAGGCGGTCGAGGCTGAGGGCTTTTGTGAACTGGGGGTGAACGGAGGGAGACGGAGAGGTGGTAGGGTCGGTGTTGGGGTGTGCGAGGTGTCCGACTGGTGATTTGGTGGTCGGAGACGGCGAGACATGGGCGCTGGGCAAACAGGGCAGCTTGGAGCAGATGGGGAGAGGGAGAAGACCGTAGGGGTTTAGAGTTGGGCCGGAGGAGGCGTCGGATTGCGAGGATGAGCAAGGCAGCGGCATTGGGGTCGCAGATGGAGGGTGAGCAGGGCTGGCCTTTGAACGGAGGTCGAAAGGCGAGTGGAGAGGGCGACAGTGGGCGGTGAGTTGGGTTCGGCAACTGGGCTTGGGGTTCTCTTTGAGAGGGTAGGAGGTTCGTTGATGGGTTTAAAAGAAGAGGAGGCGAAGAACGAGAAGGAGGGGGCTGCTGCGTGAATCGTGGGGTGAGAGATGATCCCATGCATGGGATAAAGGCAGACATGGGGAAGCCGTTGGGGTTTTACGTAAATGAGGGGGGATGTGTTAGTTAGGATCTCATGCAATAGATCATGGAAGGAGAGGATAACATGGGTTGTTACGAAATGTTGGGGAGAGGTAGTCTTCGCGCGTGAGTCGTTACGTGGGAAGCGTGAGTTTGGTTGGCCCAGTGACCGCATGCACATGGGAAAATTTCGGTTTTCAGGGAGAAAAGTTAGGATCTTAATATGATTTAGTTAAGATTTAGATAATTAAGATTCTGGTTAAGATTAATTAAATTAACAAATAATCAGGATATTCCTTTAGTCAAGATTTTGGGTTATTATATGGTTTTGGATAGTCCACTAAATTATAAGGATTGGGTTAGAGGAGTTTGATGTGATCAACTTATTATTACGATGTAGAGTTGGTACACATTATTGTTTAGGATATTGAGAGCTAAGATTTGGAGATCAGGTAGAATCGATTGTTAGGATTCGTTAGGTCATTGGGTTAAGATTTGATCGATTTATGAAACGTATTAAGATTTGGATATTGGATAGGTTCGGTGGTTAGGATTCGTTTAGATAATATATGATTAGGGAAGATGATTTTTAAGATGATATAAGATTAGGATGATTCTTTTAGACTTATTGGTTATGATAGTAGATCTGATTACGATTAATTTAATGAATCGGTTAGACGTCTAGGTCAGGATCAGGTTGGGTAATCGATCCGGATAAGGTGTTCTTGATTGGTAAGATCGGTTTGATCAAGATGTAATTTGATTTGGACATATGATCAGTTAAGATATTTGGATCATGATTAGATTAGGAAAATTAATATTATTAAGATTCGATCAAGATAATCTGATTACTATGATCTCGTCCCTGCATTCAACCCCAACCAAAAAAATTAGAGAAGATATTAACGCGATCGCTAAGTCGAGTGTTCGAGCTATAATAAACACAACCATATATTACTCTAATAATCACTATACTAGCTAGATACGTACGAAAATACGTATAGATAAACCTGCCGTTACATAGCTACTCTCTTACCATGCTCATATGTACTTGCGATGCTCACTACACTTTACTATGGATACTACACTTGCCATGCCGACTACACTTTACTAAGGACACTACACTTTGTTGGACGCAACGATCCATGAACTTTAGTTTGATGATGACAAACATGCGCGAACTATTTAACGTGTGCGCTACGTGTGTTTTAGGAATGACAAAGTCGTAGTTCTAAGCGTTGGAGAAATTGCTGCTCATATAGCACATTGGAAGAGAGAAAGTGTTGTCCACAAAGCAAGTTGGACTTGGTCCAATATGGGATGAGATGGAGAGAATCGCTATGGATTTGCTCATATCAATTAGAGATTTGGGCAATCTAATTTTCTTATCCCAAGTTCAATTAATTCCCTATTAGTTCTAATCAAATTCCATACGAATTCCATATCGTATTTCAAACTTCAAATCCCTTGAATTATGGAATTCTACTTTGACTCTTTCTCTCCCCTTCCTCATTTATTTAACCCCCTCTTCCAAAGAGATGAAGGCACGCGTCTCAAAACCCTAATCTCTACATCACATTGCGACAACCCTCTGCAAAAAGACATACGGCCAAAAATCCAAGTATGAGAGCTTCAACAAAAATTGAACACCAATCCCATTTTTGAGGGAGCCGTACAGAATTTCCTTTTTGAAGCCATTCACAAAGATTCAAAGAGGGCAACGTATCCCAAGAGCTGGCCACCAAAAATTCAAGAGCCGATTTTTTTCCCCACTAATTTTTTTTGCAGGCTGAAAACAGAGGGGGCAAGGAACCGCACTTTCAAAGGAGGATGCACATTTTATTTTGCAAAAAATATTATACAGAGAGCCGCATGCATTAATCTCGAAGAGCAACTTGTTTAAGTTTTCCTCTTTGATAATCAAAAGCACAGGCTCCTTTTTTTCCCCTTTGATTACAATTTTTCAAGAGCTGACGCACTGTTTTTTTTCTTACACAAGAATACAACTGCCGAATCTTTTGTGAAATAATCATAGCCTCAATTCTATTTTGTTGGTTGCAGGTTCTTTTACAACAGTCTTGTGTATGGCCGCAAGTTACACCCCCAGGAGCTCTTCGCATACGTAAATCCCAAGAGCCCGAGCCGCAGATTTTTTTAGGGCAACGACACAGGAAATTAGGGAAGAGAAGCACATGCCACACGAAATCATTGTGTACAAGGTGGGGTGTCACAAGTTACAATCTTTGGTGAGGTGCCGCAGGCTTCAATCTTTGGCGAAGGGCGCAAATCTCATCGAGAGGGGAGACAGACTGTTGAGGGGACATCAGAGACTACTACTTGTCAGATTGATCTGACCCTGTGCTGATTGACGAAGACATCACCTCTACACAAACTGTGCTTCCTAAACTCTGTTCTTTATTATTTTGTGTAGTAGTTGCTAGATCTTCGTAGGGAAAACTTTACCATCTTTTGTGACTATTTTGGGACTTGTCTGGTTGGGGATAGACAAGTGGGACCCAGCTAGTTTGGGACTAGCTGGTAGAAAGCGTTACTAGGATTGATAGTGAGAGGAAACACTGTGTGTGGGGGTACTGAGAGCCTGGTAAGTGTAGAGACGTAGAGGGTGCTCTGAGCGTGCTCTAACTTGTGGTTTTGTACCTATTGCACTATTCAATACTAGTATCTGATTTAGGGACTGGAGTAGGTCGTTGGGACGACCGAACTAGAGTATATCTGTGCGTACTCTGTGAGTGTCTCTGATTTACTCTGGTTGTGCTCATTACTGTGTGTGATTTCTCGTGGTTGCGTGAGAATTTTTTATTAGCCTATTCACCCCCCTTCTAGGCTAGGATCCAGATCCAACAAGTGGAAATAAAGCAGGTTAGAGGATCTAGTCTAGTCTAGCTATCATGAAAACCCCAAAGTTAGTCCTTCCCCATGGCATGCCTATTGATCGTCCTCCTCTTTTTAGTGGCCATGATTATATATAGTGGAAGGCTAGGATGAAAACTTATTTACTATCAGTTGACGTTGATACTTGGTATATTATTGATAACGGATATTCTATGCCTGAAAGTAATCTGAAAGTAATCTGAATTTAAATGATAAAAATGTGTGTGTTATAAATGCCAGAGCAATGAATATCTTATTGTGTGGGTTGAGTAGAATAATATTTGATCGTATCTCACATTGCTCGTCTGTGCAGGATATATGGAGGACCTTGGAAACTACATATGGAAGTGAGAAACCTCTCAGCCGCAATAAAAAGAATCAAAAGGGAAGAAACGTTCCTTTAAATAATTTTAATGCTCCTATTTGTGACAATACTAAGCGTAAAGTTATTTGTTTTAAATGCATAAAACAAGGACACTTCGCTAAACATTGCCCACAAGAAACATCTGGTGACGTAGAGAAGAAAGGAAAAGATGTAGTGCGAACGTGGGACATGGATAATGGAGATGAGCTCGAGGAAAATGAAGCACATGCATCCCTCTGCTTGATGGCAAAACATAACGAGGTAAAATCTGGTAGTAAAGCTGAGCTCCTTACTCTTTGTAAAGAAATGCAATATAAAATAGTAGAGCTTGAATCCACTATAATTGATTATCAAAATGAGAACTTTGAAATGCAACAATCTGAATATGATATGTCTAAGGAGATTGAAAAATTGAAAATTGAAATTGTTGCTCGTGACTCTACTATTGACATATTGAAAAAAGAAAAATCAAGCTTTAATGATGAAGCACCTTGTCTTTCTTGTTCTTCATTAATGAACAATATTAGCATGCTTAAACTTGATTTGATTAAGCTCGAAACTGAAAAAGATTATGTGATTAGAGAGCTTAATGATAAATTCTGCATGCTAGATAATGATCTTAAGAGAAAAACAATTGAGTTTGAAAAGAAGGAAAAGGAAAACAAGTTAGCTTTTATAAGTAAATGTACTTTGCTTGTGGATGAGAATAAACTATTAAAATCTAAAGTTTCTAATCTTGAATTGGCCATTAAGAAATTCTCTATGGGAAAACAATCGTTGAATACCATTTTAGAGAATCAATTATATGACAATAATAGAAGAGGACTTGGATTTGGTTTGAAAAATGTTGAAAATCCAAAATTCAAGAAATTCTACAATGTATCCTCTATTGCAAAGAACATATATGTAAAGTGCTTTACTTGTGATAGTGTAGGCCACACATCATATTATTGTAAATTTAGGAACACAAATATTAAGTTTAAACAAGTGTGGGTTACTAAAACAATAATGGCTAACACTAGTGGACCTTGTTGGATTCCAATGTCACACTTAACACCTTTCATGTAGGTAAGGTGGAGATTTGACGAGGAGCAAATTTTTCAATGACTCATTCTTTTAGCTCCTTCGTCAAATAGCGACGAGAAGGTAAAATTTTTATCCCTCTTTGCATTTCATTGCATACCTTCATAGATTGTTTTTGTGTGCTTGTTTTTATTTTTTTTTTGTGCTTGCTTGCATGATTTTTAATGCTTTTATTTCAGGAAAAAAAATTCAAAAAACAAAATTCAAAAAAAAATTTGCTTATTGAATATCCTCTTATAAATCTCTATAAGTGGTATTATTGGATGTTCATAAATATCCCTTGTAGAAGTTAATTCAATATTGTTGTAGCTACATGAACATGTTGTTATCTATTTAAGTAGCCATGACATGTCTCAAAATTTTCAAATTTGACTTCTACACCTACATTTGCACTTTCACGATAATTGACTTTTTAGTGCTTTTGGAGATTCTCTTGAAGAATATTGGAAAGTGAATGTAGAAATGATTAATTTCTGAATTTTCTAAGGGATATGAAGTGTTTAGCCATGAATTAAAATTGAGCACAAAAGAATTACAAATGAGAAAAAAAAGGAAAATTGCTCCGTAAGAAAAATGGATACACTTCATGGCTAATACACAACCCACGAGTATCCAACTTATGCTACATGGGTAATCATTAGCGTTGGTGTATATTACTCGTCAAGCAATGCCACCCCACATTTAAACGTCCTTTTAGGCTATGTTTTGGGGTTTGGTAACTTGAACTCATCTTTGATGAGGTGGGAAAAATCAATCCTAGTGATATTCATGAAAAATTGGAAAATGCGGATTGATTTGGTTGATTTTCTAAGATTGAATCTCCTCTTGTACTTTAAAGAATATATTATTACACTTACACAAAGGTGGAGAAGTCACTTTATGAAATTACATGAGCATTGAATTGTTTGCTAATTAGAAAACTCATGTAAATGCTAGCTATAACTTATAATGGTGTATTTTTGCATGAGATATTTTTGGGACTTCATTAACCCACTTTTGATGATAACAAAGGGGGAGAAAGAAAAAGAAAGATTTGGTGTGTCGGTATTATATGTTGAAGGGGGAGCTTGAAAAATACATAAAGAGGGGGAGCTTGAGAAAAGGGGGAGCATGCTTATATTTGCTACTTATTGTGCATGCTTTGTAATACTTGTATGTCTCATTCCATATCATCCATACACCATGCTGCATTACACCCTTCATCGTACTTCACACACTCATATCCAATGTATAAATCTTTCATTGGGTTGCCATCATCAAAAGGGGGAGATTGTTGGATGCAACGATACAGGAACTTTAGTTTGATGATGACAAACGTGCGCGAACTATTTAACGTGTGCGCTACGTGTGTTTCAGGAATGGCAAAGTCGTAGTTCTAAGCGTTGGAGAAATTGCTACTCATATAGCACATTGGAAGAGAGAAAGTGTTGTCCACAAAGCAAGTTGGACTTGGTCCAATATGGGATGAGATGGAGAGAATCGCTATGGATTTGCTCATATCAATTAGAGATTTGTACAATCTAATTTTCTTATCCCAAGATCAATTAATTCCCTATTAGTTCTAATCAAATTCCATACGAATTCCATATCGTATTTCAAACTTCAAATCCCTTGAATTATGGAATTCTACTTTGACTCTTTCTCTCCCCTTCCTCAATTATTTAACCCCCTCTTCCAAAGAGATGAAGGCGCGCGGCTCAAAACCCTAATCACTACATCACATTGCGGCAACCCTCTGCAAAAAGACATACGGCCAAAAATCCAAGTATGAGAGCTTCAACAAAAATTGAACACCAATCCCATTTTTGAGGGAGCCGTACAGAATTTCCTTTTTGATGTCATTCACAAAGATTCAAAGAGGGCAACGTATCCCAAGAGCCGGCCACCAAAAATTCAAGAGCCGATTTTTTTTCCCACTAATTGTTTTGCAGGCCGAAAACAGAGGGGGCAAGGAACCGCACTTTCAAAGGAGGATGCACATTTTATTTTGCAAAAAATATTATACAGAAAGCCGCATGCATTAATCTCGAAGCGCAACTTGTTTAAGTTTTCCTCTTTGATAATCAAAAGCACATGCTCCTTTTTTCCCCTTTGATTACAATTTTTCAAGAGCTGATGCACTATTTTTTTTCTCACACAAGAATACAACTACCGAATCTTTTGTGAAATAATCAAAGCCTCAATTCTATTTTGTTGGTTGCAGGTTCTTTTACAACAGTCTTGTGTATGGACGCAAGTTACACTCCCAGGAGCTTTTCGCATGCGTAAATCCCAAGAGCCCGAGCCGCAGATTTTTTTTTTGGGGCGCTGACACAGGAAATTAGGGAAGAGAAGCACATGCCACAATGAATCATTGTGTACAAGGTGGGGTGTCACAAGTTGCAATCTTTGGTGAGGTGCCGCAGGCTTCAATCTCTGGCGAAGGGCGCAAATCTCATCGAGAGGGGAGACAGACTGTTGAGGGGACATCAGAGACTACTACTTGTCAGATTGATCTGACCCTATGCTGATTGACGAAGACATCGCCTCTACACAAACTGAGCTTCCTAAACTCTGTTCTTTATTATTTTGTGTAGTAGTTGCTAGATCTTCGTAGGGGAAACTTTACCATCTTTTGTGACTATTTTGGAACTTGTCTGGTTGGGGCTAGACAAGTGGAACCCAGCAAGTTTGGGACTAGCTGGTAGAAAGCGTTACTAGGAATTATAGTGAGAGGAAACACTGTATGTGGGGTACTGAGAGCCTGGCGAGTGTAGAGACGTAGATGGTGCTCTGAGCGTGCTCTAACTTGTGGTTTTGTACCTATTGCACTATTCAATACTAGTATCTGCTTTAGGGGCTGGAGTAGGTCGTTAGGACGACCGAACTAGGGTATATTTATGCGTACTCTGTGAGTGTCTCTGATTTACTCTGGTTGTGCTCATTACTGCGTGCGATTTCTCGTGGGTTGTGCGAGAATTTTTTATTATCCTATTCACTCCCCCTCTAGGCTAGGATCCAGATCCAACACACTTTGCCATGATCACTACACTTTACTATGTACACTACACTTTTCCATGCTCACATGTTTTCTTACCCTGCCATATTTTTCCTTATTGTGATCATATTGTGTTTCTCGTATTCAACGCTTTGCAAAACTATACATATATTATATTATTTTAAATCGTGCCGAGGGTCAATTCTTCTAACGTTTTAAATCTTGTCGAGCGACCCTCACTGATGTATATTTCCTTGTCTTTTATCTTGTGAAATATACGTCAGGTTTTGAGGCAGAGTTTGCTGAGGAGTATACTTGAGATTGAGCAAGTTGACCAGGAATACCTTACCGCTGGGATCCCCTACAGAAGAACGGCATGCCTTTGCAATAACGCAATAATTTAATATTTATTGTTGTATTTCATTCAGCGTATTTTCATTTTGTGTAACTGTTTGTAATGGCCAGGCTAGGCCTTAATTGTGTACATGTATTCTGCACATTGACTATCTAATAATGATAATCTGCATTGTTTTGAGTTTTCATTTAAGAACCTGCAATGTTTAAAACAGAGACGCTTATTGTGCTTAAGTCAAGAAAGAAACAAAAAAGTAATTTTTTTGCTTTAAGCATATGCTGACCCGCTCACATTCTCGCTCCCAAGTACAATTGGAAGCGAGCCGTGAATGTTTTAGTGATGGCCCGTGCAGGTCTCTTGCACTCTGTGAAATCCTTCGGAACAATATAGATGTCATTATTAGCTAGACTGTCTAGATAAATCTTGTACGCAAATGTTTATTTTGTTTTCTTTTCAGCATGGAAGGAAGACCGTACACTCGAAACGGAAATAGAGACAACGGAAGTGGTGTTCTTGACATCCATGAACTCTTGGGTGTCATGAGAGGGATGTTGGAAATTCAACAACAACTAATATAGCATGGACAATAGTCTGTGCAACCTACACCACCTCCTCATCAAGCTGCACCTGGAGCCAAGCAATTTCAAGATATGAACCCAAAGAGTTTCTTTGGAAAGGAAGGCCCACTGGAAGCTGAAGAATGGGCCTGAAGTACTGAGGATGACATGAGCCTTTCCCACATTGACTAGGCAGGCTGGGTGGAAGTTGTTAAGAAACAACTGACTGGTAATGCTCGGAACTGGTGGGATACTGAGGAGGCATGACTGGTTAAGCTTATCAACTGGACATTTTTGCAAAAGAGATTTGATACCCAGTATTTTCCCAGATCAGCAAAGAGGGAGCTACAACAACATTTAATTAATCTAGTCCAAGGCACTCGGACTGTTGATGAATATGAAGCAAAGTTTTCTATGATTAGTCGTTTCACTCCTCACATGGTAGAAGATCCCGAAGATCGTGTGTACCAGTTTCTCCAGGGTCTGGATCTCGACATCTAAGCTTCGATGTCTTTGACGAATCCGACCACTCATCAGGAAGTGTTTGATACTGCTAAGAAGCATGAGCTCATCATGAAGCGTAAGAAGGCGCTTTAAACTGGAGGGAGTAAGTGCCTTATGGAACCAATCGGGAATGATCTCTGACCAACTCAGACCACCAACTTTAAAAGGCCTGCAACTCCAGTTGACTCTAGACTTACAATGGTGTGTCACCATTGTAATTGGCTGGGGCATGTCAAGAAGGATTGTCATGTACTATTGAACCAGTGCTTGGTGTGCGGGGCACCTGACCATATAGCACGGAACTACCCTCGTCGTGCTAATGAGCCATCAATCCAAACCATGGTAGCTTCAGGATCAACACAACCTGGGCTACCTTTGGCTCCTCAGCTTCAAGTTCTCCAGCAGGCCAAACCCAAACACAGTCGGCACCAAACTTACTCTATGGTTACCGATGAAGCTAGGTTCGATGTACAAGTGACGAATGATGACGACCGAACCATGTCCTATCATCACATTTAATGATTCATATCATAATTGCGTCTATCTTTGCCTTGTCACATCTTAGGTGTGTCTCTAGCTTTCTTGAAGCTGTGGTATCACCTTCATGAGGTTACTACTTCGTCTATCAGGTGTTTCCTTGATTATTATCTAGCTTAATAAATTCCGTGGGTGGAATTTTAATAAGATGGGTAGGATGTAACGGCCTATTTCAATACGTACGTTTTTCGTACATATTATTATTAATATATTGATTTATTTAAATAGTTGCTTTATGATTTTATTAATTATTTTCATAGCTCGAACGCATGATCGGACCCCACGTTCATGATCTGCATGCCTTCACAATCACGCTGATATTATTTTTATGATTTTTGGAAAACGGTATTGCGTAGGGGCGATATCCTAATAATTTGAATATTCTTAACTAAATCTATTCTAAATCCTAATAAATCAGATAGTTTAACTAAAATAATTTTTCCCAATCGAATCTTAATTAAATTGATTCTCGTAATCAAATTAATTTCCCTAATCTAATTATCATAAATAAATCGATTTCCTGAATAAAATCCTTATCCTAATGAATCTTAATAATTTTAATATCAAAATCGAATTGATCCTCCTAGATCTGCTATTGATAAATCTCAATCTAGGTATCTTAACTAGATTATTCTTTTTCTAAATCAAATCTTAACCTAATGAATATTAATAAATATTAACTAAATTGATTCTCTTAATCCAAAATATCTAAAATAGATTGTTTTCCTAAATTAAATCTTAATCCTAACCAAATTAATTTCCCTGATCAAATCGAAATCGTTCATATCAAAATATCAAAACCAAAATTATCATCTTAATATCTTAATCAAATTGATTCTCCTAATCTAATCTTAACTAAGTTGACTTTCTAAATGAGATTTAAATCAAATAAATCTAAATATGTTAACTAATCTGGTTTCCTAAATCAAATCAAATCTTACTTAAATTGATTTTTTAATCAAAATACCTTAACTATACTGATTTTCTAAAAAATCAAATTTAATCTTAGTAAATCTTAATCCTAAAAACCGTTTCCCTCTTCCTATCACGTTGTAGAGGATCCTAACATATCTTCCTTATTTTTAGACGAAATCTCTCCGATCCCTTCTGTTTACCGCAACATTCACCACTTCCCACGATTTGCGGCAATGGAATATCCCACGTTTCCCATTTCTATCTCTACACAACTACCCTTCTTTGCTTCATACTTCCACTACAAAACAAACAAAGAAAACAAAGGAAACCAAACCTTAAGTCTCCAGCCTGCATATCCCCAGTCAAAAGAAATCCCGACCTCACTCTCTCCTTCAAATGCTCAGGAGCCAAACCCTAAACCGCGGGACCTCAGCCCCAATCTTCTGCCTCACCCCGACGCTAGCCTCTCAAAGCCCCGACCACCCCCACAACTGTAAACCCCCGACAGCACAAGATCCGACTGCCACCTTCCCCTCGTTAATCCAACAAAACCCTCAAGCCCTACCTTCTCTTCCCCACTTCTTCACAGCCTCAACTACCCTCTCCCATGTCTTTCTCCCCTCACTACAGCAACCCCTCACAGTGGAGCCCTGATCACTCCATATTTTACACCTTGTTTCTGCATGTTTGCATACCATTTTGATCGCTCGTATCGCGTTTTTCACGATTATTCGACAATATTGCGATGCGTTTCACGATTTCTTGTTTTTGTCGAATTTCAGGAGATTTGGAGCGATTTGGAGTGATTCTGAGATGCACCCACTCCGGAGTGTCACCCGTGACTCTTTCGAGGGGAATTCTGCGATTGGAGAGGAGTGGAAGAAGAAAAAATGTCGTAGGAGCGACGAGGAAGCAAAAATACGAAGATTGGGCATTTTCAGCATGCCACTCGGCCGAGTGAAGGAGTCACTCGACCGACCATCGACAGCCCGCTCAGCCGACCAGATCGGACACGCAGCAGCTTGAATATCAGCATGCACTCGGCCGAGCATCGCCAGACCACTCGGCCGAGCACGAAGACACCACTCGCCCGAGTGGCATCTCGATGACGGCAAGCAAAAATCCCGAAGTTACTGTAATCCGTCAGTCAGCTCCCGAGTTCCGACTCGGCTGAATGAAGAAATCACATCGGCCGAGTGAAGAAAGTCACTCGGTCGAGTGACTCCCGAGGAGACGACCCCCAAAAGTCCGAAGTTACTGGAATCCGCCAGGGTTTGTCACTCAGCCGAGCGACATTTGTTACTCGGCCGAGTGAGCCGCACTGCCTGTAGCATACATTGCTATTTTCAAGCTGCGCAGGGGCAATTTTGTCACAGTTATTTGGGCGATTTTGGGGGGTATTTAACCCCAGTTTTTAACCTAGTTTAGAGAGCTTTTCTCATACTTTTTGCAGCCTTTTTAGAATACTTTTTAGGAGATTAGATTTAGTTCTTTGGAGAGAGAGAAAAAGAGTTATTTTGTTGGATGCTATTGAATCTTCATTGGTTTGTCTCTCTTTCTATCAAAAACCTGATTTTTATTGATATATTGTCTATTGCAATGAATTCTATTGTTTTTATTATTGAATTTCTAATGATTTGCATTATGAATTGTGAGTAGTTTTATCGTCTTAAGGCGTAGGGATGAACCCTACGAACCCTATTTCTAATTTGTGATGAATTGGTGAAATTATTGCTAGAATTGATTAGGGTTAGTTTGGGATCGATTTAATACGAATAGCTAGGGATTCATACCGATTGGGATTTGTAAGAGATTGGATCCCAACTCGATAAGAAGCCCTAGAAATTCGAATTGGGTTACAATTGGGTTTCTCTAGAATCGGTTTGCAAGAGATTGGACCGAAACTAGGGTTTTCGATTGCAATTCTATACCTATACCCGTTTGCACGAGATTGGACCGAAACTAGGGTTTTCGATTGCAATTCTATACCTATACCCATTTGCAAGAGATTGGACGGGTAGGAACTATCCCAACCTAGGTCGTAGCTCGAGTTTGCACGAGAGTGGGCTCGAGATACGATTAGACGATGATGTTGTTCTTCACGCTAGCTTGCCTAGGTTAGGGTTTGCAAGAGATTGGACCCTACCCTAGGTTTGTTATAGACCGGCAATAGCGCGAGAGCGTGAGCTTGGTTCTACATTTAGTTGCAACTAGTTCACCTGAATTTCAAGTCTAGCAATTGTGAAACCTACGAATCACAATGATGAGATATGGGTTGTAGCGGGGATTCCCTATCCCTAGGTGTTTTTATTAATTTGATATTATCTTTATACGATTGAACGAATGTGACCGCTTTATTGCGAATATTTCTCTACTGTTCTTATATCCAGGTGAATTGAAGAAGACACCATCATTTGCCCTCCTCGTGTTCGATACCTGCTCGCCGCTACACCGTGCGCTTGCGGTAAGCCTACCGAGTCCCGCCCCGGGTGTGCATCCGGGGCGTCGATCAAGTTTTTGGCGCCGTTGCCGGGGATTTGTCTCCGTGCATTTGCACCATACTAGGTTGTGCTCTAGGGTTGCATTTTGGGATAGATCAAGTTCTTGGCGCCGTTGCCAGGGAGGCGATAGTGTTTGATTCTACCTACCTAGCTATTTTTCTTTTTGTTTTATTATTTCTATTTTTATTTTACCCTTCCCTTGTGCTAACTATTTCTTTGAAACTCTGTTTTTCCTTGCATGTACACGAGATCCACAACGGACCCTGAAGAAATACTATACGATCCGGAGATCGAACATACATTGAGGAGGATCAGAGCGGAGAGGAGACTCGATACTGAAGGGAACTTTATGACCCATCCTGAGACACCCGAAGAATTGGCGGTGCGAATGGCGAGGATCATTTCCATTAGAGATAGGCTTCGGTCTAAGACTCCTCCACGACCTCATCCATAGCTATGCCGGAGTTGGCGGCCGACAAAAATTTCGAGTTGAAGACTGGATTGGTAGTTCTGATGCAGCAAGACCTTTTTCATGGGAATTCCCATGAAAACCCTCATTACCACATCCAGCTCTTTTTATTAAAATGTGCCTCCTTCCAAATGCCGGGCGTCTCCATAGATGCTATCAGACTACGCCTCTTCCCCTTCACACTTAAGGACAAAGCCTTATATTGGTTGAGGACGCAGGCTGAAGGAATCTTCACCACTTGGGATGAATTGGCGAGTGCATTCGTCGACAAATTTTACCCGCCCTCCAAGACAGTGAAGATAAGAAGTGCTCTCATGTCCTTCAAGCAAGGACCGCAGGAGACTCTCTATGAGGCGTGGGAGTGCTTCAAGGACTTGTAGCATCAATGCCCCCATCACAGCATAGAGGATTGGGAGCTTGTCCACAGTTTCTACAATGGACTCCAACCAGGCACAAAACAGATTATTGATGCTACCGCCAACGGAGCCATTTTGTCAAAGACCCCCGATGAAGCTACGGCCTTGCTAGAGGAGATGGCCTCCAACAACCAACAGTGGGGCGACGAGCGAGGACATTCTTCGTCATCCTTGAAGCCCACGAGTATTTATGAGGCCAAGGCCGTGGCGGAGCTTGCTAGCAAATTTGACTCTCTCCACAATGTAGTGGAGAGATTGGAGAAATACATTACCGAGCCGCATGGAGCTCCTTCTACATCCGCACCGACAAACCATATGAGTGATTGGCAAGACCAATCCCAAGCCATGTATGTAGGAGGAGAGCATGCAGAAGGAGCTTTGGAGCAAATTCAGTATGTTGCGGGGAATTCTGGATATTGGGCCAACCCGGCTGCTAGAAACCATCCGGGTTTTTCCTATGCTAATAATGATGGTGCTTTGAACCCCCCCACCACAACAACCTCCTCAAGCTCGGGCTCCACCACCACAACCGAATTATCAACCAAGGGGGCCACCGCAACAAAACTTCCCACCTAGGTAACAAGTGGGACCTAATAGGCCACCCGGGTATAATCAAGGTTGGAGAAATCCCAACCCTCCACAAGCTCAACCACATTCGGATTTTGAAGCTAAGGTGGAGGGGTTTATGGTGGAGCAGAGAAAGATTAACGCCACGTTGAAGGCGGGACAATATTCTCTCACCACCGTCGTCGCTCAAATTGGGGAGCAACTTGCGTTGCTCAATAGAAACAACCAACAATTGTCGGCTCAACCCGAGCCAAATCCACGGGGCAACACCGGCCATATCAACGCGGTTGTTATGGTTACGACAAGAGGCAGAAAGGATACCACTCCCCCATGACTCAAGTCAAAGAACCCGTGGTGGAGATTCTAGAAGAGAGCGAGCCGGTAATCGAGGTGGAGAAAGAGAAGGAGCTGCAAGAAGGAGCAAAATCTAAAGTGGAGGAACCTATTGATGAGCACCGATTCATGCAACCGGTGCCTTTCCCTCAACGGCAAGCTAGAGCCAAGATCGAGAAGAGGCTAGCCAAGTTCCTCGAATACTTGAGAGGGGTGAGCCTCAATATCCCTTTCCTTGATGCCATAGTGGAAATCACATCCTACGCGAAGTTCTTAAAGGACTTGATTACGGGAAGGAAAAGGAAAGAGAAGATCATGCTCGCGGAACAAGGAACTTGGTTTACTAGGAAGGAAACGGAGCCCGCCAAATTTAAAGATCCCGGGAGCTTTCGGATTCCTTGCACACTCAGAGGCGTCCCCTTACAAAAAGCATTGGTTGATTTGGGCGCTAGTGTGAGCCTCATGCCTCTCACCATGTTCTGGAAGTTGAATACCGGCACGGATTTAAAGCCAACCGACTTGAGGATTCAACTCGCGGACGGTCAGATTACAAGGCCGGTTGGGATCACGGAGAACATCCCACTCCAAGTTCCGGGAGGCATATGCTTGCCTTGTGATTTTGTAATCATGGATATCAAGGAGGAGGGTGACACATCGCTCATACTTGGACGCCCATTCCTCGCCACCGCCGGTGTAATCGTCGATGTGCGGGAAGGGACTCTTACCTTGAATGTCGGCAACATTGAAGTCGAGCTCCATATACCAAAGGCTATGAAGCACATGTCATATTATGAGGAGCTAGATTATTTGGACCTCCTTGACGAGGTTATAGAAGAGGCTATCCCCTACTCCATCGGTGCACTCCATGATGACGGCTTTGAAGAAAGCCAAGATTTTAGCGAAGAAGAGACATTGGAGGACTCTCCCAATAGCTCCACGGCGAATGATGATGGCGACGCTGATGTCGCAAGAATAAGAGAGCTTTGCAAGCTCTCGACACTGAAGAGTCCAAAGAAAGCTCCACCAGTTTGAAGATCGGTGTCACCGGCGAAGTCAAAGACCGGAACAAGCTCCAGCTTGGGGGAGCCATCCCCCAACGTTGCCCATGATGAAGGAGCACTGAGGAAGGCCATACACCACCACGATCCAAATCCGAGCGGTCTTCCTGGCAAATTCGACGGGTGCATCTCATATGCACCCAACATCCCGCGCTAGATTGAAAATCCAAAGGGGTCGAGCTCAAGACCTTAAACGAGCGCTTGTCGGGAGGCAACCAGATAGTTTTCGCATTCTTTTTATTTTGGTCTTCATTTTTGTTTTAGACTTTTATTAGTGTTTTGAGTCAATTGCCCATAAAAATCTTGACGACGGGTCTTAATTCTTATGACAGGAGAGGAGAAAAGGAGATCTCTCATATGGAGGATGACCGTGGCAAAGAAGAGCGCTCCAGGAATACGCTCGAGGCTTAGGAAGTGGAAGAAACCAACTGGAGGAAGAAAAACAAAGAGTAGAGCGAAAACGGAGCCCCGAAGCAGAAAACAGCACGCCACTCGGCCGAGTATCATATGCGACTCGGCCGAGCAAAGGACCCCACTCGGCCGAGTGGGGCACCAACCAGGGAAGTCTGCGGAACCAACTCTCTGTCTTTTTTGTGCATTTTAGTATTAACTGCCACTCGACAGAGTACGTTTGGTCACTCGGCCGAGGAAAACGGATACCCTCCTAGGGCGAGAATTGCCGAGTAGCTTGTGCCACTCGGCCACGGAGATTCTCCCTTCGGCCGAGTGGAACATAGCCACTCGACCGAGTCGTAAGTGGGAACGAAATTTTTTCGAAATTTTTTTTCATTTACGCACTCGGCCGAGTGACAATGTCACTCGACCGAGTCGTAACAATTTACATATAAGCGCGGAGCGGGCGTGATTTTCTAAAACCCCAAATTCCTTCGTTTTTCGCCCGAGCTTCCGCTGCTTCGTCTCCCTCGCCCGACCCAACATCCCCCACGCCCGAATAACCCCCGATCGACCGTCGACCGACCTCCCCGAGTCGCACCGACCGCCGGCCACCGTCCACCTCACCGGCTCCGTCGACCCCCGCCCCCTATCACCTCGGTTTGCCTCAAAATCCCATTTTCTCCTTGTTTCTCTCGATCCGTAGACCCGTTAAGCCCAAAAATCAAATTAATTCTTTTATCTATCTATTATAACCCATCTCCCCCAAGTATTTCGAATATTATCCGCTGATATCATTGTTTGATTTGCAGGCCATCTTGGGGGAGCTTTGGGGAGCTCTTGGACGTGCGTTTAGCTCCACGGAGGCGGCGTTCTTCGCACTCATTAGCTGATTTGCTCTCGCGGTGTATTCAGGTACATTCGTTCCATTATTTAGCACGCTGCATATTATTTTTGTTGGGTGAGCACTCGCGGCACACATGCCGCCCCGTACTAAGCCACGCACACGGGGATCCGCCCCCAAGCGGAGGCGGACCGATGACCCCGGTCCCTCTCACGCTAGGGAGGACTCCCCTCCACCTAGCCCGCCACCGCCACCACCACCCGCACAGCCTATCCCAGCCGATCATGTCCCTCCACTGGCTCCCGCAGTCGGGCCGCTGGGGATCACGTTCAAAAACGACGCAAAGCACGTCCGATTTGAGCGTATCGTCCAACGCTCGATAGTTCCCTCTAGGTTCGCACATTTAGCAGACCTTGATCGCCTAGGGGTACTAGAGGGGCTGCTCACGTTGTACGACAACATGGGATGGCGTGATTTTCTTGCTGTGTCGGTGGATACCTATATCCGTCTGACACTAGAGGTCCTGAGCTCGATTGACCAGACCGCTGGGGGATGCACATTCTGCCTGATGGATCGAGAGTGCGAGATCACTCTCAACATGCTTCGTGTGTTCTTCCAGTGGCCCACTGTCCCTGTCCCCGACCGTGCTTACGCGCCCATGCACATCCCACCACCGTCGTTCGACACTTCCACGTTCTGGACACGGATCACGGGTTCACCACTTGGCTTTGACCCTAGTAGGGCCAAGGCCTCAGCCATCCTACACCCTTGCCTCCGCATTGCCCTGCGCCTCATGGAGACCACCTTCCTAGCGAGGTACGAGCCTGGGACGATGTCTACGCCTGAGCTCTACTTGCTCTACGTGATGACTCGCCCTAGAGCTTTGGATAGGGGTAGCGACGACCTGGTCCCCGCCGTTGAGATCGATATTGCTAGCTGGTTTTTAGACCGCATCATCCTTTCGGTGGGCACTCGCTCACCTATTTGCTGCTGCGGTCTGATTACTCTGCTAGCCCTGATGACCGGCGTGGACCTACCTGACGATCTCCGACGAGCCCCGGGCCCTACTGCACTTTCGATAGACGTTATGGCCCGGATGAATATGCTTCATCCCCACGGCCAGCGGCACTGGGTGTGGTTGCACGGTCCCTTTAGTGCCGATTACATGATCCTCCTGAGCCTCGCTCAGACCCATATTGGACCGGCCCATGAGGATTAGATCCCAGCGATGGATCTCCTCATCCCAGCTGCCTACGTACTTGAGGCTGAGGGTGCTGAGTAGGCACCCCCTACACCCCCTGCACCACCTGCACCTCCTGCTGACCCCGTGATCCCTCAGCCCGCGCCTACACTAACTGCACCTCCCGCCACTTCTGTCCCCACTTCTGTCAGTGTCGGGAGTACCCTTGCTGAGTCGTCCACCATGTCCACCACGTCCACCACTGCTGTGCCTATCTCGGTTGTGCCTATTTACTCACTTCTTCCCGAGTGTCCACCCAATATCCTTGAGAGCGACAAGTCTTCCTTCTCTGCCATTGTGGAGACCCTGTCTAGTTTACTGTCTGCTGGGGTGCCACCTTTTGGTCCTTACACTTCCTCCCCAGTGGTCGACCCTTCTGTCTCCACCGCAGCCGTCCTTTCCGAGAGTGTCGTGACGTCTGTCCTCACACCTGTGTCACTGACCTCTCTTGCTTCCACGTTCTCCGATTTTATCTTTCACCACCGCTGCTGCTGCTCCGTCCCAGCATGTGTCCCAGCCTCACACTGAGGCTGGGCATCCACTACCGAGCACAGCACCCCTTCCACGCTACCCTGCTGGCCCCATCCTATACAATGCCCGTGTCAGACAGCCCCGTCCTTCACAGCCTAGACATGTGCGTCCCTCTACATCACCTCCCCCCGACGCTCTCCTTCAGAGCATTCGTGCTCTTGAGGGGGCAGTGAGTGGACTCAGAGGCAACTTTAGGGCTCTCTCTGCCACGGTCAGTACCGTGCAGTCCCGCGTCGCCATGCTTCCCGATATTCAGGCTTGTCTGAATCAGATCCTGGCACGACTGCCTCCACTACACCCACCCACCCAGCAGACACCTCGACCACCACCCCCACCTCCACCTCCGCCACAGGACGGCGATGGTGCAGCACCACCAGCTTAGGCACACTCTTGATGCCATTGATATTTTAGTCGTTATACTGCCCATTCTTGGCTGGTCCTGTCGATATATTTTTTGCCCCCCCTCCTCCCCTCACTATTTTGGTCCCTGTTCAGATCACACCATTTTATATCCTTTTTGGGAGAGAGGGAGAGTATTTTTGGTGACACATTACCTGTATCACTCTGATCTTTGCATGCATCATTCACATCCGCATCATATTTTCTGTTTATTTTTCCTTTTTTATCATGCATGCATCCTCACCCACCCCACCCATTTCACGTCTTTCGGTGTGCCACACTTTGCACATTGAGGACACTGTGCACTTTAGCTTGGGGGAGTGAGTTCTCACACCTTTTGCTTTTATCACCTTTATTTTTAGTTTTTTTTTCACGTTCTTCCGCTCTTGCACCCATTTTTCACCACTTTTTCATTTTTTTACCATGCATCACGTTTTACTTATTTTCTTTGTGTGCTGCATTGTAAATAGTTATGTTTTCCGTTATCTTTATTTCCTTCATCTTTTGCTAGAGATGATTTTTCTATGATGACGATGACGTGGTGTTAGCTTTTCTCTATATGTATGCTAATTTTGTCATGTCATAGCTTTTGTTTCTGATATCATATGCTATGTTCTGCTTTGCATTTAGAAATAGTAACCCGCTTCTTTTTCCGTATGAAAATGGATGAAATTCTACTATTAGATGATGTCTGATAATTCATATGTATGCTATCGTAGAAAACACACCAAGATTCACGCATTGATTGCTTATATCTGGAGTACTGCTTTCTTTTCTCATATCACTTCTTATTGCATGATTTGTACGCTTCACTTCAGGTTGATTGAATGTTTGCTAGCATTGATATATCTGGACAAGTTTGCTTTTAGAGATTAAACTGAGTAGATTAAATTACACTGCTGAAGTTGCCATGCACGTCCTATAGAGTGAACCGAGAGATACATTTATTTCTTTCTCCACATATCTTGAACATTATTTCTCTATTTTAAATTCGTTGGTGAATCTCCTCTTAGCAATTCTATTATTGGCATCCCCCCGTTATTATATCTCATGCTCCAAATTCCCCAAAACCAAAAAGAAAAAAATACTTGTATATCCTTCTCTTTTGATTTGGGATCATTTGTGTATATATGTTATTTGAAAAAAAAAGAGAAAAAAGAGAAAAGAAGTTCGAAAATGATCCCATCTCATACCCTTTCTCTCTTTCTTCCCTCTTTTTGCTTTTGCTTTTATTTCTTTTACTTTTGGAGCTTCAAAAGAAACGGGTAATGTAAATATTGTTTTGTTTATGCCACCACGCTTATGGATAAGCTTGAGGGAGAGGATCCAATGATGTGTGAGAGAGCAACTACTTGACGGTGCATGACAACCTAGGCTTAGTAATATTTTATACTCGGTGAGATTGCTAAAGTTTCACGAAATCCAGAAATCTAAGCTTAGCATTCATTTCATGAAAACCACGCTTTTCTATTCTTACTACTCTATTGTGTGATTTCTCTTATACTCCTTATAGAAAGCATTCAATTAAAAAGTGTGTGATCTACGATTTTGTATACCGCTTTAGATGCTTTAGACGATGTTAATTCTAGAATTATTCCATTTTTCATGCTATATTGATATTCTTGGGTTTTCTATTTCAAATGCACCATTATACTATGATATCGAGATAAAAGTCTTTGACATGTGTTTTATATTCGAAGTGTGCTATATGAATAAGCAAAACCCACGTCCTGAGAAAAATGATCTAGCAACTTCATTCTTCGTTATCTATTTTGTTTTTCATTTTCAATTTTTTCCATCGTTTCCATTATCTTTATCCACCGGGTTCGCTTTTTACTCATCTTCCTCGAGGACGAGTAAGAGGTAAGCTTGGGGGATTTTGATCACTCCATATTTTACACTTTTTTTCTGCATGTTTGCATGCCATTTTGATCGCTCGTATCTCGTTTTTCACGATTATTCGACAATATTGCGATGCTTTTCATGATTTCTTGTTTTTGTCGAATTCCAGGAGATTTGGAGCGATTTGGAGTGATTCTGAGATGCACCCACTTCGGAGTGTCACCCGTGACTCTTTCGAGGGGAATTCTGCGATTGTAGAGGAGTGGAAGAAGAAAGAACGTCGTAGGAGCGACGAGGAAGAAAAAATACGAAGATTGGGCATTTTCAGCATGCCACTCGGCCGAGTGAAGGAGTCACTCGGCCGACCAGATCGGACACACAGCAGATTGAATATCAGCGTGCACTCGGCCGAGCATCGCCAGACCACTCTACCGAGCACGGAGACACCACTCGCCCGAGTGGCATCTCGACGACGGCAAGCAAAAATCCCGAAGTTACTGTAATCCGTCAGTCAGCTCCCGAGTTCCGACTCGGCCGAATGAAGAAATCACATCGGCCGAGTGAAGAAAGTCACTCGGCCGAGTGACTCCCGTGGAGACGACCCCCAAAAGTCCGAAGTTACTGGAATCCGTCAGGGTCTGCCACTCGGCCGAGCGACATTTGTCACTCGGCCGAGTGAGCAGCGCTGCCTGTAGCGTAAATTACGATTTTCAAGCTGCGCAGGGGCAATATTGTCACAGTTTTTTGGGCGATTTTGGGGGGGTATTTAACCCCAGTTTTTAACCTAGTTTAGAGAGCTTTTCTCATACTTTTTGCAGCCTTTTTAGAATACTTTTTAGGAGATTAGATTTAGTTCTTTGGAGAGAGAGAAAAAGAATTATTTTGTTGGATGCTATTGAATCTTCATTGGTTTGTCTCTCTTTCTATCAAAAACCTCATTTTTATTGATATATTGTCTATTGCAATGAATTCTATTGTTTTTATTATTGAATTTCTAATGATTTGCATTATGAATTGTGAGTAGTTTTATCGTCTTAGGACGTAGGGATGAACCATATGAACCCTATTTCTAATTTGTGATGAATTGGTGAAATTATTGCTAGAATTGATTAGGGTTAGTTTGGGATCGATTTAATACGAATAGCTAGGGATTCATACCGATTGGGATTTGCAAGAGATTGGATCCCAACTCGATAGGAAGCCCTAGAAATTCGAATTGGGTTACAATTAGGTTTCTCTGGGATCGGTTTGCAAGAGATTGGACCGAAACTAGGGGTTTCGATTGCAATTCTATACCTATACCCATTTGCAAGAGATTGGACGGATAGGAACTATCCCAACCTAGGTCGTAGCTCGAGTTTGCACGAGAGTGGGCTCGAGATACGATTGGACGATGATGTTGTTCTTCACGCTAGCTTGCCTAGGTTAGGGTTTGCAAGAGATTGGACCCTACCCTAGGTTTGTTATAGACCGGTAATAGCGCGAGAGCGTGATCTTGGTTCTACATTTAGTTGCAACTAGTTCACCTGAATTTCAAGTATAGCAATTGTGAAACCTACGAATCACAATGACGAGATACGGTTTGTAGCGGGGATTCCCTATCCCTAGGCGTTTTTATTAATTTGATATTATCTTTATACGATTGAACAACTGTGACCGCTTTATTACGAATATTTCTCGACCGTTCTTATAGCCAGGTGAATTGAAGAAGACACTGTCATTTGCCCTCCTCGTGTTCGATACCCGCTCGCCGCTACACAGTGTGCTTGCGGTAAGACTACCGAGTCCCGCCCCGGGTGTGCTTCCGGGGCATCAATCAAGCCCCACCAACACCTTACGCCTACTCGCCATTACCCCCACAGCACCCACAAGCCAACCGCTCATCCATCCTGTCACCGCAACCCTCGTCATCCTCTCCTTCCTCCTCCTACCGCAAACCCCTCTGCCAATGACCACCTCCTCGTGTCGCCTCCTGCCATCGTTGGCATCGACAACGCCACTACAATTCATCCCTCCTCCTCATAACCCAGTGCCAACCCTCAACTGCGACGACCACCACATCGCTCCTTCATCCGCCCTCCATTCACCAATGAGCCCCTCTCTCTATCAACTCTCAGACCCACAAACCACCTTCAACGTGAACCCACCTCCCTCGCTGCGGCCCCTTCTCCAACCTAAATGGTGACTCAACCACCCCCTTAGCCTCCTGCACCACCAAGCAGACGTAACACCGTCGCACAGCCACCACATTCCCCTACAGTGAACCTAAGCAAACTCGACGGCAAACCCCTTGCATCATTACAGACCCACGACACCCCCCTCACCGTTAAGTCTAACCTCACAACCAACGGCCTCCTGTCTCCCCGACTCCGTTCATCCCTCCAAGCCCGACAAACACCCCCTCAAGCTGTCGACAATCTCCTCAAACTTGTGCAACTGCCGCCCGCTGCCATCGTGAGCTCGTCGATGCTGCCACCTCATGCCGGACCGCTGCCAGCACCCGCCTTCGGTGTCCATGCTGTCGCCACCAAGCCACAGCCACTGCCCCTGCAAGCAACGCAAAGGAGCATATAATGAGAACTACGAGTTATACATGCATTTATAATGCATGAACAATGTAATATATAAGTAAAGTATATACGTAGATTTTAATATTATGTCATTTAGTTAAATATTTTAACTTGATATTACGAATCCAACCTCGCAGAAAAATTCCCGCCTCTTGTACGATCACGTGGACACCAAAATCGTCTCAAACATGCAAGTATTTTATTTTCTTTGAATTTTTGAAGTTACACCTATATACTGATTATACGCTTAAATAAATTGTTTTTAGCGATTTTCACGTAAACGACTCTTTGAAACACACGTGACCAAAAGTACTCATCACAAGGAAAATTTGACAGCAATTACATAAAAATCTTACATGTGGATTGTGAGATACAAATTTTGCAAGTTAAGGACTTTATTTTTTTCTAATTTCTGAAAATGGTTATTGTTGTTTTTAAATTCCATAAAAATTGCTATTATCGTTTTAAAAATCCAGAAAATTTATGTTTAACCTCTGAAAGTAATTCTCCTATAATAAAATTTTTGTGTCAGCTTTTTAGTGGCTTGTGGTGTTATAATTCATTACGTTATAATGTAACTCATATATGAAAAGAGTTTCTGCCATGCTAAAAACACACATAAAATGCCTTATTGCATGTTCATAACATTATTTGAGACACCGCATCACATATGTGTGATGTTGAGCCCTTGGGGCATGTACAGAATATTGAGCCCTCGGGGCATTTACGAAATATTTCGCCATGAGGCATACATGAAACTATACGGATACACAATGACACATTTGGGTAGCGTAGTCCATTGTAGTAGAGATCGAAATACTGGATTTCACCCTACAACTAAATTTGACCGTCCCTGATGGGGTCGGTAAGTACAGAACCACGTGTAACTCCTGTTGGTTTGGGTGCAATTGTAGTTTCTTCTGCCCTCAGACATTGGACTTGTCACTAGATGTAAGTAATGAAATGGCACCCATTTTACTTTCTGCTATTGCTATCATAAATTGTGTAAACTGCTAGCTACTCTCTTACCATGCTCATATGTACTTTCCATGCTCACTACACTTTTCTATGGACACTACACTTTAACATGCCCATTACACTTTACTAAGGACACTACACTTTGCTATGCTCACTACACTTTACTATGTACACTACACTTTTCCATGCTTACATGTTTTCTTATGTTTCCATACTTTTCATTATTGTGATCATATTGTGTTGCTCGTCTTCAAAGCTTTGCAAAACTATACATATATTTTATTATTTAAATCTTACCGAGGGTCAATTCTTCTTCCGTTTTAAATCTTGCAGAGCGACCCTCGCTGATATATATTTCCTTGTCTTTTATCTTGTGAAATATACTTCAGGTTTTGAGACAGAGTTAGCTGAGGAGTATACTTGAGACTGAGCAGGTTAACCAGGAATACCTTGATGCTGGGATCCCCTGCTGAGGAACGACATGCCATCGGAACACCAAAATAATTTAATATTTATTGTTGTATTTCATTCAAGTGTATTTTCATTTTGTGTAACTATTTGTAATGGTCAGGCTAGGCCTTAATTGTGTACATGTATTCTAGACATTGACTTTGTAATAATGATATTCTGCATTGTCCTGAGTTTGCGTGCAAGAAACTACAATGTTTAAAACACAGACGCTTATTGTGCTTAAGTCAAGGAAGAAAGAAAAAAGAACTTCTTCTTTGCTTTAAGCACTTGCAGACCCGCTCACGTTCTCGATCCCTTGTTCAATGGGAAGCGGGGCGTGACACTGATCTAGTTTCTGGCCAAGTCTCTCAAGTGGAGGCTGACCAAATCTTCGATTTTCAAAGAAGGTATGTGAGGTGCGACTACCATAATAGATTGCCCCATTCGGAGGAGAGAGTTCATCTTCCTGGCATAGAAGTTGGGGTTTATGTCAAATCTTTTCACCATGTGCTTCGATTTTCCATGCACCCCTTCATGTTGTGTGTATTGAAGATGCTAGGCCTTTCCCTCTGTTAATTGATGTCAAATGCTGTGGGCATCTGGGTTAGTTTCATAGTGATGTGCACGCACAACGGAGTTGAACCAACCATGAGCCTGTTTAACTTCTTATTTAGAGTACACCCTCTTCAGTCTCTGGGTTGGTACCTGATCACCGCTCGACACCACATGAATTTTTTTAATGATCTTCCCTCCAGCAATCCAAAGTGGAAAGATCAATTTGTGTTTGTGGTATTTCCTGGTGAGGCGAGTTTCATCACTCAATGGGTAAATCCTGAGCTTGATAAGAATGAAGAAAACACCCTTTCTGATGAGGAATAAAAGGTTGCTGACTCCTTACTAAAGCTGACTGAGGGACTTAAATCGATAAAATGGCTTTTTTCTGACTCAGTGTTACTCGAGACTGTCTAGACGAAAGGTCGAATCTCTCGTTCGCATGTTGCATGTTTTTCTTCTTCTTGAATTTTGCCTTGTCTTTGTATGTCTGTCCCACTGGAGTACCAGGTCGAACCAAAGGTGCGGGAGGTGCTTGAAGCTTCAATTAGAGAAGCTGAAAAGGACTCGTCCTCTCTATAGATGATTCTTCTGGAAAGCAGTGCTGTCGAAGTTGCCGAGAGCCTACCACTGGTGATCCATAAAGCTCTTCAGTCGGTTCAACTGTTGAATAAGAAGAAGAAACTCCCCTCGGTCGAAGTTGAGGTGGTCGGGGCTTAAAAGAAGAAGAGACCCTCGGTTGAAGGGAGGGTTGAGGCCAAGAAGTTTAAGCGAAGGCGACGGCTTAACACTGCCAACTTAGATTCGACTGAGTCGATTGGCATCACTATTCCGACTGTGGCCCTGGGACAAGACCGAGGTCCCCAACAAAGTCGATCATCCGAGCATGGTCAGGATCCCCCTCTGGAGAAGCCTTTAGGGGAGTCATCTTCCTCTCGAGGGTCTTCTCTGCATCAAGATTCCTAGCCTTAGGGAGGCCTATTCCCTTAGGAACTACTGGCTGAGGATACTCCACCGGAGTTTAAGCCGATCTTACTAGAAGATAGATTGCCTCAGGCCCCGGTCGAATATCACGATGAGGAGCTTTTCAGACCGAATTAATCGGTGGGAAAGGACGAATCATCTTTCTTGGATTGTAGGAATGCTTCTCGACTGGTCGAGAACTCGACCCATCCTAAGGACATGTTCATTCTAGCGAGGGTCGACTACGAGAGGTTGACCAAAATAGCGATACATCGAAACCTCCAGGTAAAAATTCATACTCAATATTTTCATAAATCCAAGCACTGGACTTGACGCTTTTTTCTTTATACATGCCCTTTTGGCTACTACAGAGCTATGCCACCATTCATTGGTGGTGGCGAATTATGAGGCCACCTTGAAAGGGGTGGAGTCAGCCAACAGGACCATAGAGAAGGCAAAAACGAAGCTACAGTGGTGGAAGCTTCACAATAAAATGCTCGAGTTTTAGTTGAGTCGACTCGAGCTAGGATTGCGTGAACCTCGCAAGAGGGAGGCTGCCCTTTCGATAGAAATCGATAAGCAAACGTCTTTGAGGGAGCAAGCAGATCGGATGCTGCTTGAGGAAAGGAGAAAGTGGGATGCCAGAGTGAACGAGCTTTAGGCTTGACCTTTTGTTGGCTCCCAAGAATTTAATGCGAAGGAGATCGCGGAGAAAGCTGTCTAGGAATATATAAGCAATTTGCCTAGCCTGGATGTGCTATATATAAGAGGCTATGAACGGTGTCATCAAGAGATGAAGGATCGATTTCGTGATTTTACAGATGAGATCGATCAAGTTCCAGTTGTCATGGAGGACGACGAACCAGACAGCTCCTTGGACGAAGTTGGTCAAGTTATGACCATGGAAGCTAAGATTTTGATTTACTAGGCCATTGTTACAAAAAGTGGAGTTACTGACGCAGCTACTACAGGGGAAAATGAGCATGTAGCTTCGGTCAAGGGAGATCCAAGGCCCATCGTTGGGTTCAAGGTGCCTTAGAAATCTCACGTCCCTCGAGGCTTTTAAGACATTCTTTTTGTAATGAGGGTGTTAATTATGTAATAAATTTTGTAAAAGTATCACAAAACATATCAAAAAATAAATAAGATATTTTTTGATATTGCATTGTACCTCTTTGTTTTAAAGAGCATGAAGAGCATGAGCATGCATAAAGAACATGAGTGTTCGTATCGCCGGTTGTCCCCTTTCAACAGGTCAATCATTTGCCAAACATGAGGGCAGTGATTTAGTTATTGAATGACTCTTTAATCAGAAAGAGGAGTGACCACTTTCCTTATGTTTTATGACGATGTTTTTTTACTGGTGAGGGAACGGGCTCCTCACCTTACAGTTGACGAAGACAGTCGTTCGATTGCAAGGGACACAGTCCCTTCGACCGAGATGGGTCATTCAGTTGTGAGGTGGTGGTCCATTCGACTTACAGCTTACGAGATAGTCGTTCAGTTGTGAAGGACATGGTCCCTTTGACTTACGGTCGATAACCTTGATGGGTCGTTCAGTTGCAAGGGGATGGACCCTTCATCTTATGTCTGATGATGATTGTCATTCGGTTGCAAGGGAGATCGTCCCTTTGACTTACCACCGATGACCGAGATGGGTTGTTTAGTTGTGAAGGGATGGCCCCTTCGTCTTACGGCTGACGACGATTGTCGTTCGGTTGCGATGGACATGGTCCCTTCAACTTAAGGTCGACAGTCGATATGGGTCGTTTAGTTGCAAGGAGATGGCTCCTTCATCTTACAGCTGACAACGATTGTCATTTGGTTGCGAGGGACATGTTCCCTTATACTTATGATCGACAACCGATATGAGTCGTTTAGTTGCAAGGGGGGACCCCTTTGTCTTACGTCTGATGACGATTGTTGTTCGATTGCGAGGGACATGGCCCTTTTGACTTACGGTTGACAACTGAGATGAACCGTTCAGTTGCAAGGGGGTGGTCTCTTCATCTTACGACTGATGACGATTGTCGTTTGGTTAGGAGGGACATGGTCCCTTCGAATTACGGCTGACGACCATGATGGGTCGTTCAGTTGCAAGGGGGTGGCCCCTTCATCGTACGGATGACGACGATAGTCTTTCGATTGCAAGGGACATGGCCTTTTCAATTTACGAACGACGACTGAGATGGGTCGTTTAGTTGAGAGGGGGTGGCTCCTTTGTCTTACGACTGATGACGATAGTCATTCGGTTATGAGGGACATATTCCCTTCGACTTACGAACGACGACCGAGATGGGTCTTTCAGTTATGAGGGGGTGGCCCTGTCTTCTTATGGCTGATGACAATTGTCATTTAGTTGCGAGGTACATGGTCCCTTTGACTTACGGTCGATGACCAAGATGGGTCATTAAATCACGAGGGGGTGTCCCTTTCATCTTACGGCTGATAATGATTGTCGTTCGGTTGTGAGGGACATGGTTCCTTCGACTTACAGCCGACGACCGAGATGGGTCGTTCAATCGTGAGGGGGTGGCCCCTTTGCCTTACGGTTGACAATGATTGTCGTTCGTTTGTGAGGGACATGGTCCATTCGACTTATGGCCGACGACCAAGATGGGTCATTCAATTGCGAGGGGGTGGCCCCTTCATCTTACAGCTGACGACAATAATCGTTCGATTACAAGGGACATGGTCCCTTTGACTTACGACTGACGACCATGATTGCTCGTTCAGTTGCAAGGGGGTTGCCCCTCAGTCATACGGCTGACGATGAAAGTCATACTATTGCATGGGACGTGGTCCCTTTGACTCATGGTCAACGACCATGATGGGTTATTCAGTCGTGAGGGGGTGGCCCCTCTGTTTTACGGCTGATGACGATAGTAGTTTGGTTGCAAGAGATATGGTCCCTTTGACTTACAGTCGACGATCATGATGGGTCATTCAGTCGCAAGGGGGTGGCCCCTTCATCTTACGGTTGACGACAATTGTCGTTCAATCGTGAGGGATATGGTCCCTTCGACTTATGGTCGACGACTGAAATGGGTCGTTCAGTTGCAAGGGGTGACCCTTCGTCTTATGGCTGACGACGATAATCATTCACCCCCTCTTTTTATCAAGACAGCAGGAGCATAGATTAGTCTGTCTAGACTTTCTCTTGGGATCATATCCTTGTGAGAAAAATGCTTTTGAAGATTAATCGAGCATTATATGGAAAAATCCTCTCATGACACAAAAAGCATACCAGTCATATGGAGAAAGTGTCTTTGAAGAAAAGTAAAATTTATTTATCAGGAAACCTTAAACATATTGATAATAAAAGAAAAGCATATATGTGTTTTTATTTCTTTCGTAGGTGTTTTCGCCAAACGTTGTTTGATCATTTCTTGAAGGTCTTAATCGACGACCTTAGTGAATGGTGACACTATCATTGGCCCCTTACCCTTCTACTTCGAGGCTCCCTCTTTGGTTTGTGGTCCATCACTAGATTTCTTTGGGTGACCATGCTTGACCAAGGCGTCAATTTCCTTCTTTAGAGTCTAGCAGTATTCTTGTCATGGCCATGGTCATTGTGGTACCTGCAGAACGTGAGGTCGTCTCTTTTTTCATACATGTTCTTCTTAACTGGTTCATTAACGAGTCCTTCTCTCTGAGCATATGCCAGGACTTCTGCCTTGGGGGCATGCAACCTGACATAAGCATCTTTAGCTGAGCGTTTATTACTCTGGGGACTCTTGTCTCTTTTGCATCGATCTCGTGGTTCCTGACGAGGATTTTCAAAAGTTCGCGTGTCTCGCCTTATTTCTTCGTGGCACTTAGGGGTATCTTTCTTCGCAGTGGCAAGTACTTCCTCCAAGGTCATGAAATGGTCTGTCATGCTGAATAGCTCCTTGAGATTGCTCTATGGGAATTGATACATGGACTTCAGCAGATCTTCATTTCAGACTGCTTGGGTGTGGGCTCCGATGATAGTAGCATCTGAGACGTCTTCAACTTCCAGTCTCTCTTCGTTGAAATGCTGAACGAAATCCCGGATCGACTCCTTCTCACCTTGATTCACAGTGAAGAGGGGCAAAGACTGTTGCTTTGGTCACCTCCCGGCAACGAATTACCCGCAAAAAGCTCAGTTCATCAAATGACCCAATATTGTCATCGGATACTCTGTTATACCATCCATCTGCGCCCTTTATCAACGTAGTATGGAAATATCAGCAGAGATATGGCTCACCGGCTCCATGCAGTTCCATCACGTTTTGATATTTGCGAACGTGCTCAAATGGGTCACATGTGCCATCATACATATACAAGGGTGGAATCTTGAATTTGGAGAGCTGTGGGGCAAACATGATGTTCACCTTCAGAGGAGCCCACCGGTTAGCAGGAAAAACAAGTGGAACTCATTCCTGCTTGCATGGTGTGGGTGAATCAGTGGAAGACTAAGCATGGCTTGCCTCCATTTCCTTCCTTTATGGCTAGTTGTGTGTCCGAGGGGACCAATGTTGCGGTCACAGGTGAGGTGATCTCTCACTTGATCAACAAGGCTGTGGGCGACCCACCCATTATTTGAGGGTCCCAGACCCTTGAGACATCCATAGGTGGGGTTGTTGTTTGTCATCTCCCCTCTCTGTTGAGATGTATAAGTGGTATCGAACTACAAATTGGCCTATCGCTCAGGTCCTTGCTCGCCATTCCGTTGGTTTCTCTGAGTAGCCTACTCCCCACCCATTATTTGCATCAGATTGGGGGTCAGATGCTCCTCGACAACATATTGTGAACGCTCGATGTTTTGTTGCACAACAGCAGCCAATACATCGAGGCTTTTTCTGTCTGATCAGCAAAATTGTCAAATTGCTCCTGATCACCAGTCGAACATTAGGTTCTTTCGTTCAAACGATTGGTTCTTTTGACAATGACCCAGAATCATCAGCATCTTCAATTTGAACTTTCTCACTCAACGTGCTCTCGATTAGACAAATGAGTGGTCTAGGGTTGTCGTTTGGACCAAAGGTTAGTCCAGTGGTGTTGGGTCCAGTCGACATGGGGCTTTGGTTGCCTTAGGATGTAGATTGATGCTTCCCACGGATGGTGACAAATATTGACAGATGGGTTCTGCCAAACTGAAGGTGGAGCTGACGGGGACTCTTTTGTCGAGGTGGAGCTTCGTCAGCTGGTTAAGTGGGACCCTCGATTGGAAGAACTAGGGTCGATGAAGGTTGACTAGAGTATACTGAAAGCGTCGAGTTGGTGCTCGATCGCTCAATCGGTCGATTAGAACGACCGTTTGACCTTCCTGCACCACAGACAGTTGTTAGGGGGGGTCGGATCTGGGTTCCGAACCAATTCCCCTCTAATGCTTAAATTAAAACTGGACTTAAGAAATGTTTAGGGCTGTCAAGATCGACCCACGAAGGTTCGTCTCGAATCAGTCACCTCAAGCTAATATGGAGAAAGAAATATAAGAGAATGGAGAGTAGAGTGTCAGAGTATCAGGTATCTCATACCTTCGTAGTCTGCGCTTCTTATGTTTGTATCTTCTGTATTTATAGACTGAAATGTTTGTTCAGTAACGTTGGGGAATAATGGTCCCCAATTATGGTGGCACGATTATTCCTCATAAATAGCCATAACTGATGTCCACACCTCCCGCCATTTATGAGCCTATTTTCAACTGCCTCCTCGAGTAATGGAAGCTCAACGGACAATGGCTTGTGGGCTTTGACCGGGTTAACGGCTAATATCATTTACAGGCCTCGTGGGCTTAGTGTGCCACGACGCTATCTTTATAGGCTTCTTGGCGACTAACTTCTTCCTTCCTCGAGTGTCGACCCAATGATCTAACAAGTATATTCCTTTTACAGGATAGTCTCACTTATGTTATGATGAATAAAAGAGTTCACATATGTTGTATTCGAACCACTTTTGACCGAATACCATATATATCTTAGATCTTTGCATATTCAACATGTACATTGTTTTAATTCCATTTCATTGAAGATTTCAAAATATGATTTTTATTATCTAATATTCACTCTAAATATTTCTATGGATTTTTTATGGTTAACTTTTGATTAGTTTAAATTTCCTTATCTTTTAATAACTACTTATTCAAATTCAAATCTTTCTTAAAATCAAATTTAATGTATTTATTTTAATTAACCATACCAATCATTGAGAGCTAATCAAACATTTTTGTTTGGGAGCAGTTTTAGCATACATGGCTCTCATTTTTGGTTCGAACCAAAGCTTGATAACTTATTGGAGTATTTTTGTACTAATCCAAAATCAGTTAATTTCTTATCGAAGGTCTTTAAATACGCACACATTTACTTCAAAAAATAAGTTTTGTAATTTCAAAAGTATTTTCTTATACTTCAATTGTTCAAGTATTCAACTATGAAATTAATCCTTCAAATTCTTCAAGTATACAATCAAGTTTCATGTTTTCATCAAGAGCTTTCACTACTGGAAAATTGGAAATCAACCACAGATTATCTACCACAGACAAAATCCGTGGAAAATGTTAAATCATTAGCCACAGATTTGTTGCTTAAACATTCATCTGCATCGATCATAAGCTCTTCTAGATGCATATATTTTTATATTTTTTAATTGATCTCTAAAATTATTCATATTATAATTTTTTTCTTTATCTTATAATTTATTATTAGTTATTTTTTTCATTAATACATCTATATTGTTCTTGTTTTATGGCATTCGCTACACACAATAATTTTGTAACGCATCTTACATCATAGGAGATTGTTTTCTTGAGTCAGATTTGTGCTTCATAGTGTTGTCACTTGTAGCACTAGAAGATCTATACTATTTATGAGTATTTGTTCTTCATATTAAGTTTCGGATTGAGTGTTAAAATGTGACACTTAGTCAGAATTCCATATACCTTGTTTGAAATAAATAACAGCTTGTAATCTTGTTTAGTGGATTCGTAATTAGAATTAGGGATGAGAATGGGCATGCCCAAATCCCGATTGGGCTCCCAGTAGGGCATGCCCCATTCTCATATATTCATGAATGAGTTCATACTCATTAATGAAGGTTGTGTAGAGATGGGAATGGGGCATGCCCAACTGGGAGCCTAATCGGGCTTTGGGCATGCACATTCTCATCACTAGTTATAATATTAAGGTTTAGCCTTTAGGCATTAGATGCATACAATGTGAATTATGAAATCGACAAGACCAAAATCTCTTGTGCATGTGTTGCCATATCGTTACTATGTTTACGATTATTGCTATGTTGTATTACCTTTTTCATATTCTGTTTCTTTTTATCTTAGTGTCTGAACCACTTGTTTTCTGGTTTAAGCCATCATATAGTGACTGAAACTAGTATTTTTCTAATTTGTACACTTACATTAAATCATACCTCATTTTTCTCTTTCATATTACTTATTGTTTCTATGAGTAACATTCTCGGACTATTGGGTTGATCTTCATGAATAAGTTTCTATACAACTTGTTTTATTTTGTCAACTTTGACAACGATTGTTTGTAATCCTTATTTAACTACTTTAGGTATTTTAAAATTGATATGAGAGCATGGTTACTAGAATTCATAAAATTTAACACCAAAAGTGATTAATGGCATCCTTAATAAGGTTTAACTTGTATATGCAAGGAAATACTACTATGTTTCTAAAGAATTTAGAAAACACCGAAAAACTGAAAAATCTAAATTTTTCTATCCTAGAAGATAAAGACCAAGAACAAATTGTAGAACATGAATTTAATGTAGACATAAAAACTCAACTTTGAACTAATACAGTTTAGCGAACTCGTGGATCCAAAAACTCTTTCAGTAAAACCCTAAGTAAGTTCAACTACCAGACACCATAGATGTTTCACCTTGATGTTGAAGTTCCTTCAAGATCCACAAGCCCTCTAAGAACTTAAATTCACCCCCCTAAGCTTTATTAGTGTGAGGAAGGATGAGAAGAAAAAACTTTTTATTTAGAGCAAAAAATTCTCCCTCAAAGAGGTATGAATTTTTCATATCAAGCGAACTAGGATGCATGATATTTGATTCCCTTATTTGGGATTTATGGTCATTGAGAGGGGAGGAGAGGACCCCTTTATATAGTTCTAGGAGTTCATCCAAATCCAAGTAGTATTCAAAATTCAAGCTAAAATCCAACTAAATCCCTAATTGTGTAATTAGAAGAAGGCATGTTTATGAGGTTTTCTAATCCCAATAGGATTCAAGAGTTGAATCAAAATCTTATACTAAAACATGATGTGATTAGCAAACCAAATCTCATATGAATCCCATAACTCTTAGGAATTCATATTAGAGTTAAGTTCTTTGAATTTAGTTGGTTTTCGATCCACCTCTTCAATTAACTGTATGTACAAATAATAAACCCTATCCCTAATTCGCATATGACGACCATTAATCACTAACAAATACGGTTAGTTAACTAATGGTTGAAGCAAAAGCAATTTTTGATTCCTGTTTCAGATTAGTCGACTAACATGTGAACACTAGCCATTTAACCTACGTTAGTCGACTAACATATGAACACTAGTCATTTAACCTACATTAGTTGACTAACAATTAGTCCCATAATAAATGCCATAGAGCCATTAGTAACCAATGAGTCAATTAATCTATTTGCAAGGGTTTGGTTTGGAGTTTGTTTACCTTTCTTCTTCAAATTATAATATTTGTAACTCTTTACAAATATTTCTAACACGCATTTGCAACTCTTTACGATGCGTTATTCCCTCTCAAATAATTTGATCGTAACATTTTGTGATCGATTCTATATATCACATATACATATTGCATCCTACATGCTAGGTCCTTTAGAGCATCTCAAGTCAAAAGTACTATGTTGCGCCAACTGCCAATTGAGTACTTCCATTGAGAGCCAGAATATGATTACCTTATAAAGCACCTTTGCTATTTGTTTCGTAAACTTGTTCTCTAACAAGCACATGTGTTGTATTTCACATATCCTCACATTGAGTGACTATGAGAACAGTCACCACCATCATATTATTGAGATCAATGCACACTTGTCTATATGAAATATCAATATCCCTTCTTGTATTCCTACAACCAAAAACATTTAAGATATGTTCTTAAGCAAATCAATTAGGTCTCATTATCATGATCATGATCCCAATGTCCTCACACATCTCTAAATACTTAACACATGCAATCTCAACAAAATAGCATACATACTCAGCGGTTAAATGATTCACATAGATCAAGAATCACAAAATTACATACTATTATTTCGAATAAGGTGATTTACAAATACAATAATTGACGTAAGAGTATAACTTCCCCAATATTTTCTACTAAATATTCCTATCACACACACACACATAAACTCTATATATCATGGCAATTTTCAAGATATGTTTTGGAGTTTTGGATCTCTACATCCAAAAAGTTTCCTATGCAACACTATGTACTACGATGTATCCTAATTCATTTGGTATGGCCTATTTGTCATGCTCCGCTTTCCAAGAAGGGTACGAGGACGAGACGAAGGCCCGCATGGGCCGGAGCTGTGAGGCTCGGGTCCAATAAGCGTCTGTAGAGATACCATTTAATTTACAGGTTCTTGCATTTAAAAGTTCATAACAATAAGAATAAGAGTACTCGAAAGGAAATCATATTCATTAATAAAGAGATAATATCCAGCATTAAATCAAGTCTAATAAAAGAAGCCCAGCATGGCTACAATTGCAGGAAGGGAAACTAATGGTGCGAAGCACCCAACCTAGACAGAAAGTAAAGCGGTGCTACGCAACCAAACTAGAAAGCAGTAAACCTCTAGAAGTCAGCAACGGTAGAGAACCTCTAGGTCTGGTCCTCTTCTGGCACGTACTCCGGGTCAACGTCCTCCGGATCCAAGTCCTCAAGTAAGGCCGGCTCGTCTGTGTACTCTGTCTCGGTACCTGACGTACAACACCCAAGAGAAAAGGAGCTGTACGTCAGGTAAAGTCTACAAGGAAAGGTGAGAAGACTCTACTGCAAGCGTAAAGGAATTTAAAGACGACATTTTAATGTTGATTTAAATTGAGAGTTGCAACAGCATGACATTTATACATTTATGCAAGGGAAGCAAAAAATGTTCAGAAAGTAAACATGGCAAGCAATCGCCGTAGCATGTGCTACAGGCAACAAGGCAAGACAAGACTAGACAAGACCGTGTGACACCGAGTGACTTGACACTGAGAGGGTTCACTCCTTCAGCTTAGAAAGTGGCCAAACTCTCTAACCTGGTGACCGCTCAACCCTACCCCACCCCATGACTCAAGATAGGACTGGATGAGGACCACTCACTCTGTCTCGGTGAGTGCCTCTATACCCACGGTCTGCAGGGGTCACTCACTCACTCGATGAGTGCCGAGCTTTCCATAGGTCGTTCTGTAACAAGGATCACCCACTCTGCTAGGTGGTGTCTCAATCCCTGCGGGTTGCAAAGGGTCACTCACTCACTCGATGAATCCCGGGCTTCCTGCAGGTCGTGTATCTGTACAAGGGATCACTCTTTTTGTCTCGGAGAGTGCCCTATTGCCCGCAAGCTGTGCAAGACAAGTCGTGAATGCTGTTACATGGCATGACATGAGTATAGTTTGTTCTAGAGTGTCCACACGCGTGCACACACACACACAGATAGATCCTAGCATGACAGTTATAGCAATTTATACCTAGACTTGACAGTTACAGCAATTTATACCATGATAAACTGGATATTTTAAATGAATGTGAGTATATTTTATTTCTACGAACTTTCGCACGACCTGCATGGGCCACCACTAAAACCTGTCACGCCCCGCTTCCCAAAACAGGTACGAGGATGAGACGAAGGACCGCAAGGGCCGGAGCTGTGAGGCTCGGGCCCAATTAGCGTCTGTAGAGATACAATTTAATTTACAGGTTCTTGCATTTAAAAGTTCATAACAATAAGAATAAGAGTACTCGAAAGGAAATCACATTCATTAGTAAAGAGATAATATACAGCATTATATCAAGTCTAATAAAAGATGCACAACATGGCTACAATTGCAGGAAGGGAAACTAATGGTGCGAAGCACCCAACCTAGAAAGAAAGTAAAGTGGTGCTATACACCCAAACTAAAAAGTAGTGAACCTCTGGAAGTCAGCAACGGTGGGGAACCTCTAGGTCTGGTCCTCGTCTAGCACGTACTCCGGGTCAACGTCCTCCGCTCCAAGTCCTCAAGTAAGGCCGGCTCGTCTGTGTACTCTATCTCGATACTTGATGTACACCACCCAAGATAAAAGGAGCAGTACGTCAAGTAAAGTCTACAAGAAAAGGTGAGAAGACTCTACTGCAAGCGTAAATGAATTTAAAGATGCCACTTTATTGTTGATTTAAATTGAGAGTTGCAACAACATGACATTTATACATTTATGCAAGGGAAGTAAAAACTGTGCAAAAAGTAAACATGGCAGGTAATCGCCGTAGCGTGTGCTACAGGAGACAAGGCAAGACAAGACTAGACAAGACCGTGTGACACCAAGCGACTCGACACCAAGAGGGTTCACGCCTTCAGCTTAGAAAGGGGCCAAACTCTCTTAACCTAGTGGCCGCTCAACCCTACCTCCACAGCAAGACTCAAGACAAGATTGGATGAGGACCACTCACTCTGTCTCGGTGAGTGCCTCTATACCCACGGTCTGCAGGGGTCACTCACTCACTCGATAGTACCGAGCTTCCCGTAGGTCGTTCTGTAACAAGGATCACGCACTCTGCTAGGTGGGTGTCTCAATCCTCGTGGGTTGCCAAGGGCCACTCACTCACACGATGAGTGCCGGGCTTCCTGCAGGTCGTGTATCTGTACAAAGGATCACTCTCTCTATCTCGGAGAGTGTCTTATTGCCCGCAGGCTATGCAAGACAAGTCATGAATGTTGTTGCATGGCATGACATGAGTATAGTTTGTTCTAGGGTGTCCACACACACACGCACACAGATAGATCCTATCATGAAAGTTATAGCAATTTATACCTAGACTTCGTTGTCAAGCCTAGGTTATCGTGCGGATGCTATCATTTCATGTCCGGTTCTCTTGTTCAACAGTTTACAATTTTAAGAAGGTAGTGGCTTAGACGTTGTAACGACTGCTTTTCATGTATCTGGATTTATTATAATATAATATATGTTTTGGTGGATTTTCTCCTCATGTGTGGTTTTCGTCTCCGTAGCTTTCATTTTCGATCGATTCGTCGTATTTTCTCGTTTCTTCCTTAGGATTGTCGATTTCGAAGTATGTCATTCGTGACGGACTTCATAACGGTCGTATCTTACTATTAGATCAAGCCTAGGAGTCTTAGGAATCGATCCCGGGCCCCGCGCTCCGTATCGGAACTTTTGGTGCTTATTAGCCGGTGTAAGAAGGGGCACCGACCGACTAGATGACGATCCAGTCGGTCGGCAATCCTTCTTGGACCGACTAGTTGGCTTTCTAAATTTCTCAGGAGTTACTGTTTATCGTTAGTCGGTCTAAGAACGTTGGTTGACCGACTAGGTTGCAAACTAGTCGGTCGGCAATGCTTCTTTAACCGACTAACACATCATCTAAATTTAGTATCAGTTACTGTTTACTCTTAGTCGGTCTAAGAACGTTCATCGACCGAATAGATGCTAAACTAGTCGGTCAGTATTTGTTCATGGACCGACTAAATCTAAATTCTATTTTCGTTCAGAAGTTACTGTTTGCACTTAGTCGGTCTGCGTTGGTCGACCAACCGACTAGTTGCCAAACTAGTCGGTCAGTGGTTGCTCTTTGACCGACTAATCTGTGTTAAAACCCTAATTTCTGGGCAGCCGCCAGCCCAACCTATTTATACCCCTCCCAAACGTTTTCTTCTTCCTCCACTCGACCCAAAACCCTAGTTTCTCCCCCATTGAGCCCCTATCTTCCTCCAAGCCATATTCCTTCATCCCAAGCCCTAGATTCATCATCTAAACCCTCCATCAACTCTATCTACCTCTCATCTTCCCCAAAATCTCACCAAATCCCCAAAATCCCCCCAAAACCCTAATTCTCCAAACTTCTCCATTTGTTTCTAGATCTGTTCCTAGGGTTCTCCGGAGTGTTTCTTCCGCTTCCTCTCGGTAAGAAATCGATCTCTTGACGTTTTTATATCCTATTTGTATTTTTATGAAACCCTAATGAAATTTCATGTTGTTTGATGTTGTTTCCCCATAACAGCGATTTCCCCCGTAGATTAGCATCCGCGAGACGAACCTTCGTGATCGTCATTCCCGGTGCTAGGCAAGTGAAACTTGCCACTTAGGGTTTAGGCCATGTTTTAGGCCATTTGTTTGTTGTAGGCGTAAAAGAGGCTAGGCGACGAAATGATACTCGCCTAGGCGCAAATTGGGGAACTAGCTTGACAACTAAGCTAGTTCCGACATATATCATGTTGCACAATTACCATGTCATGTTTACTTTCCATTAACGGTACGTGAAATAATTGTCATGTCATTGCATTCTTTAAGTGCTTCTGTGATTGCGTAGCTTCGCTACGAATGCTTGTGTTCCTGGCTCGTGTTCCAGAAGCGGGCCATGTGTTGGTGGATAGCCAATGCCCGAATTGCTTGTTTCCGGCTAGGTGCACCCCTACGCCAAATGTTTAAGAATGCGAGCTCATGTGCGGGGCAACCCCGGCTCACTTGCTGAGCTCATGTGCGGGGACCCTGGCTCCATTACGTGTGGGTATTGGGGGTAAGAGTTAAGCGGCCAATCAACTGGGAGTCTGCCCGATCAGCAACTGCAGTGGTAAGGCGTAAACTCTGGGTTTTGGGGTAGTTGTTAAGCGACCAATCAGCGAATGTGAAACCATTCAGCTGTAAGGCGTAAACATCTACAAACAACGTGAATAGTGATTTGATTGAGATTGATAGTAGCTTGGCTACTCTTGTCTTGTCCCGATGATTGTTCTCTTGTACAAATTGTCTTGCCATGTCTTGATTGTGCACTCATGTTAAAACTGCCATGTCATGTGTCACGCCCCGCTTCCCAAAAATGTGGAGGCGAAGCGTGAGAAGGTCCGCTCAGACTTGAAGCTACAAAGCCGCAAGTCCGATAAGCGTCAATTACTTTAAAACTGCAGGTCCTTGCAACGCGAAACGAAACAAAGATAATAATAACGAAAGAGACAAAAAGAACATCTCAGAATATCCATAATAATAAATCTCAACATCGCAGAAAAAGCCACCAGGCTAAAATAAAAGAGTCTAAAAGAGGCCCAGCATGGCCAACAAAGTACAAAGTACGAAAACAAGGGAAAGGTGCAAGCACCGACATCTAACAGCAACCTAAAGCAAAAGCAAGTAAAATCAGTCTCTAAGACTGGTCTCCGGTATCCTCGAACTCCTCAACGAACGTAGGCTCGGGCTCAGCGTCAGCAAACACCTCGTCCTCAGCAACTGTCTCTGACTCAGGGTCTAACATGTGGCACCCAAAAGAGCAAGGGGCACATGTCAGCAAGTCTGGAAGACTTGTGCAAGTGAAACTGAAAGGTGGTAAAAGTAAAGCAACCTAGCAGTTCTAGCATGATGCATTGACATGGCAGTTTAAAGTAATGAGTGCAACAAGTAAAGTAAAGTAAAGTAAAGTAAAGTAAAGTAAAGTACGAGCATGGCATAACATTCACAAGACAAGTACAAGACAAGAAAAGTAAGCACCTCGTGCACAGAGTTCACGCCTTACAGCTAAAGAGGCTGTACGGGCACACTTTTACGCTGAGTGGTCGCTCAACCCTACCCCTCCACGTGTGTCGAGCCAGGGCCTTACCCCCGAACTTGGAATGCTCGCTTCTGGACCACGAGCCAGGAAGTGTGTAAACAAGTATGGCGTAGGGGTGCACCTAGCCGGACAAGTAGTACGAGGACAAGTATTGTAGCGTGTGCTACGATGCAACAATCAATGCATGGATGACATGGCATGGCAAGTAGTAAAGCGTACAAGTAAGAAAAGTAAACGTGACAGTTTAGCATGCATGAATGACAAGTTTAATGGTTGGATCTAGCTTCGTTGTCAAGCTAGATCATTTAGGTGACGGATCTAGTTTCGTTGTCAAACTAGATCAAGTAGGCGTCTAGCCAGCTATCATTTCACTGACTAGTCTCTTTTACGCTAAAAGTAAGGAAGTGGCCTAAAAACATGGCCCTACACAAGAGTTGGCAAGTTTCACTTGCCTGCAATTATCACGTCAAGAAAACACCGTCCAACGAGTCCAAAGTCACGATTCCTACGTGCATAAGTCCACCGGCCTACATCCGTTTTATTAATCTTGATTAGTGAATTCTAAAACATTTAAAATACTTTAAAAATACTGATTTTAGTCTTGATTAGCATGCAATTGGGTTTGGGGTCCTAGGGGTGCAAAACGTTACCTCAACACGACGCGAAAGCTACACCGGCGTCGGGTAGCGACGCCGGGGGTTGGAATAATAAGATCGCGCTCCAAGTCCAGATTCCAATTAGTTTCCTCGCTGGAAATTCAGAGCAATCAACCCGGGGCGACGATTCCAGATTCCCAAGCTAGCACGTGCGACGACGGGCTACGACGTGCGACGACGTCGTACGCGACGAATCCTCGAAGAGCAAGCACCTTGGTGGGGCCCACAGTAGTCCTAGGGACCTTTGGGGGACCCACAATACCTCTGGAGAACTTGGGGGGCCCACGGAGGCAAGTGGTGCGACGGTTGCGGGGTTGCGACGTATGGCCGTCGGTCGTACACAGCCAATGCGGGGAGATCCGTCGGTCGTGCGCTGTGAATGCGGGGGCTGCGACGTTGGGGCGTGCAGCAGCTGCGGCGTTGCTTGGGTGCGGGGTTTTCCTTCGGTCAGGTCGATGGGGAGCTTCGGTCGTGCGCTTGGATGCGGGCGGGACAGCGTTGCAACGTTGCAACGCTTGCAACGTCGGTCAATGCGGAGCGGCGGGTCGGTCGTGCGGGCTGCGGAGCGGGGCGACAAGCGGCAACGGATGCGGAGCGCTTGTGCGGAGCGGGGCCTCGGTCAGACCGAGGGCTTCTCTCGGTCAAGCGGGGGAACGGGCGTGGGTGACAGCAGCGGTGCGGACGGCGAGAATGCGGGGGCGGCTATCGGTCTGAGCGGGGGAACGGCTGTGTTTTCCTCGGTCGTACGGGGGCTGAACGTCGCAACGTTGCGACGATTCGTCGCAACGTCCAAAATGAGTTTGGAAGAGGCTAGGGCTAATTTCTTTGGAAAATAGGTCTTGCTAGGGGTTGCTTATATAGTATAGATGGGTTGACTTGGTCTAGGGCTAAATCTAATAGGATTAGAAGTTCAAAAAGATTTAAAATTTGAAATTCAATTACTCCAACTCATCCAAGGGTTTGACCTGGTCCAAATGAGCTGGAAATTGGCTCAAAAATTCTTTAAAACGTTTAAAACTTAAATAAATTTTATTTGGCCGAAAATAATTTATAAATTAATTATTAAAAATAATATAAAACTTGTAAAAATTATAAAAGTGGTCAAATAAACTCCAAAAATTATAAAATAAATATCGTGGTGATCGTGGTGACGAATGTGAGCTAACTAAGAAGACGGATCTCAAATTCGGCGTCGGACGACGAAACTAAAAATAGAAACGTCTCCCGTCAAAAGTGAAAATCGTCACGTCTCATCGAGTGAGTTTAAATTGTGGGAAAACGACTCGAGAAACGTCGTTCCTAATTAGTGCCACTATTTAATACTCTCAGAGACGTTCATAACGGCATATCGCACAAAAGTGTTCGCAAACAACCAAAGTCTAAAACAAACACGTGCACGGCCAAAAGCACGTGCACGAAAAACGTACGACGAAAAGTGGTCGTTACATCCTCCCCACCTTAGAATAAAGTCCGTCCTCGGACTTTCTAATATAGCTAGTCGCTCTAGTAACTACCCCAATCAAGTCACTTTATAATTCAAACCAAGTATAGTCATTACAAGTGCTCATATATGCACTAGGTAGTCAAACATTATTACTACCAACACTTATATATATACATTCACGTACGTATACACTTATACCTATTATAGTCCGTCAACTTCATACATGTATTTCAATCAGGTATATAAACATACATCCCTTATATAACTGCTACTCACAAACAGTAGTTCAGATACTTATTTAGGATAGTCTCACACTTAGCCAATACAATCATCGCTCTACCTATATGTAGCTACCTATGCACAAACATCAAGGGTATACTACCCTCTAATATTCATCCATTACCAAGCATCTCAACACATATAGTCACACCATACCATTATTAAATCAAGTTCACTATATCTAATATACATTCACCACTACTATAATTTCACAATATATAGTCATTCAATACATGCAAATAGTTCACCATATATTCACATCACGTACGGTCCTATAACTATATTTATGACACGCCACATATACCATAGTCATCAATACCTATAACTAAGCACATACTTACCCGTGCATGGTGCACACCCATACACGCTAACATTTCATTTACATACACCAATCATGCCATTGTATAACTAGCACACAAACACACCTAATTTAGCTAGTACACATACGTTCACATAACAAGTCCTTAGTAAATAACTATACCACAAGACCAGCACCTATAACTATATACTGGCGTAGCGACCCACAATCATGTGCGTAGCACAACCAGGCACAAACACTCCTATCACTATACATACATCAAACATCGCTATATTCAAACTACAAACATACATTCAATATACTTAGAGTTTACCCACTCAAGCTTGAGTGAGACTCAATACACATATCAGGATATTCTATATACGTAACACGACATTCATACCTATACCAATATCACTCCAATATTTATATATATGCCTACCACTACAACCATATACATACCATAGTCAATCACACTTAATATTAGTCCGGTAATACTTACATAGTTCAATCATTTTATACACCATAATAATAGTAATACAGACATCAGCACACATATATTTATAATACCCACCCTAGCACAAACATAGCTTTACCAATCATTTTATTTCAACCATTATAAGTATCTCTAACTAATACACTCCATTAGATATTCCAACGCTAACTCTTATATACTCAAGCATCCCTAGTATAGTATAGCTATCCACACAAAATCCATAACTACTATCTCACAACAACTTCATACTATCACGAATAACTCCGAGTATATATATATATATAAATATATCACACAATAGGCAAGCACCAATATACTATGGGGGGTACACTCATTCAAGCCCACGTACACAACTTAGGTACGTGCACAACGACACCTCTCAAGGGTCCAAGGGTCTACTAACAACTAAGGGTTGACACAGACATTGACGGACCCTAAGGCCTAAGCAATAAAGAGAGATCGAGGGCGAGACGAGGGAAGGATCGATAAGCACGAGTTCAGATAGGACGAATACGAGGAGACGGCTTGGTTGGACGAAACATTGACTCAAAGGTGAGGTTTAGGTTGAGGGAAAAAGGAGATGTAGTGATGCTTTATAGAGGGGGAAAGAAATAGGGTAAATAGCATAAGCTAAAATACGCGGAGTTTGAAAACTGTTTGTACTTCAAAAGTTAAAATCCTCGTCTGAAAAGAAATATTTAGGGATCGATAAAACGAGTTGTTCAAAATAAATTTGAGTCGAATATTCATAATAAGAGAAAATGGTCTCTTGGTTTTTTTAAAAAAATTTAAAAGGAAGTAAAATCATTTACGCGAATATTAAGGACATGGTTTAGAAAATTCCATCAGTCAGTAATTTAATAAAATGTTGTCAAAAGTTTTGGAAAGTCGAAGAATGAATTCGAGTAGCGGAAGAATTTAAACTCATGTTAATGCTTTCAAAACTTTTAGGCTATGGAAAATTTAAAATGATCAATTTGAAACTACTTTTAGAGAACGAAGGTTTGCCAAAAATGAGAAACAGAGTTACACAAGGTTCTTAATATACGAGCACAACAAGTTTGGTACGGATATAAAAATATTTGAAAGTATGTATGGTGCACGGAAAATAATATTAACTTAGTAGTAGAATTATCGAAATCGAATAGCAAGTCTTAAAAATCAAATCAGGGAGGGTCTAAAGCAGGAAGAGGTTATGAAAATAGTAATTTTGCAAAAATCTGAAATAGTGAGAACGACGAGCAAAAACCAACTTGCTGAAATCTGAAATTCCATGTGACTTGAAAAGTATATTAAAAGTAAACACGAAGTATTATCCAAATGGCATAAATAAGAGGGAAAATTATAAATCGAACTGAGCAAAATAAAAGTACGGTTCAGAATAAAATTAATATATGAAAAGACGACATGAGTACGAAAACATAGGCTGGGAAAATGCTATAAACTAGCATTCAGAAATTCCGACAACGTTTTTAAAAATTTAAATCAACGAAGGGGGATGAAGTATAAGTATACATGCATTGAGATTTGGTTCAAAATTAGACTTCGGAAAGGAGGAAGTCGAAAAATACTTTCAAGAGTTTCAAAGTTCATATTGGAGAGGTTCGAAAATGGACGACGATCGTCATGAGGCGATCTCGTGAATCGAGGCAAGGAAATTGGTTGGATGATCAAATCGTACATATACCCAGGATATGGATCAGAAGAGTCTACGGGGAACTCATACGGTCGACCATCTAAAGATTAAAAACTAAGCGCTAAGACTTCTAAAGGTTATACGGTAAGGAAATGCGTTCAGCTTGGTCCGAAATCGATGAACCCGAAAGCGAACGCCCGAAGGAAAATTTTAGAGGTCTAACATGGTCAGGGTTAGGCAATAACCACTAAGGTAACTCCTACGACGATTAGATCAATTGCTAAAAGGGAGTCTAACTACAGTCAGGGCCTCTAACTAGCAAGCACAGACGTCTAACTAAGCCTTCTTATCACCTAGTGTCCTAAGAAAGCGACTAGACTCGGGGCTTTATAACTCGGATGTTGCAATTTATTTAATGGACATTCCGTTATTATCGTTGTTCCGTTAATTCGCAATTGCAAGACTGGACCTGCATGGGCCACCAACAAAACCTGTCACGCCCCGCTTCCCAAAAATGTGGAGGCGAAGCGTGAGAAGGTCCGCTCAGACTTGAAGCTACAAAGCCGCAAGTCCGATAAGCGTCAATTACTTTAAAACTGCAGGTCCTTGCAACGCGAAACGAAACAAAGATAATAATAACGAAAGAGACAAAAAGAACATCTCAGAATATCCATAATAATAAATCTCAACATCGCAGAAAAAGCCACCAGGCTAAAATAAAAGAGTCTAAAAGAGGCCCAGCATGGCCAACAAAGTACAAAGTACGAAAACAAGGGAAAGGTGCAAGCACCGACATCTAACAGCAACCTAAAGCAAAAGCAAGTAAAATCAGTCTCTAAGACTGGTCTCCGGTATCCTCGAACTCCTCAACGAACGTAGGCTCGGGCTCAGCGTCAGCAAACACCTCGTCCTCAGCAACTGTCTCTGACTCAGGGTCTAACATGTGGCACCCAAAAGAGCAAGGGGCACATGTCAGCAAGTCTGGAAGACTTGTGCAAGTGAAACTGAAAGGTGGTAAAAGTAAAGCAACCTAGCAGTTCTAGCATGATGCATTGACATGGCAGTTTAAAGTAATGAGTGCAACAAGTAAAGTAAAGTAAAGTAAAGTAAAGTAAAGTAAAGTACGAGCATGGCATAACATTCACAAGACAAGTACAAGACAAGAAAAGTAAGCACCTCGTGCACAGAGTTCACGCCTTACAGCTAAAGAGGCTGTACGGGCACACTTTTACGCTGAGTGGTCGCTCAACCCTACCCCTCCACGTGTGTCGAGCCAGGGCCTTACCCCCGAACTTGGAATGCTCGCTTCTGGACCACGAGCCAGGAAGTGTGTAAACAAGTATGGCGTAGGGGTGCACCTAGCCGGACAAGTAGTACGAGGACAAGTATTGTAGCGTGTGCTACGATGCAACAATCAATGCATGGATGACATGGCATGGCAAGTAGTAAAGCGTACAAGTAAGAAAAGTAAACGTGACAGTTTAGCATGCATGAATGACAAGTTTAATGGTTGGATCTAGCTTCGTTGTCAAGCTAGATCATTTAGGTGACGGATCTAGTTTCGTTGTCAAACTAGATCAAGTAGGCGTCTAGCCAGCTATCATTTCACTGACTAGTCTCTTTTACGCTAAAAGTAAGGAAGTGGCCTAAAAACATGGCCCTACACAAGAGTTGGCAAGTTTCACTTGCCTGCAATTATCACGTCAAGAAAACACCGTCCAACGAGTCCAAAGTCACGATTCCTACGTGCACAAGTCCACCGGCCTACATCCGTTTTATTAATCTTGATTAGTGAATTCTAAAACATTTAAAATACTTTAAAAATACTGATTTTAGTCTTGATTAGCATGCAATTGGGTTTGGGGTCCTAGGGGTGCAAAACGTTACCTCAACACGACGCGAAAGCTACACCGGCGTCGGGTAGCGACGCCGGGGGTTGGAATAATAAGATCGCGCTCCAAGTCCAGATTCCAATTAGTTTCCTCGCTGGAAATTCAGAGCAATCAACCCGGGGCGACGATTCCAGATTCCCAAGCTAGCACGTGCGACGACGGGCTACGACGTGCGACGACGTCGTACGCGACGAATCCTCGAAGAGCAAGCACCTTGGTGGGGCCCACAGTAGTCCTAGGGACCTTTGGGGGACCCACAATACCTCTGGAGAACTTGGGGGGCCCACGGAGGCAAGTGGTGCGACGGTTGCGGGGTTGCGACGTATGGCCGTCGGTCGTACACAGCCAATGCGGGGAGATCCGTCGGTCGTGCGCTGTGAATGCGGGGGCTGCGACGTTGGGGCGTGCAGCAGCTGCGGCGTTGCTTGGGTGCGGGGTTTTCCTTCGGTCAGGTCGATGGGGAGCTTCGGTCGTGCGCTTGGATGCGGGCGGGACAGCGTTGCAACGTTGCAACGCTTGCAACGTCGGTCAATGCGGAGCCGCGGGTCGGTCGTGCGGGCTGCGGAGCGGGGCGACAAGCGGCAACGGATGCGGAGCGCTTGTGCGGAGCGGGGCCTCGGTCAGACCGAGGGCTTCTCTCGGTCAAGCGGGGGAACGGGCGTGGGTGACAGCAGCGGTGCGGACGGCGAGAATGCGGGGGCGGCTATCGGTCTGAGCGGGGGAACGGCTGTGTTTTCCTCGGTCGTACGGGGGCTGAACGTCGCAACGTTGCGACGATTCGTCGCAACGTCCAAAATGAGTTTGGAAGAGGCTAGGGCTAATTTCTTTGGAAAATAGGTCTTGCTAGGGGTTGCTTATATAGTATAGATGGGTTGACTTGGTCTAGGGCTAAATCTAATAGGATTAGAAGTTCAAAAAGATTTAAAATTTGAAATTCAATTACTCCAACTCATCCAAGGGTTTGACCTGGTCCAAATGAGCTGGAAATTGGCTCAAAAATTCTTTAAAACGTTTAAAACTTAAATAAATTTTATTTGGCCGAAAATAATTTATAAATTAATTATTAAAAATAATATAAAACTTGTAAAAATTATAAAAGTGGTCAAATAAACTCCAAAAATTATAAAATAAATATCGTGGTGATCGTGGTGACGAATGTGAGCTAACTAAGAAGACGGATCTCAAATTCGGCGTCGGACGACGAAACTAAAAATAGAAACGTCTCCCGTCAAAAGTGAAAATCGTCACGTCTCATCGAGTGAGTTTAAATTGTGGGAAAACGACTCGAGAAACGTCGTTCCTAATTAGTGCCACTATTTAATACTCTCAGAGACGTTCATAACGGCATATCGCATAAAAGTGTTCGCAAACAACCAAAGTCTAAAACAAACACGTGCACGGCCAAAAGCACGTGCACGAAAAACGTACGACGAAAAGTGGTCGTTACATCATGCATACTATAACTGCTAGGTTGCTAGTTGCCTTACTTTCAGTTTCCTTGCCCAAGTCTTTTAGACTTGCTGACATGTGCCCCTTTACTCTTTTGAGTGACACATGTTAGATCCTGAGCCTGAATACCTTGTTGAGGACGAGGTGTTTGCTGACGCCGAGCCCGAGCTTGTGTTTGACGGGGAGTACGTGGACACTGGGGACCAGTCCTAGTGTCTTCGTTGTGTTCTACTTTTGTTTAGACAGTTGTTTTGTTATCGGTGCATAGCACCTATACTTTGTTATGTCGTTGCTTTTGTTGGCCTTGTTCTGGGCCTTTTAGACTCTTTCTTTTAGCCTGGTGGCTTTTCTGGATGTTCTACTTATTTTCATGTTGGACAATTTATGAGATGTGAGATTTTATTTCAGTCTCTCCTTGTGTTATTATTGTTGTTCCGTTGTGGTTACAGGGACCTGCTTATGTTTTATTGACGCTTATCGGGTTTGGGGCTACACAGCTCCACTCTCGTGCGGACCTTTTCACGTCTCACCTCTATTTTAGGGAAGCGGGTCGTGACAGGTTTTGTTGGTGGCCCATGCAGGTCCTTCTGTAACTACAATTTTTGGAATATCGATAATAATATTAGAATGTCCAATAAACTAAGTTCGACGTCCGATGTCATAAGCTATGAGTCTAATCTGATTCGTTTTCTGTGTCACTAGATGGCAGGAAGACGTTTCACCCGTGGTGGGGGTAGTGGTGCGATCCCTCATGATGAGGAGCCTGAGCGGGAACCCACCAACGGGGAGATGATGCGGATGATGCTGCAGATGATGCAAGTGCAGCAGGGCGTGCTTCTGCAAGTCCAGAATGCTCCACTTGCTCGAGCTGCCCGGGCTCTTCCGGATGCCCCTCGCTCTGAGCCAGGAGCGAAGCAATTTCGGGAGCTGGGTCCCGCATATTTTGATGGGTCTGAGGGTCCTCTGGCTGCCGATGAGTGGATTTGGAACATCGAGGACAATCTGAAGATGGCCAAGATCACCCCGGCTGGATGGGTTGATTTGGCGAAGAGGCAACTCAAGGATAATGCTCGGAACTGGTGGGATGCGGAAGAGAAGATGCTGGTGGAGCCGATAGCTTGGGCTACCTTCAAGGCCAGATTTGAGGGTGAGTTCTTCCCGAAAGCTGCCAGGGAAGAGATGCTGCAGCGTTTTATCGATTTGAAGCAAGGGAGCTCGTCGGTGGACCTATATCACCAAGAGTTCATGAGGCTGAGTCGGTTCGCACCAAAGATGGTGCAGGACGCTGAGGAGAGAGCTCAGAGGTTCCTACAGGGACTTGCTTCGGAGCTCCAGAGTTTTGTGACCTCTTCTGACCGGGAGTTTTATCAGAAGGTTATAGTAGCAGCCAAGAGGCAGGAGCTGCTCGTGAACCAGAGGAGGGGGTCTATTGTTGGTGCTGGGAAGAGGCCTGTGGAACAGGCGCGAGCTGTGGTTAGACCTGGATTCAGGCCTAATCAGTCTGCTCAGTTTAAGAGGCCAGGAGGGCCTATTCTGAAGACTTGCCATTTCTACGGCAAGCCTGGCCACATCAAGGATCAGTGTCAGAAGTTTTTAGGCCAGTGTCTGGTTTGCGGTGATGCTTCCCATGTCGCGAAGGATTGTCGGCATGCGAATCAGCTGCGGAGGGCACCTGTTGCAGCACAGCCGTTGCAGCAGCGAGCGTCTGTTCCTGCTGGACGTGGAGCAGCTCTTGTTCCACAGGGACAGGCTTTTCGACAGGCTGTTCCGCCGAGGAGGCAGGCTTTTCTAATGACCGCTGCGGAGAGCGAGGCTGTGGATGAGGTTATCGCAGGTAATCCTCGATCTAGATGTTACTTTCCTAGCTGGTTTTGATTGTTAGATTGTGTTGTTTGCTTGAACATGATTGTTTGCTAGACTAGGGTTTGATTGTTAATTGCTTGTTAGGTGTGGTTTTGGTGTGCACATTTCCTGCACGAGTCCTCTTTGACTCTGGTGCATCGATGTGCATTATTTCTCGGAGCTTCGTGGAGAGGCATTCCTTGTCGACGTCCCCTCTTTCCAAGAGTTGGAATATCGTTACAGGGAATGGCGTGGTCTCGGTGCATCGTGGTTGCAATTCTTGCTCGTTGGTGGTCTGTGGACATGAGCTTTTCGCTGATTTCATTGTCCACGACATCATCAACTATGATGCAGGTCTTGGGATGGACTGGCTTGCAAGCTTATATGCTACGATCGACTGTCGGAGGAAGAAGGTGGTGTTTGAGATTCCCGGACATCCAGTATTTGAGTTCAGTCGTGGTAGCAGTTCGCTTGGTCCTGTCAGATTTCGGGCCAGGCCGGTGGAGGCTGTGGCTATGCAGATGGAGTTGGAGTGGCCAGCTGTGGTGCGAGATTTTGGCGACGTCTTCCCCAAGGAGATGTCTGGTTTGCCACCTGATCGAGCTTTAGAATTTTCTATCGATCTTGTTCCAGGTGCGCAGCCGATTTCGAAGGCGCCGTATCGTATGGCACCTGCAGAATTGGAAGAGTTGCGGAAGCAGTTGGATGAGCTTTTGCAGAAGGGTTATATTAATCCTAGCGTGTCTCCGTGGGGAGCACCGGTGTTGCTGGTAAAAAAGAAGGATGGTTCGCGTCGCATGTGCGTAGACTATCGGGAGTTGAATGCGGTAACCATTAAGAATAAATACACGTTGCCTCGCATCGATGATATTTTTGATCAGCTTGGAGGTTCGAGGGTGTTTTCTAAATTGGATTTGAGGAGTGGTTACCATCAGTTGAAGGTGAGGAAGGATGATGTTCCGAAGACAGCGTTCAGGACGAAGTATGGACACTATGAGTTTGTGGTTATACCTTTCGGCGTAACTAACGCACCCGCAGTTTTCATGAATCTGATGAACCTGATTTTCTACGACTTTTTGGATAAGTTTGTCGTTATCTTTATTGACGACATTATGATCTATTCGAAGTCGGAGAAAGAGCATGCCTCGCACTTAAGGACGGTGTTGGAGATCTTGAGGAAGCATCGGTTGTATGCTAAGTTTTCGAAGTGCGAGTTCTGGCTGGATAGAGTTGCTTTTCTCGGGCATGTGGTGACTGGAGATGGTATTTCAGTGGATCCCGAGAAGATTAAGGCCATCAGGGGGTGGCCTGTTCCGTCGTCTGCATCTGAGATTCGGAGCTTCCTTAGACTTCCTGGTTATTATCGGCGTTTCATTAAGGACTTTTCTCGTATTGCTGAGCCGATGACCAGGTTGACGCAGAAGGATGTTGCTTTTGTTTAGTCGGGTGATTGCGAGAGTGCTTTTGGTATTCTGAAGGAGAGGTTGACGACTGCCCCTATTCTTGTTGTGCCTGATCGCAGCGGTGGATTTGAGATCTTTTGCGATGCTTCTGGCAAGGGTCTCGGTTGTGTGTTGCATCAGCATGGGCATGTTGTGGCGTATGCGTCTCGTCAGCTTAAGGTTCATGAGAAGAATTACCCGACGCACGATTTGGAGTTGGCTGCCGTTGTGTTTGCTCTGAAGATTTGGAGGCACTTCCTGCTGAGTGAGAAAGTGAAGATTTTCACCGATCAAAAAAGCTTGAAGTATATTTTTACTCAGAAGGAGCTCAACATGCGACAGCGTCGATGGTTGGAGCTTATGGCAGATTATGAGATTGATTTGCAGTTTCACCCTGGCAAGGTGAATGTGGTCCCTGATGCGCTGAGCAGGCTTCCAGCGGTGATGATTTTGACCTCGCAGTGGAGATTGCAGCAGGATTTTTGTGAGTCTGGCGTGGAGGTTGTTCTTCCTGGGGAGGCTTCGTCGTTGATGTACATGCAGGTACAGTCGACGATCGTGGATCGGATTAAGGCTGGCCAGGTTGAGGATCCGAAGCTGATGAAGATTCGGGAGCAGGTGGAAGCCGGTCTGCGGACTGACTTTTTGATTCATGAGGATGGCTCACTGAGGTTTGGAGCCAGGTTGTGTGTGCCAGCTGGGGATATCAGAGAGGAGTTGATGGTGGAGGCACACAGTTCGCTGTATTCTGTGCATCCTGGTGGCACCAAGATGTATCAGGATCTTCGTCTGAATTATTGGTGGCATGGTATGAAGAGGAGTGTGGCTCGGAGTGTAGCCAAGTGCTTGGTTTGCCAGCAAGTGAAGGCTGAGCATCAGCGTACGACCGGGTTGCTACAACCGCTTCCGATTCCGGAGTGGAAATGGCAACACATCACTATGGATTTCGTGACTGGACTACCTCGGAGTCCGAAGCAGAATGACGCGATTTGGGTGATCGTAGATCGATTGACCAAATCCGCGCACTTCATTCCGTTCCGAGTGGGACAGTCCACGGAAGCGCTAGCAAGGAGATATATGGAGGTAAAATTCTTTTACTCTCCGTTTTATTTCCTTTTCCTAGTTTGGATGGTGATGTAACGTGAATCGTGCAGGAGGTCGTGCGACTTCATGGAGTCCCCGTGAGTATCGTGTCTGACAGAGACACGAGGTTCACATCTCAGTTCTGGTAGAGTTTGCAGAAGAGCTTGGGTACGCGTCTGAGTTTCAGCACGGCGTACCATCCGCAGACGGATGGCCAGTCCGAGAGGACGATTCAGATTTTGGAAGACATGCTGAGGGCGTGCATGTTGGATTTCAAGGGTTCGTGGGAGGACTATCTACATCTGGTAGAGTTTTCTTACAACAACAGCTTCCAGGCGAGTATTGGCATGGCGCCTTTCGCCGCTCTTTATGGGAGGAAATGTCGATCGCCATTGAGTTGGGATGACGTTGGTGATCGGGAGCTGTTGGGACCTGAGATGATCGTGGAGGCCGTGGATATCGTCAGGAATATTCGGGAGAGGTTGAGAATTGCTCAGGACCATTTTAAGCATTGGGCGGATGCTAAACGTCGTCCTTTGGAATTTCAGCCGGGCGACCATGTGTTCTTGAAGATTTCCCCGAATCGCGGTGTGATTCGTTTTGGGAAGCGAGGGAAGTTGAGCCCGCGATACATTGGACCGTTTGACATTTTGGAGAGGGTTGGCGAGGTAGCTTATCGCTTGGCCTTGCCGCCATCTTTGGAAGGAGTTCACAATGTCTTCCATGTGTCGCAGCTTCGTCGATACATTAGCGATCCATCTCATGCTGTGGATTTTTCGGAGATTACCGTTCGCCCCGATATGACGTATGACCAGCATCCAGTGCAGATTCTGGACAGGCGTCAGAAATCACTTCGGAACAAGGTTGTCAATCTTGTGAGGGTGATGTGGCGACACGGCTCACCTGGAGAGTCTACTTGGGAGAATGAGGATGAGATGTGAGAGCGTTTCCCACTTTTGTTTCCGGACTCGTGAGTATATGGAAATTCCGAGGACGGAATTTTTCTTAAGTTGGGGAGGATGTAACGACTGCTTTTCATGTATCTGGATTTATTATAATATAATATATGTTTTGGTGGATTTTCTCCTCATGTGTGGTTTTCGTCTCCGTAGCTTTCATTTTCGATCGATTCGTCGTATTTTCTCGTTTCTTCCTTAGGATTGTCGATTTCGAAGTATGTCATTCGTGACGGACTTCATAACGGTCGTATCTTACTATTAGATCAAGCCTAGGAGTCTTAGGAATCGATCCCAGGGCCCCGCGCTCCGTATCGGAACTTTTGGTGCTTATTAGCCGGTGTCAGAAGGGGCACCGACCGACTAGATGACGATCCAGTCGGTCGGCAATCCTTCTTGGACCGACTAGTTGGCTTTCTAAATTTCTCAGGAGTTACTGTTTATCGTTAGTCGGTCTAAGAACGTTGGTTGACCGACTAGGTTGCAAACTAGTCGGTCGGCAATGCTTCTTTAACCGACTAACACATCATCTAAATTTAGTATCAGTTACTGTTTACTCTTAGTCGGTCTAAGAACGTTCATCGACCGAATAGATGCTAAACTAGTCGGTCAGTATTTGTTCATGGACCGACTAAATCTAAATCCTATTTTCGTTCAGAAGTTACTGTTTGCACTTATTCGGTCTGCGTTGGTCGACCGACCGACTAGTTGCCAAACTAGTCGGTCAGTGGTTACTCTTTGACCGACTAATCTGTGTTAAAACCCTAATTTCTGGGCAGCCGCCAGCCCAACCTATTTATACCCCTCCCAAACGTTTTCTTCTTCCTCCACTCGACCCAAAACCCTAGTTTCTCCCCCATTGAGCCCCCATCTTCCTCCAAGCCCTATTCCTTCATCCCAAGCCCTAGATTCATCATCTAAACCGTCCATCAACTCTATCTACCTCTCATCTTCCCCAAAATCTCACCAAATCCCCAAAATCCCCCAAAAACCCTAATTCTCCAAACTTCTCCATTTGTTTCCAGATCTGGTCCTAGGGTTCTCCGGAGTGTTTCTTCCGCTTCCTCTCGGTAAGAAATCGATCTCTTGACGTTTTTATATCCTATTTGTATTTTTATGAAACCCTAATGAAATTTCATGTTGTTTGATGTTGTTTCCCCATAACAGCGATTTCCCCCATAGATTAGCATCCGCGAGACGAACCTTCGTGATCGTCATTCCCGGTGCTAGGCAAGTGAAACTTGCCACTTAGGGTTTAGGCCATGTTTTAGGCCATTTGTTTGTTGTAGGCGTAAAAGAGGCTAGGCGACGAAATGATACTCGCCTAGGCGCAAATTGGGGAACTAGTTTGACAACTAAGCTAGTTCCGACATATATCATGTTGCACAATTACCATGTCATGTTTACTTTCCATTAACGGTACGCGAAATAATTGTCATGTCATTGCATTCTTTAAGTGCTTCTGTGATTGCGTAGCTTCGCTACGAATGCTTGTGTTCCTGGCTCGTGTTCCAGAAGAGGGCCATGTGTTGGTGGATAGCCAATGCCCGAATTGCTTGTTTCCGGCTAGGTGCACCCCTACGCCAAATGTTTAAGAATGCGAGCTCTTGTGCGGGGCAACCACTGCTCACTTGCTGAGCTCATGTGCGGGGACCCTGGCTCCATTACGTGTGGGTATTGGGGGTAAGAGTTAAGCGGCCAATCAACTGGGAGTCTGCCCGATCAGCAACTGCAGTGGTAAGGCGTAAACTCTGGGTTTTGGGGTAATTGTTAAGCGGCCAATCAGCAAATGTGAAACCATTCAGCTGTAAGGTGTAAACATCTACAAACAACGTCAATAGTGATTTGATTGAGATTGATAGTAGCTTGGCTACTCTTGTCTTGTCCCGATGATTGTTCTCTTGTACAAATTGTCTTGCCATGTCTTGATTGTGCACTCATGTTAAAACTGCCATGTCATGCATACTATAACTGCTAGGTTGCTAGTTGCATTACTTTCAGTTTCCTTGCCCAAGTCTTTTAGACTTGCTGACATGTGCCCCTTTACTCTTTTGGGTGACACATGTTAGATCCTGAGCCTGAATACCTTGTTGAGGACGAGGTGTTTGCTGACGCCGAGCCCGAGCTTGTGTTTGACGGGGAGTACGTGGACACTGGGGACCAGTCCTAGTGTCTTCGTTGTGTTCTACTTTTGTTTAGACAGTTGGTTTGTTATCGGTGCGTAGCACCTATACTTTGTTATGTCGTTGCTTTTGTTGGCCTTGTTCTGGGCCTTTTAGACTCTTTCTTTTAGCCTGGTGGCTCTTCTGGATGTTGGACTTATTTTCATGTTGGACAATTTATGAGATGTGAGATTTTATTTCAGTCTCTCCTTGTGTTATTATTGTTGTTCCGTTGTGGTTACAGGGACCTGCTTATGTTTTATTGACGCTTATCGGGTTTGGGGCTTCACAGCTCCACTCTCGTGCGGACCTTTTCACGTCTCGCCTCTATTTTATGGAAGCGGGTCGTGACAGACGTGCAAGTGGGTACACTTGCCTGCGGTGGTAAGAAGAACGTCCGTCGGAAGCGTCTCATCTTTGTCGGCGCGTCGGTCCACGTCTACAGTCACAAGTCAATTACAGGAGTCAGGTCGCGTTTTAGAAGTTCCTATTATGGTATGTTTCTAAGTTAGGCGTGGCTATCCAAACAGTTCCAAAATACTATTCATGTGATCAAATCTGTTCTACAGTTCTCTACGACGATTCTATCCTATGTGTACAGTCAATATAGTCTGATCGTCGATTCTAGATTAGCACAACATTTCAATGATGCGAAAAGTAAATTTAGTTATTTTAAGTTGTCGATTTTTTATTAGGGTTTTGATGACGTATGATTTGGGTTGCTACGAATAGAGGGACCAACCTAGTACGACGAATGCGCACATGTCGGCGTCAGATCTGGAACGGTGGCGGTGCTCGATGTCCTCAACTGCAGATAGCGCAGTAAGGATCGTCTCGATATCATCTCAGCTGCGGGTAACGCAGCGAAACGGCACGGCAACGGTAACGCCGTCGGGATCTCCTTGGTTGCGAGTAGCACAATGAGCGGCAATGGTAATGACAACGACGTTGGGAGAGGGTGCGAGATCTGCAGCGTGTGTGGCCTCTTAGGCACAAGGGGGTTGCCGCAGTTGGTAGAGGAGGGCAGAGGGAGGTCGCCGGTAGCAGGGGGTCAGTCGGCGGCTGGACTGCAGGTGGCAGACGGCTTACAGAGGGAGGCCGTGGCTTTGTCAAGGGGGAGAGGGCTGTGTAGGGTTGCTGAGGGGAAGAGGGGCTGTTTCACGGAGCTGCTGCGCGCGCGGGTGACCAGAGCGGGGGCTGAGGCCGGCGAAATGGAGGGCAGGCCGTGAGTTACTTGGGGGGGTCAGTCGGCAGTTTTGGACTAAGGGGGTGCTGGCTGTGGTGTTCTCAAGGGAGGGAGAGGGAGGCCGGCAATGGAGGGGTCCTTTGCGTGGAGATGACCGACGACTGCGGGTTGAGGGAGGCCGGAGCTGTGGGTCGCCGGTAATGGGGGTGGCTGTGAGTTCTTAGGTGGCGGCTGGGTTGCTTTGGTGTGGAGAAACCCTAGGCTAGGGTTAGCGTTAAAAAGAATGAGAAGTTGCTAAATAGAGGAGATAGGGAGTGGGTTTAAGCTTGATTGGAGAGAGAGTGTGAGATAGGGGGAGAGTAGACTTAGGGTGTAAATAGTCTAGGAATTTATTTGGTGGGATACGTAAGATCTAAAGGATTTGATTAGGATTTTGGATTAAGGTTTGAAATTTGAATTAGATAGGGCTAATTGTGGATTAACGATAATTAGGGTGGAAGGTCAGTCTAACGGTGTCCGAAAATTACGAGAAAAATATCGGGACGACCTTGATGATGAGAGGATCGAGGGTACAGTGATCGGTCATGCGCTAGGTTCACGAAAAATGATACTAAAAATAAAAAGCCAACCGTCGAAGTCTAAAAGTTAAGACACCTCTTCATTCAAAGCCGATTTGTGGGAAAATGACCCGTGAAATGACGTTCACTAAAAGTCCCACAAATAACTACTCTCTCTGAGGGTCACAACGAAATATAACTTTGCGCATTTTGGATACAAGAGGAGGTCAAATAAATACACGTACGAAAAGAAAGTACACACTAAAAAACACACGGTCCAAAAGCGACAGTTACACTATCTCAGTATCTTGCTTGGAACTCTTCCAAGCTATCACCTTTCCATTAGGGGTAAAAAAATTTCCTTGCATTGATTTACTATCTTCTATGTCACTTTAGAAATATGAGTTAGTAAATCTGTTTACAGAAAGATTACTATTCCAGCATATAACAAGAACATATTTTTAGTCCTTCTCAAGTATTTAAGTATTCCCTTTATAGCAATTCAATGCTTCTCTCCTAAATTTGATTCATATTGACTGACAACACCAAGTGCGTATGCAACATTTGATCTAGTATATGATATGAAATACATGATAGCTCCTATAACTGAATCATTAGGAATATTACTTATGCAAACTTTCTCCTCCTCTATCTTAGGAGACATGTCCTTGGTGAGAGTTATTTTGTGACAAGCATTACCTTGCTTGGAATTTTTCATGTTAAACCTTTTTAGCATGGTGTCTATGTACCTAGACTGGGACAATCCCAGCATTTTATTCGATCTATTGCTATATATCTTTATACCAACTATAAGTAGGATCTGAAACTATATGGAGAAAACACTAGAGGGGGTGAATAGTTCTTTATAAAGATAATAAGGAAATTACGCCCAATTAAATATCACTTATGCAACCTTAGTGAGGAAATAGAAAGAGAAAGCAACAAACACAGAAAAGAAAAAGTAAACAAAGGATATACCCTGGTTCAGATTCACCGTGTCTCCCCGACTCCTTTGAATTCTACTACAGCAACCCACTAGCAAACCTGCCAGTGATTAGTGATCCACTAATACACACATGCCAAAACCTGACAAGTGAAAAACAAATACACTTTCTTCCACTTCCCACAACGTGAAAATGGACTACTCTCACAACCGAGAGGAACTTCTCAAGTATCAAGAGAAAATTATAACTGAAATATGAAACAATTTCCACAACCTATGCCTTGAATAATACTCTTTAGAATGAGGCAATGAGATGTGTGTGATGTGCTCTAAATGATGAGAGTATGCGTACTTACTACTTTATCCCAAGATGATTAGTAGTGATTGCTAGAAGCTTCATCTTAACAGCTTTGGAGACAAGTTGACACTTAGAACATGAGCTAGAATATCTTTGAATGCTCTTTAATGCTCTAGTGAATTGAATGCATTGAATGAAGTCATAATAGTTTGGCTAACTTCTCAAGTCAAGACATCAAAGTCTGTTAAATATCTCACCAAATTCTGTCCAAAATCCGTTAAAAATCAAAATTCTTAAATGCTGAAAATGGCTATTAACAGGCATAAATCCTAGTCACCAGTCGCCTTAAGTAGAACGATCAGGCGGCTGATGTACTGTTCTGACTGGGTCATAAATGCAGTCTAACAAACACTTGGCAGACGTCTGAAGAAGACTTACCAGACGTTTGGTCCACTATACAGACGTCTGGCTCTAAGGCAACATACATCTGATTATTCAAAAAGAGAGAGCCAAAGTCACTTGGAATATATTGGTCCGAATACCTAGACGTCTGATGTTCATCATCTAGACATCTGGTCGAATATATAGACCTCTGGAAACATACTTCAGACGCCTTAATCAAGACTTCACTGTAGAGTTTAAGATACTGTAATTTAATTCATAATTAACCAGACGTCTAATGAATATCATCCATGTGTCTAATACAAAGTGTAGACGTCTGGAAACATAACATCAGATGTCTTCTTTCTATCAGTAGCATAGGCCGAAATACTGGAAGTTCGACTAGAATAAATCAGACGTCTGGAGTTCTTCATCCAGGTGCTTGACACATTGTGCAGACGTCTGGAATGAGAACTTCAGTCGTCTGTACTGGATAGGGTTTTGGAGAACGAATTTACATAAGCACCAGGCGTCTGAAGATCAACTACCAGATGCCTGAGTAGGCAGAAAAACTCTATTTCGAGTTTATGCAACTTCTAACCCTACGACACTCAATGATATATGATCTAAAGTGTTGTGAGTGTTATGAGTGATATTCTATCAAGTCTATTCACGACTTAATATGCTAATTCAACTAAGAAGTAAAGAAAGAAAGATATGCATGTTTTATCCTCTTCACTTCCTATTGAATTCATTGAAGACTTCCATTTGAGTTTGTTGAGTTCAATGCTGTGATTTTCTTGTGTTCACTCCTTGATTTCCATGCTTCATTGATTGATTTACTTGCATGAATGAACCGAGTCATCATCTTCATTTGATTTGACTTTGTCTATATTGCTTTCATTAACTACAAAACAAGGGGATTAGTCACAATTGATTATGTTTGTTTATACAGAAAACCACATTGGGGAAACCAATATTCAACATTCTCTCTATTTTTGATGATGTCAAGAAATCATAACCATAATCTATAATTGTGCTTGAATATAAAAATAATTACTCCCCATGCATTGATGCCAAACATTTTAGTCCAAATAATCATATGAATAATGGATCATCATTGCTAGTTAATGATATGCGTATCACATGAGTTGTGTATATTATTCATTAAAGCCATCAACATATATGAATACACAAAGCATGAAGCATATGGTGATACATATAAGGAAGGTTGAAGCATGAAAAAGGAGTTCTAGTCAATCAACTTAATTAAACTAAGCTTTAAGAATAAAGTGAAGTATGATTTTCATGATTTTCAAATCACCCCCTGAATCATACAACAGTTTCAAAACTACTTTAGACATATTATGATTCTTGGAGTTTAAAAACACCTATGGTTACTCTCTCCCCCCTATTATTACGTTGAATATTCCAACAAAAATACTACAAGCAAGCTGTCAAAGCCACTCATATACTCTATAGTTATCTCTCCCCCTTGTTATAATCTAAAAGGATGGGAGGAATAGAACAACAACAATTAGTGTTCATATTGAGTACAACTATGTGATGGACAAAATGATACCAAAACACATAAGTGATGGTGTTCTCATTTAACCATTTGTCTAAGCATATAGCATCAACCCACAAAAGTAGAAGAGTATGCAACATTCATATTGAAAGTGCACAAAAATAGAGTAATTAGCAATACAATGGCACATTTCTAATCAGCATTAAACTTTCATTAATATATCATGATGGCGATTAGTACAAAACAATAGTTCATCGCTTAAAAAATTACAACTATATGTCACATACAACAAAATGTGACACCATTCACAAGTAAGTGTATACTTACAAGTATACCACCCATGATCCCAAAATATCTATAAACCTTAATCTCAAACAAAACACCAAAATGTATACATACAAGCACTCTTCTTAATCAATGTGCAAAAATACATTTCATGATTGGGTGAGAGAGAGTCTTGTTGTAGTTCAGAACAATATCAAACGCTAGAGGTGGTGGTGATCGAGGAACACTAGGTCCTGGAGGAGCAAAGGCTGGGACGTCCCTGTAAGTGGGCCAAAACATGTTCTGTTTCTCCTTTATATTGAGAAACAAGGTGAACGGCTGCTGACTCTGGAGAGTTTGAGTCCCCATGTTGGATGTGACAGATTTCACCTGTCCTTTGATGAAAGTGAGATCATCACGGAGTATACAGATGTGGTTCCATAGAGCAGATAGACTAAACTCATTTTCTCCCAAACGTCGAGTAAGATCCCCAACCAGTTGAGTTTAGGATGAAGAGTTGGATGGAACCCTCAGACTATCTTGGAGACGTATAAGATAGGAGAGTATGTGCTCATGATCCTGGTCAAGAACTAGGACGAACTCCTCAATGTGATAAAGGTCAGCACTAAATGATATCTGCCTATTATTGAGGCGAGTGTTTTCGTTGACCAGAAGGGAAATTCTGGTTTTGATCTCCTCAAGGGGGTCTTCAAAGACAGGAGAGTCACACACAACCTGTATTTTCTCATAAACTGGTGGCAGCACAGATGCAGATGGGTCGGATGTATATATTCGTGAAGGGCCAGAAGTAAAATAAGGAATAGATGAACTGATCTAATCCTATGTTGATAGAGACACTCCTTGACTCTTAGAATGCATAAAAGCCATGTCAATGGACATTGATGACTTGTGTGATTGTTTAGTTCGAGCCATGTCGAAACCCTAGAATTTTGTTTTTGACAGAAAAGAGTTTAATCGAAAACCCTAGATATCGAAACGATCGGAGTGAAGAGATGAGTTTCGATTTAACTTAAATTCAAAAAAATTTGTCAAAAGTTCGTAGATACCGTAAAGGCAGACGAAGAGATAGATGAAAGAGTATGATAGCTTAAGCCCTAATCGAGTCGAATCAGGGTTTATAATGCTCGTTCAAAAAATCTCAGTCGTTCGATCAAAAGTTGATCTGGCTTAAATTCCTTCGACAGAAGTCTGGAGAAATATATCCAGTCGTCTGGAGAATTAAAGAGGCGCAAGAGATTATACTTAGCCAGGCGTCTGGATAAAGACTAACAGACCTCTGGTCGAACGGGTATATAGGATGAAAATCATACGAAATGATGATCAGGAAACTGTATCAGATCCATCAGGCGTCTGGTAGACTATCCAGGCGTCTGGCATGTCAACATCAGACGTCTGATAAATTCTCGGGAAATTTTGACAGACTGACAGAACTATTACTAGGGACCTGTAGACTAATGTCCAGGCGTCTAAAAACGATTCAGGCGTCTGGTAGGACCGCATCAACCATCTGATTAGATGTAAAATTCTGAGAGATAGATATATCCGATACGACTAGATGTCTAGTTCGACTACACCAGGTGTCTGCCTTATATCTAAAAGCTTGTGTTGAACCTAAGAGAATTTCTATAGGGGTTCTTAAGCTAAACGATAGAAGAAATCGTCTTAACTAAGCATTCATTAATGCAAATCACATATACAATCATCATATATGATATGCATTCAACCAAATACATAATGCTCAAGAGTATCATATGAAATTTATATATCTAATGAGATAAATACTCAAATATAAAAATGATAGATATATATATCCAAAATAAATTGATTTACAACATAAGGAAACATAGTGCGAAATGAAATATACTACTCAAATAGGAAAAATGATCTTCTAGAGTTCATATCGCCTATGATACCCAATTCTATCCTAAGCCTCATAAAATAGTCTTTTTTGAGAGGTTTGGTGAAAATATCGGCAATTTGGTTTTGGGTGTCGATATACTCTAGACAAACATCCTTCTTGAGGACATGATCATTAATAAAATGATGTCTAACTTCAATGTGTTTGGTACGAGAGTGTTGTACCGGGTTCTTGGATAGAGAAATAGCACTTTGGTTATGAACCATGATTGGACGTGTGCCACACTCAATACCATAGTCTTTGAGTGTTTGTTTCATCCATAGAACTTGTGCACAACCTATCCCTGCGGCAATGTATTCCGCTTCGGTTGTGGAAAGAGAGATCGAATTTTGTTTCTTAGAGAACCAAGACACCAGGGAATTTCCTAAGAAATGACAAGTGTCACTAGTACTTTTCCTATCGGATTTACATCCGGCAAAGTCGGCATCACTAAATTAAACTAGTTCATAAGAGAACAACTTAGGATAGAGTAAACCATAATCAAGTGATTGGTTTAAATAACGAAAAATCCATTTGACCACAATCAAATGTGATTGTTTTGGTCGGGATTGATACCGTGCACATAAGCATACCGAAACATAATATTGGGCATACTTGCGGTAAGATAGAGTAGGCTACCTATCATACCTCGATATTGATGAATGTCAACATTCGTTCCACGTTCATCTTTATCAAGAAGCATTGTAGTGCTCATTGGAGTACGCTTGGATGAAGAGAATCACATCCTAAAGCGCTTGATCAATTCCACCATGTACTTTGTTTGGTGGATGAAGTTCCCTTGCTCCAATTGACAGATTTGAAGTCCTAGAAAGTAGGTGAGCTCTCCCATGTGGCTCATCTCAAATTCGTCCAACATAGACTTAGCAAACTTTTGACAAAGTGAAGAGTTAGTGGAACCAAATATAATGTCATCAACATATATTTGAATCAATAGTATGTCATGATCGAAAGTGAAAAGTGTTAAGTCAATATCACCCATTTTGAAACCCAAATCAACAATAAAATTCTTTAGTCGAGCATAGCATACACTAGGAGCTGGTTAGAACCCATAAAGAGGTTTCTTGAGTCTAAACACATGATTTGGTGATTTTACATCAATGAAACCGGGTGGTTGTGAAACATAGACTTCCTCAACTACATGTCCAATTAAAAATGCACTTTTCACATCCATTTGAAAGAGTTTAAAATTCTTAAATGATGCAAATGATAACAATAATGTAATATATTTTAATCTAGCTACCTGGGCAAGGGATTATTCAAAATCAATTCCTTCTTCTTACCAATAACCTTGAGCTACTAACCTTGCCTTATTTTGGATGACGACATCATTTTCATTCCTCTTGTTTTTGAAGATCCACTTTGTTCCAATGACATTGTGATCTTCTGGAGGAGGAACTAATTCCCAAACAGTATTCCTTTCAAATTGATTGAGTTCCTCTTCCATAGCCATGATCCAAGAACTATATTCACATGCCTCTTCAATGTTCCTTGGTTCAATTGCTAAGACGAAGGAACAATATGAGAATCGCTCTACCCTTGACCTTGTACGGACTCCATCTTCAATATTACGTATCACTTGATCATGTGGATGGTTTGGAACCGTAGAAAATGTCTTGGGTAACCCTAGATCATTTGGGACAACTTCAACTACATCATTAGTAGGGTTAGTTGCAAGAGAATCATCTAATTTAACATTATTCAGGGAATCACATAGAAATTCAATATTCTCATCAAGATGAGATAATGGATTATCAAAATCCTCATAAAAAGAAACATGAAGTGATTCTTCAACCGTTAAGATTCTTTTATTGAATATTCGATATGCCTTGCTACGATCAGAGTATCCATTAAATATTCATTCATCAGAATGTTAATCAAACATATCCAAATTTTCGTGCGTGTTCTTAATAAAACATTTTGAACCAAAAACATGGAAATAATGTATTCGTGGGATTTTTTTATAAAATACTTCATAAGAAGTTTTGTTCGTATAGGGTCTCACAAGAATCCTATTTAATACATAGCACGCGGTGTGAAGGCTTCTGCCCAAAATTGTGAACCAATGGTGCTATCACTAAGAAAAGTGCGTGCACACTCAATTAATATTCTATTTTTCCTTTCTACAACACCATTTTGTGGTGGAGCACATGTGAAGGAAAATGTATGAGTTATCACGTTATCGTCATAAAAATTAGAGAATAGCTCATTATCAAATTCACCTACATGATCTCTACGGATGGTGATAATGGACGTGCCTGGACTATTTTGAACTTTCTTAGATAAAATAATGAATCTTTCAAGAGCTTCATTTTTACTATTCAAAAAATATTATCCAAGTGTACCTCGAAATGTCATCTACAACTACAAGTACATAAATGCAAATCTTAAGGATGCAACTCTAGTAGGCCCAAATAAACCTAGATGTAAAAGCTCTGAAGGCCTAGAGTAGATGTTACATTCTTAATTTTAAATGACGACTTATAAAGCTTGCCTCGTGGGCATGAATCACAAAAAAATTTCTTATTAAAAGAAATTTTTTGAAAACTTCTTACTAGGTTATACTCAGACAACTTATGAAGGTGCTTGAAATGTACATGTCCAAAGCGTCAATGCTACAAAAGTTGTTCATTAGTGTTAGCAACCAAGCATTGGTCATGTATGTGGGGCATATGCAAGATATAAATGCCCTTTCGGCGTATGCCACTAAACAAAACATTATCATTAGTATTATTGAAAATAATACATAATCCATTACCAAAACTAACTTGTAACCCGTGTCACAAAGATGAATTATAGAAATAAAATTGGGATTTAAACCATCTACAAGATAAACATTTTCTATGAGAGGTTTAGAGGGGTTACCAACTTTTCCAATTCCAATAATGGAACCCTTCTCATTGCATCCAAATGTGACCGTTCTGCCATTCTTGATACAGATAATTTCGGAGAGCAAACTCGGGTCTCCCATCTTATGTGGAACACCCTCGATCGAGTATCCAATCCTTCTTTTTGCACTTAGAGCAATCTTTTCCCATTTTGCTCTTTTTCCACCTCTTGGGTACCTATAGAATTCACTATAAGCATATGGTACCCTAGCATGTTGGGTCCAGCGGGATTAGCCCTTTGAAAACCAAATCCAAGTGGACTTTGGTTTTCCAACATAGTTCGCATTATCTATAACATCCCTAAAATACGATTGCATTTACATTCCTTTATCATATATGCAAGTATTTTAGGACCCCAAATCAAATGACACTTGGAAGTCATATGCCTTATGGGTGCATGTATAAACAACAGGTTTCTAATAGCAGCATGCAGATGTATATATGGATTAGGGTGCGCATGTGTTGGTGTATACCCATATTGTGATGCATTTGGTTAATATATGTGAGGGTGTGCATGATTCATACCATGTGAACTTGCACGTTGTGTGCGTGCCTTATGAACAGTCATGTGATTTTTCACATTATGGCATATATGCATTAGGTGCATATGAGTGTGAAGCATGGTAAGCATGTGGATGAACATATGTATAAGCATGAACATGCAGTGGTTGTGCATAACCATGTGCATGAGTGTTTGTGAGGTCATGTGGAAATCTCACATGCGTGTTTACATGTGCACGAGGGTGTGTTGTATAACACTCGTCATACGTAGGAGCATAATATGTAGGTTCTCTCATATGTGGTTGGATGTGTGTTTACAAATACGCATGTCCCTTTCTTGGTTGTGCACCCTTAGTGGGTTATTTCTAAAGGAGGGTTTCACCGTAAAGGTGCTAGCCTTGGTAGATAAACTACACAAGGGGTTTGATGCTCCACTAGGGGATGCATCGGAGGATGGCCTCACAAAATATATAGTGGCTCCATTATAAGATGTGCGATAGATGGAAGCATTATCTTTTGAATATCCACGTCCATCGCGGTAATTTGTGAGAAGTTGGTTTACCAAAATTGTGTTCAATTTGTCCGTTCCCTTGCTAAACCTATCAATGTTGGAGGACATGAGCCCATATCGCTTTGTGAGAGAATAGATATTGGTATCCAAGGTGGATGCTTGTGAATTCAGCACTAGCACTTAGGATTTGAGAACTACATTCTTGACGCACCCGTAACCTACACCTAGGTTCCACCTGGCGGTGTCATGATCACAAGGCGTAATATGGCCCCTAGGCTACGATTTCGGGCTCAATCCGCAAGCGGATGGTGTCGAGTTATAGTATAAAAGATTGTCGGATCCCACAGGGACGGTGATAGTGTCTATAAGATTCTCAGTCTATTTCTAAGTGTGGAAGTAAGGTAGCTATCAGGGGAACTGTTTTGGTTTGGGTGTTGTTGTTGTGATATCAATAAAAAGGGACTAGGGCTTTAGGGATCGCCACTAGGATCATTGGGGGTTGGTGTTGGATAGGATCATCACATTGCATTAGGGCTAGGGAATTAATCCCCCAATTCGTACCACTCTCGTGGGTTAGAATTGCGGGGTATTTCGGTGGCTCTCGTTGACGCAATGGTGGTAGCCGCCAACGTAGCGGTATAGTTCGTTGATGGATCCCCTCAGGGCGTGAGCCGGGCATGGTCACGTGCCTTGATTTGATCCACCATTTCCCTATTCGTTCCCCTAGATACCCCTTAAGCACATCAATTCAACAGACCGTGGACATGATCTCAGTACGGGTTATCTACGGATTCGGAAGGATCTACCAAAATACAACCCTAAATCCCTAATTCAACGTAGGGATCCAGATCTATGTTTTCCCCCTAAAATCCTAGGGCTTACCCATCAACTCTAGAATAGATCTACTCAGACATCGCAATAGAAACGCACAAAATCATCAATTTCATAGGAGAAAACATCTTAGCAATTGAGAAATTAGGGCTTGAATAAACTTACAGCGAGAGTAGATGAAAAATAGATCCAGAGAAAAATCCCAATTTCAATAGCGAATGTAGACAAGAACAAGAGCAATAATCTCTAATATTTTATCCAAAAATTGCTACAAATATTAATCCAAAAATCCGTACAAAAATCGCTCCCCAGATCGGCTCTCCAAATTCCCTAACAAAAACTATTCGACCTCTTCTGCCGTTCCCAGATCGCGAGCTTCAGTCGCTGCCAAAATCGCGCACAATGCGCTCGTTCAAATCTTTCCAGAAATGCCCTTGGTGTTGCCGACCGAGTAGGCTACTCGGTCCGATCAGCTACTGCTCGGTCAGTAGCTTGGCCCGTGTAGCTTGCTGCTCGGCTACTTTGAGAATTCAAATCGTCTTATCCGTACCGAGTAGGACCTACTCGATCAGCTGCTTGGGTGATGCTCGGGCTGTGAAATCTGGGGCTACCTGACCGATCAGATGAGCTGCTCGGTCTGCGTCAACCTGTATCCAACCTCAGCTGCAATTGATACGGCTCGGTACGAGCAGACGAGCTGCTCGGACCGAGCATTTTCTGGGAAATGCTGGGTCAGAGCCTGGAGCTTCTCTCTCTGCTCTCTCTCCCTCTTCTCTCCTCCAATGGCTCCGAGAATGCGGCGAACTCCTCCAGAGCCCTGCCAACGAGCTCATGGGCATGTCGGATGTGTCCATACCCAAGTGGGGGTCCGAATCGCTCCAAAATCCCTGAAAATTCACGAAACACTACGAAACTCGAAAATATCGTCAGAAATGCAGAATCGTAGTAAAAAGTGGGATTTGGACGTGAAAATGATATGCAATGCGATGAGATAATGATATGAAAATGATATAAAATATGGACACATCAAAATCCCCCAAGCTTACCTCTTACTCGTCCTCGAGGAAGACGAATAATCGGTAGGCCGGGAGGAAAACAAAACGAAAATAAGAAAATGAAAATAAAGAGGAATGAAAAACAAAAATAGAGAAGTAAGAGAAAAGTGCCAAGGATGATCGGTCAGATCTCAGGCCTAAAAAGTCTATCACGATGCTCTGAGTGCTAAATATACATGCTATTGGTAATTTCTAGCATTATAAATCATAAGACATGCAATACAGGCAAGGAACAGGGATCTACTGAAATAACACCGTCAAATCATATCAATCACATGCAATCCCTAGAGTCAAGTATAAATGAGTTGGCAACGCCCTTTTCAATCACAGATACAGAAGGAGCACAAAAGATTCACACAACATGCAATAAAGAATAGGAAAGATCATGCCATTCAGATATTCAATTAGATACATGAAAAATCTCCAAAACTAAAGTAATTCGTAAAGTTTGGGTTTTAAAAAATCTCCCCGATATGCACCATCTCCACTCTAATGTCAAGCTCGCTCGTATGCGTAGTTGGTTTACCCCTCCAAGCGTAGCTTGAGGCGTCGCATCAAGGAAAATGATATGGAAATTTTATTTTTCTTCTCAGAATAAATGATAGCTTCTAATGAAATAATACAAAACAATATTTATTCATTTTCTCTTTTTTTCTTTTCTTTTTTCACATATGAACATATACACAAAATTTTTTCCTTTTTTTTATTTTCATTTAGAAGCTATTCTTTTTCTTTTTGGGATTGGGAAGTAAGATGCGGTAAAGATAGCTATGTGGGTGCAACCAACTGATATGTAGAGATAAAAAATAGATATGTGGAGAAGGAAGATATTGGGACTCTCGGTTCACTCCAAAGATGGTGCACATCAGTTTGATGAAATAAAACCCTAACTAAACTCATATAAAGTATGAATATTTTCACTTCTCTAAATGAATACTGAAAATGGCATGCGGTAATAATCACAATATCAGCAGGCATGCAAACTGAACTGAATAAGATAAGAAAAGCAGGTGCTCCAAGTGTTCTAGTGATGCGTGAACCTGGGAGCATTTCCCAACATAAATCATACTAAATACTAGTTCATGCAATTGATTTTCAATTCATTTCAAGCATTAATTCAAACAGATCATCAATAGAAGAGCATGCATATAGATAATAAAACTGAAATTAACTCTAATAGCATGTCAAAGAGATGAGCATCGCAAAAAACTAATAAAGCCTAGAGAGATATCATCATGTGGACCATCCTTAGAAAAAATAAAAAGAAGAAGAGAAAAAGGGAAACTAGATAAAAAGAGATGCATGCATGGAGAAAAACATAAAATATGATGCAAAATGAGAAAAAATAAAACGAGGAGGGAAAATGGTGAAAAAGTAAAATAAAAACTGAAAATAAGGGAGAAAAATGTGAAAATAAAAATAAAAATAAAGCGGGAGCGCTCATCCCCCAAGCTAAACATAGCAGTGTCCTCACTGCTAAGAAAACGCTCGTGAGCGGGAGATGATGCAAAAGGGTTGGTGTGGGTGGGGAAATAAAATAAAATCTATGTAATAAATAGACAAAAGGAAATAAAAGTGAAAATATGATATGATGCAATGCAATGTATGAAATGATGCATGGGTGGATGTATCCTCCCCCAAGCTATGTGAAAGTAGGGCCCAGAATAGACAGATGGGCACAAAATATATGGGGAAGGAAAAAGATGGGACGGACTACATCAGGCAGAGGCACCACCCTCTAGGGGTGGTCATGGGTCCCTCTGCTGTGGACCCGGGGCGGTGGGTGGCAGTTCAGGTCGGAACTCGTGCTGTGGGTCGGTACGAATGTGACGCATGAGGCTCTGAAGGAAAGGCAGGTCACGCTCGACCGCCTGTTGAGATATTTCACCATAATATCCTGCTAGTAGGATCATTGCACCAAAGCGGTCTTCTTGATCATCATCACGGAATGTAACCTCGTACTCTGCATCGCCTATGTAAAGGGGCCTGGATGGGTGTGGGGCGGAGGGGGGCGCAGGGGCGGTGGTGGACGAATCAGTGGCGGTGGTGGCTCAGGTGGGAAAGCGTGTGCGACGTGTGCGCCGGGTAGGCCTAGGGTTAGATGTGTCGGTGTTGGCGGGTCTAGCATGGCGTGGAGGCATTGTGTAGGAGGAGGAGAATAATGATGTATTATGTAAAGCAGATATGGGACGAGTTTACCGACTTGAAAAAGATGGCGTTTTGCTTCGGTGTCGTGGTTGCCGCCGATCCGGATTATCCCCCAAGCTTTTCAAAGAAGTATCCCTTGACGTTGGCAATTCAAACCTGAATAAGGAACTAGGAGGATGTCAGTATTTTTAAACAAGGGAAACAACGGATTCAATTTTGAAAAGTGCTCGGTCGAATGGCAAACGATGAGAGGCGTGTTGAGTATTGATTCCCCGGATTTGGTTTTGGATGATGAGCAAACATAAATATCGTGTACTAACTGTTTGTGAGCGCAGTTATAGAGATCGTCGCCAAAAGAATACGTACATCAAAAGCGACATCTCAAGACTTCTCAAAACGCGTGATCGTGTGCCTGAAGCTTCGTTGAAGCTCAAGGAGCAATATTGAAGTCAAGAAGAATGAAGATTGAAGCTTTAAAGACGGGTCGTCATGTATTATTTATTGTCTTCTAGCTTCATTAATTAGAATGTTAAGCCTTGAGTAGGACTTACTTTATTATCTTCATTTCGCTCATATCTTAGAGCTAGGACTATCATAGAAGCCATTAGAATCTTTTTCGAAGCCTATCGCTTCTTCCCTCAGCTTCTAGTACATGTTAGTTGGTTCAAGAAGAAGAACCAACCGACTAGATGACGATCTAGTCGGTCGGCAATTCCTCTTGAACCGACTAGAATGCCTTGCTCATTTCAGCCCAGATTTGTTGATCAATTAGTCGGTCACAAAAGAGTCACCGACCGACTAGATGACGATCTAGTCGGTTAGGAATCCTTCTCAGACCGACTAGTTATCATTGCCTAAATTCTGCCTGAGTTATTGTTTCGAGTTAGTCGGTCAAAGAACGTTTGACAACCGACTAGTTGAGAAACTAGTCGGTCAGCATTTGTTCTTACACCGACTAAATCAACTTGAAGTCAGCCTTCAATATTTCGACTGTTAGTCGGTCAAAGATCATTCACCGACCGATAAGTTGTGAAACTAGTCGGTCGGCAAGTCTTCTTAGACCGACTAGTTGTCATCTCCTGTACTTCGACCTTTTGGTTGTTCAACCGTTAGTCGGTCTACGTTGTATCACCGACCGACTAGTTGATGAACTAGTCGGTCAGTGATCCTTCTTTGACCGACTAGTCTTGTTCAGAATAGAGCCGTTGGGAACTTTTCCAACACGATTTTCCTTGCCTCTATAAATACAAACCTGATTCGTTTGAGGCAAGGTTAGAGAGGTCCAATATACAAGTAATTTCAGACCTAAGAGAAGAGTTTTCTCAAGCTAATTCTAAGCTCTCTCTTCTCACCAAGAATCTCTCGCTTCACTCTTTGAGCAAATTCCTCAAGAGAGATTCTCTCCATTGTGAGCCTTTCAAGTCAAGAGCTTGATTCTAGTCACCATACTCCACCCTAGGCTTCCATTGCTGGTCAACTCCTTGAAGCTAGGGTTTGGTGGCATCATCTTCCCCAAAATCCATCTTTGCCCTAATTTGGTAAGATCTACTCAAGGCATAGGATTTTATGGTAAATGTTTCTTTATTTCATTTCAATCGTTATTTGAATTGTTCTCTCGGTTGTGAGAGAAGTGTGTGATCCCGGGTTGTGGGAGTCACATTTGTATTGTATATGATTTGGTCTTGTGAAGGTTTTTCACAAGAATTTCATAGTGCTAAATCTTGAGTTAGGGTTTCTAACTCAAGTAACCGGAGGGGATACGGGTGGTTGGGACGTAGGATCACCGGGAACAAGTCGGAGAGACTTGGGTGGATCTGAACCCGTTACTTGCTTTGTGTGCGTTTGTTAATTCTTGTTGATTGTTGTCTATTCCGCATTGTCGTTTGTTTATTGCACAATAGTTAGGAATAACTCCCTTAATTATTTTAAGTACTATTCACCCCCCCTCTAGTACATGTGCAGTAGCTTCACATGGCACTTCAATTGGATCAGAGCCACGGTTAAAGCTACAAGGTTAAAGTTATGACGAACAACGACTACAACGTCTTCAAGGATCATCACGGATCGTCTTCTGTTATGGAAGGGCAATCCTCTGTCAGGCCTCCTCATTTCAACGGTACCAACTATGGGTACTGGAAATGTCGGATAGAAACCTTCCTCCGGAGCGCTTCACTTTGGAGAGCCACATTGACAGAGTATGTCGAGCCCGTCGAACAAGATTTCGCGAAGTGGACTACCGAGGAGGTCACCGCGGAGGTAAGCAATGCCAAGGCGATGAATGCCTTGCAATGTGTATTGGAGCCTGAAGACTTTAACAAGATATGCACATGTAAGAGTGCATATCAAGTATGGAACCAACTCCTCATCTTGCACGAAGTAACGAGTACGGTAAAAGATTCTAAACTCGTTGTCGCTAACAAAGAATTTGAGTTGTTTCACATGGAACAGGGTGAAACTATGAAGGACTACTATGCTCGCTTCGTAGACATATCCAACGAGTTGGAAGCTCTTGGGAAGGTCTACACCCAAAAGGAGAAAGTCGCGAAGATTATTGACGGACTTCCCTCTTGTTGGGAAAAGCGTACCTTCGCCATCGAGGAAGGCAACGATATGAATAAATATACCGTTGTTCAATTAATGGGTACCTTGTTGTCTTACGAGGTACGCAAGGAAAGTAAGATCAAGATGAAGGAGAAGATGAAAGTGTACTTGAAGCAAGACGAGCCAAAGAAAAAGACGATTGCATACAAGGCCGCTCCATCTACCGATGATGAAGAATCGGAAGTGTTGGACATGGAAGCTTTGGCCGATATGGCAAAGAAGTTCAACCGATTCTTCCGACAAGGTAAGTTGAAAAGTAAATCAAAATTTATTTCGACTAATGCTTCTACTCCCGTGTGTTATAAATGCAACAAGCCATGACATATCAAGCCGGATTGTCCTCTCTACAAACACAAGGAGAAGTGGAAGGCATCCAAGCACGACAAGTCGAGAAGGCACAAGAAAGGACTTGTCGGCACATTCACCGACTCCGAAGAGGACTCCTCAAGTGGAGAGTCGGATGATGAACGTGTGGAGAAAGCACACACGTGCTTCATGGGAAAAGAGGATCGTGATCAAGACACCTCCTCCGATGAAAGCGAGGATGGAAGCGAGGATGAAGGCGATGAGGTAACTAATGATGAACTTAAAATATCCAACAAACAACTTTGGAATAAGTTTTCTAATTTGGCTACTAGATTTATTAAGACTAAGAATGAACTAGATAGTCTTAAAACCTCGCCTAAACCCATCATCGTCAACAACGACATCGTTGTTGAAGAGTTGAGAAATGAGATTGTAAATCTCAAATCTCAACTTGAGCATGTTCATATCTAGGATTTGGATGAACATGTGATAGCGGATTTGACGTCTCAAAACTCAACTTTGAGTATTGAGAATAAAAATCTCAAATCACGTGTTTGCGCACTCACATCGCGAGAATCCACCTTGGATGCTTCGATGCTTTCTCTCACCGAGAAGTATGAGTGCACATTAGGGCGAATTCATGAATTCATTAAACGTAAGGGCCATTTGGATAATATCCTAAATGACTTACTTCCGGCCAATCATCACATTGGCTTGGGGTATAAGATGGGAGATTCATCTAAATCGTCCGCCACCTTTGTTAGGCCATCTTCCGAAGCTTCTACTAGTGGGAGTAAACACTTCATGGGTAGTTCTTCTACCAATGGTGCTTCCGCTAGGAACACACCCCCATTTGGAAAGAAACCCACTTTGGGTGGACCTCCAAAGAAGGGTCATGCTTTCATGTATACCATGCCACGTAGCAATACACATCCTACCCCACATGTTAGCACGTATGATGATTTTATGCTCCGCATCCACGAGCACGTGCACACCATGTGAGACACACTCATACACGTGTTCCACCACATGCATATGTTCATCCTCATTCTCATATGGATAATTATTATCATGCATCATTGCGTCATATGCCATATGCTTACCCACAACATGTATCACATAGAAATCAACAACGTATGCATGTTCCTAATAGGAATAGGGCTACCAAAATCTTCACTATTTGGAGCCCGAAGGACACAAATATGCATGAAAAACAAGCATACATGAATTCTTACTTTATGCATGTTGTGAACAATGATGATTATGTAGGGAAGTCTAAGTCCAATTGGACTTGGCTTCCAAAAGTCTAATTTCTTAGGACCAAATGTCCTTGGGTACCATGGAATGATATTTTATCTTTAGGTACTCAAGGATAAGAGAAGGAGCAACACATCAAATTTTAGCTCCATATTAAGTTTTTCCAGGTTCAATCCACCATGTGATACCAACCCTACCAACTCATTGATTTGCAAGGGATTTTTCATTCAAATAGAGTTGATGGTGCTTAAGTGATGCACCAAAGTAAGGGGAGCTTAATGTTGTAAGTATATTCTTACTTTTGATCTACATTGGTATCCATGTGAGTTAAATGCATCCATTGGTAGAATATCTACATTGGTATCATTTTCAATTAGTATGCTAGAATTGCTTATGCCATTGGTCTATGATGTTCTATCTATTTTTGGCATAACACTTTTGCATGTTACTTTTGGTATCAATTTGCTACATTTGGTTTTCACATCGGATTATTTTTGTCTCTGATGTTGACTTTCGTCGTTCGACGATTTTATCTTGGTTAAATAGAATTCTTTCTATGGAAACATAGAATTGTTTTCCATGCATTTAATTAACCAAGAATGTTGATTTTGGAGAGTATGTTTCAAAACTCAATAAGTGAAATTGATTTGAGTTTTGATGATTTCGTTTTTCGATTTTCACCTATGGTTTGATGATTTCGTATTTCGATTTTTGCCTATGGCTTGGTGATTTCGTTTTTCGATTTTCGCCTATGGTTTGATGATTTCGTATTTCGTTTTTCGACTTTGGTCTCATTGGCACGCTTTGCTTTTATTCGGTATTTTACATTTGATAGTTTACATTGGTGTCATTTGGACCGTGGTCGTATTCTTAGATACTCTTGCTTGTTTTTCTTAGCCATTGTAATCTTGTCGTTGATCTCCTCCCGCTCTTTTTGCTAATGCCAAAGGGGGAGAGATATAATAATGACAATGTGCTAATGATAATTCAAAGCAATTTACCATGAATCTAATTTGATATGTTAGATTCAGGGGGAGTTAAGGTATAAAATGGATTCAGAAATCCTAAATTGTCAATAATTGATTCCCATTTTATATCTCCCTCGCCTGCTTGATGCGTATAATTATTATTTAATACGGAACTAACGTGTCATCAATGCAGGGGGAGTAAGTAAATTTCTTCTGAATCATTATTATTGATTATTATTTATGTTGGTTTGTCATCACCAAAAAGGGGGAGAATGTTGAGTATTGATTCCCCGGATTTGGTTTTGGATGATGAGCAAACATAAATATCGTGTACTAACTGTTTGTGAGCGCAGTTATGGAGATCGTCGCCCAAAAAAATACGTACATCAAAAGCGACGTCTCAAGACTTCTCAAAACACGTGATCGTGTGCCTGAAGCTTCGTTGAAGCTCAAGGAGCAATATTGAAGTCAAGAAGAATGTAGATTGAAGCTTTGAAGACGGTTTGTCATGTATTATTTATTGTCTTCTAGCTTCATTAATTAGAATGTTAAGCCTTGAGTAGGACTTACATTATTATCTTCATTTCGCTCATATCTTAGAGCTAGGACTATCATAGATGCCATTAGAATCTTTTCTGAAGCCTATCGCTTCTTCCCTCGGCTTCTAGTGCATGTTAGTTGGTTCAAGAAGAAGAACCAACCGACTAGATGACGATCTAGTCGGTCGGTAATTTCTCTTGAACCGACTAGAATGCCTTGCTCATTTCAGCCCAGATTTGTTGATCAATTAGTCGGTCACAGAAGAGTCACCGACCGACTAGATGACGATATAGTCGGTTAGGAATCCTTCTCTGACCGACTAGTTATCATTACCTAAATTCAGCCTGAGTTACTGTTTCGAGTTAGTCGGTCAAAGAACGTTTGTCGACCGACTAGTTGAGAAACTAGTCGGTCAGCATTTGTTCTTACACCGACTAAATCAACTTGAAGTCAGCCTTCTATATTTCGACTGTTAGTCGGTCAAAGATCATTCACCGACCGACTAGTTGTGAAACTAGTCGGCCGGCAAGTCTTCTTAGACCGACTAGTTGTCATCTCCTGTACTTCGACCTTTTGGCTGTTCAACCGTTAGTCGGTCTACGTTGTATCACCGACCGACTAGTTGATGAACTAGTCGGTCAGTGATCCTTCTTTGACCGACTAGTCTGGTTCAGAATAGAGCCGTTGGGAACTTTTCCAACACGATTTTCCTTGCCTCTATAAATACAAACCTGATTCGTTTGAGGCAAGGTTAGAGAGGTCCAATATACAAGTAATTTCAGGCCTAAGAGTAGAGTTTTCTCAAGCTAATTCTAAGCTCTCTCTTCTCACCAAGAATCTCTCCCTTCACTCTTTGAGCAAATTCCTCAAGAGAGATTCTCTCCATTGTGAGCCTTTCAAGCCAAGAGCTTTATTCTAGTCACCATACTCCACCCTAGGCTTCCATTGCTGGTCAACTCCTTGAAGCTAGGGTTTGGTGGCATCATCTTCCCCAAAATCCATCTTTGCCCTAATTTGGTAAGATCTACTCAAGGCATAGGATTTTGTGGTAAGTGTTTCTTTATTTCATTTCAATCGTTATTTGAATTGTTCTCTCGGTTGTGAGAGAAGTGTGTGATCCCGGGTTCTGGGAGTCACATTTGTATTGTGTATGATTTGGTCTTGTGAAGATTTTTCACTAGAATTTCATAGTGCTAAATCTTGAGTTAGGGTTTCTAACTCAATTATCCGGAGGGGATCCGGGTGGTTGGGACGTAGGATCACCGAGAACAAGTCGGGGAGACTTGGGTGGATCCGAACCCGTTACTTGCTTTGTTTGCATTTGTTAATTCTTGTTGATTGTTGTCTATTCTGCATTGTCGTTTGTTTATTGCACAATAGTTAGGAATAACTCTCTTAATTATTTTAAGTACTATTCACCCCCCCCCCCCCTCTAGTATGTGTGCAGTAGCTTCACAGGGCACTTCAATTGGTATCAGAGCCAATGTTAAAGCTACAAGGTTAAAGTTATGACGAACAACGACTACAACGTCTTCAAGGATCGTCACTGATCGTCTTCTGTTATGGAAGGGCAATCCTCTGTCAGGCCTCCTCATTTCAACGGTACCAACTATGGGTACTGGAAATGTCAGATGGAAACCTTCCTCCAGAGCGCTTCACTTTGGAGAGCCACATTGACAGAGTATGTCGAGCCCGCCGAACAAGATTTCGCGAAGTGGACTACCGAGGAGGTCGCCACGGAGGTAAGCAATGCCAAGGCGATGAATGCCTTGCAATATGCATTGGAGCCCGAAGACTTCAACAAGATATGCACATGTAAGAGTGCATATCAAGTATGGAACCAACTCCTCATCTTGCACGAAGGAACGAGTACGGTAAAAGATTCTAAACTCATTGTCGCTAACAAAGAATTTGAGTTGTTTCACATGGAACAGGGTGAAACTATGAAGGACTAATATGCTCGCTTCGTGGACATATCCAACGAGTTGGAAGCTCTTGGGAAGGTCTACATCCAAAAGGAGAAAGTCGCGAAGATTATTGACGGACTTCCCTCTTGTTGGGAAAAGCGTACCTTCGCCATCGAGGAAGGCAACGATATGAATAAATATACCGTTGTTCAATTAATGGGTACCTTGTTGTCTTACGAGGTACGTAAGGAAAGTAAGATCAAGATGAAGGAGAAGATGAAAGCGTACTTGAAGCAAGACGAGCCAAAGAAAAAGGCGATTGCATACAAGGCCGCTCCATCTACCGATGATGAAGAATCGGAAGAAGTGTTGGACATGGAAGCTTTGGCTGATTTGGCAAAGCAGTTCAACCGATTCTTCCGACAAGGTAAGTTGAAAAGTAAATCAAAATTTATTTCGACTAATGCTTCTACTCACGTGTGTTATAAATGCAACAAGCCAGGACATATCAAGCCGGATTGTCCTCTCTACAAACACAAGGAGAAGTGGAAGGCATCCAAGCACGACAAGTCGAGAAGGCACAAGAAAGGACTTGTCGGCACATTCATCGACTCCGAAGAGGACTCCTCAAGTGGAGAGTCGGATGATGAACGTGTGGAGAAAGCACACACGTGCTTCATGGGAAAAGACGATCGTGATCAAGACACCTCCTCCGATGAAAGCGAGGATGGAAGCGAGGATGAAGGCGATGAGGTAACTAACGATGAACATAAAATAGCCAACGAACAACTTTGGAATAAGTTTTCTAATTTGGCTACTAGATTTATTAAGACTAAGAATGAACTAGATAGTCTTAAAACCTCGCCTAAACCGATCATCGTCAACAACGACAACGTTGTTGAAGAGTTGAAAAATGAGATTGTAAATCTCAAATCTCAACTTGAGCATGTTCGTATCGAGGATTCGGATGAACATGTGATAGCGGATTTGACGTCTCAAAACTCAACTTTGAGTATTGAGAATAAAAATGTCACGCCCCGCTTCCCAAAAATATGGAGGCGAAGCGTGAGAAGGTCCGCTCAGACTTGAAGCTACGAAGCTGCAAGTCCGATAAGCGTCAATCAAATTTAAAACTGCAGGTCCTTGCAACGTGAACGAAACAAAGATAATAATAATGAAATCAGACAAAAGAGATATCTCAGAATATCCATAAAATAAGTTTCAACATCACAGAAAAAGCCACCATGCTAAAAAGAAAAAAGAGACTAAAGGCCCAAACATGGCCAACAAAAGTACAACGTACAGAGAAAAGGTGCCACGCACCGATAACTAACAACAAAACCTAAAACAAAATAAAGCTCAGTAAAGGTCACCGGTGTCCACAAAACTCCTCCTAGGCAGACATGGACTCAGGCTCAGCGTCAGCAAAACCCCACGTACTCAGCAACGGTCTCTGGCTCAGGGTCTAACATGTGACACCCAAAAGAGCAAGGGGCACATGTCAGCAAGTCTGGAAGACTTGTGCAAGGAAACTGAAAGTAGGTGAAAGTAAAGCAACCTAGCAGTTCTAGCATGATGCAATGACATGGCAGTTAAAGTTATGAGTGCGGCAGGAAAGGAAAAACAGCAAGTAAACTAGCATGGCATGGCAGGTGTGGCAAGATTATAAACATTTACAAGGATTTCTCTAGTCACGTTTTCATGTCATGTGCAGAGTTTACGCCTTACAGCTGAAATGACTTTCTTTCACACTGAGTGGCCGCTTAACTCCGCCCCAAACCCAGAGTTTACGCCTTACAGCTGCAGTTGCTGATCAGGCAGACTCCCAGCTGATTGGCCGCTTAACTCTTACCCCTCCCACGTGTATCGAGCCAGGGCCTTACCCCCGAACGGTAATGCTCGCTTCTGGATCACGAGCCAGGAAGTGTTTTTCATGTTGGCATAGGGGTGCACCTAGCCCTGGACAAGCAAGTACAAGTATGTAGCGTGTGCTACGAATGCAATATTCAATGCATGGATGACATGTAAGATGCAATGCATGGCAGTTAAAAGTGCGTACAGATAAGAAAAGTAAACGTGACAGTTTAGTATGCATGAACAACAAGTTTAAAGGGTTGGATCTAGCTTCGTTGTCAAGCTAGATCAATTAGGTGACGGATCTAGTTTCGTTGTCAAACTAGATCAAGTAGGCGTCTAGCCAGCTATCATTTCACTGACTAGTCTCTTTTACGCTAGGAACAAAGAAGTGGCCTAAAAACATGGCCCTACACAAGAGTTGGCAAGTTTCACTTGCCTGCATGTACAACGTCTGAGCACACCGTCCAATGAGTCCCAAAATCACAATTATCCTACGTGCACAAGTCCATCGGCCTAAAGTCCATATTATTAATCTTGATTAGTGGTTGCTAAACATTTAAAATACTTTAAAATACTGATTTTTAGTCTTGATTAGCATGCAATTGGGTTGGGTGTCCTAGGGGTGCAAAACGTTACCTCAACACGACGCGAAAGCTACACCGGCATCGGGTAGTGACGCCGGGGGTTGGAATAAAAGATCGCGCTCCAAGTCCAGATTCCAATTAGATTCCTCGCTGGAAGTTTCAGGGCAATCAACCGGGGCGACGATTCCAGATTCCAAAGCTAGCATGTGCGACGACGGGCTACGACGTGTCGCAACGTCGTACGCGGCAAGTCGTCGAAGAGAACGCACCTAGGTGGGGCCCACAGTAGTCCTAGGGACCTTTGGGGGACCCACAATACCTCTGGAGAACTTGGGGGGCCCACGGAGGCAAGTGGTGCGACGGATGCGGGGTTGCGACGAATGACTCTCGGTCGTACAGCCTCAGTGCGGGGAGATCTCTCGGTCGCTGCGGGGAACGGGGCTGTGCGGCGCTTGGGGGTGTGCAGCAGTGCGGGTGCGGGAGCCTCCTTCGGTCAGATCGGTAGGGAGGGTCGGTCGTGCGCTTGGATGCGAGTGGCTACGACGTTGCAACGTTGCAGCGTTGCAAACGTCGGTCGGTGCGGGCGGCCCGATCAGTCAGGCGCTGTGCGGAGCGGGGCGACAAGGCGGGGTCGATGCGGAGTGCTGTGCAGAGCGGGGATGCGAAGCGGATGCGAGCGGGTGCGGGCCAAGCCCTCGGTCAGACCGAGGGAACGGAGCGGGGCGGTGCGCTGCGATGTGAGTGGCGATGGATGCGGGGGTGGCTAGCGGTCGGAGCGGGGAAAATTGGTTGGTTTTCTTGGTCAGAGCGGTGGCTGAACGTCGCAACGTTGCGACGAATCGTCGCAACGTCCAATTTTGGTTTTGGAAGAGGCTAGGGCTAATTTCTTGCGAAAATAGGTCTTCCTAGGGGTTGCTTATATAGTATAGATGGGTTGACTTGGTCTAGGGCTAAATCTAATAGGATTAGAAGTTTAAAATAATTTAAAATTTGAAATTCAACTTCTCCAACTCACCCAAGGATTTGACTTGGTCCAAATGAGCTGGAAATTGGCTCAAAAATTCTTTAAAACGTTTAAAACTCAAATAAATTTTATTTGGCCGAAAATAATTTATAAATTAATTATTAAAAATAATATAAAACTTGTTAAAAATATTAAAGTGGTCAAATAAACTCCAAAAATTATGAAATAAATATTGTGATGATCGTGATGACGAATGTGAGCTAACTAAGAAGACGTATCTCAAATTCGATGTCGGACGATGAAACTAAAAATAGAAACGTCTCCCATCAAGAGTGAGAATCGTCACGTCTCATCGAGTAAGTTTAAATTGTGAAAAAACGACTCGAGAAGTGTCGTTCCAAGATAGTGCCACTATTTAATACTCTCAGAGACGTTCACAACGGCATATCACACAAAAGTGTTCACAATCGAATAAAGTCTAAAATAAACACGTGCACGGCCAAAAGCACGTGCACGAACAACGTACGACGAAAAGTGGTCGTTACATCCTCCCCACCTTAGAATAAAGTCCGTCCTCGGACTTTCTAATGTAGCTAGTCACTCTAGTAACTACCCCAATCAAGTCATATAATAATTCAACCAGGTATAGTCATTACAAGTGCTTATATATGCACTAGGTAGTCAAACATTAATACTACCAACACGTATATATATTTATATATATTCACGTACGTTATACATTTATACCTATTATAGTCAGTCAAATTCACACATGTATTTCAATCATATATATATAAACATACATCCCTTATATAACCACTACCTAGTATACAACAATAGTTCAGATACTCACATAAGGATAGTCTCACACTTAGCAAATACAATCATTGCTCTACCTATATGTAGCTACCTATGCACAAGCATCAAGGGTATACTACCCTCTAATAATCCTTAGTATTCATCCAACACCAAACACATCAACACATGTAGTCACACCATACCATAATTAAGTCAAGTTTCACTATATATATATATATATATATATATATATATATATTCACCACTACTATAGTTTCACAATATATAATCATTCAAATACATGCAAATAGTTCACCATATATTCACATCACGTACGGTCCTATAACTGTATTTATGACACGCCACATATATCATAGTCATCAATACATATAACTAAGCACATACTTACCCGTGCATGGTGCACACCCATACACGCTATCATTTCATTTACATACACCAATCATACCATCATATACCCAGTACATCTACACACCTAGTTTAGCTAGTACACATACGTTCACACAACAAGTCCTTAGTAATTAGCTATACCATAAGACCAACACATATAACTATATACTGGTGTAGCGACCCACAATCATGTGCGTAACACAACCAGGCACAAACACTCCTATCACTATACATACATCAAACATCGCTATATTCAAACTTCAGACATACATTCAATGTACTTAGAGTGTACCCACTCGAGCTTGAGTGAGACTCAATACATATATCAGAATATTCTATATACGTAACACGACATTTATACCTATACCAATACCACTCCCATATATATACATCTACCAATACAACCATATACATTCCATAAATCAATCACACTTAATATTTAGTCAGGCAATACTCACATAGTTAAATCAATTTATATACCATACTAATAACCTTTCAGACATCAGCACCCACATATTTATAATACCCTCCCTAGTACAAACATTCACCGTATAGTCACACATAAGTAATGTACATATTCATACCATAGCCTACTACCTATAATTAGTATACTATCACATCCATACGTACACAATTAGGATGTGCAATAGTCGTGTATACCTCACGGTATGCACGCATGCAACATCCCGTAAAAGCAAGCAATACCAATCAATATTATAATCTACTATCATATGCATATCACTTATATACTCATGCAACGAAACATAACTTCCTACGTCCAAGCACAATATATATCTACCTACGAGCACATACTCACACGTACTAGCATATGGGTCACTCAATAGGCCTACTTACGTAACTATACATATGCTTATTATTATCACACCTATCATACACATAGCTTTACCAATCATTTATTTCAACCATCACAAGTATCTCTAACTTCATACACTCCATTAGACATTTCAACGCTAACTCTTATATACACAGGCATCCCTAGTATAGTATAGCTATCCACACCAAAATCTATAACTACTAACACATAAACAACTTCATAATATCACGAATAACTCCGAGTATATATATATATATACCACACAATAGGAAAGCATCAATATACTATGGGGGGTACACTCATTCAAGACCACGTACACAACTTATGTACGTGCACTACGACTACCTCACAAGGTCCAAGGGCCTACTAATAATTTAGGGTTGACACAGACATTGACGGACCCTAAGGTCTAAGCAATAACGAGAGGTCGAGAGCGTGACGAGGGAAGGATCGATAAGCACGAGTTCAGATAGGACGAATACAAGGAGACGGCTTGGTTAGGGAAAACATTGGCTCAATGGTGATGTTTAGGTTGAAGGAAAAGGAGATGTAGTGATGCTTAAATAGAACACAGAAAAGAAAATAGGGTGAATAGCATAAGCTAAAATACGTGGATTTTGAAAACTGTCGTTCTCCCAAAGTTGAAATCCCAGTCTGAAAAGAAATATTTGGAGATCGATAAAACGAGTTGTTCAAAATAAATTTGAGTCGAACATTCATAATAAGAGAAAATGGTCTATTGGTTTTAAAAATCATCATAAAGGAAGTAAAATCATTTACACGAATATTAAGGACGTGGTTTAGAAAATATTATACGGCAGTAATTTAATATAATGTTGTCAAAAGTTTTTGAAAGTCAAAGAATGGAATCAAGCAATGGAAGTATTTAAAATCAGGTTAAATGCTTTCAAAACTTTGGGCTATGGAAAATTGAAAATAATCAATTTGAAACTACTTTTAGAGAACCAAGGTTTGCCAAAAATGAGAAACAGAGTTACACAAGGTTCTTAATATACGAGCACAACAAGTCTGGTACGGATATAAAAATAATTGAAAGTATGTATGGTGCACGGAAAAATAATATTAACGACTTACTATAAGAATTATCAAGATCGAATAGCAAGTCTTTAAAATCAAGTCATGGAGGGTCTAAATCAGGAAGTGGTTATGAAAATAGTAATTTTGCAAAAATCTGAAGTAGCGAAAACGACTAGCAAAAGCCAACTTGCTGAAAGCTGAAAGTCCATGTGTCTTGAAAGTATATTAAAGTAAACACGACGTATCATTCGTATAACACAAATAGAAGAAAAATTATAAATCGAATTGGGCAAAGCAAAAGTACGGTTCAGAATGAACTTAATATATGAAAGGAAATATGTATTTTCATAGGTACGAAAAATATAGGCTGGAAAAAATATTATAAGCTAGAGTTCAAAAAATTTCGCTAAAAGTTTAAAAAGAATTAAATCAACGAGGAGTACAAAGTTAAGTATATTTATATAAAAAATTTTGAACAAATTTAAACTTAGGGAAAGAGGAAATCGAAAAATACTTTCAGAAGGTTCAGGTTTGTAATGGAGAGGTTCGAAGAGTGACGACGATCGTCATGAGGCGATCTCGTGAATCGAGGCAAGGAAATTTGTCGGATGATGAAAACATGCATACGCCTAGGGTATGAATCAGGAGAATCTACGGGGAACTCCTACGGTCGACCAACTAAAGATTAAGAACTAAGCGCTAAGACTTTCTAAGGAGCTAGACGGTAATGAAATGCGTTCAGCTTGGTCCGAAATCGATGGACCCAAACGAACGACGGAAGGAAATTCTAGGAGTCTAATAGGGTCAGGGTTAGACAAGAACCCCTAAGGTCACTCCTACGACGATTAAATCAATTGCTGACAGGGAGTCTAAATAACAGTCAGGGCCTCTATCTAGCAAGCACAGACGTCTAACTAAGCCTTCTTACTCCTAGTGTCCTAAGAAAACGACTAGACTCAGGGCTTATGACTCGGATGTTGCAATTTATTTAATGGACATTCCGTTATTATCGTTGTTTCGTTAATTCGCAATTGCAAGACTGGACCTGCATGGGCCACCAACAAAATCTGTCACGCCCCGCTTCCCAAAAATATGGAGGCGAAGCGTGAGAAGGTCCGCTCAGACTTGAAGCTACGAAGCTGCAAGTCCGATAAGCGTCAATCAAATTTAAAACTGCAGGTCCTTGCAACGCGAACGAAACAAAGATAATAATAATGAAATGAGACAAAAGAGATATCTCAGAATATCCATAAAATAAGTTTCAACATCACAGAAAAAGCCACCAGGCTAAAAAGAAAAAAGAGACTAAAGGCCCAAACATGGCCAACAAAAGTACAACGTACAGAGAAAAGGTGACACGCACCGACAACTAACAACAAAACCTAAAACAAAAGAAAGCTCAGCAAAGGTCACCGGTGTCCACAAAACTCCTCCTAGGCAGACATGGACTCAGGCTCAGCGTCAGCAAAACCCCACGTACTCAGCAACGGTCTCTGGCTCAGGGTCTAACATGTGACACCCAAAAGAGCAAGGGGCACATGTCAGCAAGTCTGGAAGACTTGTGCAAGGAAACTGAAAGTAGGTGAAAGTAAAGCAACCTAGCAGTTCTAGCATGATGCAATGACATGGCAGTTAAAGTTATGAGTGCAGCAGGAAAGGAAAAAACAGCAAGTAAACTAGCATGGCATGGCAGGTGTGTCAAGATTATAAACATTTACAAGGATTTCTCTAGTCACGTTTTCATGTCATGTGCAGAGTTTACTCCTTACAGCTGAAATGACTTTCTTTCACACTGAGTGGCCGCTTAATTCCGCCCCAAACCCAGAGTTTACGCCTTACAGCTGCAGTTGCTGATCAGGCAGACTCCCAGCTGATTGGCCGCTTAACTCTTACCCCTCCCACGTGTATCGAGCCAGGGCCTTACCCCCGAACGGTAATGCTCTCTTCTGGATCACGAGCCAGGAAGTGTTTTTCATGTTGGCATAGGGGTGCACCTAGCCCTGGACAAGCAAGTACAAGTATGTAGCGTGTGCTACGAATGCAATATTCAATGCATGGATGACATGTAAGATGCAATGCTTGGCAGTTAAAAGTGCGTACAGATAAGAAAAGTAAACGTGACAGTTTAGTATGCATGAACAACAAGTTTAAAGGGTTGGATCTAGCTTCGTTGTCAAGCTAGATCAATTAGGTGACGGATCTAGTTTCGTTGTCAAACTAGATCAAGTAGGCGTCTAGCCAGCTATCATTTCACTGACTAGTCTCTTTTATGCTAGGAACAAAGAAGTGGCCTAAAAACATGGCCCTACACAAGAGTTGGCAAGTTTCACTTTCCTGCATGTACAACGTCTGAGCACACCATCCATTGAGTCCCAGAATCACAATTATCCTACGTGCACAAGTCCACCGGCCTAAAGTCTATATTATTAATCTTGATTAGTGGTTGCTAAACATTTAAAATACTTTAAAATACTGATTTTTAGTCTTGATTAGCATGCAATTGGGTTGGGGGTCCTAGGGGTGCAAAACGTTACCTCAACACGACGCGAAAGCTACACCGGCGTCGGGTAGCGACGCCGGGGGTTGGAATAAAAGATCGCGCTCCAAGTCCAGATTCCAATTAGATTCCTCGCTGGAAGTTTCAGGGCAATCAACCCGGGCGACGATTCCAGATTCCAAAGCTAGCATGTGCGACGACGGGCTACGACATGTCGCAACGTCGTACGCGGCAAGTCGTCGAAGAGAACGCACCTAGGTGGGGCCCACAGTAGTCCTAGGGACCTTTGGGGGACCCACAATACCTCTGGAGAACTTGGGGGGCCCACGGAGGCAAGTGGTGCGACAGATGCGGGGTTGCGACGAATGACTCTCGGTCGTACAGCCTTGGTGCGGGGAGATCTCTCGGTCGCTGCGGGGGAACGGGGCTGTGCGGCGCTTGGGGGTGTGCAGCAGTGCAGGTGCGGGGGCCTCCTTCGGTCAGATCGGTAGGGAGGGTCGGTCGTGCGCTTGGATGCGAGCGGCTGCGACGTTGCAACGTTGCAGCGTTGCAAACGTCGGTCGGTGCGGGCGGCCCGATCGGTCAGGCGCTGTGCGGAGCGGGGCGACAAGGCGGGGTCGATGCAGAGCGCTGTGCGGAGCGGGGATGCGAAGCGGATGCGAGCGGGTGCGGGCCAAGCCCTCGGCCAGACCGAGGGAACGGAGCGGGGCGGTGCGCTGCGATGCGAGCGACGATGGATGCGGGGGTGGCTAGCGGTCGGAGCGGGGAAAATTGGTTGGGTTTCTCGGTCAGAGCGGTGGCTGAACGTCGCAACGTTGCGACGAATCGTCGCAACGTCCAATTTTGGTTTTGGAAGAGGCTAGGGCTAATTTCTTGCGAAAATAGGTCTTCCTAGGGGTTGCTTATATAGTATAGATGGGTTGACTTGGTCTAGGGCTAAATCTAATAGGATTAGAAGTTTAAAATAATTTAAAATTGGAAATTCAACTTCTCCAACTCACCCAAGGATTTGACTTGGTCCAAATAAGCTGGAAATTGGCTCAAAAATTCTTTAAAACGTTTAAAACTCAAATAAATTTTATTTGGCCGAAAATAATTTATAAATTAATTATTAAAAATAATATAAAACTTGTTAAAAATATTAAAGTGTCAAATAAACTCCAAAAATTATAAAATAAATATTGTGGTGATCGTGATGACGAATGTGAGCTAACTAAGAAGACGGATCTCAAATTCGATGTCGGACGACGAAACTAAAAATAGAAACGTCTCCCGGCAAGAGTGAGAATCGTCACGTCTCATCGAGTAAGTTTAAATTGTGGAAAAACGACTCGAGAAGTGTCGTTCCAAGATAGTGCCACTATTTAATACTCTCAGAGACGTTCACAACGGCATATCACACAAAAGTGTTCACAATCAAATAAAGTCTAAAATAAACACGTGCACGGCCAAAAGCACGCGCACGAACAACGTACGACGAAAAGTGGTCGTTACAAAAAATCTCAAATCACATGTTTGCGCACTCACATCGTGAGTATCCACCTTGGATGCTTCGATGCTTTCTCTCACCGAGAAGTATGAGTGCACATTAGGCCAAATTCATGAATTCAATAAAGGTAAGGGCCATTTGGATAATATCCTAAATGACTTACTTCCGACCAATCATCACATTGGCTTAGGGTATAAGATGGGAGATTCATCTAAATCGTCCGCCACCTTTATTAGGCCATCTTCCGAAGCTTCTACTAGTGGGAGTAAACACTTCATGGGTAGTTCTTCTACCAATGGTGCTTCCGCTAGGAACACACCCCCATTTGGAAAGAAACCCACTTTGGGTGGACCTCCAAAGAAGGGTCATGCTTTCATGTATACCATGCCACGTAGGAACACACATCCTACCCCACATGTTAGCACGTATGATGATTTTATGCTCCGCATCCACGAGCACGTGCACACCATGTGAGACACACTCATACACGTGTTCCACCACATGCATATGTTCATCCTCATTCTCATATGGATAATTATTATCATGCATCATTGCGTCATATGCCATATGCTTACCCATAACATGTATCACATAGAAATCAACAACGTATGCATGTTCCTAATAGGAATAGGGCTCCCAAAATCTTCACTATTTGGAGCCCGAAGGACACAAATATGCATGAAAAACAAGCATACATGAATTCTTACTTTATGCATGTTGTGAACAATGATGATTATGTAGGGAAGTCTAAGTCCAATTGGACTTGGCTTCCAAAAGTCTAATTTCTTAGGACCAAATGTCCTTGGGTACCATGGAATGATATTTTATCTTTAGGTACTCAAGGATAAGAGAAGGAGAAACACATCAAATTTTAGCTCCATATTAAGTTTTTCCAGGTTCAATCCACCATGTGATACCAACCCTACCAACTCATTGATTTGCAAGGGATTTTTCATTCAAATAGAGTTGATGGTGCTTAAGTGATGCACCAAAGTAGGGGGAGCTTAATGTTGTAAGTATATTCTTACTTTTGATCTACATTGGTATCCATGTGAGTTAAATGCATCCATTGGTAGAATATCTACATTGGTATCATTTTCAATTAGTATGCTAGAATTGCTTATGCCATTGGTCTATGATGTTCTATCTATTTTTGGCATAACACTTTTGCATGTTACTTTTGGTATCAATTTGCTACATTTGGTTTTCACATCGGATTATTTTTGTCTCTGATGTTGACTTTCGTCGTTCGACGATTTTATCTTGGTTAAATAGAATTCTTTCTATGGAAACATAGAATTGTTTTCCATGCACTTAATTAACCAAGAATGTTGATTTTGGAGAGTATGTTTCAAAACTCAATAAGTGAAATTGATTTGAGTTTTGATGATTTCGTTTTTCGATTTTCACCTATGGTTTGATGATTTCGTATTTCGATTTTTGCCTATGGCTTGGTGATTTCGTTTTTCGATTTTCGCCTATGGTTTGATGATTTCGTATTTCGTTTTTCGACTTTGGTCTCATTGGCACTCTTTGCTTTTATTCGGTATTTTACATTTGATAGTTTACATTGGTGTCATTTGGACCGTGGTCGTATTCTTAGATACTCTTGCTTGTTTTTCTTAGCCATTGTAATCTTGTCGTTGATCTCCTCCCGCTCTTTTTGCTAATGCCAAAGGGGGAGAGATATAATAATGACAATGTGCTAATGATAATTCAAAGCAATTTACCATGAATCTAATTTGATATGTTAGATTCAGGGGGAGTTAAGGTATAAAATGGATTCAGAAATCCTAAATTGTCAATAATTGATTCCCATTTTATATCTCCCTCGCCTGCTTGATGCGTATAATTATTGTTTAATACGGAACTAACGTGTCATCAATGCAGGGGGAGTAAGTAAATTTCTTCTGAATCATTATTATTGATTATTATTTATGTTGGTTTGTCATCACCAAAAAGGGGGAGAATGTTGAGTATTGATTCCCCGGATTTGGTTTTGGATGATGAGCAAACATAAATATCGTGTACTAACTGTTTGTGAGCGCCGTTAGGGAGATCGTCGCCAAAAAATACGTACATCAAAAGCGACGTCTCAAGACTTCTCAAAACGCGTGATCGTGTGCCTGAAGCTTCGTTGAAGCTCAAGTAGCAATATTGAAGTTAAGAAGAATGAAGATTGAAGCTTTGAAGACGGTTCGTCATGTATTATTTATTGTCTTCTAGCTTCATTAATTAGGATGTTAAGCCTTGAGTAGGACTTACATTATTATCTTCATTTCGCTCATATCTTAGAGCTAGGACTATCATAGAAGCCATTAGAATCTTTTCCGAAGCCTATCGCTTCTTCCCTCGGCTTCTAGTGCATGTTAGTTGGTTCAAGAAGAAGAAACAACCGACTAGATGACGATCTAGTCGGTCGGTAATTCCTCTTGAACCGACTAGAATGCCTTGCTCATTTCAGCCCAGATTTGTTGATCAATTAGTCGGTCACAGAAGAGTCACCGACCGACTAGATGACGATATAGTCGGTTAGGAATCCTTCTCTGACCGACTAGTTATCATTGCCTAAATTCAGCCTGAGTTACTGTTTCGAGTTAGTCGGTCAAAGAACGTTTGTCGACCGACTAGTTGAGAAACTAGTCGGTCAGCATTTGTTCTTACACCGACTAAATCAACTTGAAGTCAGCCTTCTATATTTCGACTGTTAGTCGGTCAAAGATCATTCACCGACCGACTAGTTGTGAAACTAGTCGGCCGGCAAGTCTTCTTAGACCGACTAGTTGTCATCTCCTGTACTTCGACCTTTTGGCTGTTCAACCGTTAGTCGGTCTACGTTGTATCACCGACCGACTAGTTGATGAACTAGTCGGTCAGTGATCCTTCTTTGACCGACTAGTCTGGTTCAGAATAGAGCCGTTGGGAACTTTTCCAACACGATTTTCCTTGCCTCTATAAATACAAACCTGATTCGTTTGAGGCAAGGTTAGAAAGGTCCAATATACAAGTAATTTCAGACCTAAGAGAAGAGTTTTCTCAAGCTAATTCTAAGCTCTCTCTTCTCACCAAGAATCTCTCCCTTCACTCTTTGAGCAAATTCCTCAAGAGAAATTCTCTCCATTGTGAGCCTTTCAAGCCAAGAGCTTGATTCTAGTCACCATACTCCACCCTAGGCTTTCATTGCTGGTCAACTCCTTGAAGCTAGGGTTTGGTGGCATCATCTTCCCCATAATCCATCTTTGCCCTAATTTGGTAAGATCTACTCAAGGCATAGGATTTTGTGGTAAGTGTTTCTTTATTTCATTTCAATCGTTATTTGAATTGTTCTCTCGGTTGTGAGAGAAGTGTGTGATCCCGGGTTGTGGGAGTCATATTTGTATTGTGTATGATTTGGTCTTGTGAAGGTCTTTCACAAGAATTTCATAGTGCTAAATCTTGAGTTAGGGTTTCTAACTCAAGTATCCGGAGGGGATCCGGGTGGTTGGGACGTAGGATCACCGGGAACAAGTCGGGGAGACTTGGGTGGATCCGAAGCCGTTACTTGCTTTGTTTGCATTTGTTAATTCTTGTTGATTGTTGTCTATTCCGCATTGTCGTTTGTTTATTGCACAATAGTTAGGAATAACTCTCTTAATTATTTTAAGTACTATTCACCCCCCCCCCCTTTAGTACGTGTGCAATAGCTTCACAGGGCACTTCAAGGCGGCCTCGTGGGGAAAAGGGAGGGCTCAGGAGAGATGGGGAGGGATCCGGAGAGATGGCGCCGGTGTGAGGAAGGAGGGACAGTTTTGGCTGAGCTGAGGAAGGGTATTTTGAGTAGGGTTAGGATTCGAAGAGGCGAAAGCCGGTAGGGCAAGAAGCGCGGCGACCCGAACATCAGCAAGGCGAGACTCGGACCGAGCAAACAAGTTGCTCGGTCGAGTGAGTTAGAGAATGGGCTGACTCGGGCCGAGCAGTCTTGGTGCTCGGTCGAGTAAAGTGTGACACACGCCTTCAGCCAGCTCAGCCGAACAGGAAGCTGCTTGGTCGAGTCTTCATATACTTGGGCCGAGTCGGCAATTATCACCCGGGTTGGCAGAGCGACGTTTTCTCCTCAAATTCTAGAGCCTGTAAAACTCGATCGAGTAAATAGATGCTCGGTCGAGTCGACTTCTGCTCGGGCAGAGTCATTAATGTTCTGCCCGAGTTGGCAGTGTGATGTTTTCTCCTCAAATTCAGCACCCTGTTAAAATCGACCGGGTCAGAAGATGCTCGGAACGAGTCGTTTTCGACTCGGGCCGAGCAAAAATTTACTCAGGCCGAGCTGACACTGCACTCTCCTTTCGATTTATCTGTGTCTGTATTGCTCGACCGAGCAAAAAAAACTGCTCGGTCGAGTCGCTTGAGCATTCTAACCCAACTCCCTGAGCTGTCTCCTGCTGTAGTCCTTATTCCTCATAGTGGTCTGTTCTCATATCTAACCTGCACAAGGGAGTAACTCATCAATTCTGGTATGGTTTTCAAAATTTTATTTCTAAAACATATAAAACAAGAGTAAGAAACCGAAAAAAGATCAAGAATCCAATGCATTGGGTTGCCTCCCAATAAGCGCTCGTTTTTAGTCGTGAGCTCGATTCCCTATGATATATCAATGCTCACTTGGCATGCGTGGTGGTCGCGCGTCACCCTTCGGGGTGGTGCAAATCGGCGGCGCTTGACTTCCGCCTACTCCAACATTTTCCTCCTCATAGGAAATGGTCTCCGGTGCGTGATGATTTGTTGAATGGCGTAGAAACTCCTCATCCAATACTTGGATGTATGCGGCGACTGCTTTGTTGTAGGTTGGATCACCGTTGTCGTCGATGCTTGCTTTAATTGGGTACTTCATGACCCCTTCAGCAGTAAAATCTTCAATCGCTTCCTCTTCAAGAAGCTCCAGATAACTGGCCCCTTCTTCATAAGCTTTCTCCTTCATCGGCCTTTGTAGCCGAAACTCAGCTTCAATATTCCCCACATTGAGGGAAAGGGTCCCTTCCCGGACGTCTATAAGAACTCCGGACGTCGCTATGAAGGGGCGGCCGAGTATGAGTTGAGAGCTTCCTCCCTCCGACATGTCCATAATAATGAAGTTGACTGGGATACATAGCCCTGGAGGTATCTGGAGGATGTCGTCCCTCGCTATTCCAACCGGGTAAGTGATGGAATTATCGGCGAGCTGGATGGACATGCTCGTCGGTTCCAGCTCACTTCCCGTCTGGAGTCTTCTGAAGATGGAGAGGGGCATCAAACTGATGCTGGCCCCCAAGTCAATTAACGCTCTGCTGATTGGCATGCCGCCGATGGAACATGGCACAGTGAAGCTCCCCGGATCCGGCAGCTTCCGGGCGAGGTCATTTTTGATAATGGAGGTAGAATCCTCCAACTGCTTGATCTCTTCCAGCCTCCTCTTTCTAGTAATGAGATCCTTAAGAAACTTTGCATATGTTGGGATCTCGGTGATGTCATCTATAAATGGGATATTCAGCTGTTTCCCTTTCAGTAACTCCATAAACTTGGAGTACTTCTTCTCCAATTTGGCTAGGGCTAGTCTCTGTGGGTATGGAGGAGGGGGGTCTGGAGACTTTTCCCTTAGATGCATCAACGGGGGGCGGTGTAGTAGCAGGCATGACGGGAGGTGCATCCGCCTTCTCTTCAATAGTGACTGGCCCTTCAGTGGCCTCAACTCTAGCACTGTCATCAACAGCTTCGTCAAGAGTAGTCTTCTCCTTGTTAAACACTGGAACCATAACAGGGTCAGTGACCCGTCGACCTCGTGTGGTCACTGAAAACACGGCGTTGGCTTGAGCTCTAGGGTTGGTCTCCGGCTGGGAGGGTAATCTCCCCTGGTTCTTCAGCAACCGCGACATCTGCCCCCTCAGTTCATCTAGTGGAGAATTACTCTTAAATTGATTCGATGTATCCTGATTGAAGTGAATCTGGCCGCTCATGAAGGTCTTAAGTGTAGATTCGAGATTAGACTTTGGAGGAGCCGGCGTATAATTCTACTGAGGTGGCAGGTTGAACTGATATCCCGACGGCCCATAGGGCCCAACTGGCCTAAAGCCGCCTTGCTGCTGGCTCTACTGCTGCTGAGGAGGAGGAGGAGGTCTCTGAAACTACGGAGGTTGCAGCCCTCCGCTTGGGTTTCCATATGAGAACCCCGAGTGATTTCTAGCAGCAGGATGCTGCCACTGGTTCCGTCCTTCTCCCTGGACATACTGAACAATCTCGGATGTCTCAGCACCCTCGTAGTGACCCTCAATAGGAATATATCTGGGATCTACATACTCATCCTCGGGATGATAGGAAGTGCTGGGTGCCGCTGGGATGGAGTCCAGGCGCTGCTCGATGTAGGCCACTTGCTTGCATAGGGTCTTAATGTGAGAATCCAAGTGAGTAGCGACCATGACCTCGGGAGTCTGGGTCACAATGGTCCGCTCATCAGTCCACTGCTGGGTGTTGGCCGCCATGTGTTCCAATAGATCTATAGCCTCCTCGGGAGACTTATCCAATAGGACTCCTTGTGTCGCAGCATCAATAATCATTTTGGTGATAGGCTGGAGCCGGTTGTAGAAGCTCTGCACCAAATCCCAGGGTTGGATTCTGTGGTGTGGGTATTGGTGTTGGACGTCCTTGAACCTCTACCAAGCCTCGTAAAGCGACTCCTGCGGGAGTTGCTTGAAATTGGAAATGGCCCCACGGTTTCGGATCGTCTTTGAGGGTGGATAAAACTTATCCACAAAAGCTAGCACGAGCTTCTCCCATGTGGTGAAGTGGTTGGGAGGGTGGGCCCGGAGCCAATAAGAGGCTTTGTCCCTCAAGGTGAAAGGGAAGAGCCGCAGCTTCACCGCATCATCACTGACATCATTTGCCTTGAAAGTATCGCACTTGGCCAAGAAGGAGTCGATGTGATGGTTGTGATTCTCATGAGGATGCCTTTGGAAGGGATCCTGCTGCATCAAATTTATCAACCTCGTCTTAAGCTCGAAGGTTGTCGCTGTCAGCTACGGTCTAAGTATCGAGGAGTTGTTCCCAAACATCGGTTTCATATGGTCCCTGATGGACCCAATGCGAGGAGGAGGAGGAGGATTTTCACCCATCTGAGCAGATGGAGATGAACTTCTGCTAGAGTCTCTTAAAGCCCTGACTGTATTTGCGATCTCAGGATCGAACAATAACTCTCTAGTAGTCCCCTTGTGGCGGGTGTTCATGCACCAACAAAACTCAGAAAAACACCGTCAGTAGCACAATAATAATAATAATAATAATAAAGAATAAAAAAATGATGGTAGAGTGAGATATGGTAAGAATGCTAGCAAACTTCACAAAGATAAAAACAAACTGAGATAAGATCACTATTGCCGTCCCTGGCAGCGACACCAAAAACTTGACGCACTCGTAACATACACCTAGGTTCCACCTGGCGGTGTCACGATCGCCAGGCGTAATATGGCCCCTAGGCTACGATTTCGGGCTCAATCCGCAAGCGGACGGTGTCGAGTTATAGTATAAAAGATTGTTGAATCCCACTGGGACGGTGATAGTGTCTATAACATTCTCAGTCTATTTCTAAGTGTGGAAGTAATTTAGCTGTCGGGGGAACTGTTTTGGTTTGGTTGTTGTTGTGATATCAATAAAAAGGGATTAGGGCTTTAGAGATCGCCACTAGGATCATTGGGGGTTGATGTAGGATATGATCCTCACATTGCATTAGGGCTAGGGAATTAATCCACCAATTCGTACCACTCTCGTGGGTTAGAATTGTGGGGTATTTCGATGGCTCTCGTTGACGCAATGGCGGCAGCCGTCAACGTAGCGGTATAGTTCATCGATGGATCCCCTCAGGGCGCGAGCCGGGCAAGGTCACGTGCCTTGATTTGATCCACCGATTTCCGAATTCGAATCCCTAGATACACCTTAAGCACATCAATTCCACAGACCGTGGGCATGATCTCAGTACGAGTTATCTACGGATTTGGTAGGATCTACCGAAATACAACCATAAATCCCTAATTCAAAGTAGAGATCCAGATCTATATTTTTCCCCTAAAATCCTAGGGCTAACCCATCAACCCTAGAATAAATTTACTCAGACAGCGCAATAGAAATGCACAAAATCATCAATTTCATAGGAGAAAACATCTTAGCAATGGAGAGATTAGGGCTTGAATAAACTTACAGCGAGAGTAGATGAAAAATAGATCCAGAGAAAAATCCCAATTTCAGTAGCGAACGTAGGCAAGAAAAAGAGCAATAATCTCTACTGTTTTATCCAAAAATTGCTACAAAGATTAATCCAAAAATCCGTACAAAAATCGCTCCCCATATCGGCTCTCCAAATTCCCTAACAAAAACTGATCGACATCTTCCGCCGTTCCGAGATCGCGAGCTTCAGTCGCTGCCAAAATCGCGCACAACGCGCTCGTTCAAATCTTTCCAGAAATGCCCTTGATGTCACCGACCGAGTAGGCTATTCGGTCCGAGCAGCTACTGCTCGGTCAGTAGCTCAGCCCGTGTAGCTTACTGCTCGGCTTCTTTGAGAATTCGAAATCATCTTATCCGGACCGAGTAGGACCTACTCGGTCAGCTGCTCAGGTGCTGCTCGGGCTATGAAATCTGGGGCTACCTGACCGAGCAGATGAGCTGCTCAGTCCGCGTCAACCCATATCCGACCTCAGCTGCAAATGATACGGCTCGGTCCGAGCAGACGAGCTGCTCTGACTGAGCATTTTCTGGGAAATGCTAGGTCAGAGCCTGTAGCTTCTCTTTCTGCTCTCTCTCCCTCTTCTCTCTTCCAATGGCTCCAGGAATGCGGTGAACTCCTCCAGAGCCCTGCCAACGAGCTCATGGGCACGTCGGATGTGTCCATACCCAAGTGGGGGTCCAAATCGCTCCAAAATCCCTGAAAATTCACGAAACACTACGAAACTCGAAAATATGGTCAGAAATGTAGAATCGTAGTATAAAGTGGTATTTGGACGCGAAAATGATATGCAATGCGTTGAGATAATGATATGAAAATGACATAAAATATGGACACATCAATTCTCATTTCCCAAAATTGTGGGATAGAAGTGTTTCAATCTCAATATCGTCACAATCACTAGTTTTGATTTTGTCCCATTGTGACTTCAGGGATATAACCTCGTTCTTCAAACATTCATTTTAAGAAGCCAAAGTAGCTTTCTCTTTAAGAATTGCATTATAAGTAAAAGAGCTAAATTTCATATCAAAATTCATGGATGTGGTAGCTATGTTAGCAAGTTTGTCTTTAGCAATCATGTATGAGTTAAACAATTTTTGATACTTATCAAGTAATTATTCATTTGCTATTTTAAGTTCATCCATAGTTACCTCATCGGTGTCAGTCCTTTGGAGAGCTTCCCTTAGCCATGAAACATGTGTGAGATACCTCTCCCTTGTCCTCATCCGAGTCTTCACTACTCGTATCATCACTAGAATCATCCCATGTTCCAACTAGTCCCTTCTTCTTTTTGTTCCCTTTGTACACATCTCCCTTTTTAAACTTGGGAGCTTTCCATTTCTCCTTTTTCTTAAGCAAGGGGCAATCCATCTTGATGTGCCCTGACTTATTACAGTTAAAACATAAAGGATTCCATGGCAATATCTTCATCGGAGTCTACATTCTCTGAGGTGGTCTTGAAAGCAATTGCTTTCTTCTTAGGCTTGGGTATAGCTCTTAGTGCATTCCCTTCATCTCTATCTGCCATCCTAACCTCATAAGCCTTGAGATTTCCTAAGAAGGCCTCAACCGTGTATGTTTCCATGTTATTGCCTTCCTCAATGGCCATTGTCTTCTTTTCCCATTCCAGAGTGACGGCCAAAATGAGTTTACTTACATTTTCTACTTGGGTGTACTATTTCCCAATAGCTTCAAGCTCATGTATATGTGAACCTTGCATACATGTTAACGATGTTTTCTATTTCCTGCATTTGAAACATCTCAAAACGTTATACAAAACCATAAAGCTTTGACAAATTTACTTGAGTTGTCCCTTCATGTGTAATTTGGAGATGTTTCCAAATTTGATGTACAGTTGTGCAATTTGACACCTTGTTAATTAGTTGCATTCGCTGCACATATAAGCGAGTTCATCGCTTTTGCATTCTTTGATTCTGCGAGCACTTGAGTTGGTGTCTATTTTGAGTAGTACTCCTCAATCAGATCAACATACTCCTTATCAACCATTAGCCAAAGAGAAGCACTATGTTGGAAGATGATCAGTTTGGCCTTCCAATATCCATAGTTTAACACGTTGAAGTGTGGCGGTAGGATTGTGGATTGGCCTTCGACGATAGACAAAGCACCATCACGATTGTTGTTGTTGATTGTGGTTGCCATAGTTTGAAAAACCTTTCTCTAATATCAATTGTAGGATCTAAAACTATCGGAAGAAAATACTAGAGGTGGTGAACATTGATTTATAAAGATAATAAGGAAATTACGCCAAATTAAATATCCATTTGCAACCTTAGTGCGAAAATAGAAAGAGAGATCAAAAAATACAAAAAGTAAACACAAACAAAGGATATACCCTGGTTCGGATTCACGGAGTCTCCCCGACTTTGAGTCTCACTGACTCCTTTGAATCCTACTCCAGCAACCCACTAGAAAACCTGCTAGTGATTAGTGATCCACTATAGCCACTTGCCAAAACCTGACAAGTGAAAAGCCACTGCACTTCCTTCCACTTTCCACAACCCGGGAATGGACTACTCTCACAACCGAGGGGAACTTCTCAAGTATGAAGAGACAATTAGAACCGAAATATGAAACAATTTTCACAACATATGTCTTGAATAATACTCTTTAGAATGAGGCAATGAGGTTTGTGCGATGTGCTCTAAATGATGAGAGTATGAGCACTTACTACTTAGAGCTCTAAACGATGAGAGTATGATCTTGAAAGCTTTGGAGACAAATTGACACTTATAGATGAGCTAGAATATCTTTGAATGCTCTTTAGTGCTCTAGTGAAAAATTGTCGACTTGAAAATCACTTGATAGTGTATTGAATGAAGTCTTAATAGTTTGGCTAACTTCTTAAGTCAAGAAATCAAAGCCCTTTAAATAGCCAACCACATTTTGTCCAAATTATGTTAAAAATCCCAAGCATTAAATGCTTGAAACGGCTTTTAACGGGCAGAAATCCTAGTCACCAGTCGCTTGAAGTAGAACGATCAGACTGCTACTGTGCTGTTCTAATTGGGTCATAAATATAGTTTAGCGGACACTTGGTAGACGTATGAAGAAGACTTCCCAGAGGTCTGGTCCACTGTACAGTCGTCTGGCTCTAAGGCGATAGATGTCAGATCATTTAGACAGAGAGAGACAAAGTCACTAGGAATATAATGGTCTGAATACCCAGACGTCTGATGTTCATCATCCAAACGTCGGGTAAACTATATAGACGTCTGGAAACATATCTTTAGACGCCTTAATTAAGACTTGACTGTAGAGTTTAAGATACTAGAATTTGTTTCATAATTAACCAGATGGCTGATGATTATCATCAAGGCGTCTGATACAAAGTGTAGATGTCTGAAAACATAACATCAGACATCTGATTTCTGTTAATCAGCAGAGGCCGAGATACTGGAAGTTCGTTTAGAATAAATCAGACATCTGGAGTTCTGCATCCAGGCACCTGACACATTGTGCAGACGTCTGGAATGAGAACTTCAATTGTCTGTAGTGGGTAGGGTTTTGGAGAACTGAATATGCATAAGCATCAGTCGTCTAGAGATCAACTGCCAGACATCTGGGTAGGCTGAAAAACTATATTTCAAGTTTATGCAAGTTCTAAACATATGACACCCAATGATATATGATTTAGAGTATTGTGAGTATTATGAGTGATATTCTATCAAGTCTATTAAAGGCTTAACATGCTAATTCAACTAAGAAGTAAAGAAAGAAAGATATGCGTGTTTTATCCTCTTCACTTCCTATTGAATTCCTTGAAGACATCCATTTGAGTTTGTTGAGTCCAACGCTTTGATTTCCTTGCGTTCACTCCTTGATTTCCATGCTTTATTGATTGATGTCCTTGCATCAATGATTCGAGTCATCCTCTTCATTTGATATGACTTTGTCTATATTGACGATGCTTTCATTAACTGCAAAACATGTGGATTAGTGACAAAAAACTATGTTTGTTTATCATCAAAACCACATTGGGAAAACCACTATTCAACACTATATAGGATGCTTCACCTAAATCATTCATGAAGAAGTTATATGACAATAATACTTTGATTGATTATAACATCCATATTTCATTTCCAATCAAGAATATATTATACACGTACTATATGAGGAATTGGACAACACTCCCTCTGACCTTCTTATATACACATGGCTAATACTAATGAAGTTAAACATTTCTGACTATACCTTCAAATTAGAAGTTCCAGCTCCTTAATACTTGCTTTAATTGATAAATAGAGTTAAGTAGTCCACATATTTTTTCACTACTCTCACAAACTTCGTAGCCCTCTGGCTGGGTCACGTAAATGCACTCTTGTAAATCTCTATTAGAAAACCTGTTTTAATATCAATTTGCTAGATTTTGTAGTTATGGTTAGCTGCTATAGCAAGTAGTATTATGGATTTATACAATGATACTGATAAAATTGTTTCGTCATAGTATATACTAAGCCTTTGACAATATCCCTTTGCCACCAACATTGCCTTATAGGTCTCCACTTTTGCATATGTACCAATCTTCTTCTTGATGATCAATGTGCTCCCAATAGGTTTTACCCCTTTAAAAATATCCTCCAAACTACGTGCATGGATTCCATTTCGAATCTCTTAGTATCAAGCGTCCTTACAGAGTCTCCACTTTGGATGACTTCTTCAAAATTAGTAGGGTCATCATCAACCATAATGATATCTTTGCTCCACCATTTATGAGAAACCAATAATATCTCTCCAGTGATTAGGAACACCTATTATATTTTCTAATTGGCAGATGATCATTAAGAGAAGCATTGCTGTTTGGATTTGTCTCTTGATCTTTATAGTTTGTGCTTTTGGAACTTCTTCCAGTTCTATCTATTTGCCTATTATCTCTCCATCAAAAGACTCCTTTTCTAAGAAGATGGCATGCTGAGCAACAATAAATTTTTATTCTTCAGGTTGATAGAGGAGATATCCTTGAGAATTATTTGGATATCTCACAAATTACACATCATGAATCTATCCTCCAATTAATTTGGATTGTGTCTTTTAACAAATATTGTATAACCCTATATCTAAACAAACTTAAGAATCGATTGGGTGTCTTACATGTTCATATCATATATGGAGTTGTAGGCATGGCTTTAGACAGAACCATATTCAATATGTGTACTGTCATTTCTAGGACATAGCCCCAGAAGAAAGAGTCAACTCAGTGTTCCTAATCAAGGATCGTATCATTTCTAATATGGTGACATTCCTTCTACTTGACACACCATTGTGCTCTGCTGTGTAAAGATGAGTAACCTGATAGAGAATCACATTCTCTTTAAATACGTAATGAATACTAGACTCAAGTATTCACCTCCTCAGCTGATAGAAGAATTTTAATACTTTTTCCTGTATGGTTCTCTACTTCATTTTCATACTCAATGAACTTCTTAAAGGTCTCAGACTTGTTTTTCATCAGGAACACGTATCCATGTCTTGAGACGTCATCAGTGAAAATTATGAAATAACAATATCAACCTCTTGCATGTGCAGATATTGCATCATATACATCAGTACACACATTTCCCAGGTGTTCATTAACTCTTTTCCATTATCCCATAGAGGGAGTTTTGGCCATTTTAACTTAGAGATAAGACTTGTAAGTTACATCTAATTCATAATCAAAATGATTTAAGAATTCTTTAAAGGCCTGATTCGTTATACACATATTTCCATATTCAAACGATTTCAAACGAGTGTAAAAATGAGTAAAGGATTTTTTTTCTATTTTTTCGTAACTCAAATCTAAAAATGGACTTCATTTTCTTGATCCTAGCGACAATACGAACCCGTGTCATTTTTTCGTAATTTTCTGAGTCATATGTGAAAATTGGTATTTTAATATTAAAATAATAATATAATAATACTATTTTACTTACTACTATCCTTAATTATTTTTTTACATTTACTAATTACCCTAATTAACATACCATAAACGCAGCCCAAAACAAAAACGTGGTTTTCCACGTTCATCCCCTATCCTTTAGTCAAAATACACACAAAATCTATTAATTACACTAATTAATGATATCTTAATGAATATATTCTATTTATTCTATTATATATAAACCATTAACTCGTCTTCCTCACATCTAAACCCCTCTCCCCTCTTCCCTCTCTTTTGAGCTCACCTCGTCGCCGTCTCCAGCCTACGACGCCTCCTCTGCCACCAGCAGCAATCGCAGTTACCCCCACCATCTCTGTTGCCATCGAAGCCCAACCCAAGCAGCCCACGCTACCACCCCACTATAACCGCTGCCTCCGCAACGACTGTTGACCCTCGTGGCTTCTCCACCACTCCGAGCTCCCCTCGAGCCCCAGCCAACCGCCGACGAAGCCAGCCGCTCCCCCCCGCTGTGAGCAGCTGGAGCCCCCACTCGCTTTTCGCTACCACGAACAACACCGCATGTCGGAGCCACACTACTCGTCGGAGCCACACCACCGTCCGCACTGCTACTGCATCACTGACCTCCCCTCCGTCGATCGCCACCCTCCGCCGCCCTCCAGTCCCCCACCAACGACCTCGACGAACGCAAACCCCCACAACAAGCACAGTAATCGCATGGGGGTGAGGAGTGCACACTAAAATTGTGTATATAATACTTATATACATATATACGTATATATTATAAGGGTTTATTAATCCAAAATTCATAATAAATAATTTAGATTTCAGAAAAATACACAGAGATCAACAGAAAATTTTACACTTTTCCACGTATGCGTAGACGCTGAAATTATCCCAATTGGAAACTTATTTTGTTAAATATGAATTTTCAAAGTTATACATAATTAATTCTATTTTGCTTATAAAATACGTATCTTCAAATACTACGCGTATTTTTCAAATACAAAAATACCTTTGTATTCTACTAGTCGAGAGTAACATTTCGACATACCAAATGAAATATTGTGACGTGTATATTTTTCTAAATAAATCATTGAATGTTTACGATAGTTATTTAATAATTAAGAAAATTATTTTTTAATTCATTTTAAAAATAGAAAATTGATTTTAAGGGTTTAAAAATTATACAAAATACATATGAGCTTTAGAAAACTATTTTATATCTAGGTAAAATTATATTCCTCACATCTAGCATTCCTAAAAATAATTAAAATGTGTTTTGACATGTTTTAAGCTATAATAAAAATAAAAACGGTCAAGAAAAATAGATCGAAAACAGTATAACCTTTAACCAGTGATTTCTTATGTTTGCAGATACCGTTTCTCGTACATGAACACCCCAAATAGCTTTAGCTCCAGACTCGTCTCCCTACGAAAAACCCGTAAGTCACCCTAATTCTTGATTTAGAAATTTAAACAAGTGTACTAGTATGAACCATATAATAATGCATGAACATAGGATAGAGATGACTATCTTGGACATACGACATTGCCAACGTAGAGAACTAATTAAATATGGAACTACTTAATTGTGTAACCCATAACTATATCGATGTAGCAAAAGTTGATAATCAACATTCTTGATATTGGACCCTGAATTGGTGGCTAAGATCGTTTGTGTCCAAGTCTGGGTCACCCAACGGAGATACTGACCTGCTTGGCCAAACCTGACTGGCCGTGTTTGTGGGGATCAAACTAGAATTTCAGTTATCACCTAATGCGAACATAGATTATAGTTATTTCGACCTCTACCAGCATCTCTTTACTATACTCATCGTATATGAACCTATGATCATGATATTATCTCATTTATCACGTTCACCATGCATGTTGTGTTTCTATACTTGTCACTGGAAATCTATGCATGAAATATCACTACACCTGTTACACTTTGTCAATGTTAAATAGTCACAACACCTGCTGCATGACTTTTATGACTTAGTAAATGCTAATGAATTACTGTATGGAATATCATGTGGTACATCTTGTGAAATATCTTGTGGAATTACTTATGAAATATCCTTTGGAGTATCTTGTGGTACATCTTATGAAATGTCTTGTGGAATATATTGTCCAATATCTTGTGGAACATCCCATAATAAACATATACTTGATATCCATGACACATCACTGGGGTTTGGGGTAACTCATTGTAGAGAGAGTTGGTGCTATGACTGGAGTCACCTCACCCGTCCCGTCTCGTCCCGTTTTTAAAAGTGTATACTTCCGTCCCATTTCAAAAGTGTGTTGTGCCCCCTGGGATTAGCTCCAAGTGGCGAAAGAGGTTACTCATGGTTACATACTGCACTCTCCTACGCAAGTCACTTAGTTTATCTAATTACTGCTAGCACCACAATAACCATTTAATTAAATGCACATCGTGTTCTGTACTTTGCATATTTACAATTGTTACATTCTATGCATGCATGTTTCCACATTTGTTGCCCTCATACATTTACTTATTGTACTTGCACAGTCACTTTTACTTGTCACACTTACATAACCATCGTTAGTAACCCTTCACAGCAGATTCCATGATTTTGCACTACTTTTAATTCTATTGCTAGAATTGTTGTGACTTACCTACTGTTCCATCTTCGTGGCACCGTCATACGACGAACAGGTTATAGAAGAGGCCCCTGAGTTTGAGGAGCGAGACTTCCACCCGAAGACCACAGATTTTCTAGAGCTTAAGTTGTGTGTTATATTCGTATATGTATTTCCTTCTGGTTTTCTTTCATGTATCTCTATGTGAGCTATTGGAGCGTATTGTACTTCAGTATGGATTGTAAAAAAATGGATGCTATTTGAGTATTATGTACATCTCTGCATCGTGTGCTATGTTGTTTTCACTGGTAATTTGCAGGAACATGCGAGTATATCAAATAAGTAATGGCCCTCTGAAAGCGGGTCGTTACAAGTTTGGTGTCCTACGCATGTCCACGCTAACTACCTCGTAAATAATATAGTAAGATCAGCATGTGCAGTATAAAATACTCAAATTGACCTCGAGTGTAGGAAGTTTTGAGTATTCACATGTATGGGACGTACAAATAGCATGTCCTTATTACCCATCTTCTTGATCCTCATCATCTTCTTTGATCTCTTAACCCTCAACTGTGAACTCGTATTCCATTCTTTGAATGAATTTCTTCTATTAACCTCCTTTGTCGACTACCAGAGGGATATTTCATAGGTTGAACTATCTACTCACCTCCTCATCATACACCTTTCCTTTAGATGAAGATGGCCTTTCGATCGTCCTTCTTATTCTTAGAATTCTTCCAATTGTGTTTGGTTCCTTCAAACCTGGCTACATCCTTTTATAAGGAGGGTAGAGTACGAGATTTTTTATTATCCAAAGTTCGATTTCGACAATTGGAGCATATCAGAAGGACCAATGAAGATCAGGCCAGACCTACAGATGCAGTGGCAACTACAATCGAAGTTAAGCAAGAGAAACATGAAGTGGTTCGAAAACTCTTGGATGTATTACCCCTGGATCACATCCTTGAGTTGTCAATTGATATGGTGCCAGACACCCCCATCAATACCAAAGGCACTTTATGCACAATGCCACCTGAGTTTCGGGCTCGGTTGGATGATTTTTTGTAAAATGAATGGATACAACCTAACCTGGGAATACTTTTTTATTATTGGTTAAAAAGAAGATAAGGATGTATGGATCTTAGCGCAAGAGTAAAAAATATCAATCACTGAACACGATGGCCGTGAAGAGCAAAAATCGTCTTCCTCGCTTTGATTATACTTCGATCGACTTGGAGGATCAAGCAAAGTTGGACTTAAAGAGAGGATATCACCAATTGAGAGTCAAACGTCTTTAAGACTACTTCCAAGACTAAGTATATACGTTACGAATACTTGATGATGCCGTTGGTGTGGTCCACGCACCGCTGGTATAATGAGTCTTTTAAACCAAGCATTCTACGATTGCCTAGGCAAATTCGTATTAGTCCACATCGACGACATTTTGATGTAATCGAAGGATGCTCGGAGGCATGCCAGGTATTTGAGGATGGTAATAGAGGATTGAGATGAGCAAAACCAATACATGCAAGTGTAGGCAACTACTTCTTTTTCATCTTTCTTGAACTCGTCTTCTTCTTATATCCAAGCTTGTCATGACTTGGGACTAGCGACGGAAGCTATAGTAATGTTAATGGTAACATCTCTTGCTTTCTTAATGCTATGATTTCATGCTATTTTCAACTTCTTTTACTAGATCAATATCATCCATCAAGCCTTCCCTTTGATCATTTATCTTCTTGATCCCAGTTATGATCATCGAAAAATTCCGAAGATGAAATTTTTGTAAAGAGTGTAGAATGTAACAGCGTGATTCGTCGTACACATATGTCTATATTCAAATGAGTTCAAACGAGTTCAAAAATAAGTAAATAATTTTTTTCTAATTTTTTCGCAACTCAAATCTAAAAATGGATTTCATTTTCATGATCCTCGCGAGAATACGAACCAGTGGCATTTTTTTGTAATTTTCGGAGTCATGTGAAAATTGGTATTTTTAATATTAAAATAATAATATAATAATACTATTTTACTAATTACTTTCATTAATTACATCTGCACATTTACTAATTATGCTAAATAACATCCTTACACACAACCCAAAACTAAAATGTGGCTTTCCACGTTCATCCCCCTATCATTTAGTCAAAACCTCCACCAAATCCATTAATTACACTAATTAATGATATCTCAATAATATAATATATTATTATATTATAATAAACCCTTAACCCTTCTTCCTCACTGCTAAACCCCTCTCCACTCTACCCTCTCCTTCGAGCTCACCTCGTCGTCGTCTCCGCCCATGACGCCTTCCCCGATGCCGCTCACCTCCTCGTCGTCTCCTCACATCTAAACCGCTCTCCACTCTCCCCTCTCCTCCATGCTCACCTCGTCGTCGTCTCCGCCCCATGACGCCTCCCTCGCCACTAGCGGCAACCGCCATTACCCCCCTCCATCTCCGTTGTAGTCGAAGCCCAGCCCAAGCAGCCCCCACTGATGCCCACTATGCCTGCTGCCATCGTTGTGACCGTTGTCATCCGCCGAGCCCTGTGGCTTATCCATCGATCCGAGATCCCCTCTAGCCCCCAGCCAACCGTCGGCGAAGCTAGCGGCTCCCCCCACACCGTGAGCAGCACGAGCCCCAGCTCATTTTTTTGCTGCGATGAACGTCGACGATGCCCACCGGATCCACGCCATCGTCCGCGCCACTACCACATCACCGACCTCTCCTCCACCAGTCGCCACCCTCCGCCGCCCTCCAGTCCCCTGTCGGTGGCCTCAACGAACGCAAACCCCCACAACGAGCACAGTAATCGCGTAGAGGTGAGGAGTGCACAGTAAATTGCGTATATAATACACATATACATCTACGTGTATATATATCTTACATGAGTTTTTAATCCAAAATTCATAACAAATAATTTAGAGAGCAGAAAAATGCACGGAGACCAAGAGAAAATTCTACGCATTGCCATGAACATGTAGACGCTGAAATCATCCCAATCAGAAACTATTTCGTTAAATATGAATTTCCAAAGCTATACGTAATTAATTCTAATTTGCTTTTAAAACACGTATCTTCAAATACTACGCATATTTTTCAAATACCAAAATACCTTGTATTCTACGAGTCGAGAGTAACATTTCGACATATCAAATTAAATATTTCGACGTGTATATTTTCCTAAATAAATCGTTGAACGTTAACAATAATTAGTTTATAATTTAGAAAATTAGTTTATAATTCATTTTAAATCTAAAAAATTGACTTTAAGGGTTTAAATATATAAAAATACTAATGAGATTTAGAAAAATATTTTCTACCTAGGTAAAATTATATTCTTCACATCTAATCTTTCTAAAAATAATTAGTATGTGTTTTGACACGTTTTAAGCTATAATATAAATAAAATGGTAAAGAAAAATAGATAGAAAATAGTATAACATTTAACTCGTGATGTCTTATGTTTGCAGGTACCATTTCTCGTACATAAACGCTCACGATAGCTTTAGCTCCAGACTCTTCTCCCTACGACAATCTCGAAACCCGTAAGTCACCCTAATTCTTGCTTTAGAAATTTAAACAAGTGTACTAGTATGGACCAAAGAATAATGCATGAACATAGGATAGAGATGACTATCTTGGATATACGACATTACCAATGTAGAGACCTAATAAAATAGGAAACTACTCAATTGTGTAACACATAATTATATCGATGTATCAAAAGTTGATAATTTGTGTTCTTGATTTTGGACCCTGAACCGGTGTCTAGGATTGTTTGTGTCCAAGTCTGGATCACCCTACGGGGATAGTGACTTGCTTGGCCAAACCTGATTGGTTGTGTTTGTGTGGATCAAACTAGAATTTCAATTATCATCTAATGCAAACATTGATTATAGTTATTTCGACCATTTATCTGTACATATTGGCTATACTCTTCGTATATGAACCCATGATCACGATATTATCTCATTTATCACATTCACTATTGTAACGCCCCGCTTCCCAAAAACGACGGAAACGAGAACGTTACGAAGGTCCGCATGAACTGGAGCAGTGAAGCTCGAGTTCACTAAGCGTATGTGATAACAACATAACAGGTTCTTGCATGCAATCAGAACAATAGAATAATATATCATTTATTAGTCACATCCAGAAGTTCGTACATGAAATAAAAACAACAGGGCCTCCGCATAGCCAATGAAACTACAACATGGTACAAGCTCCTACTACAAGGTATTAAAAGTAAAACTAAAGAAAGGCAGCAACAACACACGACTCTAGTCCTCCTAGTACTCTCGCTCGGGATCTGATATACATTCCAAAAACACGAATGTATGTCAGCAAAGGTCTGCTAGTAAAAGTGAGACAACCAAGGCAAGGTGTACGAATGGTACTAAATTTATGAAGCATTTAACAGAATGTACAACTTATTAACAACATGGTTATAACATAGCAGTTTGCAAGTAAAGTAAGGTACTTCTACTCATGGTAGTTCTACTGAATTTAAAACAGACATGCAGTTCTAATGAATTTAGAGAAGGCATGCAGTTTAATGAATTTAAAGCACACATGCAGTTTTAATGTACGAATGAAGTTGCAACAATGTTTCTAGTTTCATGCATTGCTTTCTACTTGCTTAGGGTTCTCGCTTTTAAGTCGTGATGAGTGAATCATTCTTCTCACGGGGGTATCATCATGATTGATGCTAACCCACCGTATAGGTGGTGCTGTTGAAGAGAGGATCCTTTCATACGCTTAGTGACCACTCAACCCTAACCCCATCCAAAAATGTGCTGAAACACGGGCCAGCCTAATTGAGTCACACGAGTTCATGATTTCACGATTTCGCCTCTTGGGCGCACGAATTCACGATTTCAAGAAGTTCCACAAATGTCCATTCTAGCAACCCATGTTCAATTATATTGTGAAGCATGCGACCATATAAATTTCATCATTTATCATGAATTCTAACACCCTAAAACAATTTAAACGACGAAATTAAATGGATTGTTTATTAAACATGCTGCAATCAAATATTTTTTGTTATTTATTCTTGAATATAAAACATGCAATATTTTATGTCAATGTGTCACAAATTAAGTATGGGTCGTCATAGTATTTTTTGTGAACGTCATTTCCCAGGTCAATTTCTTGTTATTCAGCTTTAAGTGTAAACAACAGTTTTAACATCCAACTTCAAAAATTCATAACAATTCACACACTTGCCTGTTTTTGATGAACTTGGTGTCGTTGGGTTCGTCTCGATGAGCACTACGCTGTGGTATGCCCGGTTATCTTTTTTGATTATACATATAACAATATTAGGTTGTTTCCAACATATTAAGGTATTTAAACAATTCCTACGACGTCTAATAATCCGGTTTTTATTAGGTTTTCTATACTACAATATGGGTTGTAGGTTAATGATAGGGTTACTAACCGTATACACAACGAAATATTAGGACGCAGCAATGGGCAGCGACCCGTTCGACGGCTACGGCGGTTACGGCTTGTAAACTCGCTGTGACAGCAGGGGGAGGAGCGGACATCGACGACTGTAAGCTGTCGACGGCCTGCAGTCAGTGAGGGGAGATCGTCGACGACTGAAAATTATTAGGGGCTATCTGCAGGCATCTTGGGTTGCTCGGAGGATGGTGGTCACTGCTCGGCAGGTGGGAGGAGGGCTGGGCATATGTTGAGGCTGATGACATGTCAGAGGGGAGAAGTTGCAGGTGCCTGCACATTTAGGGGCTGCCAGCATTGAGCACAGGTGAGGGGGAGAGTGTTGGGGTCCAATCAAAGGAAGCTCAGGAGATTACGACGAAGGCAGAGCTGGTTTTTGCGGGGAGCGGTGAAGAAGAAGGAGTCGAAGAGGAGAGGGGGAAGTAACGGTCGACTTCGGAGGAGAGGAGATTTGGAGCATTGATTTGAAAGGGAAGTGAGATCAGTCGTGGATTGTGTTTTGAATGTCAGCCGTTCAGATCAAGCGGAGATTGAATAGCGACCGTTGATCTTCACTTAAAAGGTGGGTCCGACTGTTGGCGTTTTCACAACGGCTTGAACGAGACTGTAGACGAGGGCTCAGGTGCTCGACGAAATGACGCAGATGTTGTCGTCTTCCTCCCTTTCGTTGTGTGCTGCACTGGAGTTAGTTAAGCCGTTGCAACGGTCTCGTCGGTGGCGGTTACTGGAGCCAGTTGATAGTTGAAGGTTGTTACTCGAGAAGACGGTTGTATAAATATTGGTTAGAAAATGTAGAGAGCATCGATGATTTGTATGAAATTTACCTTCCGTTTTCATTTTACTTCTTTGCTCTGTAATTCTTTCTTTTAGAAATAAAATTTCTTCTAATTTCGCCATTGTTGGTGAAATCTTGAGCTTAAAACTTCAGTGGAGATCTGGCCTTCATCAATTTGGTATCAAAGCCCAGCTACGTTACCATGGGGGGCAAAAGAAGAACCGATGTGGAGACTAACCCTAGGATGGAGGGGGATCAGGGTACTAGCTCAAATCTTAGCTATATCATCACGGAGAGCACATGGAAGATCCAGATGCGTGGAAGAGACATCAAGAAGAAAGGCTACGGGTGGTGGAGTCACAGAATCAAGTTGTGGAAGGGAGATTGGGAGTACAGTTCCAACAACGGTCACCCAAATCCAAGCACAGATTCAGGCGATGATGGAAGCCCAAATGCAATCGAATGAGAACATGTCAGCACATATCCAAGCTTTGTTGAGCAATCAAATTAAGTACGAAGAAACATTCCATAGCCAGGAAATGTAGATGCAAATGTTGCGCAATGCTCAAAACCGAGGGGATGATCATGTGAGCAATCAAGAATTGGGTTCAAGGAACCAAGACGGTGAAAGAAGCGGTGATCGGAATATCTATAAAGATCGGAGTTCAGACAGGAGGGGTAACCAAGGGGAGTTCACTGTGCAACCAAGAATACTCAAACCTGAGTTTCCTATCTACAAAGGAGATGAAGAAGTGCTGCCATGGCTGAGTCAGGTACATCAAATATTTTCCTATTACTCCACTCCTTATATTAGTTGGGTTAATACATGCGCGTTCTATCTACGGGGGGCTTCTTTGCATTGGTTTGAATGGGGAAAGGTTAATGTAGAAAATTTCTTTTATTTGGAGAAGTTTAAAGAGGAAATCGTGGTAATATTTGGTCCTACAGAATTGGACAAACCTTACGCTGTTTTCTCTAACCTAAACCAAACGAGAATTGTGAAAGAATATTTGGAGAAATATGAACAATTGTGGGGTTGTTACTGAAGCTTCTAGAGGAATATATAGTTGATAAATAATTGGGTTGAAGGAATAGATACACTTTAATGTTATGGCTTTGAATCCCGGGAACTATAGGAGGGATGTCCAATTAGCTAGAACTTTTGAAGAGAAGTTAATTTTCGCTAAGAAGAACAAGCCAGCCACCCTATCAAGTCCTTATCATAAGTACCACCAATTACAACCCACAGGAGAAAATAAAGTAGTGGCCAAAGAAATGTCTAAAGAAATTGTTCCCTTTGTACCCAAGGGAAGATTAATCACTCAGGAGGAAATACAAAACAGGAGAAATGGGAGAGAGGACACAAGTTTCGTAAACAACTATATATCTTGGATGTAGAGGAGGAGTCAGAAGAGGATATTGGGAATGGTGAAGAGGGTGCTATAGAGAAGGCCCCAGAATGGCAGGAAGAAAGGGAGGAACAATTTCCTTCCATCTTTGTGCATGCATTAACTGGGATACCCGCAACACAAACTCTCCGTCTGAAGGGTAGCATAAAAGGGCAAACAATAAACATTTTAGAGGATACTGGATCAACCCACAATTTTATTCACCCCAAGTTGGTTAAATCTTTTGGATTCGAGGTAGAGATGTCTAATTCTTTTGATGTAGTGGTGGCTAGTGGAGAGAAGCTTCAGGGGTTAGGTGTGTGCAAGGATGTACAGATATAGTGTCAGGGAGTGTTAGTTTCACTTAATTTGTTAATCCTGCTATTGGGGGGTCAGCAAATAGTTCTTGGAAGACAGTCGTTAAGACAGCTGGATGATATTTTTTTAACTTCAAAAAAATGCAAATGAGATTCAACTTGGACGGGAAAGAGAGGTTGTGGCAAGGGATAGTACCTCAGAATTTCCAGGTAGTAGGGGAGAAGGGTATTGACAAAGCTATAAAGCAACAGGGAGAGGGATATTGGATCCAGCTGAATGTGATAGAAGTGGAGGAGTCCTAGGACAACAAACATGTAGTAGCCATTGAAATGGATAATCTTCATCAGGATTTGAAGGAAATCCTTAACCAGTATCTAGAGGTGTTTAAAGAGCCTGAAGGATTACCCCGAGAAGATCTTGTGACCATAGAATTCCAACAAAGGCTGGAGAAAAACCTGTGTGCATTAGACCCTATAAACATGCTTACTTGCTCAAAACTGAAATAGAAAGACAAGTTGCAGAGATGCTGAAGTCAGGAGTAATTAGGCCCAGCCATAGTCCCTATGCCTCTCCTGTTGTGATGGTGAGGAAGGCAGACGCTAGTTGGAGGATGTGTGTTAATTATCGTGCCCTTAATCAACAAACCATAAAAGATAAGTTTCCAATCCCTATTATAGAAGAATTGTTGGATGAATTACATGGAAACCAGTTTTTCTCTAAATTGGATTTGAGGTCGGGATACCACCAAATCTGTATGAGTAATGAGGACATTTTCAAGACTGCATTTAGAACTCATGATGGACATTATGAATTTCTAGTAATGCCAGTTGGATTGACTAAAGCTCCTTCTACTTTTCAGTCTATAATGAACTCAATTTTTAGAGAATACCTCAGAAAGTTTGTCTTGGTTTTTTTGATGACATTCTAATATACATTAAAGATTGGAAGTCCCATATTGAGCAATTGTGTAGAGTGCTACAGATGTTGAAGACCCAACAACTATTTGTTAAGTTGTCAAAATGTTCATTTGGAAAAAAATCAGTGGAGTATTTAGGCCACATTATTTCTGACCAATGTGTTGCAATGGAACCCAAAAAAATTAAAGCAGTGAAGAATTGGCCCAAACCTAAAAACACTAAGGTTGTGAGAGGTTTTCTGGGGTTAGCTGGGTACTACATGAAATTCATAAAAGGGTTTGGGGATATAGCTGCACCTCTGACTGACCTGTTAAAAAAGAGGGGTTCCTATGGAATAAATCAGCCAAAGAAGCTTTTAATGCTTTGAAAACTGCACTGACTACAGCCCCAGTATTATCATTGCCAAACTTTAATGAGGAGTTTGTTTTGGAGTGTGATGCATCAGGGAGAGGAATATGAGCTGTTTTGATGCTGGGAGGAAGGCCTATTGCTTATTTGAGCGCAAAATTAACTGGGAGGAACCTGTTGTTGTCAACCTATGAGAAGGAGCTTCTTGCTATCATCCTAGCAATTACCAAGTGGGGTCAGTACCTCCTGGGAAGGAAATTCATAATACTTACGGATCACCAAAGTTTGAGGTATTTACTAAATCAAAAGTTGCAACAAGGGTTGCAAAGTAAGTGGTTGATGAAGCTTCAATCCTACAACTATAGAGTGGAATATGAACCAGGGAAAGTGAATAGAGCTGCTGACAGTTTGTCCATGGAAGTGGATAGTAGATGTGGGGTGGAAGAAGATTATTGTTCTATATATCATGTTTCAGCTCCTATGTGTGATTGGATTCAAGATGTGAGGAATATGGCCAGCATTGATCCTTATTTCCAATTAATAGAAGAGAAGTTACAGCAAGGGGAACAGTCACTACAAAAATATATGAAGATAGAAGGGGTCTATTACTATAAAGAAAAAAATCCTAATCAGTCCTGACTGTGTTAAGATTCAGCAGACTCTCCTCAATGAGTTCCATAGTTCTCCTGTAGGAGGGCATTCTGATGCTGCTAGAAAACTTCAAAGGTTGAAGAAGAACTTTCATTAGAGGGGGACGAAGGCTTGTGTTCAACAACTTGTAAGTGAGTGTGAAGTGTGTCATAGAAACAAATCAGAAAATGTGGCATATCCTGGGCTCATGAATCCCATGCCTGTGCCTAAACAGATCTGGGAAAGCACCTCTATGGATTTCATTGTGGGGCTGCCATTATGTAATGGGTTCAGTGTCATTTATGTGGTGGTGGATAGAATGACCAAATATTCTCACTTTTTCCCAATAAAACATCCCTTTACAACTAAGGTAGTAGCTGAGGTTTTTTTTGAAGGTGTTTTAAACACCATGGGATTCCAGCCAACATTGTAAGTGACCGGGATGTTGTATTCACAAGTCAATTTTGGAGGGAGATTTTTCGTCTGCAGGGTACTACATTGTCACACAGTTCAGCCTACCACCCTCAAAGCGATGGCCAGACGGAGGTAACTAATCGGAGTTTGGAATGTTGCTTGCGTTGCTTTTGTGGTCACAAACCAAATGAGTAGGTTAATTGGTTACCCTTGGCAGAGTTCTGGTTTAATACCACTTGGAAGAGTTCTACAAAAATGACACCCTTTGAAGCGGTTTATGAGAGATCTTCTCCGACGATGTTATCTTATTTACCTCATACTACTCAACTCGCAGCTGTAGATGACTCTCTCTTTGCTAGAGAGGTGGCTTTGAAATTGTTGAAAGACAATTTGGAGAAGGCCAGGGAAAGGATGAAAAGGTTTGCAGATTAGCATCGAACGGAGATGGAATTCGAAGTGGGAGATTTGGTATACCTAAAATTACAACCTTATAGACAGATTAGCATTGCCATGAGGAGAACCCATAAATTGTCCCCAAAATATTATGGTCCGTATGTGATCTTGGTGGAAATTTGGTAGGTTGCGTACAGGTTGGAGTTGCCGGAGTCAGCTCAGATTCATCCGGTTTTCCATGTATCCCAACTCAAGAAGAAGGTAGGCAATCATACTGTGGTCCAGGTTTCCCAACCTCGGTATACTGAGGAAATTGTTGATGAACCCAAACTCATACTTGACCGGAGGGTGATTCAGAAGCGCATGGCTTTGGAGTCTCAGGTTCTCATCAAATGGAGGCAGAGGTCGATAGAAGAAGCTACATGGGAATCCTATGGGGATTTGGTGCGGCGTTTTCCATCATTTGACCTTGAGGCAAGGTCACAAAAAGGGAAAGGGAATGTTGCGGTCCAATCAAATGAAGCTCAGGAGATTACGACGAAGGCAGAGCTGGTTGCGGCAGGGAGCAGGGAAGAAGGAGTTGAAGAGGAGAGGGGGAAGTAGCGGTCGACTTCGGAGGAGAGGAGATTTGGAGCGTTGATTTGAAAGGGAAGTGAGATCAGCCGTGGATTGTGTTTTGAATGTCAGCCGTTCAGATCAACCGGAGATTGAATAGCGACCGTTGATCTTCACTTAAAATGTGGGTCCGACCGTTGGCGTTTTCACAACGGCTTGAACGAGACTGTTGATGGGGGATCCGGTGCTCAACGAAATGACGCAGCTGTCATCGTATTCCTCCCTTTCGATGTGCACTACGCTGGAGTTAGTTAGGCCGTTGCAACGATCTCGTCAGCGACGGTTACTGGAGCCGGTTGAAAGTTGAAGGTTGTTACTAGAGAAGAGGGTTGTATAAATACTGGTTAGCAAATGTAGAGAGCATCGATGATTTGTATGAAATTTAGCTTCCGTTTTCATTTTACTTCTTTGCTCTGTAATTCTTTCTTTTAGAAATAAAATTTCTTCTGATTTCGCCATTGTTGGCAAAATCTTGAGCTTGAAACTTCGGTGGAGATCTGGCCTTCATCAGAGAGGAGAGGCCGGTGGTTTGCTGCTGCAATGGTGGGTTCACACGGAGGGTAAAGGGAGGAGGAGGTTGCTACCTTGAGGGGTTTCGGGGGTTGGAGAGCTGTCGGGCTGGGCGCCTGGAAAGCTTGGGTGCGGTGTTGGATAGAGGGAGGGAGGCACGATTGGGCTAGGGCATGGCAACTATTGTAGGTCGAAGGGGAGGGGGTTGCAGGCTGGCTGAACTCAGGGGTGGCCTAGGCGCTTGCTGCAGGCGGGCTAGGGGTCTGCACAGCCTGAAGGAATGGTTGTGGGACGCCGGAGTAGGGGCATAGGCTGAGGTTCGGAGAAAAATGGGAGTATGGTTTCGAAAAAAGGCCTGGGGTTTAACTGTTGGTTTCTATATTTTTTTCCTTTGTTGTGTTGGCAGGGCACATGAACTAGGCCAGGGGTTTTTTGGTTGCTGAGAAAGGAGAGTTGCAGGCCTAGTTCTTAGGGTTGGTAGAAGAGAAGTCTGCCACCATAGGCTTTAGTTTAGGGTTTAAAATATGAGGGGTGCGACTACTGTATGGTTTTGTTTGTTGGGTTTTCTTTTTTTTTTTTTTTAAAGGTAAGGAGAGTTGCTGTGACTGCCCTGGGTTTTGTAGGGTGAGAGAGGGACGGAGGGTTGATGGAAACGTAAATTAGTTGCTGAGAGAGTCACGTGGGTAGAGATTTTGAGGGATATGGGGCAGATAACGTGGGAGGAGAGGGGGTAGTTGCGTGGAATTGGGTAACGTGGGCATGTGGACGGATGCACATTTAGAGAGGAGTGATGGTCTGTTAGGATATATAGGGGTAGGTTCAGATTTGATATCTATTAAAATATTTGATTCGATTTTATCTAAAACTAACAGCATATCCATTAGTTATTAAATTAGGAGATAAGGTTAGCTTAAATAAATAATGTTAGGTTTAAGTTTTGAATTCTTAAAATGTGTTTTGTTAATAAGATTTATTAATGATAGGATTATTACAACTTAACCCCTCGGCATCCAAAAATTATAAACAAGATACCGGGGCGATCGCGCCTCCGAGAGGGTCATGGATGCGGGGTCCGGTCATGCGTAAGAGCTACGGAAACTAATAACTAAAATCAAATACAGAAGTATACACCTAATAACAGAATACGTACTAAATACGCACGACCGAAAAGTGGCCGTTACAACTATGCCTGTTGTGTTTCTATACTTGTCACTGGAAATCTATGCATGAAATATCACTACACCTATTACACTTTATCAATGTTAAATAGTCACATCACCTGCATCATGACTTTTATGACTTAGTAAAAGCTAATGAATTATCGTATGGAATATCATGTGGTACATCTTGTGGAATATCTTGTGTAATAACTTGCGAAATATCCTTTTGAATATCTTGTAGTACATCTTGTGAAATGCCTTGTGGAATATATTGTCGAATATCTTGTGGAACATCACATAATAAACATATACTTGATATAAATGACACATCACTGGGGTTTGGGGTAACTCATTGTAGAGAGAGAGTTAGAGCTATGACTGGAGTCACCTCTCCTGTCCCGTCCCGTCCCGTCCCGTTTTTAAAAGTGTATACTCCCGTCCCATTTCATAAGTGTGTTGTGCCACTTGGGATTAGCTCCAAGTGGCGAAAGAGGTTGACTCATGGTTACATACTGCACTCTCCTACGCAAGTCACATTGTTTAGCTAATTACTGCTAGCACCACAATAACCATTTAATTAAATGCACATCGTGTTCTGTACTTTGCATGTTTATTATTGTTACAGTCTATGCATGCTTGTTTCCACATTTGTTTCCCTCATACGTTTACATATCGTACTTGCACAGTTACTTTTACTTGTCACACTTACATAACCGTCATTAATTACATTTCACAGCTTGTTTCATGCTTTTACACTGCTTTTATTTCCATTGCTAGAATTATTGTGACTTACCTACAGTTCCATCTTTGTGGCACTGTCATACGACGAACTTTTTGAAGAAGAGGCCCCTGAGTTTGAGGAGACAGAGTTCGATCAATAGACCACAGATTTTCTAGAGCTTTAGTTGTATGTTATGTTCGTATGTGTATTTCCTTCTGGTTTTCTTTCATGTATCTTTGTGTGAACAATTGGAGCGTATTGTACTTCAGTATGGATTGTAATAAAATGGGCCCTATTTTAGTATTTTGTACGTCTCTGCATCGTGTGCTATGTTGTTTTTACTGATTATCTGCATAACCTACGAGTATATCAAATAGTCTCCGTGAAAGCGGGTCGTTACAAATTCTTCCTTTTGTAAGTCTTTTCTCACTAATATTTCTTTTTCTACAATGTCACTACAACAAAACTAGTCATTTACAACTTTCATGAGACAACGTTTCTAATTTAGTAGTTGTAATAAATGTTTACCGCAACTTTTTTCTTCCCGAAAGTTGTAAAAAATATTTATTACAACTTTTTTTCGTGGATAGTTGTAAAAAATGGTTATTACAACTTTTTTTCGTGAATAGTTGTAAATGTTAATTTTGATACCACAACTTTTCTCTCTCTGAAAGTTGTAAAAAATGTTTATTACAACTTTTTTTGGTGGATAGTTGTGAAAAATAGTTAGTACAACTTTTTTTAGTGAATAGTTGTAAATGTTAATTTTGATACCACAACTGTTTTCTTTCTCAAAGTTGTAAAAAATGTTTATTACAACCTTTTTCGTGGATAGTTGTAGACTTAGCCCCTTCGTATCTACCTTCTTCCACCATCCTCCTCATGTTTCATTATAGGATCTTTTAATTTTATATCCCTCCTCCTTATTATATATAATAATTGTTTCTTCAAGAATATTTTCAAGAATATATTTTTTCAAATCAGCTTAAGAGGCAATGAACTCCCCTTCCAACGGATAGGTTACATGTGCACATCTTCATCTCTGTGTGTACCGCCCCAAGCAATGTCTTCGCAGTAGATCACTCACCGTGAAATTTCTCACACCAGATCATTCTTAACTACGGATTTTTTTAATCCCGATTCCATTTTTTTTAAAAAATGCTAACTCTATGTACTAGAAAATGTCGCTTAACACCAACAGTCCTAAACATAAAGATTACGTATCTGATAGCTTTGAATCCACTTTCATGCTACATTGCAACTCATACGTAATTGAGGGCGTGAAATCTAAACATCAGCCATCCACATCAAATCTTCGGATCAAGTGAATGCCGAGTGCAATCAATACCAAAAAGGGACTCGTCATTGTGTTTAATTTTGGGTTAGTAGCACTTAACATGAAAATAATGATGTATATTAGTTGTTGTGGACTCTGCTTAACACAACCCTATTTCCCGCAACAACGAAAATTCCCCCTCAAAAATCCCCCCCCCCTCTCAAGAAACCCTACCTGCCGTCGGGGCTCCAAAAATTTTCATCCACGCTCTTCCCAAAATTCACATCCTTTACATTCATCTGCCGTTCTCTTCATCTAAACCCTAGCATTTAAGCCGCCTCTCCATCCTCTGTTCACTGCGGCCACTCCTCCCCCATCTTCGCCCTTTCCGTCCTTTCCGTTCCGCCCTCGACAGCGGCTCCTCCGATAGCGTCCTGCACGTGGGCCCCGTCCTCCTACCACCACCGACGCCGATGCCAACGCCGACGCCGACGCCGAAGTCGACTACCGCAATGGTCCGGATCCCCTTCTCTACTCCGCCCCATCCCCTCCTCTGCCGGCCGCCACGTGTGTGTTTGTCGCCTCCACCGGCGAGGCATCAGCTACCGTATTGATCATTGATTCCACCGGTGAGGCATCTGCGGATCCGATCTGTTTGTCTTCTTCCTCCTCCCCTCTCCCTTATAATTTGTCAGTATCCGCCCTGATGCCAGGTGCCGTGCCCGCCAAGTGTTCGACAGTTGTTCCCTTCGTTTCATCAATGTATTATTTCTGAATTTTTTTTGGCTAGGAATGATTTCATTTTGTTCTTCATCTCTTCCTTAAACCCCAACTCAAGATTTCGCAATGTCAGCCTTCTCGTCTTCAATATGTGGTTTTTTGTCACCCAGGTAATGCGCACACCAGCTAAAGATGGCTCCTTGAGCTGAAAAATTAGTTGAATTCTTCTAATTTTGTTGCTTGTAGTGACAGGTTCAGGGGTTGTGGTCAATTTAGTGTGAATAAAATGAAGGCGATGCATGCTTGGGGGTCCATTTTTGATGTGGCCCCTGTGCCCAGAAGCCAGACTGCGAATCGCCGCCTTGATCCCAAACTCGAGGTCTGTTTTTGTGCAAAGACATCAGCTTTGTTTCATTTATTTGATTACTTTACTTTGAAATATTTGCTACTGATGACGCAGATGGCTAAGTTTGCAAGAGAGAAGTTTACCCGGGAGATATCATTTTAGTCTAAGGATAGGGATATTTCTCTTGCCAAGGTATATCAAAAATTCATCTTATCATCAATATCGATATCGACTATTTGTGAATCATTGTCACTGTTTTTAAAGATTCAAGCTTCGTTTCCTAACTGCTTCTAAAAACTGTTGATTTATACACCTTGGGGGCTATCATCTTGCAGAGAGTTTGCTATTTACATAGTTCGTCTCTCATACACACAAAATATAACTTGTATTTTAATTTGCAGTTATTTGTAATTTCCAGTAACTTCTAACTTGATTGTACACGAAAAATGTGTCTTGTAGCAATTGGTATTTCCATACAATTCATTGGTACTTGTATTTTTGATTTTTTCTTATTAGTTATATCAATTGGATTGCTCATGGTTTAACTCTAGACCATTTGCTCACTTCATGTTTCTTAAAAAAGTTTCATGGGTAAGATATGAGTTAAAAATCATATGAAGTTTTGTCTTGATTTCTTTACTAGCTCTCTGCACATGTCGAGTTCTTTAAAAATTATATTGAACTTGTATAAGTTTTGTTGGTCTTATCTTAGTTATTGGACAAAATGTCGTGTGTTCTCATCGAGTATAGGATATGCAAAGGTTGATAAGCATGTTAGTTTACATGAAAAATAAGATTTTGAGTTCTTTTCTATCTTTTTCTTGTGGTAAACATAAAGAATGTCGAAGGCTGTTGCTGTAATTGTCGGTGAGGGCGTGAAGGGCCATGTGACCTTCACCCAAGAGGGAGATGGTAAATTTATAGCCCATAACATATTATTTTTCTGCAATCTGATGCCGAGATAAAACAAGAGTAGGCAATTGTATCAATTAATTGATGCACTCTTTTTTGTACATCAGTTATACATGTGATCTTATTTATGAATTCAGGCCCAACTACTGTAACAGGGAGGCCTGGGCTGCATGGTTTCAATGTTCATGCCCTTGGCGACACCACAAACGGCTGCATGTCCACTGGTCTGATTGTATTCCATGATAGAATTGTTCATCCAATGTAGCCTCCAAATATAACTAAATAGAAATCATCTATAATACCTCTGCCATTAAAATCTTAAAATAACAGTAAAAAGTTAACATTTGGGTTATGCTACAACATGCATACAAACAAAGAAAGGGTAACCTTTGAAAAGTAATATACTGCATTTAGTATTGAACTTGATTGCTGATTTATTTCTATGCATGCATCTCAATATAAATCTAAAACCTTCTAGTTTATGAGTCCAGGTTTTCTAAAATAAGGAAAATAAAAGAAGAATGGAACATGGTATTTCTAATTTATGATAATTCGTGCAATTCCCATATTGTGCAGTAGTTATTCTTCTTCTATGATATAACTACTGCACAACTTATCATAAACTAGAAGGCTTGTGGGTTCTTATCCCAAAATTCTCATTGTCTGCTTTTTTAATATGCTTCCCCTTCTGATGGTTCTTCATTGGAATCAATCTTATTAAAAAACAGAATTAATAATAAAAGAAACTTCGTTGGGTTTTCTCATACTCTACGACTATAGTATGATATAGTTGACTTTTTTTGTCATCATAATACCTCAGATTGCAATGCATAATTATGCATTGAATAATGCTTGTCATTCCACTTACCTGCCCAAGAGAATTTGTATTGGTTTATAGTAATTTTAATATGCAACATTGAAGATCTTTATGCCCTTCTTGTATGCTGGTCATGACAATTGGTGTTGCTTGATCTATTTATTCCTTCATGAATCATATCGGCTAGCATGTATCTTCAATATATCATTTTTGCATTGTCCTTCATGCTTGCTGTTTCTTTCCTGGAATTTCTTCACATAAGAAGAGATATGGGCACATTGACTTATTTATTTTAAGTTTTAGCTAGCTTATTGCCTCAGATAGCTGGCAGTCACATAGAACTGTTATCAACCTATCTCAGGGATTAGCCGCTGAGATTGCTGGACTGGAAAGGCATAGAGACAGACTGGTAGCTGAATTGATGAAGGCACGCACCATCTATAATATTAATGTGTTCTGCGAAAAATAGCAGAAACACTTTTTTAACATATTGCGGTAGCTAATACTCTTCCTGTGGGACCATAGTTTGTCTAATAGTACCATCTATATGACTTATTCTGTAGTTTAGGATAGATAAATTTCTATAATCACTTGGTGTTCTTTATCTATTTTTTCTACTTAGATAATTACAGTTGAATGTTGCATGTATTTTTGTAGATATGTAGAGTTCTAGGACACATATCATTATACAAAATCAAATATTTAGAAAGTAAAAGGACAACTAAAGAAGCAATGATGTGGGCTACTTGTTGAATCTCTATGATCTGGACAGTACATGTGATCTAGAAAATCTTTTCATTTATTTAAATTCATAATGGATTTGGGCACATGCTTGGAAAATATTTGATCCGGGTAATCCTGTATATGAGTTAAAAAGATTATTTGGTTTTGGATCCCTAAGTGGATCCTAGAGTTCGTTATAAGTTTGACTTCCAGATTTAGCTTACAAAATTTGTGGATATAATGAATATGACCCATTGTGGGAGCTCCAGCTAGAGGTGACTAATGACTAGAGGAGCATCATGATAGATGCAATTTTTATGAGATTATAAAGACAAAAGGTATATACTTCATATATGTTATATCATGTATGTTTACTCATTAATTTATTGAACATGGCGTGAAGATTTACATTCTATGACAGAATATTGCTATTGTTACCAGGACTGCCATTGTTGTGTATCAGCTGTTCTACAAAATGGTTCTTGGAAGGATCTTCAGTGCAGGAGACATTGTTAAATTTCTGTCTCAAGTTTCACTTGGAGCGTACGTACCGGAGCTACGCTACATACAAGCCTTCAAAGCATGATGGTTCTAATGACGGCTCTTATTGTTTTCCATTTTTGTTGTGCAGTGTAGCGGTGGGTCTAGCTTTTGGAATAGCATCTGTGTTGTGGCTGGGTTTTATCTTCAACGACACAGTCATAGAGATTACACTAACTCTTGCTGTTAGCTACATTGCATACTTCACTGTAAGATGTCCATGTATATGAATATGATGGGTCTTCACTTTCTTTGTCTTTTTTGGCCATTTGTTCACTGTGCAGAGAGCATTAATGAAATTTTCATCGAAATCCATCAATAACTTCCTTAGTTCAAATGAGAATCTCTCTTTATTTTCTCGATCTCTTCTTGGATTTCTACATCCTGTCCTAATGTTCATTATAATATCATAAACACAGCACACACACACATATAGAGACATGAGTAAAGGCAGGGAGAAGAAATCCATCTTGTGCTGTCACTCACCTCTTGAACCTATAATCACCTGTCATTTGTCAAACATCTTACCAACTTTTTCTTAATTGATTATCATTATCTTCTCTATATCTTGTCATAATATGAAGATAACTTCAAACATCCTTTCTGAAATTTAATTCTATTTCTTTATATTTTATGGAGATTGATTAGATTATATTGCTTGATCTCAAATTCTATTTATATCTGAAATGACACTATTGACCATAATGCCTGGATAAAAAAAAAAAGAATTGATAATAGAACCTCTTATGCACTGCCTCTTTAAATTAACAAATATAGTGAAATCAATTAATCAAGCTATTTTAAATCTTGGACATAAATTTGCTTAACAGTACCCACTTTTGTCACTTACTTAAGGTTCTCCATTTTGACATTTTCTCATGCATTTGAGGTGGGTCCGTGAATAACGATGCTACATGCAATTCTCAGGTGCAATTAATCATGAATAAATATGGCTGCAAAATGTTTTGTTGCTCCACCTATGTTGCAGCAGTAGGGTACGTACGGATATAGTGCGGTATGTATATAGGATAGGGATACAAATATGGTACATAAAACATCATAATAACCGAAGGAACAAATGCAAATATATTATAGATGTGAGTAATAAAATGTGTATATATGTGCTCTTAATGTTTATTATGACATGCATTTTAAAGGCTGTACAGGTTGCAAAACACAAAAAAAGTCGGAATCGGAATTCGGACTTGTTTTTCCCGTCCGAATAAAATCGGAATCGGATTCGGATTCGGTTAAAAAAATTCTAGTGCATGTTGGAATTTCTTTAGTGGATTATCTTGGTGCATGTTGGAACAGATAAGAGGTTAGCTTCTTATACTGTAAATGACAACTTAATACTAGTGCATGTTGGAATTTCTTTAGTGGATTATCTTGGTGCATTTTTGGAGACAATAATGTGAATACCTTATTATGTCCAGGTCTGGATGTGAGCCAACGTCATACTTATCTGTTTTCTGCGGGTGATGACAAACAAGTTAAATACGGGGACCTTGAATATAATAAGGTAAGTCATTGTTGGATATGTTTCATAGCTTGTATAATTTTTTGTCGACTGCTGGAAAGCTTAAATTGACTTCTTTAATTTATTTTTTAGGTTATCAGGTCATATCACGGACATCTCAGTGGTGTCTATTTCTTAGCTCTGCATCCAACAATAGACGTTTTATTACCTGGAGGTCGAGATTCTGTATGGCGAGTATGGATTTTCTTCTTCTTCTTAGTAGTACAGAGGTGTCCTAATTAATTTTTGAACCCTCATGGTAGTTGAAAAATGTAGTATGATGGCATTGTGACCGTGATATAAATATCGATATTATTGTACCTTTTGGTAACAAATATATTCTCTTCCAGAGCCTTCATTTAGATTCGATGAACCCGATATGGTACTGACATTAGCTTGACTTAATTTCAAGCACTGAAAGTATTTCTTATTCTTGAGAATTGTATGGATTGTAGCACTATCACTAGCCAGATGTCATCACCATTTATCAATTCATCAAAAAGACACATGCATCTTCATACATGCAAACTATGTCATTAAATTCAAAATGTGGTATGATATTAAAAAATTTTACAATAAGAAATGATACTCAACTGGGAGGAACACTTCCATCACCAATCAAAATAAGCAATTCCTCCACTAAGATCTTCAAAGAAATCCGAAATATAACGGTAAGTAAAACCATCACCATGACAGTTATTAAAATGAGTTAAAAGGATCTGATGATTCTGTAAAATTTGTTTAAATTCCATTTTTTTTCTTTAACAGAGGCTGTGTATTGGTATACCGAATGCTTATGTGTATGATAGATACATGACCAATATCCGTTCATATCACAGCTATAACCTGCATCTTTAGTTTTCTTTCTAAACTTATTCTGAGTAACTTTGCTCTTATTTGAGTTATTTTACATGTCCTTGTATGCCTCGACTTGACACAATATTTTTATGGTTCGTAATTCTTCAGCCCAAAATGAATATCAATGCTTACTCTTTTTTTTATATGGTGAAATATTGTTGCTTGCTCTTTGACTTGATATTTTTTTTCCTGTACCTCAGACTAAATCTGCTGCAAAACGGGCATTGGCTCTGGACGGGGCTGATATGCACGTGATTCTCGCTTAAGCAAGACTCAGTAATATCTCACATGACTACTTACTCTGGTTCTTTCAATTTCAGGGGTGGATTTTATTGTGTCTGTCATTATGTCTGTCTGGATGATAACGTTGAAAGCCTAATTTTTTGACAGCAACAACTTGTAACAATTTGTGTAATAGTGTTTTTGGTAATGTAATACTGTTTTGGTAATTATTATGAATAAATTTTTATTAATATTGTTTTTGAATAATATTATGTGTGTGTTTATCATGATTTAGTTACTGCATGGAGATTTGGAACAGCTGCAACCGCGTATATTTTTTTTAATTTTGTGCTTTTTTCGCAACGTTTTATAAAAGTTGTAGTAGAGTTTAAAACAACTATTTAAATCAGTTATAGTATAAGTTTTTACAATCTTTTATAAAAGTTGTAATAAAAGTTTACACAACTTTTAAAAAAGGTTGTAATATGGGTTTAGACAACGTTTTAACAAACGTTGTAATATGCAAAGTTGTAATAGGTTCGGCTCTTTCGACCACTTTTTCTGCATCAAAAGTTGTAGTAGATACATATTGCAACTTTTTATAAACGTTGTGTAAACTTCTATTACAACTTTTATTAAAAGTTGTAATAGAAGTTTACACAACGTTTATAAAAAGTTGTAATATCGTTATACACAACCATTTCAAAACGTTGTAATAGAAGTTTACACAACGTTTCAAAAAAGTTGTAATATGTATCTATTACAACTTTTGTTTACAACATGAAAAAAAAGTGGTCGAATTAGCCGACCCTATTACAACTTCGCATATTACAACGTTTGTTAAAAAAGTTGTCTGACCACTATTACAACCTTTTTTAGAAGTTGTCAATGACCATTTTTGTTGTAGTGTGTGACAAGTACAATTCTTTTTCACTCTAGTGTTTCTTTTATTCACATTATGAATGTTCAATTTTGTGCTTGCATTAAAAACATATACATCATTACTCAATCTACCAAAGCAAAGGAATATGTCTCTGTTGATAATGTTTATAACATTGTCTTTTAGTACAAAATTGTATCATTCCATTTCTAATAAAAAACCAATTCAATATTACATATCATGTTTGGTACATAGAAACAGTTGTGTAAAATAAAAAAATTTCCACTTTGGCAATCTTTCATGAAAATATAAACCACAACGGCGGTAACATTTGCTCATGTTCCTTCTTGTAGATTCATTTCATCTTCTCTTAAGTCTTCTACTTTTTCGTATTTCCTATAAATATTTTACAGATATGATAACCTTCTCTGGTATCAAATACCTAAGTTATAGAAAGAACAATGAGTATGTTTTCAATGACATACACACCTGAAGATGAGGCATCATTGTTGGAGAATATATGACATTGTGTCAATTATTGTTATTGTTGCATCTCGTTAAAATGATAGTATGTTATTTGTTACATTTTTATCCATGTAATCCTTTTATAAAATTGAGTATATATGAGATTATGATTATTTACATGGATAAAATCATTAGAGATGCATGAGAAACATTGGGATCATGATAATAATGCCCAAAGGATCAGCATGCGCATAATTCCTAAATGTTTCTTGTCATAGGAATATAAAGACAAGGCATTGATATTCTGGATAGTCCAGTGTGTATTGATATCTGTCATGGTAATGGTAGTGGCTGGTCTTATAACCACTCAATGTAGGACATCGTGAGACAATATATGCACATGTACTTGTTAACGAACAAGTTCACAGAATGACTCGTCGAGAAGCTTCTATACAGTAATCATACTCTGAATGTCAATAAAAGTACTTAGTGGCAGTTAGTGCAATATTTTTCTTATGACCAAAGCCATGCTAAAGGACCTTGCATGTGGAAGGCTATATTTTGGATTTCACAAAACATCGGCAGTATGCCCGTTATGTAAGTACTTGCTTGGTATAATCCAAAACATGTGAATGGAATGACTGTCTAGACAGGATTTGATATAAGAGGTTAGTATCGCAAGGAGTCAATGGATCCAGAGTAAATCCTTGGTCAATTTGGAAAGGATAAACTTGTTCAGAGTAACACGTTTCATCCAACCTCAAACTATGGGATCGCTTATGACTCAAATCTTTAAGGTGTTATTGGCGTTTAACAATTTTCGTAGCCTAGACACCTTAGTCATAGTCTTGACGAAGGAATCAGACTATACAGTAGTTGTCACTTGTAGGCCCATATTTGGTTGAAGGAGATTCCAGTCTCACACCAACTAGATAATTATTCCAAAACAAGTGGTTTTCGTGCACAACTAGTGTTGCTGTCATACTTATGACACAATCATAGTGTATAATCGAGTCACTATCAGAGTAGGAATCGAGATTTTAGAGTCTCAAACTGATGATGGCTCATCCAGCGAAGTGTAAGAAGAAACCTTATACATATAAGATATACGAGACCGATTGCAAGAGTTATGATCAACTCACTTGAGATGGAATAACATGCTGCAAAGAGTTATGAATTTGAGTTACGAATGATTCGTAAAAAGTTATGAATATTTAAGCTAAAAAAGGAAGGCTATAACTCCTAAACGAAGCCCTAAAAGCAGTTAGTTAACCATTAGTCCACTAATGGCTCTTGGCAGCCATTAGTTAGTAATGAGTGTTCATTAGTCGATTAACACAAGTTAGTCGACTAATGAACACATATTAGTCGACTAACGTACACAGGAAATATAAATTTTTTCTATTTCGACCATTAGTCGACTAAAGGAGTTTGTTATTTGACTCATGGTCATCATGTGCAATTAGGGTTTTGGGTTTATAGTTTGGACACAGCTTTAATCTAAGAGTTGATCTAATACCAACCCAAATCAAAGAGTTTGCCTCTAATATGTATTCCTAAGAGTTAGGGGATTCGTAGGAGTTTTGGTTTGATAATCCCATGTTCTTGTTTAAGGATATGATTTGGATTTAAATCTAGAATTCTATTGGGATTAGAAAAACTAATAAATAAGCCTTCTCTTAATTCCATGTTTAGGGAAAATTTTGGGTTCCAAATTGAATACCAAATTCAACTTGGATTTGGATAATCCATAGATCTATTTATAGGGATCTTGTCCTCCCTTTTACACATGCATGTGCTCCATATGACAACATCTAACAATGGATATATTAAAGATCTATGCATTGGAGATATATTAAGAAGAAAAGTCGGTACCTCTTTGATGGAAATTTTCTTCATTCTAATAGAATATTTTTCCATCTCCTCCTCCCTCACACTTGCAAACCTTGGGGGTCAGTTAGAGTACTTGTATGGCTTATGATTTGTAAAGGGGAAACATCATAAAGGTGAAACTTCTATCGTGCCTTGTTGGTGAACAAGACTGGGGTCTTCAATGAAAGAGTTTTTGGATCCATGGACATCGTGAAAGTATATCTGTACCAAAGTACGTTTTTAATTTCTATATTAAATTCAAGTTTTGCAGTAGATCTTGGCTATGTATAGCTTAGATTAGACAATTTTGATATTTTAAGTCTTCCATTACTTTTTTAAATTGTTTAAAAACACTAGCATATTTCCTTACAGTAGTCCTGCGGCAAAATTTATTTTTATACTAAATTGAAAGATTTAAAATAAATTACAAATCATGTTTGCGTAAATCTCCTATATATGCAACTAGTATGTCACCATTAGTCGATTAAAGCTATGTCTACTACTCGACTCAACGTCGAGGAAAATTTGTGTAATTTTCATATTGGTTGGTTAGTCGACTTACATTTGATGTTTAGTCAACTAATGCTGTGTTAGTCAACTAAATGGTAACTATTAGTCAACTAACTTCAGGATTAATTGGAAATTGCAAAATTACAATTTTTGTGATGATGTTAAAAATCCATAAAAATAATTTTTTGTTTAAAGACTTATATTTCCTTAATCAAAGTTATGAGTTAAAAATTGTTTTGATGAAATTAGATCTTCAAGGTTTTTATGAGATAAAAATTTTGTTGTATAAATTTTAAAAGTGTTTTGAAATTTTCGATGTGATGATAGATGTTATATGATAAGATGTTTAGCTAGCAATAATGTGATTACTGGCTACATAATTGTCAGGATCCTGCTACTGCTTTATCGTTAGTACTCTAACCTAATGGTGTACGACATCGGCATGTGGTCCAAAAAAATTATTAAGAAAATTTTTATTAGATTAATTTTTGCTTGGTTTACACATAACTATTATAAGGATCTTATAATTGTAAGGACCGTTTATGCCATGCAATACTAACAACAAACACTCTATAGGGGGGTGAATAGAGTAATGACAATAATCGTGCAATTAAAAATTAAACTTCCAAATATGGAATAATAAATGCAAAAGGAATTTAAAAAACACAATCAAGCAAACGCTAACACAAAGATTTTACCCTGGTTCCCCAACTTGGGTATATCCAGTCACATCAATATTCTTTATGATCCTACACAAGGTAGTGAATACAATCTCACAAAGAGATACCATGCACAAGGGATTTGAACTCTCTGACAAAGAGAGAACCTAACTCTCACAAAGAGAGTACTCAACCAACCATACACAAGGTTTAAACTCTCACAAAGAGAGAAACTAACTCTTACAAAGAAAGTTAGGGTTAAACTCTCACAAAGAAAGTTAGGGTTTCAAGGAAAAAATGAAACACATAGACTCTTACCTATAACTTGATAAGATGAACTTACTCAATATGAATGCAAGGCATGAAAGAGGATCTCCAAGTGTTGAGAAGAGCTTTGATGCACTTGGAGGATTTCCCTTGAGCTAGCTTCAATGCATGAAGAGGATTAGAGCCTTAATGAGTGGGAAATGAGAATTATGAGTGGCAATATTGATCTTCAATAATGATTAAATGTTCCAAGAGTTCTAAATGAACTAAGACCTCTCCTATATATAGGAAGTCAAGAAAACCCCATAAACCCAAGTTAGAAGCCAAAGAAAGAATTCTGTAACAGCTAGAATCTTGGATTTTACGACATGGACATGCGACAGATGAAGGAATATCAGTCAACTGATCAACGACTAGATTATTCCCAACGGCTATAAGCTGAGCCAGGATAGGCAACTGTAGAAGACTACACAGGAACCTATACTTTGTGCAGGCACATGTAAAGACTTCATTAGGTTTCTGTCACATGGGATGGAAAGAAGCCGAGAAATAACAACATTCGCACTTATGCATTTAGATGAATGATGAATAAAGTGTAGGCACCTGAAGAAAGATAGGAGACTTAAAACTCTATATCATTCGATTGCCACACAAGATGGATTGGTGCACAAGTTTGACAGGTTATGCACTTTGGCACACATGCAACTTCTGAAAAATCGACAGGCGCCTGATGGTAGACAGTCGCCTGAACCAAAAGCTCAAGAAAAGAGTCAAGAAATGTTGACTTGAGCAGTGCACAACAACCGCCTAAAGAAGGCTGGCCAGGCACCTGGGGATCACTAGTCGCATGTCCTACCTCAGTAGTTATCGGTTGGAAGACCAGAGACTCCAATTGGAGTTCATGGCATGGGGAACCTATTGGGTTGGATTCTATGAAGATCCTAAGGTTCTCTAAGAAGGTTAATGCAATATGCATGAATGTGTGACCATCTAATCAAGGCATTACAAGATCATACATCAAAAAGAGAAATGCAAGTAATAAAGAATTACATGTATTACAATTTTCGCCTCCTAGAGTCTAAGTCTTCAAGCATGAGTGGGCTTGATTTCCCCATCATCTTCCAAGCTTTGGCACCTCTTGATGAGCTTCCCTTCATCAAGTTCCAAGCTTTGGCAATGCTCATCTTGAATTCCATTCTTACATAAAGCATTTAATCTCCAAATTTAAATGCTTCAATTGTAAAACATGGGACTAAAACATTGAGAGTCATTATCAACAACATAATATTGTGATCATTATTTAAACAATATTGGTATAAAACACCAATACCAAACATTCTCACCTTTTTTTTGATGATGACACTCATTATGTAAAGCATAAACAAATAAAGCACAATGCTAATGAGCTCCCCCTATTTATATGCACCAATTGAAAATAGATAAATCAATTGTAAAATAATAGTGACATATAATAGGATGGATTACATAAACCATATATCTCATTTCTTTCTCCCCATATAAGAGTATCTCTCTCTTTATACATGATATATGATGATTTACATAATCCATATCTCTCTTCCAATGTCATTATCAAAAAGGTGGACAACAAACATACAGAAAATAACTTTGGTCATTGACTCCCTTTAAAAATGTGATAAACAACCAAGAGATTAAGAGATGTAAGTTACGTAATAGTAAACTTAAGTGGGTATTAATCATTATCACATGCTCCCACTCGATCATAGAAAGGGTCAAAATGTTGACTCCTATGATCAATACCAATAGTAAAAAAATCTTTACCAATTGAAAGTAATAATTGGAGCCATGTGCCTTAATTGTATCATTGCATTGATATAGAAAAATCAAGCAACAATGATACAAAGGATATTGCCAATATAAAGTAAAACAAATAAAATGTTGGCAACATCGGTGGGTTGAATTTCAGATCATAATAACCAATTGTAAAAAAAAGCATCATACAAATAACCCAACTTAAGAGTTAAATTATGTTTTAAAATACTTTTAAACATACATAACATACTAACTCCCCCATTGTCATACACATAAATCAAGAAATACTTGTATGATAATGAAATCCCCAAGGTCCCATTTTTATGAAAAATAATTAGAAAATATTTTCAAAATCATGAAACATCACAAACAAACAATGGGTATGCTTAAGAATAATCATTAAATAAAAATACACATGCAATATGCACATGTGTGAGAGACCTATACATTAGGGAACCAAACCAAAGAAGAGTTTGATTTCATAATGTAATCACATGAGGTGATTACATCCCTAACTAAAGAGTTGATATATCTATTCCTCTCTTGCACACTAACTTTAGTGGGAATTCAAAGATTTAAGAATTTCGTATGCAATAGTTTTACCATTGCAAGAGAGATGGATGTGGCATGCTTAGGTGTAGAAAAATATTTCTTGGCATGCAAAGAACGAGGGGTTTGCTTCTTACCAAAAAATGAAGAATTTTCATTCTCCCTCATCACCTTGTGATTTACATGCTTCTTGTTAGTGTTATTGTTATACAAGAAAGCATATTGATTCTTTGTAAGTGCTTTACCAATATGTCTTGAATTTGCACCAAAAGAAGAATTAGAGGTAGGTTTGGTTTCCACTCTAGAAATATATCCCAAACCTCCTCTATGATTTGTCAGATGTTGTTTTTCTAACAAATCGGGGAGTGAATCCCTTGAATGAACAAATATTTTGAGCTTTGGGGATTTGTCTTCACATTTCAACTTAAGTTGTTGAATGTGAGACTCTAAGCTAATATTTTGAGCTACCAATTTTTCATTTGCAATGATCAAATCCTTAACTTGAGAAAGAAGCGTGTCTCTCTCACTAGTGTCACAAGTATGCACATCATTCATATTTACACTAATAGATTCTAATTCATGCAACCTACTCACAGCATCTTTAAATTTATCTTTTAATTTAGAGTATGAGTTGATGCACATACTTGCCCCCTTGGAGACCACATTGTAGCGATAGTCAAGCTCCTCATACTGTAGCTTTGGCTCCTCCTCACTTCATCATCGGATTGCTCCTTACTAGAGCTTGATGAAGACTCTTCCCCTTTTGCCATAAAGTACACTTCTTCATTGGTGTTGAGCCAAGCCTCCACCTCTTCATTACTTAACCTTGAAGAGAGATCTTCCAATGCCATGAAGCACATGTGGGCTACCTCCTCCTCCTTATCTTCATATTCATTTGATAAGTTCTCACTTGAGTCATCTAAAGTACCAACAAGACCCTTCTTATTTTTGTACTTGGAGTTGCCTTTACAATATTTCTTCCCTTTCCCTTTGTAAGAATCTATGAATGGTTTGGAAGGGCATTCGGTAGAGAGTTGGCCTTTGCCACTGCATTTGTAACAAATTTTGTTAGATTTAGTGGCAAACTTTGACAAAGATTTACCTTGCTTTCCCTTTATAAATTCTCTTAGTAGCTTAGCAAGCTCCATGATTTCATCATCAGTAGTCTCATCCTCTCCATCTTCTTCACTCGAAGCTTCTCGATAGAATTTATTTCTCCACTTGATTGGCTCCTTCTCGGCATGGAATGCAATCCCATTTTGCTTCTCCAGCTTTTCGAGCTTGGATGGTTGAATCTACTTTTATGTTGAAGCTTTACTTCATACTGTTGGATCCTGTGGATGGCAAACAACACTAGAAGGGGGGGGGGGGTTGAATAGTGTTGTATAAAGATAAAACTTTTTTCGTTCTTTAATCAATCAACACAAAAACAATTCCTTCTAATGTTGCCTAAGAAACCAAGTAGAGCGATCTACGCTTGGTTCTTAATCAACAATATAATTAAAAATGCACAGCGAAAATTCACAGCAGGTAGTCGACTCCTTATGAGCAGTAGTCGACTCCCAGAGTATAAGTTAGAGCGAATAAAATAACAGATGCAAATCTCAGCGTATAGGATTGATATTTACTGAATATAAAATAAAAGCAAAGATAAACAAACACAGAAAATGCAAGCGCAAAGACAAGGATTTTTATCCTGGTTCCCCGCAACCCGGGTACGTCCAGTCCCCGACCAATCCGGTACGAGATTTCCACTATCTGCCTTGGCAAATACAAGCACCTAACTTCACTCGTTAGGATTTCCAACGACCTAGCCTTGACCAGGATTTCCGAACACAACGCCTAGACTTGTCTAGGGTTATACCCTTGCCTCACAAACCGAGGACTTCCCAAATGGCAACAACTAGACTTGTCTAGTGTTCCAACAAATAGCACAATAAGAAATTTGTCCAATACTCTACAACAAGTGATAGAGATTGGAAATACACCCGATTCTATAGCCAATCAAAAGATAGACAATTGTGTAGTGGCTTAATAGAATAATAGTCTAGATCACACAAAGATATGAGATAAATTCTTTGTGATCTAGAGCTTTTTCAAAAATCCTTCAAATAGAATTCAAAGAGAAGTAAAGTAGAGGATTTTGAAAAACAACTTAGCCAATAAAAAAATATGATCTTCAAGAGAATTAAAAAGATATTGCAAGATCAAAAACTGAAATTAAAAATTGGCTAGAGAAGAAATGAGAGAGCTTTGATTCACGAGAGCTTTTGCAAATTTGATTTTCAATAATCTTGTATTTTTCACAAAAGAATTAAGCTCTATTTATAGGGAAAAGCTGGGATTTGAAATTTGAATTTCGTTTGACTTTTGTCCCAAAAATTTCGGAGTAAATCACTCAAAGAAATTTAAAATTCAAATTCAAAACGTTTGAAAATTTCCAGCAGGTAGTCGACTCCCTCTATTGGTAGTCGACTCCCAGAGGAGTCTAGGAAATTTTCATCCCTGACTGGTAGTCGACTTCCTACTTTTGGTAGTCGACTCCCAGAGGAGTTTTTCCTGATGTTCTAGTCAAAAAGGATTAGTTAACTCCAGGGTGCGTGGAGTTTCACTATAATTATTGAAGTGACTAGAGAAAGCTCTTTAAAATTATTTTTGTAGTAAAAACAATATTTCGAAATCCTTTTGTGTGTGTGTGTGTTGTCTACTTGATATGACTTTGACAAATATCCTAAAAGACACGACACACTCACACTAGACTCTGAACATGTCTTTGGCAGTTTTAGTCAACTTGATGAACTGAAGATGAGCTTCTTCTTTGAGCTACTTGCTTTGTTTGAGCTTGAGCTTCATCACTCGAGTTTAGCCATGTTCGTCTTTGTCGTGGAGCGTAGATACGTGCTTCTTGGAGTATTTAGTAGAGCTTCACGAAACCTGTATACCTGTATACTTAAAGTGTAGTGTAGTTAGTATACCAAGCATTCATTTGGTGTGCTCATCATCAAAATTACTTAGGGGTGGAATTCAATTTCCATCACTCTCCCCCTTTTTGATGATGACACCCAAATGCAAAATTGGAAGCAAGACATATATGAATAATATTGCAAGTATACTTACTCCCCCTGCTTTGATGCGGTTCTCCCCCTGCATCGAATGCTATTTTTGCATTATAACATTTTTCTCCCCCTTGTCATCAACAAAAAATACAATAAAACAGTAATTTCTATGGATCCTTAAGGATAGGAGGAATTCAATTCCCTATGCCTGCAATGAAGGTGTTAGTTCATAGAACAACTAATTTTAGCATAGCATATAGCTTCATAGAAGCTAGCATCCCACAATAGAAGTTATTACAAATCATAGTTTAAGAGAACATTGTTTTTGAAAATCCATTGTTTTTGAAGTAGAAGTGCATGAAACTAAGGGTGACCGCTGTTCTTTTTCAGTTCCTTGATTTCTTCAAGGATCATAACGAGCGTCTCCTCAGCAATCTTCTTGCTTTGCACTACGATTTCCTTGAGATCATCCACCTTTTGGTTGAGATCTTCAAATCCTTTCTCCTGTGAGATCTTCAATTTTCCAATCTTTTTCAGGAGCATCTCCTGAAGTTCAAGGATGTAAGCAGGAACTTCTTCTTCTTCCTCGTCGCTTCCTTTTTCTTCTTCTTCACTTTCTTCATCAGAATCTGCAATTACAACCTTCTTACCTCGCCTTGAGGATGATGATCCTCCTTCGGTAGCGATTTGCTCTTCAGGGACGTTCTCATCAAGGTCATGATGAAGATTCATTCTTCCAAGAGCATGAACATCAAAACACGAGCAGGTTCTAGAATGGTTGTTTCATGATCCAAAGGCACGTTAAAGCTAATGAATAGGATGGTCAGATAGTGCCCATGAGAAAGTGTGGAGGAAGGTCTGTCAGATGAAGCTGAAAGTAGGATAGAATCCATGATGACTTTAGCCCAATTCACACGAATGTTACCAAGAATGGCATAGATGCATTTTGCTTGTTTTTCAGAAAGGATAGCATGACTTCCAGATTTTTGAGTAATGTTATATGACAGAATATTGGCTAAGATTCTCGCCGGATAGCGAAGATGGCTACAAGGAAGTTTAGTCAGAAAGTGTTTACCGGGCAGATACATTCTCTCTAGGATATTTTCGTCAGTCATCTCAATTTTCTCAAGGATCATACCGGAGTATGGGATTCCTAAGGCTTCACCTAGGGATTTTACAGTTATTGCAAGTTTGGTATCGAGAACCTTAGTAATGAAACGACTTTTTACGAGATCATAATCCATGTTTGCATAAAAGAGATGAATGAGCCTAGGATAACACATATACACATTTTCTGAGGAGAACAAATTTGCTAAGTTCTGGAAATCTAGAAGACTGTTAATACCGTAATTGATAACATCATTGAGTTTGACAAATCTTTCATGCAAGATAGGTTTCTTAGATACTTTAACAAAATGTTCATAGGTAGTTGATTTGAAGAGATATGGTAGAATGATTTCTTTTTCAGAATCAACATTAGGAGTAGCAATCTTTCTCTTCTTAGGAAAAGCTCCTTTGAAAGGCATCTAGATAGAGTAAAACAACAACAACAGAAATATTTTACACTACTAGATAACCAAGAGAAATAAAACAATAAAGTTCATGAGAAAAAAAAATTTTACCTTGGGTAAATTTGAAAGAAGATGAAAATTGCTCCAAATGCCCAAGCTTCAAGATGAAAACCCAAGAGAGGAGAGGGGGAAAGGAGGTAGTCGGCTACCTCTAGGGTTTTCTTGGGGTTTTGATTGAAGAGATGAAGAGATGAGGAGAAATAGGAACCATTAGATCTAGATTTGGGTGGCTAGGATGGGTTTTAGACTTTAGTGGGTAAGTTGTCTTAACGGATCTTGACCCAACCACTCAAATAGAACCCAATAGGAGTTAGTCAAAAAAAATACAACCCAGAAATTTTCGCGCTGGTAGTCGACTCCCTCTGTAGGTAGTCGACTCCCTCCTGGGTAGAGTCGTTTTCTCATCCCGGAAAAAGTTTGGTCCAGGTTGAGCGAGCCTTTTTTTTTTAAAAAAAAAATTAAGCAATAAAACACAATCATGCATACAATTTTAACTTATTTCAACTTATTTAAATAATTATATAAATATATAAAAATTTGTTCCGATTCAGCCGTTTGACTCCCTGAATTTTCTTCATTGTTTTCCTCCTTTTTAGAGCACCTGAAAGATGAGCGTTTTATGGTACTCTTTGGTTTTGAGTCCGAGGAGTTAGTCTTTAGGAAACCAAACCCAATACGGTTTAGTTCCTTCATGAACAATATACTTATAATTTTTATTAAAATGAATCTGTTGAACAAAGTTAGTAGCGTACCTTTCTTTTTGCTGATCAGATAATTTCCTTGGTACCCAGATGCTTAAAACATTATCGTTAGCATGATGCATCCTAGTGTGCTTAACCCGTTTCTTGGTATGATATGAATCATAGCCAAGTCCGGTTTTGCTAGATGAAGCTTTTTGATTATCTATTATATTATCTAGCTTCCCTTTTCCTTTATTGAAATTCTCAATAATTTTCATCGTAGCGTCGTATTTATCTTTGACGGATACGAGAAGATTATTCAGACTTTCAACTTTTTCATTTACTAGCAAAATATCCTTTTGTAAAAGATCATTTTTCTCTTTAAGAAGACTATTTTCTTTAACAACTTCTTCCTTTTCTTTAGTCTCTCTTTTAGCAATTCTAAGTGTTTTTCTATGTTCTTTAATGAGCTTTTCATGCATTTTGCATAGCTCTTTATATGCTCCCCTATAGTCCAAGTCTTCATCATCGCTTGATGATGACTCATTGTCGCTAGATGAATCATGATGCGAGCTTACCTTGGAGGATGTAGATGCCATAAAACACATGTGTGCTGTCTCTCTTCTTTCATCATTATCTTCGTCTGAGGATTCGTCGGATGAGGAATTGTCGCTTTGATCGAAGGCTGCATAGGCTTCTTTCTTTGGTCGTCTAAACTTGCTTCTTGTATTGGTTCGTCTTTCATTATTCTCTTTGTTCTTCTCACGATCTCTGGAATCACGGTTGTTTCTTTCCAATGGACAATCTCTCTTGACATGTCCTGGTTTATTACAACCAAAACAGATAATACCGTTAGTGGGTCTAAAAGATCGTTTTCCATACTTACTTGTGATGAACTCTTTAAAGTTCTTTGAGATGAACGCGATGTGATCTTCTTTGTCCGTATAATCGGAATCTTCTTCTTGAGCTTTGAATGCAAGATTTTTCTTCTTTGGTTTTTCTTCGATTTTCTTGTCTTCTTCAAGCTCGATCTCATATGCCATGAGATTTCCCATCAGTTCTTCGATGGTGAGATCCTTCACATTGTGAGCTTCTCGAATGGCCGTGGTCTTTCCTTTCCATTCGGGACGGAGTGATCTTAGTATCTTCATTACCTGTTCATACTCGGAAAGTTTCTTTCCTAGTCCTGCAAGCTCATTTGTAATGTTAGTAAAACGAGTATTCACATCGGTGATACTCTCTCCTTCTTCCATTTTAAAAGTTTCGAATTTTGAATGTAATACATTTATACGAGATTCTTTTACCTTTTCTGTACCTTCATGACTTACCTGAAGAGTGTGCCAAATTTGATGTGCTGTCTCACATTGGGAGACTCGATTGAACTCATTTCCTGTAACAGCGCAAAACAAGGCATTCATTGCTTTTGCATTGAGATTAGCTTTCTTCTTATCATCGATGGACCATTTTCCAAACTCAACGTCGATGGGTGCGATGTACGGGGCTTTGGTGATTGTCCATGCTTCTATGTCTAATGACTCTAGATGAGTCTTCATTCGGATCTTCCAGCTGGCGTAGTTGGTTCCGTTGAATAGAGGTGGTCGCATGGTGTTCAATCCTTCGGAGTGAAAAGATGTTGATGCCATCACTATTGTAACCTTGCTTTGATACCAAGTGTTGGATCCTGTGGATGGCAAACAACACTAGAAGGGGGGGTTGAATAGTGTTGTATAAAGATAAAACTTTTTTCGTTCTTTAATCAATCAACACAAAAACAATTCCTTCTAATGTTGCCTAAGAAACCAAGTAGAGCGATCTACGCTTGGTTCTTAATCAACAATATAATTAAAAATGCACAGCGAAAATTCACAGCAGGTAGTCGACTCCTTATGAGCAGTAGTCGACTCCCAGAGTATAAGTTAGAGCGAATAAAATAACAGATGCAAATCTCAGCGTATAGGATTGATATTTACTGAATATAAAATAAAAGCAAAGATAAACAAACACAGAAAATGCAAGCGCAAAGACAAGGATTTTTATCCTGGTTCCCCGCAACCCGGGTACGTCCAGTCCCCGACCAATCCGGTACGAGATTTCCACTATCTGCCTTGGCAAATACAAGCACCTAACTTCACTCGTTAGGATTTCCAACGACCTAGCCTTGACTAGGATTTCCGAACACAACGCCTAGACTTGTCTAGGGTTATACCCTTGCCTCACAAACCGAGGACTTCCCAAATGGCAACAACTAGACTTGTCTAGTGTTCCAACAAATAGCACAATAAGAAATTTGTCCAATACTCTACAACAAGTGATAGAGATTGGAAATACACCCGATTCTATAGCCAATCAAAAGATAGACAATTGTGTAGTGGCTTAATAGAATAATAGTCTAGATCACACAAAGATATGAGATAAATTCTTTGTGATCTAGAGCTTTTTCAAAAATCCTTCAAATAGAATTCAAAGAGAAGTAAAGTAGAGGATTTTGAAAAACAACTTAGCCAATAAAAAAATATGATCTTCAAGAGAATTAAAAAGATATTGCAAGATCAAAAACTGAAATTAAAAATTGGCTAGAGAAGAAATGAGAGAGCTTTGATTCACGAGAGCTTTTGCAAATTTGATTTTCAATAATCTTGTATTTTTCACAAAAGAATTAAGCTCTATTTATAGGGAAAAGCTGGGATTTGAAATTTGAATTTCGTTTGACTTTTGTCCCAAAAATTTCGGAGTAAATCACTCAAAGAAATTTAAAATTCAAATTCAAAACGTTTGAAAATTTCCAGCAGGTAGTCGACTCCCTCTATTGGTAGTCGACTCCCAGAGGAGTCTAGGAAATTTTCATCCCTGACTGGTAGTCGACTCCCTACTTTTGGTAGTCGACTCCCAGAGGAGTTTTTCCTGATGTTCTAGTCAAAAAGGATTAGTTAACTCCAGGGTGCGTGGAGTTTCACTATAATTATTGAAGTGACTAGAGAAAGCTCTTTAAAATTATTTTTGTAGTAAAAACAATATTTCGAAATCCTTTTGTGTGTGTGTGTGTTGTCTACTTGATATGGCTTTGACAAATATCCTAAAAGACACGACACACTCACACTAGACTCTGAACATGTCTTTGGCAGTTTTAGTCAACTTGATGAACTGAAGATGAGCTTCTTCTTTGAGCTACTTGCTTTGTTTGAGCTTGAGCTTCATCACTCGAGTTTAGCCATGTTCGTCTTTGTCGTGGAGCGTAGATACGTGCTTCTTGGAGTATTTAGTAGAGCTTCACGAAACCTGTATACCTGTATACTTAAAGTGTAGTGTAGTTAGTATACCAAGCATTCATTTGGTGTGCTCATCATCAAAATTACTTAGGGGTGGAATTCAATTTCCATCACATACGCCATGAGATTTTCAGTGCACTCCTCAACAGTGTATTTGGACATGTCGTTAGACTACAAATTAACGTTGGTCTTTGACTCCTATTGAGATGTAAGAGAGTCAAGGATCTTCTCCACTCGATCTTCTTGGGAAACACCTTCCCAAGTCATTCCAAAACCTTCACAATATTCATGAACCTTTGTGAACATTTTCGAGATGCTCACTCCTTCCTGCATCTTAAACAATTCAGATTTAGATCTAAACACACTTTGTTTAGATTTCTTTACCTTTGAAGTCCCTTCGTGAGTAATCCCCAATGTATGTCAAATTTTGTTGGCCATTTTGCATATGGAGATGCGGTTGAAATCATTTTGAGTGATGGCGCAATGAAATGCGTTCATTGCTCTCGGATTGGATATGATCAAATCCTGCTCCACCTTTGTCCTTGTCGCCACGAGTGTAGTACGCTTCACAATAGGAGACTCAGTGACATACCATGGGTATTGACCCTTTAAGTAGATCATCATCTTGATCTTCCAACTTAGATAATTTGTTACGTTGAAGAGTGGGGGTCGAACGGTTGATAGACCTTCTTCGTGAGACATGAGAGAAGCATTAAATGCCATCGTTGTTGTATGGATAAACATCGCTCTGATACCAATTATAACGACCGTCTATGCCTTTCAATACTAACAACAAACACTTTAGAGGGGGGTGGTGAATATAGTAATAGCAATAATCGTGAAATTAAAAATTAAACTTGCATATGCGGAATAATAAGTGCAGGAGGAATTTAAAAAACACGATCAAGCAAATGCAAACACAAACATTTTTCCCTGGTTCTCCAACTTGGGTAAATCCAGCCACACCAAAATTCACTATGATCCTATACAAGGTAATAAATACAATCTCACAAAGAGATACTCTACACAAGGGATTTGAACTCTCTCACAAAGAGAGAACCTAACTCTCACAAAGAGAGCACTCAACCAACCCTACACTAGGGTTAAACTCTCACAAAAATAGAAATTGACTCTCACAAAGAAGTTAGGGTTAAACTCTCACAAAGAGAGAAACTAACTCTCACAAAGAAAGTTAGGGTTTCAAGAAACAAATGAAACAAATAGACTCTTACCTATGCCTAGATAAGATGAACTTACTCAATATTAATTCAATGCATGGAAGAGGATCTCCAAGTGTTGAGATGAGCTTTGATGCACTTGGAGGATTTCCCTTGAGCTAGCTTCAATGCATGTAGAGGATTAGAGCTCGAATGAGAGGGAAATGAGAATTAGGAGTGGCTTTAATGATCTTCAATAATGTTCAAATGTTCCAAGAGTTCTAAATTAACCAAGCCCTCTCCAATATATAGGAAGCCAAGAAAACCCCATAAAACACAAGCTAGAAGCCAAAGAAGGAATTCTGCAATTGCTAGAATCTGGGATTTTACGGCACGGACAGACGATTGATGAATGAATATCAGTCGACTGATCAATGATTAGATTATTCCCAATGGCTATAATCTGAGCCAGGACACGCAAATGTAGAAGACTACACATGCGCCTATAAAGACTTCATCAGGCGTCTGTCACATGGGATGGAAAGGAGCTGAGAAATGACAACATTCGCACTTGTGCATTCAGACGACTGATGAGCAAAGTCCAGGTGCCTGAAGAAAGACAGGCGACTGAAAACACTATATCAGTCGGCTGCCACACAAGATGGATTGGTGCTCAAGTTTGACAGGTTAGGCACTTTGGCACACATGCGACTTCTGAACAATCGACAGGCGCCTGATGGTAGATAGGCGCCTGTCAAATGAACTTCAGACTCCTGCACCAAAAGCTCAAGAAAAGAGTCAAGAAATGTTTACTTGAGCTGTGCATAACATCTGCCTGTAGAAGGCTGGCCAAGCACCTGGTGATCACCAGTCGCATGTCCTACCTTCAACAGTCGCCTGATGGAAGACCAGAGACTCCAATTGGAGTTCATGGCATGGGGAACCTTTTGTGTTTGATTCTATGAAAATCCTAAGGTTCACTAAGATGGTTAATGTAATATGCATGAATGAGTGACCATCTAATCAAGGCAATACAAGATCCAAGACTCAAAAAGAGAAATGCGAGTAATGAAGAATAACATGTATTACAATTTGCATCTCCTAGAGTCTAAGTCTTCAAGAATTAGTGGCCTTGATCTCCCCATCATCTTCCAAGCTTTTGGCACCTCTCGATGAGCTTCTTTTCATCAAGTTCTAAGCTTTGGCAATGCTCCTCTTAATGTCCATCTTTACACCAAACATTTAGTCTCCAAATTGAAATGCTTCAATTAATAAAAATGAGATTAAAACATTGAGAGTTATTAGCAACAACATAATGTTATGATCATCATCAAAACAATATTGGTCTAAAACACCAATACCTAACATTCTCCTCCTTTTTGATGGTGACACACATTATGTAAAATCTATTATACAAATGAGTGCTATTTTTGAATTTTGTCATAGTCATAAGCCCAGTCATACTTTTGTCCCAGTCATAAGTCCAGTCATACTTTTGGTTGATGTCTAAGCTGATGCCAAGGATGAGTTTAGGGGGGAAACTTGGAGGGAATAATGTTTGAAAATTTAATGGGGAACATCATAACTAGGACAAAATTTGGGGGGGGGGACTTTTTAATTTTGGGTTTGAATTTCGTTGGGAAATAAGTAAGTGGGGGCGCTGAGGTGGTGCTCAATCCCTCTCACTTCTCAGCCTCAAGCTCCTCTCTCTATGTCAAAATCGAAATTTTTTTGGACAAAGGTCCAAGAGTTTTTTGGGCACTGAGGTGGCACTGAATTCTGTCGCCATGGTGGAGACGATTACGTTCAAGGTCCGGATGGCGACATACAAGTTTGGCATCGACCTCTCTATCCCCGACAGCAAGCGATTCATCCACAAAGTCCCTTCCTCCTATCGAAGATGGCGCGATCAGTAACAACTCTCCTATGGGGTTTGGTTCAAACCCAAAATACCATTGGGGATGATGATCGCTCCGGGCACCACGTCTGATCTAGCAGCTGCGGAAGTGGCGGCCCCTTCTTCTCAGATCTGGTATTTTTTGAGACTATGTTTTTTGTGTGAATTAGGGTTTTGATTATATTATTATTTTCTTCTTCTTTTAGTAATTATTTTTGATTTAGGATTTTGTCCGCTATGGAGTTTTTGTGAACAATTAAAAGCTGAATCTTTTTATGTGTTATATTGGGGAAAATTTCAGTTCTGGTGTAATAATTTCGTTTGTCGATTATAATTTATTTGCAATATCCATTTTTTGGAGTAGTGCAGTAGATTTTTATCCTTTTTAAGCAGCTGTGCAGTAGAATTTTTTTGCAGCGGTAGCGATGGAGGGCATCTTCCTCTTCTTTGATTCCGAGCAACAGCCCGTTCTCGATCCACCACCGCCTTTCTGAATTCGTAAAGGCCGCCCTCATCAAGATTTTAAATCTAATTATGCTACCGTCTGTTATCTATATCGATTCCACAGAAGCAATGTTGACAAGTCGGACAAGGCACAGATTGGACATTACATCGGAATTGGTGCGTTCATCTTAAACCCTAACTCTAACCATTTCACTCTTTCTTTCTCTATGGTCACTCGGTTGTTTCAATTTGTATAATTTTTTCTTGAATTGAGTTACAGATGAAGCGTCTTCTGGCATTGTCGAAGCTCGAAAACAACTGGAGAGTGATCTTAAGCCATGCACTACTGCATTCTGCGAATTCGATCCCAATGCTGTAAGCTAGTTATATATTGCCAAAACTCCATGCTTGCGAAAAGATGATCTTTGTGGTTCAATGCAATATGTAATATGTGGCAGGAGAATTTAGAATTGTGTTTGCAAGATAAGGGACTCCATGCAGACATTGTTTGGTGCATGTAGTATTTACATGTGATCTCTATACCCATGATGTTTGTTTGAGTTGAAATGTGTATTATTATTTTTTATGTTAATTGAATTGAATATGTTGATGTTTCAGGATTCTTTTGAAAGTGATGACAAAGCAAGGATATTGGCTTGAGGTGGGTTGGAAAGGAATTTCATTGAATTTAGTTCCATGTTAACATGTCAAGAATGGAAGTTCCAAAGCTTTATGTGATTGTTATTCTGACCTACATCTTCATCTGTACTAATGTTTGATACGTTAAATGCATGACCTTCATCTTCTTTTGTATCATATTATTTATAGGTTTTTAGCTTTTAAAGCAATATTTTTCACATCTCAACTTATGCATTTTTTTTTGTTATTTTTGATTTTTTGTGAAAAGAAATTTGGATTCTATTTTAAATGTTGGTTGGCCCACGTATGAAATTAACGCATCTTGGATTTCTGCGCACTAAATGTTTGTACAAATGCTCAAATGTTCATGCTTCAAGGTTAGTAAAGTTTCTTTTCCCAATTATGCATTATCTTGATTACCATTAGGAATCAGTATATGGAAACCTCAGGTCTGTAGGATCCTGCCAAAACAGAGTTAGGATCGATAAATGAAGTTTAGACTTATGCTTGCGTATGCGGCACGGTAGTCTACGGAGAGTTCCTACCATATCCGTTCAAAAATGAAAAATAACATACTACGTGAACGGTCGGTTCTTCCCGTCACGGAGAGTTCCTACCATATCCGTAATGATAAGAGACCCTAACGTGAAAAGAACAACCGCTGCGTTCTCTCCGTCACGAAGCGTTCCTACCATATCCGTAATGGTAGGATACCCATTCGTGAAAAAGACAACGACTCGTTCATAGTTTTGACGGGGCGACGGTTTGACTGGGGCGAACCCGTATGGCTCCGATACCAATGTAGGATCCTGCCAAAACAGAGTTAGGATCGATAAATGAAGTTTATACTTACGCTTGCGTATGCGGCACGGTAGTCTACGAACTTCGCCTTCGGATTCGCCACGACGGATTGAGTCTTCTCACGAACGGAGTAAGGCTACTAAATCCACAATCTAAATCTCTACTTTAGATTAAGAACTTGGATAGAGGGAGAGGAAGTATTTCGGCAGAGCTTCGCTAGAATGAAGATGCATGCATGAATGCCATGCAAAGTGTAAGTAAAATGGCATACCCTTGGGTCTTATTTATAGCCCCCAAGGTAGTTATTTTTAGGGTAAGTTGTTCCTTTGGAACAACTTAATTAAGGTGTACCATGATGCATGGCACATTATAAGCTTAAGTTGTACCATATGCATGGTACAACATAAGCTTAAGATATTCCCCCTTTATTAGCCATATGTCGCATGCACTTATGCATATATAATGCGACTTTCCCACTCATCCAGAGATCCTCTCCGCAAGGGAACAGATTCCCTTTGCACACGACTTCGTGTACGCAACGTTCGAGGTCCGTATTCCCTCGTACATCCCCTACAAGAGTGTACAAACGTCTTCCATATCCAACATCTCCCACTCACACTTGAGGGGATTGTAAGAGAACGTCTTTCTCTTAGTTCTTTCATCTATCATACCGAGAAATAGACCGTGCGACCGTCATGCGCGTAGAGTCTGTTGTTGTGCACTTGTTAGAGATACACAACGACCTCGAAGGTGCAAAGTTGAGTAGTTCAACGCATGCTTTACCCTAGATTATTTCTTCACATTTCTTATACTTTATATTCAACAATTGAATCCCATCTGGATTACAATTGGCTGGCCAGCTTTGAATCATTTAAAGTCCAAATGTGAATATGAAATCAATCTTCCTCTTCTTGCGAACCTTCTGATCTTGACTTGATTCGCTTTTCTAACGTGCCCCGCCGAGCCGAATTATCATAGCCCATTAGTAACACGCTAAGATAGCGATCATCTCGTCAAATCTGAAGGAACCAATTGGAGTCCTTGAGGGTAAGAGTTAAGACCCGTATGGCCTTTGAGTCTCACATAATAGCAAACACTATTGCTACTAACTCAGTGGTCGAAATGCATACGTGGTATGAACACGTATTACAACATCACTCCTTTCCCAGGGAGAGTATGTCTTAATGATGTTGTACGGATGAAAAAGATCAGACACCACAGTGCCTATCTTTTTGAGTCCCCTTACTACTCGTGAAATATTCACGGACTCTCATCCTGCATAAGACAGATAGGATTTAAAAATCCTATGAGATCTCTTTCAAATATCCTTGTGATACAGATCTCAGATATTTTGTAAGCATCCATATGATGCAGATCTTTCATTCGACTATCTTGTTTAAGTCATGACTCTAAATCATTCGTCTAATGATTTTGACTTTAAACTAGTCTCATCTCTATCTTATCCATCTGATAAGATAAGGCGGTTGCTCATGTGAGAGAGCCAACCTTAATCTGTCCGACATACACACAATTCAGCTGAGATTTCAAAAATGTACACAAACATTTCTTAAGAAATTCATATGCAATGTTGGAAAAAGAACTTATTCTTTTATTAATTTTGATCATTTCTTAGACATGGGAATATATATTGGTACAACTCAGCTCATACGCAATCCTTGGGATGATAAGTGTTTATAAAACACATTTCTGGGGATCTCTTTCGTAAGCTGATCCTCTATCATCTTATGCGTAGATATGTACCTTATGTCTACCTTCTTGGTTTTATCATAGTCTTTTGCAAATCTGCAGTTCCTTTAAGATACTGCATTATCCTCTTAACCGCTTTCCAGTGTTCTTGCCCTGGGTTGGATTGGTAACGACTTACCATTCCAACGGCAAAACAGATGTCCGGTCTTGTATGCATCATAGCGTACATAAGACTATCAACTGTACTGGAATATGGAACTTTTTCCATAATTTCCTTTCCCTTTTGGTTCTTTGGACATGATTTCAGATATAAATTATCGCATCTGCTTTATAGGAGTATCAATTGGACTTGCAGTCCTACATATTAAACCGTTCTATAACCTTCTTTAAATAAGTCTCTTGTGAAAGAGAAAGAAGTTTCTTCGAACGATTCCTTGAAATCTTAATTCCAAGGATATATGTGGCTTCCCCATGTCTTTCATCTCAAAACTGATGAAAGTCAAGCCTTGATATCCATCACAAAGCCCTTGTCATTTCTGGTTATTAAAATGTCATCTACATATAGAGACATAATAACATGCTTGCTTTTAATCCTCTTGATATATACGTAGTTATCATCATCAAGTATGGAAAATCCATTTGATAAGACAACTTCTTGAAATCGTATATACCATTGCCTCGAGGATTATTTAAGACCATATATGGGCTTACGAAGTTTACAAACCTTATGTTCGTTTCCTTCTTTTACAAACCATGTTGTTTGTTCCATATAGATCTCCTCGTCCAATTCTCCATTGAGAAAGGCAGTCTTTACATCCATCTGATGTAATTCGAGTTTTAAGCAAGTTACCATTGCCAGAATCAGGCGAATCGAGGTAAAACGCACAACAGGTGAGAAGGTCTCTTCGTAGTCTATCCCTTCCTGTTGCGAAAAAACCTTTCGCGACAAGGCGAGCTTTATATCTGTCAATAGAGCCATCAGCCTTATGCTTGATCTTGAGAACCCATTTGTTCCCAATAGCTCTACGTCCTCTGGGTAAGTCAACTAAGTCCCAGACTTGGTTAAATTTCATGGATTCTAACTCCTCTTGCATCGCTTCCATCCATTTGTCTTTAGCAGGGCAAGATACGGCGTCGTATTTGAGATTCTTCAAGTCCTTGTTGACTTGAGTTTAGATCAATTCTAATATCACTCCCACTTGGAATGTCGTTAGAATTGCTCCCACTTGGATCATTATTCCCGTATGGAATAGGATAATCGTCATTCGTATAATCCATTGGTGAAGGTTGAAACGTATTTTCGTTTTCACCAAGAATTCTCCCACTCGAATGAGGTAATCCTTCTTGATCATAAATATCAAATAGAGATAAGTCCTGACTTATCTCGCCCTGTCTTGGAAACTCACTTTCCAAGAAAGTGACATCCCTCGACTCAAACTCAATTAGCCCACCATTGTCTTCCTGACTAACATAAAACATAACCTTTGGAGTTTTCTGAGTATCGTATAAAGATACATTTCCTTCCCCTTGGCCCAAGTTTGCCATACTTATGGGAGGAAATATGTGCGTAGGATGCACAACCCCAAGGTTTCAAAATGTTTAAGTCAGGAGACCTTTGGTTCCACAACTCATAAGGAGTGGAGCTAACTGATTTCGAGGGTACGCGGTTCAAAATGAAAGCGGCCGTCAATAATGCATTACCCCAAAAGGTGATTGGCAAGTTAGATTGCGCCATCATTGAACGGACCATTTTTCATTAAAGTCCTATTCCTCCTTTCTGCAATACCAATTTGTTGAGGAGTATAAGGCATAGTTACCTGATGTACTATGCCTTTATCATCACAAAGTTCCTTTAAACTTTTTGATTGATATTCACCGCCCCCATCGGTTCGCACGACCGTAATCTTGCGATCTAATTGATTCTCCACTTAACTCATATAGTTTTTAAAGTAGGTTTAGTGCTTTCACATTTGTGGGATATCAAATAGATATGACTGAATCGGGTGAAATCATCAATAAAAGTGATGAAATAGGACTTCCCGCGTCTTGTCTTGACATTCATCGGACCACATATGTCCGAATGGATAAGCTGTAATGGAACCTCGGCCCTTGTGCCGGTTCCAAACGACATGCGACAAGATTTCCTCACAAGGCAATGTTCGCAGGTCGACATTTCAACCTTTGAAACATTGGATAGAAGGCCACGTTTGGCAAGTCTATCCATACGCGTTGGTCCAATATGACCAAGCCTTGTGTGCCAACAAATTATATTAGACTCATTAGTCAAAGAATTTGTCACAAGGAAATTTTCATTACATGAGGAATTATACATTGTACTTATTACAATAAATCCTTTGAAATACAAACCCAGTACCAATAAAGGAATTATTACAAAAATAGGTCCATATTACAATCATGAAGGAACCAACTATAACCAAGACCCATTAAATTGACCACAGTTTTAATATTCCTTTGAATATATGGAATGAAGAGAACATCATGAAGTAGGAGAGTGCGGCCGTTGTCCAAGACAAGCTTGCGAGTCCCAACGCCTTTCACTTCAATACGTGTGTTGTTTCCGACATTGATCCACTTCATTCCTTGGGTATCCGGTGATACTCCATGAAGGACCGTCTGTCCTTTGCTATGTGGCCGGTGGTACCTGAATCAATTATCCCAAAATGGATTAGATTCCACAAGAAATAGTGAACTAGAAACACATATGTAACTAGTGTTACAAGTTACCTCGTCACTTCCACTCGTACACGAACGAGCATAGTGGCCGAGCTTGTTGCACTTGAAGCACTTGATCCTTTTCAAGTATTTCTTCTTGTGCCATTTCTTGTGCCCACCCTTGTGTTTGGGTTCCTTGGTAGACTCAGGTTGCTTATTACGTTCATTGGAAGACTTCGAACGATCTTTACGTTTCTTTCCCCCGTGTGAGGAACTAGCAACCATGTGCACTTCTGCACTTGGCTTGGCAGCCGCAAGCCGCTCTTCCTCTAATTCGAGGTGCTTGGAAACATCGTTGAAGGTCTTGATGCTCTCATTATGAGTGAGATGCATCTTCATCTGATCCCACCCATTTGGTAGGGAACGTATGACTGCTTGGATTTGTTGCTCATTTGTGAGCACATGACCTGCGTCCTTTAACTCCGAGATAAGGTTCGCCATATGTCGCAGATGTTTCCCTATGGAATGATCTGGACGTTTCTTATATGTATCGAACCTTATAGTTAAGGCGCGAAGTTTGGACACCGATGTGCCACTGAACTTCTCCTCTAGCTTGGACCATATGTCCATGGCTAGGTCATGTTCTCGGAAGATGCGCATTATGTCATCAGCCATACTGCTTAATAACGTAATGCGCGCTATTTTATTCTTCCGAGACCAAGCATCAACAGTTTCCTTGTCTCGTCGGTGTTGGGCCGTAGTGCCCAACTCGGGTTCAATCATAACGTTCTTTAGAGTTTCGAGCACTTCTTGCTCCTCTAGAACGTATTGTATCTTTATGGACCAAAGTTTGTAATTATTGCCGTTGAGTTTTTCACCTTTGTTTAACTCAGCGACGATATTCTTTGAAGCGGAAGACATTTTACTTTTAAAATGCTGCAAAAGACACAAAACCGAAGGTTCGATCAAAATATTGCATAAAAATTCTTAAATTATAACTCCCACTTGAAATGATAATAGAATATCCCATTTGGATAGTTCTAAAAATTCAAATCCCACTTGGAATTATATTATATTTGATAAGTTACTTTCGAAAAATATTGAAGATGTTGTTCTAGAATCGAAAAGGTCTCTATGATTCCAATCACCATCTAGAACAACCTTCAATATTCCCCCATCACTTATCAAACAATCGTACTCTTATAGTACTTCGCAGCGGAAAACCACTTTTGAAAAACATATCTTTCAAAATGGAATAGGTGAGAGTTTGCGCAAAGAATTTTTGTCACGACCCGCTTCCCTAAAATGGAGGCGAGACGTGAAAAGGTCCGCACGAGAGTGGAGCTGTGAAGCCCCAAACCAGATAAGCGTCCACAAATACATAAACAGGTCCCTGTAACCACAACAGAATAACAATAATAACACAAGGAGAGACTGAAATAAAATTCCACATCTCACAAATTGTCCAACATCAAAAATAAGTCCAACATCCAGAAATGCCACCAGGCTAAAAGAAAAGAGTCTAAAGGCCCAGAACAAGGCCAACAAAAAGCAGCGACATAACAAAGTATAGGTGCCACGCACCGATAACAAAACAACTGCCTAACAAAAGTAAAACACGACGAAGACACTAGGGCTGGTCCCCAGTGTCCACGTACTCCCCGTCAAACACAAGCTCGGGCTCGGCGTCAGCAAACACCTCGTCCTCAACAAGGTACTCGGGCTCAGGATCTAACATGTGTCACCCAAAAGAGTAAAGGGGCACATGTCAGCAAGTCTAAAAGACTTGGGCAAGGAAACTGAAAGTAGGCAACTAGCAACCTAGCAGTTTAGTATGCATGACATGGCAGTTAAGTATGATGCAACAGTTTAAAAGAGAGGCAAGCATGCACAATGTAGCAAAAGCTACCAAATCACTAATCACTTATCATTTAACACTTATCACGTAACACTTATCACTTATCACTTATCACTTAGTGCATAGAGAGTCCACCTGCTGGCCAGCTCGTGGCTCAGTCCGCTTATCTCTATCACTATTAATCACTTGAACACTAGAGATTTCACCTGCTGGCCGGAGTGGCGGATCAGGCCACTCGACTCAGTCCGCTTATCTCTTACCCCACCCATGTGTGTCGAGCGTTGGGGTTTCCAACTACAGGGCTCGCTTCTGGAACACGAGCCAGGAAAATAATAGCATTGTAGCGTGTGCTACACAATCACGACGACAATCAAAATGCAATGCTAGGAACAGATAATTGCGTACCGTTAATTGAGTTCAAACGTGACAGGCAAGATGCAATGACATGAACATATTCGCGTACCGTTAATTGAAAGTAAACATGACATGGTAATTGTGCAACATGCTAAAAGTCGGAACTAGCTTCGTTGTCAAGCTAGTTCCCCAATTTGCGCCTAGGCGAGTATCATTTCGTCGCCTAGTCTCTTTTACGCCTACATTAAGCAATTGGCCTAAAACATGGCCTAAACCCTAGGTGGCAAGTTTCACTTGCCTAGCGCCGGGGATTGACGATCACTTCGTCACACGGATGCTATCTACGGGGGAAATCGCTGTTTTGGGGAAGACAAACATCAAACACATGAAATTAATTAGGGTTTTCATAAAATTATAAATAGGTTAAGAAAACAACGGTAGAACGATTTCTTACCAAGAGGAGACGGAAGAAACGCTCCGGGGAACCCTAGGTTCAGATCTGGAGAAGATTGGAGAAGTTTGGGGAAACTAGGGTTTTGGGGGATTTGGGGGAGATGATGGGTTTTGATGGAGGTTTGGGGAAGATGAGAGGTAGATGGAGTAGATGGATGGATTGGATGATGGATTTAGGGCTTGGAATGGAGAAATGGAGCTTGGAGGAAGATGGGGGCTGAAGAGGGAAGTTTTTAGGGTTTTGGGTCGTGTTGGAGAAGAAAAAGTCGTTTGGGTTGGGTATAAATAGGTTGAGCTGGCGGCTGCCCAGAAATTAGGGTTTTAACACTGGTTAGTCGGTCAAAGAGCAACCACTGACCGACTAGTTTGGCAACTAGTCGGTCGGTCGACCAACGCAGACCGACTAAGTGCAAACAGTAACTCCTGAACGAAAATAGGATTTTAGAGTTAGTCGGTCCATGAACAAGTACTGACCGACTAGTTGGCATTTAGTCGGTCGATGAACGTTCTTAGACCGACTAAGAGTAAACAGTAGCTGATACAAAAATAAGATGATGAGTTAGTCGGTTCAAGAAGCATTGCTGACCGACTAGTTTGCAACCTAGTCGGTCAACCAACGTTCTTAGACCGACTAACGATAAACAGTAACTCCTGAGAAATTTAGAAAGCTAACTAGTCGGTCCAAGAAGGATTGCCGGCCGACTGGATCGTTATCTAGTCGGTCGGTGGCCCTTCTTACTCCGGCTAATGAGCACAGAAAAGTACCGATACGGAGCGCGGGACCCCGGGATCGATTCCTAAGACTCCTAGGCTTGATCTAATAGTTAGATACGACCGTTATGAAGTCCGTCACGAATGACTTACTTCGAAATCGACAATCCTAAGGAAGAAGCGAGAAAATACGACGAATCGATCGAAAATGAAATCTATGGAGACGAAAACCACACAAGAGGAGAAAATCCACCAAAACATATATTATATTATATTAAATCCATATTCATGAAAAGCAGTCGTTACAATTTTAGCGCAACAATTGCCAAGCCACGAGACCTGTTCTACACACCCATGGGTTAGATAACCATGGCCGGATCGTGGTAGGACTTGGAATTCTAAATTGCGCTATCCCGATTAAGGACGGGACATAACCTATTTGAAAATACCTTTTTCAAAAAATTTGAAAACACATTGGCTAATCTTCGTAGAGTAGAGCACAACGTCATAAGTACATTGGCTAATCTCCGTAGAGTAGAGCACAATGACATGGCTAATCTCGCATGAAGTAGAGCATTACGGCTAATCTTCAAGGAGTAGAGCACTATGGCTAATCTCGCATGAAGTAGATCACTTAGGCTAATCTTCAAGGAGTAGAGCCTTTAGACACCCCGTATGGGCTTGTCGGCACTGTGGTTAGCCCCGTATGGGCTAATCGGCACATTCGAGTTTGGCCAAGGCCTTTTGTCACCCCGTATGGGTCAGTTGGCAAGTTTGCAATCGACCCAGACCTTCTGTCGGATTGGTCGACCAAAAACACCAAATTGGTCGACCAATTTTGGTCTACAACTTCTTCCCGGCCAGGGCCTCTGCCCTGGCCGGGGCTTGGCCAAGGGCCGGCCAGGGGCCCTGGCCCCTCGGCCAGGGCCTCTGCCCTGGACGAGGCCGGCCAGGGCCGGCCATGCCCTGGCCGAGGCCAGGGCATTGGCCCTGGCCTCTGCCAGGGCCGGCCAAGGCCCTGGCTGAGGCCAGGGCGCGGGCCCTGGCCACTGCCAGGGCCGGCCAGGCCCTGGCAGTGGCCAGGGCGCCGGCCTGGCCATGGCCGGCCATGGCTTGGCCATGGCCGGTCATGGCCAAGGTCATTTGGCATTGGCTGGCCATGGCCCCTTTGGCCATGGCCGGCCATGGCCGGCCACCCCCTTTGAATGGGGTTGCCGCACACCCCGCCGGAGGGGTGGCCGTGGTGGTTATTGGCCGTAGCCAACCCCCTCCGCACGTGGAGGGGGGTGCATAGCCTTCATAGCCCATTTGGCGATGGCGCACATGCACTAATATTCCTCTTCTTCGATGGAGATAACTACCATCATCTTCCACGATGAAGCACCCGTTCGTCGATGAAGCACCCGTTCGTCGAGAAATTAGTTATTTCCTAATGGCCGTGTGCCAAAAATGAAAAATAACATACTAAGTGAACGGTCGGTTCTTCCCGTCACGGAGAGTTCCTACCATATCCGTAATGATAAGAGACCCTAACGTGAAAAGAACAACCGCTGCGTTCTCTCCGTCACGAAGCGTTCCTACCATATCCGTAATGGTAGGATACCCATTCGTGAAAAAGACAACGACTCGTTCATAGTTTCGACGGGGCGACGGTTTGACTGGGGCGAACCCGTATGGCTCCGATACCAATGTAGGATCCTGCCAAAACAGAGTTAGGATCGATAAATGAAGTTTAGACTTACGCTTGCGTATGCGGCACGGTAGTCTACGAACTTCGCCTTCGGATTCGCCACGACGGATTGAGTCTTCTCACGAACGGAGTAAGGCTACTAAATCCACAATCTAAATCTCTACTTTAGATTAAGAACTTGGATAGAGGGAGAGGAAGTATTTCGGCAGAGCTTCGCTAGAATGAAGATGCATGCATGAATGCCATGCAAAGTGTAAGTAAAATGGCTTACCCTTGGGTCTTATTTATAGCCCCCAAGGTAGTTATTTTTAGGGTAAGTTGTTCCTTTGGAACAACTTAATTAAGGTGTACCATGATGCATGGCACATTATAAGCTTAAGTTGTACCATATGCATGGTACAACATAAGCTTAAGATATTCCCCCTTTATTAGCCATATGTCGCATGCACTTATGCATATATAATGCGACTTTCCCACTCATCCAGAGATCCTCTCCGCAAGGGAACAGATTCCCTTTGCACACGACTTCGTGTACGCAACGTTCGAGGTCCGTATTCCCTCGTACATCCCCCACAAGGGTGTACCCCTCGTACATCCCCCACAAGGGTGTACAACCGTCTTCCATATCCAACAAGGTCAACCATTGTGCTGCTTGATTCATGATTCATTAAGGGAAAGCTATATTTTTTCCAGGTACAGAACTTTCATTGGGACATTTTCCTATACACATTATCTTATACGAGCTATATTTTTGTTGTTCTTATGTGGTTTCTATATTTTAATGGGGTATATCAACTTTCTTATATGGGCTCTGATTAATTCTATTATATAAAGAGATACTTATATGTGTTCTAATTAATTTTGTTTTACCACGAGATGCTTATATGTATTTTAATTAATTCTGTTTTATCAAGAGATGCTTATGAATATCTTATAATTTGAAGCCGAACTCTTTGAGTTATCAAGCCATGTTCTAATTCTGTTTCATGAGCGGTATGTGTTCAATTGTTGGTCTCACTAAAAGTTTGTAATGTGGCCAATTGGGTAATGTGTGGTTCTAGGATTTTAATGAATGTTATTGTTATATTCATGGTTTTAAGTATCATCCGCTTGGTTAGGGTTTCCTTATGTGTGTCTCATTTCCTTTCGTGTAGGCTGTGTTGATTCCGATGATTAGAGATGGAGATAATGGATACATGAATGAAATGAATGTCAAGAGGACGGTCAAACATTATATTAAAGATGGGGTTGCTGTAATAATACTTAAAGATAATGTATATATTTTGTGTTAATGTATAAACAAATCGTCTTTTTTGGTTAAATTTTGATTATGATCCTGCTGGTAATGTAGTATGAGTTACATGCCTTTTAAGAATTAGAATTATTTAACGGTTTCTCTTCCTCATTTCAAAATATCAACCAAAAATGACGTTGGTCACGGCCTTTTTCCTGAAATGGGCAATTGTAGATTTTCATGCGATTTATTAATTTATTCCTACGATTTGTAGTGCTTTTTGTTTTTATTGTGCTGGGTTATTGTCTTTTAAATTTTACATTTTAGTATTTCCTTTTGTTGGATTTTGTTGTACCGTTATGCATTTTGGCTAGCAATATTTTTTCCTTTAACTGTATCTATATATTAAAACACAGAGGTTTTTGAATTTTAGGACTGACTGGGACAAGCTGATGTCATGCTGATGTATAAAGAGGTTGATAGAAGAATGGCTAGGATTTAATCTTGGTAAAAGAAGGGTTGAGATGAGTGTTTGGAAACCACACCACTTTTTTCCTTTTGTTTTCAAACCCCTCACAATCACTACATTTGCGCAGAATACCACATATTTTCCTTTTTTGCTTAAAAAACCCTCTTATTTCACTTTTTACCCACACACCATACACACACACTTATACACTTCTACCCCGCGCGCCGAAGGCGCCCGCGCGCCGAAGGCGCCCGCGCGCCGAAGGCGCCCGCGCGCCGAAGGCGCCCGCGCGCCGAAGGCGCCCGCGCGCCGAAGGCGCCCGCGCGCCGAAGGCGCCCGCGCGCCGAAGGCGCCCGCGCGCCGAAGGCGCCCGCGCGCCGAAGGCGCCCGCGCGCCGAAGGCGCCCGCGCGCCGAAGGCGCCCGCGCGCCGAAGGCGCCCGCTAAATTTTTTTACGCTAATTTATTGTTCCGACTCAAGAGCGCCATCGCCGAATTTATTGTTCTACGTCGAATTTTTTGTTCCGCACAAATTTGACTGTGTAAATAATGTTTGGGAACAAAGATTTTGCGGGGGAAAATCTTAAATGAACCGTGCCCGCGGGCACGGGTTATGACTAGTGCATATATATTAGGCGAACGATGGCCTGGGAGGAGGGCCAGCCGACAGGATGGATGTGGGCATTCACCACCGCTACATACAAGCCCTACTTTGATGTGGACACTTCGGATGTCTTAGAGAGGATCATGGTCTTGGTGTTCCCATTTAGAGCTAGCTTCATTGAGAAGATGTAGGATAATCCCTATTTGAGAGTTAGATGTTACAGTGAAACATAAGTGTTACCATACAATCTAACACCTTAAGATTTTGCATACAGTGATTATCCACGCAGATGACAAAAAAAAATTAATGGGTAATATACTTCTGATGGTAATGTCCATTTTGAATATAACTGAAGTTGAGAGAAAACAATGCATATCATATGAGACTAATATGGCATACTACTACGCTTCAAGACATTATGCTTCGATTATTTTTCTTCCATGCTTTGCATTCTATCTTATTGTTTTATGACATCCATTACTTTTCTTATCAAAGTGGGTAAGTCATAACTGAGTCAATTGAGGGACCAACAAGGTGTTATGAATTTACAATTTCATTGTTATATATAAGCTGCTTACTACTTTACGTTGCCTGAAAATATACTGCAACACTTGGTATTGTTGAAATTAAAAAATTTTCAGCCAAAAATGTTATTTTGAGCTCACTACATACTCTTAGCTACACGAGAAAAAGAAATCATACACCAGATGATTATACAACAAACCACCATAAAAGAGACAACTTCACAAGTGTATCCTGCATTAGCTTGGGTATAAGAAATCCTTTATAATGTTGATGTTTTGCAACTATGGTCCTATCAAAAATTTCATTTTTTAGCTTTTACGTTGTTTAGTGATTTATTATTTTATTTTGTTTTTCTCACATTTGTCAGTGGATTGTTTCAAGTAACTAAAACACACTTCCTATAACTGATGTTCTGTTACATGAAGCTGGTGGTGCTTTCAAATTTTCTTTTTTGTTGTCTTTGATTTATTATCTATAGAAGTTACTACATATTATAGGAATTAGCGGGTGACTGTTATTGCTTTTGTGCTTCTTGATTTTTTTTAAATTAGGTGGCATACCTATTATTGGGATGTGCACATTAGCTAACAAAGTCATGTCACTTTAATCTCTCTCTCCATCCTTCCAAAAACACCTCAGTTCTGCACATCAGCTTTCAACAAACCAACCAAGGTTAAAATGAAGGTAAACCCATTCTTAAAATCTAAGCAGTGTTCGATCCCTTTTTTGATATTGAAGAACGTATAAATGCCATTGTGAGGCAATCGAGCCAGCACGGAGGCTAATTTGAGAATGATGATTGTTTGCATTGCCGTTCTCAGCCACTAGGTAAGCTTCTAAGTCTCTCTCTGTTCGAATCGCTTTTCTCTGTTAAATCTAACGACCATTGTGTCTTCGTCCGCTGTAGAATAATCTGTTGTCGCTACAGAGCTTCATTGGGATGAACGGAGGTTGGTTTGATTTAGTGAATAGATCTGTTGCTTGAATCTGTAAATTTCAAATTTTAGCTACAATTTTACAGAATTTATCAAATTTTAGAAGTTTTTTATATGTAGAAGGTTGATCTAATTTCTTAGTGATTTCCTTCTGTTAGGTCATGTGTACATGACTGTGTTGTAATTAGTGGCACCAAGTTATATGTATGGCAGTTCTTAATTATCTTGAAGAAGAGAGACTTCATCTCTAGGCCATGTTGAAAGAAATGTTGAACATTATGTTCAACATGCTGTGTCGGGAAGCTGGATGTAAATGTCGAGTATGGGATATTTGTCGATGGAAGATCTTGAACTCAGTTGAGTATCTTTAGCATCTTTTGGTATATTCTAATGGTTGAATATTGTTGAAGGTATATTTGGAAGTTGTAATCTCTCGGTTTTATTGTTAAGAAGGTTAGAGATATCTAGACCGCAATATTTTATTCATCGGATCCGTGGGGATACACGGTACCACCTGCCCGACGTAGTTCCGAAAATTGTGGGCTGCCGATCTGCATTTGATATGATTGAACATCTTTCCATATTGACCTGCGGATTGAGGGGGAGCGGGGTTTATTAGGGTTGCATCTTTGACGGCTAGGGTTACAACTTTCGATGAAATTTTTTTGAGAACTCCGGGTGGGAGGCCGACGGCTACGCACGTAGGGATCAAGGAAGTTGATCTAATCGGTTGTGCAAGAGGAGCTTGCCTAGAATACTCCATAGGTTGGTAGAGGACCACCCATCACGGTTTGTATTGAGGGGGAGGTTATTCCTCCTAATAGAATCACGATATTAGTGATTATACTCATTAATTATCTTAGCGGAGTATTCTGATTTTCTGGGCGTGGCCCCGCAGATGTAGGTGTGCGCACCGAATTACGTTACCAAGTCTTATGTGTTTTTGATTGGCTTGTGTTTATCCTTTGGCTTTATTGATTATTACTGTGTGCTAAAATTCAATTGATATCAGAGCAAGTCATCCGTGATACTTTGTGTTGTCAATGTGGGTGTGATCTTGTGTCGCAAATCATAAATACGAAAGAAGGCGCTTCCATTACACGTCCTCCGCTACTGCCGGTAACAAACTACACATAATGGAAGTCTCGGATGCATGCCTTTATTAAGTCCTTGGATGAGAAGGCATGGGTCGCCACCATTAAAGGATGGACTCTACCGATCAAAATAGACAAAGATGGCAAAGAATACCTTAAACCGGCAAGAGATTGGGGTCCAGAAGAAGATCGAGCGGCTTTGGGAAACTCTAAGGCCGTGAATGCTATTTTCACTGCTATTGACGAAGAGCAGTTCAAGCTGATCTCCACATGTGAGTATGCCAAGGAAGCTTGGGATATTCTTCAGAATGTTCATGAAGGAACGAGTACTGTTAAGGCTTCCAAACTCCAAATGCTTGCATCCCAGTTCGAAAACCTAAGAATGAATAATGATGAGACTGTTGCCAAATTCAATGGGAGGCTGAGAGACATAACAAATCAGGCTTTTCAACTAGGCAAGAGATACTCGCAAAAGAAGCTAGTCGAGAAGACGTTGAGATCTCTTCCTGACAAGTTTTCTGCAAAAAATAGCGGCCATTAAAGAAATGAGAAACACATCCACTATGAGATTGGCTGAACTCATGGGTTCTCTTCAGACTGATGAGATGAATCTCAAGCCGAATAGAAGGGAAAAAGGGGTGGCATTAAAGGCAGAAGTCGGTGAAACACCTAAATCAGAGAATGAGTCGGATCTAGATGAAGATATTTCCTTGCAAACTAAGAACTTCAGCAGGATGATAAGGAAGATTTGCAACAGGGGTCAGAACCTCAGATCTATCAACAAGATGGCGCATCCAAATCATTCCAATGCTGAAAAAACTAACAGTCGTCCCACTCAAAGGTAAGAGTCAAAGAACAAAGTCAAAGGAATACAATGCAGGGAATGTGAAGGTTTTGGCCACATACAAGCTGAGTGTGCAAACACCCTTAAGAAGCAGAAAGGGAAATCTCTAACCAGTACCTGGAGTGATGAGGATTCTGAAGGAAGTGCTGAAGATGAGGACATCACCAGTAACTATGTCGCTTTTACTGCTATCCTCAAAGACTAGTCTGAGTGTGACACGTCTAGTTATGTTGAACGTAATGTTGCAATATCAGGTACAACATTAGGGAGCATACTGAGCAATGTCAAACAGAATGTTGAAACATCGAGTACAACATTCAGCAGTGAATTCGACTCTGTAGATGATAGTGAGGAGGATGTTGGTGAAGAAGACATTCAGTCGGCTTACCAGACCATGTTCAACAAGTGGATGGAGATCTGTAAAGCTAACAAAACTTTGAAAGATGAAAATTCCAAACTGAAAAGTGAGAAGGAGAATACTAAGGCTAAACTTTTGAAGACCGAGCTCAATCTCAGGAATCTTGAGAGCAGCCTCAGGAGAACTCTCCTCAGAATTGAGAAGGCAGAGAGTATCCTCAACAAGTGGAACTCAGGGAAATCAAAGCTCGATGATATTCTTAACATGGGAAAAGTCTCAGCGATCTAGGTGCAGGATACAACAGAGGAGGCTATTTGCATGCTCCCAAGGAAAGACGTGTTCTCACGACTAAAGAACTTGAAAAGGCAGGTCAGGACAAAAGGCATGAACAGAAGTTGAAGCAGAGGAAAAGTACAACATCTAGGCGTCCCATGTGAGACTATTGCATGCACGTAGGGCACACTGACAGGAATTGTTTCAGCCGCATGAAGCACTGGCGTGAAGGAAGAAATGTTATACATCTCACCAAAAGGACAATGAAGAAATGGGTAAAGAAATCTGAATTGTACAGCATTGTGGCTAACACTTTGTTGTTTGATATTTTCGAAAACCTTTGGTACTTCGACAGTGGATGCTCCCGACATATGACAGGTAATAAGGGTCTTATTACTGAGTATTCTGCTGGTAACAAAGGCCATGTAACCTTTGGTGATGGTCAGAGGAGTAAGGTGGTTGGGAAAGGAATACTAAATGTGACGGGGTCTCTGAAGCTGAAGGATGTGATGCATGTAGAAGACTTGAAGGCAAACCTTATTAGCATAAGCCAAATGTGTGATCAAGGTTTCCTTGTCTGGCTTACTATTGATGAAGTCTAGTCTTCAATAGAGATGAAGTATGTGTTCTTACTGGGAAAAGGTCTACTGACAACTGTTACCTACTCCAAGAAACTAACAAGTGCTTCAATGTCACTGTCGATGTTTCAGAGCAGTGGCATCAAAAGCTAGGGCATTTAAATTTCAAGACTTTGATGAAGATATCTCAAGTAGGAGATGTTCGTGGCATACCGACTCTAACCAAGAAGAAAGAGGGGGTGTGTGGACCCTGCCAACTTGGAAAGCAAAAGAAGACGAGTCACAAACAACTTCAGTTGATTACCATATCTAAAAACTTGGAGCTGCTACATATGGATCTGATCGGACCAATGTCAGAAACTAGCATGGGAAGTAAGAAATATATCTATGTATGTGTTGATGATTTTTCTCGGTTTACCTGGGTAGATTTTCTTAAGGAAAAATCAGACACGTTTGAATCTTTCAAGAAATTATGTACTCGTCTTCAAATTGAGAAAGGAGATAGCATTGCCAAGATTGTCAGGATTCGGAGTGATCATGAGAAGGCGTTTAAGAACTATTGTTTCTCTGACTTCTGTGAAGCTCAAGGTATTGCGCATGAATTCTCAGCTCCAAAGACTCCTCAACAAAATGGAGTGGTTGGAAATAAAAACCGCGCCCTTCAAGAAATGGCATACATGATGCTGAATGCCAGGGAGGTCAATGTTAAGTGGTGGGCTAAAGCTGTCAACACTACATGCTACACTATAAATATAGTCTATCTTCGTCCTAGAACCGAAAAAACTCCCTATGAGATCTGGAAAGGTAGGAAACCTGATGTATCTTACTTTCACATTTTTGGAAGAAAAGGTTATATCCTGCAAGACCGTACTCCAAGGCAAAAGTTTGATGCTAAGAGTGACAAAGGGATATTTCTTGGATATTCCACAACAAGCCGTGCCTTCAGAGTGTTAAATCAATGCACCAACGTCATGATGGAGTCTATCAATGTAGTGGTAGATGACTTTGATCAGGGAGAGGCAGCCATAAGTGAAGGGAGGGCACCTCAGGAAGACTGCACAGATGAGGAAGAGTGTATTGAACCCAATGTTGCAACAATTGATTCAACACAAGGAAATGTTGAACAAAATGTTGCAACACAGGATGCACCATCTGTTGAGATATTACATGGTGAGGCAGAAGAAGTTCAAGCCCCTGAAGGAATCACTAAGGTTATACGGAATCATCCGCCAGAGTTAATCATTGGTGATGTTCATGACAGCCGCCGGACAAGAGGTACAAGCCGAGTCAACTATCGTGATCTTACAGGGTATGCCTATTTTCTCTCTGTTGTTGAACCTAAAACCGAGAAAGAAGCTATTCTTGATGAGTTCTGGGTGTTAGCTATGCAAGAAGAGATGAATCAATTTCAGCGTAATGATGTCTGGTGTCTGGTTGAGAGACATAAAGGGATAACTGTCATCGGGACAAAATGGATATTTAAGAATAAAACTGATGAGAAAGGCAACGTCACCTACAACAAGGCTCGTCTGGTGGCTCAAGGATACACTCAGGTTGAGGGCATTGATTTTGATGAGACGTTTGCACATGTAGCTCGGCTGGAATCAATCAGACTTCTTCTTGCAGTCGCATACAGTTTCAATTTCAAGCTCCATCAGATGGATGTGAAGAGCGCTTTCCTGAATGGGATATTGAATGAAGAAGTTTATGTCGAACAACTGAAAGGGTTTGAAGATCCATTTCTTCCAAATCATGTCTACCGGTTGAAGAAGGCTCTCTATGGATTGAAGCAAGCGCCAAGGGCTTGGTACGAGAGGTTGACTTAATATCTTCTCCAAAAAGGGTATGAACGAGTGGGAGCCGACAAGACATTATTTGTTCAAAGGACCAGGTCAGGTGTTATTGTTGTTCAGATCTACGTGGATGATATAGTTTTTGGCTCTACTTCACAACAGCTTGTGCGTAAATTCATTGCCCTCATGCAGAAGGAGTTCGAGATGAGCATGGTTGGTGAATTGAACATGTTTCTTGGACTTCAGGTAAAACAATATAGTGATGGTTTGTTCTTTTCTCAAAGTAAATATGCTAGAAATCTTGTTAAGAGATTTGTTCTGGAAAATGCTCGACAAGTTCGCACCCCTGTGTCCACCAGTGAAAAGCTCTCCAAGGATGATGGTGGGAAATCGGTGTAAGTCACACTATAGAGAAGTATGATATGGAGCTTACTATATCTGACGGCTAACAGGCTGGATATCAGTTTCAGTGCATGTGTATGTGCTCGTTATCAAGCCTGCCCTAAAGAGTCACATATCACAGATGTCAAAAGGATCATCAGGTATGTCAGTGGGATTGCGAATTACTGCATATGGTATACCAAGGATACAAACACCTAACTTTCGAGCTACAGTGATGCTGATTGGGCGGGAAATACAGATGATAGGAAATGTACTACAAGAGGCTGTTTTTATGTGGGCAACAACCTTGTCTCCTGGTACAGCAAAAAGCAAAATTCCATCTCTCTATCTACGACAGAGGCTGAATATATTGCAGCAGGGAGTTGTTGCACTCAACTCCTATGGATGAAGCAAATGCTGACTGACTATGTGGTGGAGCAGGGGATACTGACTATCTTATGTGACAACCAGAGTGTGATCAATATTTTCAAGAATCCTGTACAGCACTCCAGAACCAAACATATAGACATTCGACATCATTTCATCAGAGAGTTGGTTGAGAAGAAATCACTTACCATGGAATATGTTGCTACTGCTAGCCAATTAGCTGACATCTTCACAAAACTCTTAGACTAGCAGATTTGAAGCATTGCGACATGCTCTTGGGCTGTGTCATGTCTAATGTTGGTTATTATGTTGAACATAATGTTGCACCACATGTTGCAACATAAGGGGGTATTGAGCGGCTGTTAGTTGGATGGACCGGAGTTATCTATCGGTCCGTTATATTTATTTCCCTTTTCATGCTCTTCTCATGGTGCTCTTTCCTCTCTCAAATATTTCAAAGCTTCGCAGTGTGTTCTTTCTAGGGTTCTTGATTATACCGTGTGAAATTCTGCATCATTCTCTGGAATGGCGCGCGATCAAAAGGAGAAATCTTCTCAGACCCCTCGGCGCTCTTCCCGCCAAACTTCCTCATCAAAAAGAAATGCATCTTCATCCTCTCCTCCTCAGACAAAGCGAAAGGGAGTGACTCCTTGGACTGCTCGTGCCTAGTCTTTTGGTAATTCTCATCATTATTCGTCTCAGATGTCTTCCCAGGGCATGCACACTCCAGTTGCACCAAATTGGGAGGTAGTTCCTTTTCCCCAATTCTAAAAATTTCCCTTTTGTCAAAACCCTTGTTTTCTGATTCCGGTGAGGAAGAAGTCTATCCTGCTCAAGTCACTATTCAGGACTGGTTATGGCACCTTAGAAGGACGGGTCAAATATTAGATTTGTCAGGGATTGATTTCACTGGGGTAAGACTAGGTCCATACAAATTGGACAAGCTAAAAGGCTAATTGATGAGTGTGGAGTCCCCTGAAGATGAGAAGATCATTTTTACTATCTATCGCAGCTGAAAGTCGTTTGTAAAATTAACCGAAATTGAGATGTTAGAAATCTCTGATTCAGATACAACAATTCCTGCTGAGAATGTTGATGCTGATATTGAAGTTGAGGTGGATTCAGGTCCTATACATGTGAATGCTGAGAATGTAGCTGCCCAGGCTAACCCTGAGATTGTTGAAGGCCTTATTGGTGATTCTGGTGTCAGTATTTGTGCTCAAGATGTATTTCTTGAAGAGAGCACTCCCATGTAGGAAGATGGTCCTCCTTTGAATGATTCTTCTGTGGTGGCAGAGGCTAAGTCCCCCCTAAGACTCATCTGTCTCAAGTTCCTGAAGAAGTTCTGGATCAGGACTCTGTAGTTATGTCTGATGTTCCTCCTCTACCAGTAGCTGGTGAAGAAGCTATGCCACCAGCTGATCCTACTATCGATCCTAGCCTAGGTGTAGCTTTTGCTGAAGCTGGTTCTGCAGATGGTTCATGTACACCACAAGAAGTGGTTGCTCCTAGTAATGTTGCACAAACTGTTGCAACATTATATGCAATACGAGATCTAGGTAAGCAAGAAAAAATTGGTCTTGTCTCCTAGCCCACTCTACCAGAAGATGATTTGCTTCCCTCTCATGCTCGAAAGGCTAGATCAGCTTCAAGAAAACGTGCTGCTCCAACCAGTCATGCCTCTACTTTTCCTTCAAAGAGGGCAAAAGTATCTGTTGCATCAGGTTCTACTCATTCCTCCTCATTCTCTGCATCTGATGCTATGAGCAGATTGTTTTTTGATAAAGCCTGCAAAAGGAGATGGGGCATCTACTCTGAGAGACCTATTCTTTCTGAGAAATCATTGGATGTCTCTTTTGCCAAGACTCAGTTTGTTGCCATCCTGAAAGATCTAAATCTACTCTATGCTGCCACATGTTTTAAATCTTTTTATCCTGTCTTGGTACGAGAATTTTACTGCAACCTATCCAAGACCTCTGGTGATGCTTCTTCTCATTGGGCATTCAATGGTTATGTTAGAGGGGAGATTATTTCATTTTCTTCCTCTGTATTGAACAAGATGCTGAAGTGGTCTTGCCCTCAGTCCTTGCCTGCTTTTGGGGAGTCCATAGGAGATGATTATCACCACTTTATAAATGTTGTCACAGCAGGGAAGTTGAAGTATTGGCCCAAGTCCTCCTCATTTCCCTCTTCGTCTCTATCTGCAAAGTACTTTTTGCTACATAAGATTGCCACCAGGAATTGCCTCGCGAACTCTAATTTCTCTGTGGTAACAAAGGATATGTGCAAACTTCTATACTCTGCTGGTACTAAGCAGCCCTTCAATTTAGGGAGAAAATTATTTTTGACTCCCTTCTATCTCTGTCTGAATCATCTGCCTCATCATCTTCTTTGCCTCATGCATGTCTCATCACTTTGATTCTCCTGGCCCAGAAAGTTTCCCCTTCAGCATCTGAATTATCTATCCCATGTGATGGCATACCTTATACATCCAAGTCTGTTATGGGCAGATCTGATGATATATCTTTATTGACCTCTCCTGTATCTGGGACCGCTCCTTCATCGCCACCTCCTATGGGTGCTGGACTTGCCAATGCAGTCAGTCAGTCTTCGTCTGTTCATGTTACCCCTGATCATCCTTGTCCTGAGGAATCTCAGTCCCTTCTCATGGAAGACATTTAGGTGTTTGAAAAGGCAGTGCATAATGCAGATGATAAGTTGCTTCTTCTTCAAAGTCAAAAGGTTTTGCTTGAAGCTCACAAATCTTGCTTAAGGACAGACTAGCTCAGCTGAAGTCCAAGATCGCTTCTGTCTCTTCAGAATCTTTGGATGCTTCTTATGGGAGTAGGCCCGAATGAGGTAGGTTACCATCTTTTAGTGGCTCAAAGGGGGAGAAAGTAGTATTTGTATTTGTATGTTGTATGCTGCTGGAGTTGGTTGTTGGATACTGCTGATGGGGGGTATTTTTGCTGCTGGCTTGTTATATTGTTGGATCGTATAATTGACTGTATATGGGGGCTTCAACATTTATGATCATCAGCCATCTGCTATTTTCGTCTTTCCTCATGTCTCGTGTATGGTATATTTATATTGTGCCACTAAATGTCAAAAGGGGAGATTGCTAGGTCATGTGTACATGACTATGTTGTCATTAGTGGCACCAAGGTATATGTATGGCAGTTCCTAATTATCTTGTCTTGGAGAAGAGAGACTTCACCTCTAGGCCATTTTGAAAGAAATGTTGAACATTATGTTCAACATGCTGTGTCGGGAAGCTAGATTTAAATGTCGAGTATAGGATCTTTGTCGATGGAAGCTCTTGAACTCAGTTGAGTATCTTTAACATCTTGTGGTATATTTTGATGATTGAATATTGTTGAAGATATATTTGGAAGTTGCAATCTCTCGGTTTTATTGTTGAGACGGTTAGAGAGATTCTAGCCCGCAATATTTTATTCATCAGATCCTTGGGGATACGCGAAACTACCTGCCCAAAGTAGTTTCGAAAATTATGGGCTGCCGATCCGCATTTGATATGATTGAACATCTTTCCCTATTGACCCGCGGATTAAGGGGGAGCAGGGTTTATTAGGGTTGCAGCTTTGACGGCTAGGGTTAAACTTTCGGTGAAAAGTTTGTGAGAACTCTGGGAGGGATGCCGATGGCTAAGCACGTATGGATCAAGGGAGTTGATCTAGTCGGTTGTGCAAGGGGAGCTTGCGTGCAAGGTGAGCTTGCCTAGAATACTCCATGGGTTGGTAGAGACTACCCATCACGGTTCGTATTGAGGGGGAGGTTGTTCCTCCTAATAGAATCGCGATATTAGTGATTGTACTCATTAATTATCTTAGTGGAGTATTCTGATTTTCTGGGCATGGCCGCGCAGATGTAGGTATGTGAACCGAACTGCGTTACCAAGTCTTATGTGTCTTTGATTGGCTTGTGTTTATCCTTTGGCTTTATTGATTATTGCTGCGTGCTGAAATTCACCTTCTAGGCAGTTGAAATTTGTAAATGTAATTGTGCCCTTATATTAGGATCGAGAGCTAGTGTTAAGAAACCTCAGATTGTAGATATGTGGTTATTTAATGTGAAGTTTTGGGTTTCTTTAGGGGATCTCTATCTTTCCTATGCAAGAATTTTCTCTTTCAATTTAAATTTGCTCACCAACTAATTACCCTTAGGTTGATCATAAAATATTTCCACTGCTTAGAGTCTTCACATTGTCACAATTTACATTAAAGTCTTCAAATTGTCACAATGAAGGGGCTTATAAATTTTTAGAAAATTAGATCAATGAAGGTGCTCATAAATTTTTGATTGATTTGATGAATTGAAAAATTGTGCATAAGCTCTTGCGGCACCCAAACTTACACTTTTCCCCCTTTCGCATCTTTGGTGGTGGCATCTCTGGCCATGAGGGGTTGTGACAAAGAGAGCTCATGTTTTGGGTTCAATTGTGTACTTGCTATTTATTGCTTCAAACATGAAGCCATCATGATGAGTTCCAAGATCTATTTTCGGTATTGTTATCTTAAAGTTAGTAGCTGATAGTTCAATGCTTTGTTGGGTATCCAAATTGTAGCATCATTCACTTGGTTTACCATCGAACTTGATATACATGTTATATTAGTGTTAACTATCTAAATGTACTAATTATTTACAGATCATGTATATAAATTTACGCATTATTTTCCCCCAAGAGATTTTTTGAATCCACATGGCTCACGGCTCTTTGATTATATATATGATCATAAAACTGAGATGCTTTTGAATTCCACTTGGAAGAAAAGATAGCTCTTTGATTATCTATACCCAAATATTTTATTATATAAAGGATTGGAAAGCCCCAAAGATTTTTGATGATGATGTACATAATCATGTATATAAAATTCAAGAAAAATCATCCTTTTTATGATCGATTTTTTTCGTGAGATTAAAACCGAGATTTTTCAATATTCATCTTCCTAAGTTTGGATATGATTATATCTTGCCATGTCTCAACAGCTCGGGTGAAGGAGAAGAAGCAGCAGCGTGGGTGAAGGAGAAGAAGCAGCAGCTTGGTGAAATCCATTGCATTATTGAGTGTGTCAGCAAAATGTTATATCAATGGCCTCCAAGAGAACCGTAAGCTTTCCTTTAATCGTTAATGCCCAAAATTTGAATTTATTTAGATTGTTCGGTAATGAAAATATTTTGAATCTGCGTTTTCAAAATTTCCCAAAACAGTTATATCCAAGTGAAAATTAGATTTCATGGACATAACTACATTTGCATTAATGTATTTACTTTCAGATCTTCATATGGAGTCCGCATTAATATATCAAAATATGATATTCGGTACTTCTTTACCCATTTACAACAGAACAAAAACATGCTTTACAATTCAAGAATAACAAACCGTATCTGACATTTATCATATATCTATTGCACGGACATGACACATCAACATAAAACAAAGTCAAAAGATTATATAGGACACGCATGTCTGATACACGTGCCTGTCATGTACCAGACCAGACACAACTTCATGATAGAAATGTCCATGCCACATAAACAAAAACACGCTATATAATTCAAAAGATTGACCCCAACCAAACTAATATGGAGTCTGCATTTTTGCACACCATATGTAATTTAAAAAAACAAGCGTAATTATATAACTGTATGCAATAGGCCCTCGATACATTAAAAATAACAAATATGCTTACTTTACACTCAAATTTCTATGATTGCCACATGAATAAACATCATTATATTCGGAATGGAAATCTACATTAATATATCTCATCCACCCATGCACTAATTACATATGATATGTGAAATCTGCAGTTCAATTGAAAAGCAATAACCTTTTGTAGTCCCAACATGATTGTCCATCTTCAACCTGCATGCATCAAAACGAATATATTTTGCATTAGTGCAAGTTATCAAAACAGTTTGAAATGCAATGTAGAAATGCATTTTGTTCCCTCTCAGTCTCCCCAAAACAGAGTAAACACAGGTATGCTTTTATCTCACCAAGTAATTTTTTTCGTTCTCAACATAATTTTTCGAATGAAATTCATTTCCATCTCGTTCTCATTTACTTTCGATTCTTTGATATCATGTATGCTTCAAACTCAACCGATAAATTTCTTTTTAAGTTCTTTGATCTGCGGTAATCTTTTGCGGTAAACTTTTGAGCAAATTTTGCTTTCTTCTCTTAGTTTGGTGTAGAAAATTTTGATCATAAAATTTGAAATTGTTTAGAAGAAATCGGTAAACAAAAAGAAAAGCACAGAGAATGAGAAGAAATAACATATTTGAAGAAATTAGTCGAGGTATGGTGTAATTATTATCTAAACTGCACACCACATCATGTTTGCTTTTTGAACACAAGAATTCTGTTAAACACATGTTGTTGAATAGAACAAATCATGGTTGTTCAATACCATAGTGAACACAAGTTCAATTAAAAGATAAACCATTAGTTCTAAACCTTGCACAATCAAAATATTTCTTAATCAGTTTCAGTTACATAGTAACCAATAATAAGCAACATGAGAATGTGACATTTTAAAATGGGAATCATGAAAATTGACCAAACTTTGGTAGTATGTGATGGTTCTTTATCAAGGCAACTTCCTAGAAGTAATTTTTGGGAGGTTGGGAAGGTGATATTGATTGACATATGTCTGAAAGATCAGCACGTGCTTTATTGTAGTGTATGAGTGGCTTCCTAATGATTATAATGGCATTCTAAGCCTTTTACCATGTTGGCATTTGATCTTTCACTCACTCTTTTTAGATCTACAAATTTAGCTAAATTTTTCACCTGTTACATATCTTGATTATTGGTTTGTTCCATATTCATGAGATATCGGGTTTCAAGCATTTTGTATATTATATTTAATATGCATTTCCATTGCATGTTTGTTGGTGATAATGCGTAATATTTACCATGTAAATTTGTACATATAAAGATTGATGTAATTGTTGCCGTTATAAAATTTAAAGTGTGTAGAATTTTCTAATTAATATACATATTGGTGTAAATTTGTAATACTCAAATTCTGGTGAAAGGTAATTAAAATTATGTAAATGATCTAAGGTTGAATTACCGCAAATACTTTTTGGATGTTCAAATTATTTTTACGGTGATGAAAATAGTTAGATTACCGCAATAATTTGGAAAATGATGAAATTTTTTGGTATAAAACTATTTAGGTGATCCAAGATTTTGAGGGGGAAAATAATTTCAATGAACCGTGCCCTTAGGGCACGGGTTGTGATTAGTAAACTATTTACGGGTGTTTTCTCACCGTTGAATCATTAACCGCTGGGTGATGGGTCAACGTGGTCAAGTGGACACATGGGACCCCTTGATTCCGTCTGGTGTAAGATTTGCACGACGAAGGTAGCTCAGATCCTTACGTCGGTCCTCCAAAGGGTAGCCTGAGCGGGTCGCGGGCGAGCGGGCTCGTTGGCAGGAGCGCTCGGCCTCAGTTGGTGAGGTGTTGAGGGGTAGCCTCCACACCGCGGGGTCTGCTTGACCTGGACGGATGAAGAAGCTCATCAGGGGCGAGCAGCCTCGGTTGGCGAGGTGATGAGGGGTAGCCTCGACACCGTGAGGTCTGCTTGACCTGGACAGACGAAGAAGCTCATCAGAGGCGAGCGGCCTCGGTTGGCGAGGTGCTGAGGGGTAGCCTCGGTACCACGGGGTCTGCTTGTCCTGGACGGACAAAGGAGCTCGTCAGGGGCAAGCGGCCTCGGTTGATGAGGTGCTGAGGGGTAGCCTCGTCACCGTGGGGTCTGTTTAACCTGTACGGACGAAGAAGCTCGTCAGGGGCGAGCGGCCACAGTCGATAAGGGGCTAAGGGGTAGCCTCGGCACCGTGTGGTTTGTTTAACTTGGACGGACAAAGAAGTTCGTCAGGGGGCCATACCTTGGTTCCGGCCAAGTACCCTCCAATGCCTAAGTCAGAATAGATCTAAGGAATGCCCGGTGGGATCGGTATGGCTCATGGGGATACCACAGATGGCGCCAGATGTTTACGGGTGTTTTCTCACCGCTAAATCGTTGACCGCTGGGTGATGGGTCAACTTGGTCAAGGGGACACGTGGGACCCCTTGGTTCCATCTGGTGTAAGATTTCCTCGACGGAGGTAGCTCGGATCCTTACGTCGGCCCTCCAAAGGGTAGCCTGAGCGGGTCACGGGCGAGCGGGCTCGTTGGCAGGAGTGCTTGGCCTCGGTTGGCGAGGTGCTGAGGGGTATCCTCGGCACCGCGTGGTCTGCTTGACCTGGACGGACGAAGAAGCTTGTCAGGGGCGAGCGACCTCGGTTGGTGAGGTACTGAGGGGTAGCCTCAGCACCACGGGGTCTGCCTGACCTGGACGGACGAATAAGCTCGTCAGGGGGGCAGACATTGGTTCCGGCCAAGTCCCCTCCGATGCCTAAGTTAGAACGGATCTGGGGAATGCCTGATCGGATTGGTATGGCTCACGGGGAGGCCAATACGCGAGTCATCGGACCGAGCTATAGGAGGGAATTTAGAATGGAAAACAAGGTCTTTGAATAGAATACATCTGCCTCTTGGTATCTGGGGTGAGATCCCTTTCTCGGTTGCCTCCCCAGTCCCTTTATAGCGATCATCCCACGATCTCTCCCCCTCCATTTCCCACACTCTTCGACCCCATGATCCGCCCCCCTTTAAGGCACCAGCATGTGCCGTTGAGGTGGGTTAATGGGGCCCCTTAATGGTCATTAAGGGGGCGTTCTTTGGGGAGCGGTTAGCTCCCGTTGATTTGGGCCGACGAGGTGCATGTTCTGGTCGTGGTCGACCCGATTCTGGGTGGTCCTTGTGCGGGCTTCGATAGTCGGGCCAATTCCTTCTGCAGGCCTCTAGCTTCAAGCGTGGTCCTCCAGCTTCAAGGGTGGGCCTGGGCCGCTCGTTCTTGGGCCATCTCCAAATGGTCGTATCAATTGCTCCCATCACTCGTGTCGTTCGAATTATGCCGGTTCGGTTCGGGCAATGTGACTTGTGTGGATCTTGACAGGTGCGTCAGTCGAGAAAATGCCATTGAATGGGAGCCATCATGACGTTTCACGGTTGAACTTCTCCCGCCCCTGGGTGCGTAACTCGAAGCACCGCTGGTCGCCAGATGTCACCACGCACCCTCGTTTAGACGCCCTGATTCTGGGATTTCTCCTTATATAAAGACACCGCCCTTCTGAATTTGATCTTTCGTGCTTTTCGATCATATATTGTTCTTGCGAGTACCTGCAAATTCCCCTTCGTCTTCCTCCCTTTGGATTCCTTTTAAGGTAACCTCCTTCTCCTTCCTTTGCCCCATTCAATATGTCCTATGGCCATGCTTAGAATAGGTGGTTCCACGTTGGGGTCCGGGACCCCTTCGGTTCCCGAGTCTGGTCACCCTCTGTCTTTAAGGCCCATTGACCCCCGACAACACATCCAGTCCCGGACAAAGGGAATTGCTTGCTCTTGAGGACCCGGCCTGGAGGGATGAGATTCAGGCGGTGGACCGGTTTGACGTTCCCCCGATGGTCCTCAGGTCATCGTCTATCGTCCCCTTGTCAACGGCCACGGAGATCCGGGCGATGAAAGGATCTGTTTCCTAAGGAGCTGTGAGGTGGGTGTCTACGTCGAGATGTTCCACATGGGGCTCTGCTTCCCCCTCCGCCCTTTCATCATCCAGGTCATGGAGTTTCTGATGGTGGCCCTGTGTCAGCTGCCCCATATTCAATGACGGCGCTGGTCGGGTTTGTTATGATCTGTGGCATGCACCACTTGTAGCCGATCCTGCCTCTCTTCTTCTTCTATTTTCGGGTTCAGACGGTCGATCGGGGATCGTGGCAGCATATCCTCACCCAAGCGGGTAGGGAGTGCTTGCTCGGCCTGCCTCGTTGGGTTGGAGACTGGAGCTCAAACTACGTCTTCGTCATTTTCCCTAGGGATGCCGTGATCCTAATGGGTTGGGGGTCTATGTCAATATGACTTGACTTTGACCCTCTCCGAGGTCGATCAGGCCGCGGTCTGGCCCTTGCTGGATGACCTACTCCTTAAGACCGTCATGTGGTCCCCTGGTAGGTTTTCCATTTTAGTTTTGTTGTGCCTTTTGCTTACCCTGATCTTCTCTCTTCCTGCAGAAATGACAGGTAAGGAATTCAGCTGCGACATCGGTGAGCTCATTCGCCGGGGGTCCAGCAGCGGCCTAGGAAACCCTTCTGGCCACGCGCATCGCTGCATGGTAGAGGATGAGATCCACCGGGCCGACCCGACGGATGGGAGGCTGGAGCTAGCAGTTGATGCAACTCCGTTGGACCGGGTTGCGACTGAGTCTCCTGCGGGGGAGACCGTGGTCGTCGGACCCCCCCAGCTCTGCCCATGCCGAGGGAGGCAACGGGGGAGCCAGCCTGGGGCTTCGAGCACCCGCGGATGGCCGTGGCGGGGAGCAGAAGCGCCCCCTTCAGTGTCCAGGGGGCCCGAGGAGAAGAAGAAGAATAAGAAGACCATGGAGGTCTTCCCTCCTGCGGTCCCTGAGATGTAGATCGTCTCGGGCACGACCCTTCCACTGGCGAAAGTGGCCGCCCCTATCGATCTGGCCGAGCCCTCTCTGGAAGGTGCAGGTGGCGCCCTGTTGGCACTCGAGGTCAGCCCCGAGGTTGCACTTGGGGAGTCGGCCTTTGTCGACCGAGGCGTGGCCACTCAGTTGGTGCGGAGCTCTGTCCTCCTGAGAGACCGTTCTCTCCTGGAGAGGACTCGCTCTAATGACTGGCAGACTCTCTGGTCTAGAAACTCCAACAGGTAGTTCTTCTTTCTGCGTCTGACCCTGCCTCGTGATATCCCTAACTTACTTCTATTTTGCAGGCCATCGTGATGGCCATGGAGGTACAGTGTCGCACGGCCCATGCGACCAGTCTCGAGGAGTCCTTGGCATGGGAGCACCTAAGGGCTGGGGCGACCGAGGTGGCGGCTGAAGAATCCCGTATTGAGGCCCGCTAGCTACGATGCCAGGTTGACAAGCCACCTCTGAAGTGATGGACCTGAAGGGCGCCCTGGCCGACGCTCAGAGTTCTCCCCAAGAGGCAGAGGAGGCATCCCGCCGTGAGAGGGACAAACTCTGGGCTGAGCTGGGGGCCCTGTATCAAGCGCACCACACCCGGATCATCGAGGAGGTTGAGAGGGGCTATGAAAGGGTCCTGAAACCGAGGATCACTGATGCCCTCAAGGAGGCCTTCGATTCCTATGAGGACCTCTTGGCCCCCCGGATCGTAAGAGCCTTCCGGGACTCCTTCGAGAGGTTCGAGGAGCGGGTCCGACAAGCACTTCCCCGTCCCCCCACCAGGTCCCGTGGAGCCTCCTCAATCCGACCAGGGCGAGGCTCCAGGTGACGCCTCCTCCTGGGCCCCGGCATTATAGGCGACGTTTCTTTATACATGTGCACCCCCTGCCCTGTAACAATGAACAATTTTTGAAGGCAATATACGATTTGTTTTACAGGCTTTTGTACCTTTCCTCTTGTTGTTGTATTCTTTATGTCAAGCTCATTTTTTATTTCCGTTAACCGTTTTCTGGGTTGTCTCCCTCCATTGCTCTCCCCCATTATCCATGGTTGGCCGTCGATTAGGTCTGTTGCGGGTTTTTCTTTCTACTGATTAAGCTGTTTCACGGCGGGGGGAAGGCCCTTGGTCCGATGGTCGTCAGTAGTGTTTGGGTTGACTAGGAGGCTGGCCCTTTAAGGCCCGTGTTCTCCAGCCTGATCCTTCCCCGAAGGCAATACATAGCTGATCCCTTATCACCCACTGGATGGGGCGGATGGTCCCGGGGACGCCACGTCGATTCGCTTGGAGAGCCCGTGGGAAGTTTTCCTGGCTGACCAGCCGCTAGGTCTGCCGAGGGCTTGCCACCGTCCTCGATCCTCAGGTCGAGTGGGCAATCGCCTCGCAGGAGGAATCGTCTCCGGTCTTAGGGCGGTCGGGTGATCGGCCTGCTGGGGGAGCTGCCCCCACCCTTATGGCCGATCGGTTCGGTTGGTCCGCTGGGGGGCTATCCTCAGGATGTGGCCAACCGATGTTCCGGTCTACTGGGGGAGTTTCCCCCAACCTTACGGACAGTCGGGTCGGTCTACTTGCTGGGGAAGCTACCCCCAGGCTTATGGTAGATCGAGGGATCGACCCGCTGGGGGAGTTTCCCCCAGCCTTACGGTCAATCGGGTGATCGGCCTACTGGGGGAGTTGCCCCAGCCTTACGGTCGATCGGGTGATCGGCCTGCTGTGGGAGTTGCCCCCAACCTTACGGTCGATCGGGTGATCGGCCTCCTGGGGGAGTTCCCCCAGCCTTACGGTCGATCAGGTCGGCTGGCCAGCTGGGGGAGCTACCCTCAGGCTTACGGTCAACTAATTGCCCAGCCTGCTGGGGGAGTTGCCCCCAGCCTTACGGACAGTCGGGTCAATCTCTATGCTGGGGGAGCTACCCACAGGCTCACGGTAGATCGATGGTTCGGCCTGCTGGGGGAGTTGCCCCCAGCCTTACGGTCGACCCATGTGATCGGCCCGCTAGGGGAGTTGCCCCCAACCTTTTGGTCGACCCATGTAATCGGCCCCTGGGGGAGTTGCCCCCAGCCTTACGGTCGATCATCATGATAGGTCCACCGGGGTCCCCCCCGTGCTTTGCAGCCGAGCCGGATACGGCGAGAAGGAATAAAATTGTACTAACGCGGATTAAGGTTTCATCTTTCGGATCCGGGAGTACATTTGGAGGAAAATAAAATAGGGAAGATAAGGCAAGCTAGTCTCGCCCGGGGGTGAGGCTACGGCTGATTGTCCCGTCCCCTCACTCGATCACACACACAGCGATCTAGACAACATTCACCTTCTTTCCTTTGTCCACCTGTCTAGACCTTCTTTTGGGGTTACTGTCGAATCGTCGACGAAATTCTTCAGGTGGCTACGGCTGACCAATTTCTTTATATCCTTCTTCAAGTGCCAGCAATCGTCGGTGTCATGGCCGCTTTTCTTGTGGTACTTGCAGTATTTCTACTCGTCCCTTCTGCCTCTCTTCATCTTCGGGGGTGGCTTGCCAAAACATCCCTCTTTCTAAGCATGTGCAAGGACGATGTCCAAAGTAGCGTTAAGCCTGGGGCGTCATGCCTCCTTCTTGCATGGCTTTCCCTTAGCCCTCTTCTCCCGTCGGGATTCGTCAGGCTCGCGGAATTTGCTTTCATCTCGCTTGGAGCCACGTCTGACCCCGGTTGGGTGACTCCCATCCTCTGTGGCCAACGCTTCCTCCGTCAGCATGTAGCGCTCCACCCGGCCTATTACCTCAGCGAGGTCCTTTGGGGGCTTGTTGTGCAGCGACTTCTTCAGGCCCCTGTGACGGAGCCCTTTCTTCAGGGCCGTTTTCACGACCAGCTCGGGACAGCTTTCCACATTCAGTCTCTTCGCATTAAAGCGACACATGTAGTTTCTCACAGATTCCCCGGGGCCCTGCACCACATTGAAAAGAAGCTCTGAGTCCGGTTTTACCTGACATCCGGCCATAAACTGCTTGCAGAATTTTTTGGGAGAGGTCCTCGAAGTTGTCGATGGAACGGTTGGGTAGGCTATGGTACCAACTCCAGGCAGATTTTCGGAGGGTGGAGTAGAAACCTCGGTAGAGCATAGCGTTGTCGACTCCTTGGAATGCCATGACCCCCTCATAATCCATCACGTGGCCTTCCAGGTCCCCCGTGCCGTCGTACTTTTCTAAAGTCGGTACCTTGAATCTGGAGGGCACCGTGCTTCGGTAATGCTCCTGGATAATAGGCAACGGTCGTCCCTGGGGCCCCCGGACGTCCCCCCGTGTCGACATGAAGGTCGAGCTGCTCAGACGAGCTGACAGGACCACGTGGGGAGTTTGCTTAGAGCTCATCCGAGCCGGGGATGGGCGTTGGTTGGCGTGCGCTTCTCCTCTCTCGGTGGTATTCCCGGTTCCTTCGCCTCCCGCAACGGTGACTTTCGCTCCGATTGGATCGATCCCCGGTGGCTCGACGATAGGGTGATCACTGGTAAGTTGAACGTGGTCGTCGAGACAAGGTTGTAGCCGACTCATCTCCAGCCTGTTTGGGCCCTCCCTCAGCCTCATCCCGGAGTGAGGTTGGTGTAAGGGATCGCACCGGGATGAAGTTTGGCAGGGTGAACCATCGTTCGGGGTTGGCACACTCGCCACCATGGTCGGTGACCACGGCCGAGCGTAAAGGTCGGTGAATCCATCTTTGACCGGGGCGACTGCTGATGCCTCTCCCGAGAGGAACGGGCTGCCCATGAGCTATTGAATCGTCGCGGCCAATGTCCAGAGGTGGGCATTGGTCTCCTAAGCGAAGAGGCGAAGCTGCTCTTGGGTCACCGACCGCGAGTCATTGGCCCCTCCAGTGGTGTGGCTGTGCTGGTTCTCGGGCGGGATGTAGTCGCCTTCCTCGTGGATGGGGGCATGCGCCCCGTGCCATTGCAAACTGGTTCCATTTCGGCAATGCGGTGGTTTGATGTGGGTTTTGGTTCGTTTCCACAGAGGGCGCCAGATGTTTACGGGTTTTTTCACATCGCTGAATCATTGACCGATGGGTGATGGGTCAACGTGGTCCATGTTGGATCCCATCGCGCGATGATGGAGGATCGAAAGAGAACTTACATTAGCGTACGATGCGTTGTAGTCTCTGAACTTTGCCCTTGGATTCGCCACAACGGTCGGTACTTCGTCACAGAGGATCGAAGCAGAGTTTCCACCGTCTAAATCTCTATTTAGAAGAAGAACTAAATGGAAGGGAGAAGAGGAAAAAGATTTGCCTTATGCAAACTTATGGCATGAAGGATTAGCCTTAAATGCTTAACCCTTGGGTCCTATTTATAGGCTTTAGGGGTAGTTATTGTAGGAAATAACCATATATATGCTTATTAGCGTATATTAACACCCTTGCTTATCCTCTTCTTCATGCACTTATCAAGTGCCTTTATGAACTTATAATGTGACATTTTCCACTTATCGAGTGGTCCTTTTCACACATGAAAAGGTTCCCTTCGTACATGCTTTCATGTACGTGACATCCGAAGTCCGTATACCCTCATACATCCCCTCATGGGTGTATACATGTCGTCCATATCCAACATCTCCCACTCACACTTGAGGGGATTGTAAGGAAACATCTTTTCCTTTAGTTCTTCAATTCATCATACCGAGAAATAGACCGTGTGACCGTCATACGTATATAGTCCGTTGTTGTGCACTTGTTAGAGATACACAACACTCCTTGTGGTGCAAAGTTGAGTAGATTAACGCATATTTTACCCTAGATAATTTCTTCACATTTCTTATACTTTATATTCAAAAATTGAATCCCATCTGGATTACAATTGCCTGGCCAGCTGTGAATCTCTAAAGTTCAAATGTGAATATGAAATTAATCTTCCTCTTCTTACGATCCTTTTGATCTTGACTTGACTCACTTTTCTAACATGCCCCGCCGGACCGAATTTACCATAGTCTATAAGCAACATGCTAAGATAGCGATCACCCAGTCAAATCTAAAGGAACCAATTAGAGTCCATAAGGGTAAGAAGTTAAGACCCATGTGGTCTTTGGGTCTCACATAATAGTAAACACAATTACTATTCTAACCCAATGGTCAAATGCATACGTAGTATGAATACTTATTACAACATCACTCCTTTCCCAGGGAGCGTATGTCTTAACGATGTTGTAAGGATGATGATCAGACACCACAATGTCTGACTTTGAGTCCCTTTTACTACTCAGTAATTTCCTGGACCCACATCCCGCATAAGACAGATAAGATTTAAAAATCTTTTTAGATCTTTTGTAAGCATCCATATGATGCCGATCTTTCATACGACCATTTTGTTTAAGTCATGACTCTAAATCATCCGTCTGACGATTTTGACTTTAAACAGGTCTCATCTTTATCTTATCCGTCCGATAGAATAAAGGCGGTTGCTCATGTGAGAGAGCCAACCTCAATCTGTCTGACATACTAGAAAAACATCGCAGAGATTTAAAATGTACACAAACATTTTCTAGAAACTTATATGCAATGTCGAAAAAAGAACTTATTCTTTTATTAAATTTGATCTTTCATAGACATGGGAATACATTGATACAACTCAGCTCTTACGCAATCCTTGAGATGATAAGTGTTTGTAAAACACATCTCTGGGGATCGCTTTCGTAAGCGGATCCGCTATCATCTCATGTGTAGATATGTATCTAATGTCTACCTTCTTGTTCTTATCATAGTCTTTTACAAATTTGTAGCGAATATCAATGTGCTTGGTCTTACAATGGAATTTTGGATCTTTGACATAGGCTATAGACGCTTGACTGTCACTGTATATTGGTACATCACCTGAGTCACTTGCATCAATTAGCTTGTTTAAGAACTTCCTAAGCCAAACAGCTTCTTGGACTGCAATGCTAAATGCTACAAACTCGGCTTCCATAGTTGAAAGTGCGATGCATGATTGTTTCTTGCTACTCCAGGATATTGCACCAGATCCGAGTAGAAAAACATATCCTGAGGTCGATCATCGCTCATCGAGATCACCCGCCCAATCAGCTTCAGTGTAGCCTTCGAGCCTCAAGGCATCTCCTTGATAGCATAAAGCATAGTCTGCAGTTCCTTTAAGATACCGCATTATCCTCTTAACTGCTTTCCAGTGTACTTGCCCTGGATTGGATTGGTAACGACTTACCATTCCAACGACAAAACAGATGTCTGGTCTTGTACACATCATATCGTACATAAGACTACCAATTGCACCGGAATATGGAACTTTTTCCATAATTTCCTTTTCCTTTTGGTTCTTTGGACACGATTTCAAACATAAATTATCGCATTTGCTTATAGGAGTATCAATGGACTTGCAGTCCTGCATATTAAAACGTTCTAGAACCTTCTTAATATAAGTCTCTTGTGAAAGAGAGAAGTTTTTTCGAACGATTCCTTGAAATCTTAACTCCAAGGATATATGCAGCTTCTCACATGTCTTTCATCTCAAAAACTGATGAAAGCCAAGCCTTGATATCCATCACAAAGCCCTTGTCATTTCCGGCTATTAAAATGTCATCTACATATAGAGGCATAATAACATACTTGCTCTTAATCCTCTTGATATATACGCAGTTATCTTCATCAAGCATGGAAAAACCATTTGATAAGATAACTTCTTGAAATCGTATATACCATTGCCTCAAGGATTGTTTAAGACCATATATGGACTTACAAAGTTTACAAACCTTATGTTCGTTTCCTTCTTTTACAAACCCGGTTGGTTGTTCCATATAGATCTCCTCGTCCAATTCTCCATTGAGAAAGGCAGTCTTTACATCCATTTGATGTAATTCGAGGTCTAAGCAAGTTACCATAGCCAGAATCAAGCGAATCGAGGTAAAACGCACAACAGGTGAGAAGGTCTCTTCGTAGTCTATCCCTTCCTGTTGCGTAAAACCTTTTGCGACAAGGCGAGCTTTATATCTGTCTATAGAGCCATCAGCCTTATGCTTGATCTTGAGAACCCATTTGTTCCCAATAGCTCTACGTCCTCTGGGTAAGTCAACCAAGTCCCAGACTTGGTTAACTTTCATGGATTCTAATTCCTCCTTCATCGCTTCTATCCATTTGTCTTTTGCAGGGCATGATACGGTCTGTTTGAAATTAGCAGGCTCGTCATCTTCTTGTAGTAAAGTCATAAAGGTTTGTGGGAATTCATCCTCAAATCTTAGAGGAGCTAACCTTGTACGACTACTACGTGTTATTTGAGATTCTTCAAGTCCTTGTTGACTCGAATTTAGATCAATTCTAATATCACTCCCACTTGGAATGTCGTTAGAAATGCTCCCACTTGGATCATTATTCCCGTATGGAATAGGATTCGCATTATTCGTATCATCCATTGGTGAAGGTTGAAACGTATTTTCGTCTTCACCAAGAATTCTCCCACTCGAATGAGGTAATCCTTCTTGATCATAAATCTCAAATAGAGATAAGTCCTGACTTATCTCGCCCTGTCTTGGAAACTCGTTTTCCAAGAAAGTGACATCCCTCGACTCAAATTCAATTAGTCCTCCATTTTCTTCCTGACCAATGAAAACATAACCTTTGGAGTTTTCTGCGTATCGTATAAAGATACATTTCCTCCCCCTGGGCCCAAGTTTACCATACTTATGGGAGGAAATATGAGCATAGGATGCACATCCCCAAGGTTTTAAAATGCTTAAGTCAGGAGACCTTTGGTTCCACAACTCATAAGGAGTGGAGCTAACTGATTTCGAGGGTACGCTGTTTAAAATGAAAGCGACCGTCAATAATGCATCACCCCAAAAGGTGATTGGCAAGTTGGCTTGCGCCATCATTGAACGGACCATTTCCATTAAAGTCCTATTCATCCTTTCTGCAACACCATTTTGTTGCAGAGTATAAGGCATAGTTACCTGATGAACTATGCCTTTTTCATCACAAAGTTCCTTAAAACTTGTTGATTGGTGTTCACTGCCTCTATCGGATCGCAATACCTTAATCTTACGATCTAATTGATTTTCCACCAAACTCATATAGTTTTTAAAGCAGGTTAATGCTTCACTTTTGTGTGATATCAAATAGATATGACCGAATCGGGTGAAGTCATCGATAAAAGTGATGAAATAGGACTTCCTGCGTCTTGTCTTGACATTCATCGGACCACAAATGTCCGAATGGATGAGCTGTAATGGAACCTCGGCCCTTGTGCCGGTTCCAAACGACTTGCGACAAGATTTTCCTACAAGGCAATGTTCGCAAGTCGACATTTCGACCTTTGAAACATTGGATAGAAGGCCACGTTTGGCAAGTCTATCCATTCGTGTTGGTCCAATGTGACCAAGCCTTGCATGCCAACAAATTACATCTGACTCATAATTTGATGAATTTGCAACAAGGAAATTTTCATTATAAAATGAGGAATCATACATTGTATTTAATATAACAAGCCCTTTGAAAACATACCCAGAACCAATTAAAGAATTATTACAAGACAAGTCCACTTTACAACTATGAAAGAACCAACTATAACCAAGACCCATTAAAACGACCACAGATATAATATTCCTTCGAATATCCGGAGCGAAGAGAACATCATGAAGTAGGATAGTGCGGCCGTTGTCCAAGCGAGCTTGCACGTCCCAACGCCTTTCACTTCAACACATGTGTTGTTTCCTACATAGATCCACTTCGTTCCTTGGGGTATCCGGTGATACTCCACGAAGGACTGTCTGTCCCTTGCTATGTGGTCGGTGGCACTTGAATCAATTATCAAAAAAGGATTAGATTCTACAAGAAATATTAAACTAGAAACACATATGTAACTATTATTATTACAAGTTACCTCGTCACCTCCACTCGTACATAAACGAGCATAGTGACCTAACTTGTTGCACTTGAAACACTTGATCTTCTTCAAGTCCTTCTTCTTGTGCCATTTATTGTGTCCACCCTTATGTTTGGGTTTCTTGGTAGACTCTGGTTGCTTATTACGTTTATTAGTAAACTTCGAACGATTTTTCTATTTCTTTCCCCCGTGTGAGGAACTACCAACAATGTGCACTTCTGTACTTGGCTTGGCGGCCGCAAGCCGCTCTTCCTCTAACTCGAGGTGCTTAGAAACATCGCTGAAGTTCTTGATGCTCTCATTATGAGTTAGATGCATCTTCATTTGGTCCCACCCATTTGGTAGGGAACGTATGACTGCTTGAATTTGTTGCTCATCAGTGAGTACATGACCTGCATCCTTTAACTCTAAGATGAGATTCACCATATGTCGCAGATGCTTCCCCATGGAATGATCTGGACGTTTCTTGTAAGAATCGAATCTTATAGTTAAAAAACGAAGTTTGGACACCGAGGTGCCACCAAACTTCTCCTCTAGCTTGGACCATATGTCCATGACTAGGTCATGCTCTCGGAAGATGCGCATTATGTCATCGGCCATACTGGAAAACAACGTAATGCGAGCAATCTTGTTCTTCCGAGACCAAGCATCAAAAGCTTCCTTGTCTCTTCTGTGTTGGGCCGTAGTGCCCAACTCTGGTTCAATCATTATGTTCTTCAGAGTTTCGAGCACATATTGCTCCTCTAGAACATATTGTATTCTCATGGACCATAGTTTATAATTATCGCCGTTGAGTTTTTCACCTTTGTTTAACTCAGCGACGATGGTCTTGGAAGCGGAAGACATTTTAGCTTTAAAATGCTGCAAAAGATATAAAAAAGAAGGTTCGATCAAAAAACATTTCATAAATTTCATATTTATAGTCATAATTTTAGACATTTTCATAATTCAGTAGTCTCGGCCAGCGGACCGACCAGGGGAATGGATAGTCCATGGTTCACTACCTCCAGACAGAGACGAGGTGTCCCACAAACTAGTCCAAAAGACCACTGGTCGAATCATGATCCATTGAGACGCTGAATCAATCGAATGTGGAAATTTCAGACTAGTTTAATATCACTCCTACTTGGAAAATCCCACTTGGAATGATATTATTATATTTGATAAGTTACTTTTGAAAAATATTGAAGATGTTGTTCTAGAATCGGAAAAGTCATTACGATCCCAATCACCATCTAGAACAACTTTCAATATTTCCCCATCACTTTATCAAATAACAGTACTCTTATAGTACTTTGCAGCAGAAAAGCAATTTTGAAAACGTATTTTTCAAACGTATTTTGCAGCGGGAGGTGTTGGCCTGCACCGGCCATTGCCGGGGTCGAGCCATGGCCACGCCAAGGTCGTATTTCCCCTTTCGTGGGGTTTTGCCGTATGCAACTGCCGCCGGTCCCGTATGGGCCGGCCATGCAGACCCCCCCATCACCTTGGTAGAGGCCGGGGCTCGGCGGTCATGGCTTGGCCAAGGGCCGGGCCTTCTCGGCATGGCCATGGCCCCTCGGCCAGGGCCTCTGCCATGGCTGAGGTCGGCCAGTGCTGGCCAAGGGGGACCCTGGCCCCTCGGCCAGGGCCTCTGCCATGGCCGAGGCTGGCCAGGGCTGGCCAGGGTCATGGCCCTGGCCGCAGAGGCCAGGGCGGCCTCTGGCCTGGCCCTGGCCGGAGGCCCTCTGGCCTGCCCTGGTCTCGACCAGGGCCAGCCAGGCCCTGGCAGGGGCCAGGGCGCCCTGCCCTGGCCTCTGCCAGGGCCGGCATTGGCCCTGACAGAGGCCAGGGCCTGCCCTGGCCCTGGCATTGGCCAGGGCGCTAATCACTCCGTATTTTACACCTTTTTTCTGCATGTTTACATGCCATTTAGATCGCTCAAATCGTGTTTTTCACGTTTATTCGACAATATTGCGATACTTTTCATAGATTTATTATTTTTATCGTATTTCAGGAGATTAGGAGCGATTTGGAGTGATTCCGAGATGCACCCACTCCGGAGTGTCACCGACGACTCTCTTGAGGGGTATTCTGCGATTGGAGAGGAGTGGAAGAAGAAAGAACGTCGTAGGAGCGACGAGGAGGCAAAAATACGAAGAATGGGCATTTTCAGCATGCCACTCGGCCGAGTGAAGGAGTCACTCGGCCGAGCATATACAGCCCGCTCGACCGGCCAGATCGGACACGCAACAGAGCTAATATCAGCGTGCACTCGGCCGAGCATCGCCAAACCACTCGGCTGAGCACGGAGTCACCCCTCGCCCGAGTGGAGCCAAGACGACGGCAACAAAAACGTCTAACTCTCTAGAATCCGTCAGTCAGCCCCAAAGACCAACTCGGCCGAGTGACGAACGACCGTCCGCCCGAGTGAAGAACGCCCATCGGCCGAGTGAAGAAAAGTCACTCGGCCGAGTGACTCCCGAGGAGACGGCCCCCCAAGACCCCCAACTCTCTGGAATCCGTCAGGGTCTCTCACTCGGCCGAGTAACATTTGCCACTCGGCCGAGTGAGCCACGCTGCCTGTAGCGTAAACTGCGATTTTTAGGCTGCGCAGGGGCATTTTCGTCAGGATTTTTTGGGCGATTTTGGGGGTATTTAACCCCAGTTTTTAACCTAGTTTAGAGAGCTTTTTCAGAACTTTTTGCAGCCTTTTTTAGATTACTTTTTAGGAATTAGATTTAGTCTTTAGGGAGGAGAGAAAAGTGATAATTTGTTGGATGCTATTTTGTTCTTCATTGGTTTGTCTCTCTCTCCCTCAAAAACTCCATTTTTATTGATATTTTGAATATTGCAATGAATTCTATTGATTTTGATTGTGAATTTCTATTGCATTTTATTATGAATTGTGAGTAGTTCTATCGTCTTAGGGCGTAGGGATGAACCCTACGAACCCTATTTCTAATTTGTGATGAATTGATGAAACTATTGCTAGAATTGATTAGGGTTAGTTTGGGATTGCTATGATACGAATAGCTAGGGATTCATACCGATTGGGATTTGCAAGAGATTGGATCCCAACTCGATAGGAAGCCCTAGAAATTTGAATTGGGTTGCAATTGAATTTCTCCGGAATCGGTTTGCAAGAGATTGGACCGAAACTAGGGTTCTCGATTGTAATTCTATACCAATACCCGTTTGCAAGAGATTGGACGGGTAGGAACTATCCCAACCTAGGTCGCAGCTCGAGTTTGCACGAGAGTGTTCTCGAGGGACGATTGAACGATGATGTTGTTCTTCACGCTAGTTCGCTTAGGTTAGGGTTTGCAAGAGATTGGACCCTACCCTAGGTTTGCTATAGACCGGTAATAGAGCGAGAGCGTGAGCTTGGTTCTACATTTAGTTGCAACTAGTTCACCCAAATTTCAAGTCTAGCAATTGTGAATCCTACGAATCACAATGATGAGATAAGGCAAGTAGCGGGGATTCCCTATCCCTAGGCGCCTTTATTAATTTGTTATTTATTTTATACAATTGAACGACTGTGACCGCATTACTGCGAATATTTCTCGACTTTTCCTATAGCCAGGTTGACTGAAGAAGACACTATCATTAGGCCTCCCTGTGTTCGATACCCGCTCGCCGCTACACCGTGTGCTTGCGGTAAGACTACAGTGTCGCCGTCCCGGGACGTGTATCCGGGGCGCGATCAAGTTTTTGGCGCCGTTGCCGGGGATCGATTTTGACGGAGTTCGATTTGGATCACCCGGTTATTTTTTCAATTTCTTTATTTATTTCTTCATTCTTTTCTAACTCTGTTTACAGCCCTATTTTGCAAGCTCTCCCGAAATTTTCCACAACATCTTATTAGGTAAAATGGGGGATGCAATTCCAATGACTGAGTCTGGCCAGTGAGATGATGAATCTTTTGCGGAGCTCCTTAAAGAACTTATTGATGAGGTCCACGCTACCGGAGCTTTTGCTATTAATGTCGAGGACCCAGTCGAACAATTGTTTTCTAGCTTTGTGATGGATCAAATCTCCCCGGATGGGACTATTGGGGGCGATATCAGAGTTGATGTGAGGGACGACAAGCTATATTTTGAAGGCGATAGAACATGCGTCGAAGAGTACTACACTCCCGAGGACTCCTTCGAGCAAACCGATATTCAGGGAGATACACTCTATGACCCCCACTCTTGCATTTATGAATCTGCTGATGTATTTCTTGATCTCAGGAATGAACCGGAGCAAAGTGGTGGTCCTATCGATGCAAGCGCAGAATTGGAGAGCGTCTATTCAGATGCACCGTCCTCACTAGGAAGCGAATCTGAGCCTCCACTCGAGAGTGAGCTAAACTCAGATGTTGAAGGAGAAGCCAAATTCACACAAGATGACGAAGCAGAGGGAGAATGTTTGCGGGTGTTCAACACATTGAAGGAAGCACTGATTTCTGCGCCCATCATACAACCACCGGATTTGTAACGACTGCTTTTCATGAATCTGGATTTAATATAATATAATATATGTTTTGATGGATTTTCTCCTCTTGTGTGGTTTTTATCTCCGTAGATTTCATTTTCGATCGATTCGTCGTATTTTCTCGCTTCTTCCTTAGGATTGTCGATTTCGAAGTATGTCACTCGTGACGGACTTCATAACGGTCATATCTAACTGTTAGATCAAGCCTAGGAGTCTTAGGAATCGATACCGGGGCCTCGCGCTCCGTATCGGTACTTTTCTGTGCTCATTAGCCGGTGTAAGAAGGGCCATCGACCGACTAGATGACGATCCAGTCGGTCGGCAATCCTTCTTGGACCGACTAGTTAGCTTTCTAAATTTCTCAGGAGTTACTGTTTATCGTTAGTCGGTCTAAGAACGTTGGTTGACCGACTAGGTTGCAAACTAGTCGGTTAGCAATGCTTCTTGAACCGACTAACTCATCAAATTATTTTTGTATCAGTTACTGTTTACTCTTAGTCGGTCTATGAACGTTCATCGACCGACTAGATGTAAAACTAGTCGGTCAGTACTTGTTCATGGACCGACTAACTCTAGAATCCTATTTTCGTTCAGGAGTTACTGTTTGCACTTAGTCGGTCTACGTTGGTCGACCGACCGACTAGTTGCCAAACTAGTCGGTCAGTGGTTGCTCTTTGACCGACTAACCAGTGTTAAAACCCTAATTTCTGGGCAGCCGCCAGCCTAGCCTATTTAAACCCAACCCATTCGACTTCTTCTTCTCCAACACGACCCAAAACCCTAAAAACTTCCCTCTTCAGCCCCCATCTTCCTCCAAGCTCCATTTCTCCATTCCAAGCCCTAAATCCATCATCCAATCCATCCATTCACTCATTCCACCCCTCATCTTCCCCAAATCTCCATCAAAACCCATCAAATCCCCAAATCCCCTAAAACCCTAGTTTCCCCAAACTTCTCCAATCTTTTCCAGATCTGATCCTAGGGTTCCCCGGAGTGTTCCTTCCGTCTCCTCTTGGTAAGAAATCGATTCCTCTATGTTTTCATAGTCTATTAGTATTTTTATGAAACCCTAATTAATTTCAAGTGTTTGGTGCTTGTTTCCCCCACAACAGCGATTTCCCCCGTAGATAGCATCCGTGTGACGAAGTGATCGTAAATCCCCGGTGCTAGGCAAGTGAAACTTGCATCTCTTGATTTAGGCCATGTTTTGGGCCATTTACCTTGCTTTAGCGTAAAAGAGACTAGACGGTGAAAGGATAGCCGTTTAGACGCCATTGACCTAGCTTGACAACGAAGCTTGGTCCGTCACCCTCATCATGCTTGTATGTCACGTTTACTTTCCCTTAACGGTATGCGAATTAACTGTTCATGTCATCCATGCATCCTTAACTGCTATTGCATTTTAACTGCCATGTTTAATTTAATTAACGGTACGCGAATATGTTCATGTCATTGCATTTCGCCTGTCACGTTTAATTTAATTAACGGTATGCGAATTATCTGCTCATGTCATTGCATGCTTGAATACTCATCGTGATTGCGTAGCATCGCTACATACTAGTGTTACTTGTTCCGGCTAGGTGCACCCCTACGCCATACTTATCAAATACACTTTCTGGCTCGTGTTCCAGAAGACGAGCTCATCACAGCCTGCGGGCAATAGGGCACTCGTTGAGTGATCCCTTGTACTTGATACTTGAACACAGCCTGCGGGCAATAGGGCACTCGTTGAGTGATCCCTTGTACTTGTACTTGTTACTTGACATTACATGTCACAACAACCCCTTGCCGCTTGTACTACACTTTACCTTACTTGTTACTTGACATTACATGTCACCCCTACTACTTGATACTTGCCACGTGTACTCTCCTTTACCTCACTTGTTACCACCGTACCTTACTTGCCATGCACCATGATTTAATTGCTAGGTTGCTAGTTTACCATTATTCCCGTTTCCTTGCACAAGTCTTTCGACTTGCTGACATGTGCCCCTTTTCTCTTTTGGGTGACACATGTTAGAGCCCGAGCCTGAGTTACTAGTTGAGGACGAGGTGTTTGCTGACGCCGAGCCCGCGCTTGTGTTTGACGGGGAGTACGTGGACACTGGGGACCAGTCCTAGTGTCCTCGTTGTGTTTTACTTTTGTTAGACAGTTGTTTTGTTATCGGTGCGTGGCACCTATACTTTGCTTTGTTGTTGTCGTTTCTTTTGTTGGCCTTGTTCTGGGCCTTTAGACTCTTTTCTTTTAGCCTGGTGGCTTTTCTGGATGTTGAACTTATTTTGATGTTGGACAATTTGTGAGATGTGGAATTTTATTTCAGTCTCTCCTTGTGTTATTATTGTTATTCTGTTGTGGTTACAGGGACCTGTTTATGTATTGTGGACGCTTATCGGGTTTGGGGCTTCACAGCTCCACTCTCGTGCGGACCTTTTCACGTCTCGCCTCCATTTTAGGGAAGCGGGTCGTGACAGGTTTTAGTGGTGGCCCATGCAGGTCCTTCTGTAACTGCGATTTTTGGAATAGCGATAATAATATTAGAATGTCCAATAAATTAAGTTCGACGTCCGAGTCATAAGCTATGAGTCTAATCTGATTCGTTTTCTGTGTCACTAGATGGCAGGAAGACGATTCACCCGTGGTGGTGGTAGTGGTGCGCTCCCTCATGATGAGGAGCCTGAGCGGGAACCCACCAGCGGTGAGATGATGCGGATGATGATCCAGATGATGCAAGTGCAGCAGGGCGTGCTTTTGCAAGTCCAGAATGCTCCACCTGCTCGAGCTGCCCGGGCTCTTCCCGATGCCCCTCGCTCTGAGCCAGGAGCGAAGCAATTTCGGGAGCTGGGTCCCGCATATTTTGATGGTTCTGAGGGTCCTCTGGCTGCCGACGAATGGATAAGGAACATTGAGGATAACTTGGCAATGGCGAAGATTAACCCGGCTGGATGGGTTGATCTGGCTAAGAGGCAGCTGAAGGATAACGCCAGGAATTGGTGGGATGCTGAAGAGAAGATGCTGGTGGAGCCGATCGTCTGGGCTACCTTCAAGTCCAGATTCGATGGAGAGTTCTTCCCGAAGGCTGCTAGACAGGTGATGCTGCAGCGCTTCATAGATCTGAAGCAGGGGAGCTTGTCGGTGGATCAGTACCACCAGGAGTTCACGAGGCTCAGTCGGTTTGCACCTAAGATGGTGCAGGATGCCGATGAGAAAGCTCAGCGATTTCTCCAGGGACTTGCCTTGGAGCTTCAGAGCTTTGTGACCTCTTCTGACTTGGAGACATATCAGAAGGTTCTGATTGCTGCGAGGCGGCAGGAGTTGAATTTGAATCAGAGGAAGGGACATGTTTCCGGAGCTGGGAAGAGGCCTATGGAGCAGGCCAGGGCGGTGGTTAGGCCTGGTTTCAAGCCTAGTCATCCGGTGCAGTTCAAGAGGCCAGGAGGGCCTATCCTGAAGACTTGCCATTTCTGTGGCAAGACTGGACACCTCAGGGATCAGTGTAGGAGGTTTCTAGGACAGTGCATTGTCTGCGGAGATCCTGCCCACACCATCCGGGAGTGTCCGAAGTCGAGACAGCCTTGGCGGGCTCCTATTGCAGCACAGCCGTTGCAGCAGCGAGCTCCTGTGCCCGTTGGACGTGGAGCGCCCCTTGTTCCACAGAGACAGGCCTTTCGGTAGGCTGTTCCGCCGAGAGGGCAGGCCTTTCTGATGACTGAGGAGGAGAGCATGGCCGTGGATGAAGTTATTGCAGGTAACGCTCATTCTAGCTATTTATCCTCCTTAGTTAGTTGATTTTTGATTATATTGGTTGCTTGCTCATGATTGTTTGCTAGACTAGGATTTGACTGTTAATTGCTTGTTAGGTGTGGTTTTGGTTTGCACGTTCCCTGCACGAGTCCTCTTTGACTCTGGTGCATCGATGTGCATTTTGGCCCGGAGCTTCGTGGAGAAGCATTCCTTGTCGACGTCCTCTCTTCCTAAGAGTTGGAATATCGTCACAGGGAACGGTGTAGTCTCGGTGCATCGTGGGTGCAATTCTTGCCCGTTGGTGGTTTGTGGACGTGAGCTTTGTGCTGATTTCATTGTCCACGACATCATCAACTATGATGCAGTTCTTGGGATGGATTGGCTTGCGAGCTTCTATGCTACGATCGACTGCAGGAGGAAGAAGGTGGTGTTCGGGATTCCCGGACACCCAGTGTTTGAGTTCAGTCGTGGTAGCAGTTCGCTTGGTCCTGTCAGATTTCGGGCCAGGCCGGTGGAGGCTGTGGCTATGCAGATGGAGCTGGAGTGGCCAGCTGTGGTGCGAGATTTTGGTGACGTCTTCCCCGAGGAGATGTCTGGTTTGCCGCCTGATCGAGCTCTGGAATTTTCTATCGATCTTGTTCCAGGTGCGCAGCCGATTTCGAAGGCGCCGTATCGTATGGCACCTGCTGAGTTGGAAGAGTTGCGAAAGCAGTTGGATGAGCTTTTGCAGAAGGGTTATATTAATCCTAGCGTGTCTCCGTGGGGAGCACCGGTGTTGTTGGTTAAGAAGAAGGATGGTTCGCGTCGTATGTGCGTGGACTATCGGGAGTTGAATGCGGTGACCATTAAGAATAAATACCCGTTGCCTCGCATCGATGATATTTTTGATCAGCTTGGAGGTTCGAGGGTGTTTTCTAAATTGGATTTGAGGAGTGGTTATCATCAGTTGAAGGTGAAGAAGGGAGATGTTCCGAAGACAGCGTTCAGGACGAAGTATGGACACTATGAGTTCGTGGTTATGCCTTTCGGCGTAACTAACGCGCCCGCAGTTTTCATGAATCTGATGAACCTGATTTTCTACGACTTTTTGGATAAGTTTGTCGTTATCTTTATTGACGACATCCTGATCTATTCGAAGTCGGAGGAAGAGCATGCCTCGCACTTGAGGACGGTGTTGGAGATTTTGAGGAAGCATCGGTTGTATGCTAAGTTTTCGAAGTGCGAGTTTTGGCTGGATAGAGTTGCTTTTCTCGGGCATGTGGTGACTGGAGATGGTATCTCAGTGGATCCCGAGAAGATTCGGGCCATCAGGGAGTGGCCTGTTCCGTCGTCTGCGTCTGAGATTCGGAGTTTTCTTGGACTTGCTGGTTATTATCGGCGATTCATTAAGGACTTTTCTCGTATTGCTGAGCCGATGACCAGGTTGACGCGGAAGGATGTTGCTTATGATTGGTCGGGTGATTGTGAGAGTGCTTTTGGTATTTTGAAGGAGAGGTTGACGACTGCCCCTATTCTTGTTGTGCCTGATCGCAGCGGTGGATTCGAGATCTTTTGCGATGCTTCTGGCAAGGGTCTCGGTTGTGTGTTGCATCAGCATGGGCATGTTGTGGCGTATGCGTCTCGTCAGCTTAAGGTTCATGAGAAGAATTACCCGACGCATGATTTGGAGTTGGCTGCCGTTGTGTTTGCTCTTAAAATTTGGAGGCACTTCTTGCTGAGTGAGAAAGTGAAGATTTTCACCGATCACAAAAGCTTGAAGTATATTTTCACTCAGAAGGAGCTCAACATGCGACAGCGTCGATGGTTGGAGCTTATGGCGGATTATGATATTGATTTGCAGTTTCACCCTGGCAAGGTGAATGTGGTTCCGGATGCTTTGAGTAGGCTTCCAGCGGTGATGATTTTGACCTCGCAGTGGAGATTGCAGCAGGATTTTTGCGAGTCTGGCGTGGAGATTGTTCTTCCTGGAGAGGCTTCGTCGTTGATGTACATGCAGGTACAGTCGACGATCGTGGATCGGATTAAGGCTGGCCAGGCTGAGGATCCGAAGCTGGTGAGGATTCGGGAGATGGTGGAAGCCGGTCTGCGGACTGACTTTTTGATTCATGAGGATGGCTCGCTGAGGTTTGGAGCCAGGTTGTGTGTGCCTGCTGGGGATATCAGAGAGGAGCTGATGGTGGAGGCACACAGTTCGCCGTATTCTGTGCATCCTGGTGGCACCAAGATGTACCAGGATCTTCGTCTGAATTATTGGTGGCATGGTATGAAGAGGAGCGTGGCTCGGAGTGTAGCCAAGTGCTTGGTTTGCCAGCAAGTGAAGGCGGAGCATCAGCGTTCGGCCGGGTTGCTACAACCGCTTCCGATTCCGGAGTGGAAGTGGCAACACATCACTATGGACTTCGTGACTGGACTACCTCGGAGTCCGAAGCAGAATGACGCGATTTGGGTGATCGTAGATCGATTGACCAAATCTGCGCATTTTATTCCGTTCCGAGTGGGACAGTCCACTGAGGCGCTAGCGAGGAGATATATGGAGGTAAAATTCTTTTACTCTCTGTTTTATTTCCTTTTCCTAGTTTGGATAGTGATGTAACGTGAATCGTGCAGGAGGTTGTGCGACTTCATGGAGTCCCCGTGAGTATCGTGTCTGACAGAGACACGAGGTTCACATCTCAGTTCTGGCAGAGTTTGCAGAAGAGCTTGGGTACGCGTCTGAGTTTCAGCACGGCGTACCATCCGCAGACGGATGGCCAGTCCGAGAGGACGATTCAGATTTTGGAAGACATGCTGAGGGCGTGCATGTTGGATTTCAAGGGTTCGTGGGAGGACCATCTACACTTGGTGGAGTTCTCTTACAACAACAGCTTCCAGGCGAGTATTGGCATGGCGCCTTTCGCCGCTCTTTATGGGAGGAAATGTCGATCGCCATTGAGTTGGGATGACGTTGGTGATCGGGAGTTGTTGGGACCTGAGATGATCGTGGAGGCCGTGGATATCGTCAGGAATATTCGGGAGAGGTTGAGAATTGCTCAGGACCGTTTTAAGCATTGGGCGGATGCTAAACGTCGTCCTTTGGAGTTTCAGCCGGGCGACCATGTGTTCTTGAAGATTTCCCCGAATCGTGGTGTGATTCGTTTCGGGAAGCGTGGGAAGTTGAGCCCGCGATACATTGGACCGTTTGACGTTTTGGAGAGGGTTGGCGAGGTAGCTTATCGCTTGGCCTTGCCGCCATCTTTGGAAGGAGTTCACAATGTTTTCCATGTGTCGCAGCTTCGTCGATACATTAGCGATCCGTCTCATGCGGTGGATTTTTCGGAGATTACCGTTCGCCCCGATATGACGTATGACCAGCATCCAGTGCAGATTCTGGACAGGCGTCAGAAATCGCTTCGGAACAAGATTGTCAATCTTGTGAGGGTGATGTGGCGACACGGTTCACCTGGGGAGTCTACTTGGGAGAATGAGGATGAGATGCGAGAGCGTTTCCCACTTTTGTTTCCGGACTCGTGAATTTTTGGAAATTCCGAGGACGGAATTTTTCTTAAGTTGGGGAGGATGTAACGACTGCTTTTCATGAATCTGGATTTAATATAATATAATATATGTTTTGATGGATTTTCTCCTCTTGTGTGGTTTTTGTCTCCGTAGATTTCATTTTCGATCGATTCGTCGTATTTTCTCGCTTCTTCCTTAGGATTGTCGATTTCGAAGTATGTCACTCGTGACGGACTTCATAACGGTCATATCTAACTGTTAGATCAAGCCTAGGAGTCTTAGGAATCGATACCGGGGCCTCGCGCTCCGTATCGGTACTTTTCTGTGCTCATTAGCCGGTGTAAGAAGGGCCATCGACCGACTAGATGACGATCCAGTCGGTCGGCAATCCTTCTTGGACCGACTAGTTAGCTTTCTAAATTTCTCAGGAGTTACTGTTTATCGTTAGTCGGTCTAAGAACGTTGGTTGACCGACTAGGTTGCAAACTAGTCGGTCAGCAATGCTTCTTGAACCGACTAACTCATCAAATTATTTTTGTATCAGTTACTGTTTACTCTTAGTCGGTCTATGAACGTTCATCGACCGACTAGATGTAAAACTAGTCGGTCAGTACTTGTTCATGGACCGACTAACTCTAGAATCCTATTTTCGTTCAGGAGTTACTGTTTGCACTTAGTCGGTCTACGTTGGTCGACCGACCGACTAGTTGCCAAACTAGTCGGTCAGTGGTTGCTCTTTGACCGACTAACCAGTGTTAAAACCCTAATTTCTGGGCAGCCGCCAGCCTAGCCTATTTAAACCCAACCCATTCGACTTCTTCTTCTCCAACACGACCCAAAACCCTAAAAACTTCCCTCTTCAGCCCCCATCTTCCTCCAAGCTCCATTTCTCCATTCCAAGCCCTAAATCCATCATCCAATCCATCCATTCACTCATTCCACCCCTCATCTTCCCCAAATCTCCATCAAAACCCATCAAATCCCCAAATCCCCTAAAACCCTAGTTTCCCCAAACTTCTCCAATCTTTTCCAGATCTGATCCTAGGGTTCCCCGGAGTGTTCCTTCCGTCTCCTCTTGGTAAGAAATCGATTCCTCTATGTTTTCATAGTCTATTAGTATTTTTATGAAACCCTAATTAATTTCAAGTGTTTGGTGCTTGTTTCCCCCACAACAGCGATTTCCCCCGTAGATAGCATCCGTGTGACGAAGTGATCGTAAATCCCCGGTGCTAGGCAAGTGAAACTTGCATCTCTTGATTTAGGCCATGTTTTGGGCCATTTACCTTGCTTTAGCGTAAAAGAGACTAGACGGTGAAAGGATAGCCGTTTAGACGCCATTGACCTAGCTTGACAACGAAGCTTGGTCCGTCACCCTCATCATGCTTGTATGTCACGTTTACTTTCCCTTAACGGTATGCGAATTAACTGTTCATGTCATCCATGCATCCTTAACTGCTATTGCATTTTAACTGCCATGTTTAATTTAATTAACGGTACGCGAATATGTTCATGTCATTGCATTTCGCCTGTCACGTTTAATTTAATTAACGGTATGCGAATTATCTGCTCATGTCATTGCATGCTTGAATACTCATCGTGATTGCGTAGCATCGCTACATACTAGTGTTACTTGTTCCGGCTAGGTGCACCCCTACGCCATACTTATCAAATACACTTTCTGGCTCGTGTTCCAGAAGACGAGCTCATCACAGCCTGCGGGCAATAGGGCACTCGTTGAGTGATCCCTTGTACTTGATACTTGAACACAGCCTGCGGGCAATAGGGCACTCGTTGAGTGATCCCTTGTACTTGTACTTGTTACTTGACATTACATGTCACAACAACCCCTTGCCGCTTGTACTACACTTTACCTTACTTGTTACTTGACATTACATGTCACCCCTACTACTTGATACTTGCCACGTGTACTCTCCTTTACCTCACTTGTTACCACCGTACCTTACTTGCCATGCACCATGATTTAATTGCTAGGTTGCTAGTTTACCATTATTCCCGTTTCCTTGCACAAGTCTTTCGACTTGCTGACATGTGCCCCTTTTCTCTTTTGGGTGACACATGTTAGAGCCCGAGCCTGAGTTACTAGTTGAGGACGAGGTGTTTGCTGACGCCGAGCCCGCGCTTGTGTTTGACGGGGAGTACGTGGACACTGGGGACCAGTCCTAGTGTCCTCGTTGTGTTTTACTTTTGTTAGACAGTTGTTTTGTTATCGGTGCGTGGCACCTATACTTTGCTTTGTTGTTGTCGTTTCTTTTGTTGGCCTTGTTCTGGGCCTTTAGACTCTTTTCTTTTAGCCTGGTGGCTTTTCTGGATGTTGAACTTATTTTGATGTTGGACAATTTGTGAGATGTGGAATTTTATTTCAGTCTCTCCTTGTGTTATTATTGTTATTCTGTTGTGGTTACAGGGACCTGTTTATGTATTGTGGACGCTTATCGGGTTTGGGGCTTCACAGCTCCACTCTCGTGCGGACCTTTTCACGTCTCGCCTCCATTTTAGGGAAGCGGATCGTGACAAGATTGGAGCCTTCCCTTTGAGCTCATGTGTGATGCAAGTGATCAAGCCATTGGAGCAGTATTGGGGCAAAGGAAATATAGAAAGCTTCATGCAATATTCTATGCGAGCAAAACGTTGGATGACGCACAGAAAAATTATACAACTACGGAGAAAGAGCTTCTAGCGGTCGTGTATTCCATTGAAAAGTTCCGCTCATATCTCCTTGGATCCAAGGTAATTGTCCACACCGACCATGCGGTGTTGAAGTATCTTCTAAACAAGAAATAGGCCAAACCTAGGTTGATTAGGTGGATACTTCTATTGCAAGAGTTTGATTTGGAAATCAGAGATAAAAAGGTACGGACAATGTTGTGGCGGACCATTTGTCTAGGCTTATTCGTGACAAGGAGGACGAGAGCTTGCCCATCGATGACTCCTTTATTGATGAGAGACTATACGCCATAAGGCCCGGGGAAGTTCCTTGGTATACGGACTTAGTCAATTATTTGGCTTGTGGGATTAAACAATGCGGGATGCCCACACAGCAAAAGAGGAAATTTATGCATGAAGTCCGTAGCTATTTTTGGGAAGATCCGTATCTCTTTAGGATATGCAAGGATGGGGTTGTTCGGAGATGTATTTCTAAGGAGGAGGCAACCTCCATCATCTTGCATTGCCACGGTATGCCATGCGGGGGACATCATGCCGCTTCTAAGACTACCGCTAAGATATTGCAGAGTGGATTCTTTTGGCCAACCATGTTCAGAGACATGCACGACTTCGTCAAGGGGTGCGATAGATGCCAACGGACAGGGAATATTTACAAACGAAATGAGATGCCAATGAGGCCCATTCTAGAGATTGAGCTCTTTGATTGTTGGGGAGTGGACTTCATGGGACCATTTCCGTCAAGCAAGGGTAACAAGTATATCTTATTGGTCGTGGACTACGTCTCTAAATGGGTAGAAGCCATCGCCACCCCTACCAATGATGCGAGGGTTGTCTCCAAGTTTTTCAAACAGAATATTTTCCCGTGCTTTGGGGTGCCCCGTACTTTGATAAGCGACGGGGGAAGCCACTTTATAGAAAACAAATTTGAAGCCATATTGAAGAAGTACGGGGTAAACCATAGGATTGGCATGGCCTACCACCCTCAAACGAGCGGACAAGTATAAGTTTCGAATAGAGAAATCAAGCAAATTCTTGAAAATACCGTAGATCGATCTAGAAAAGATTGGTCCATGAAGCTAAACGATGCCCTATGGGCATATCGCACGGCCTTCCGCACTCCTATTGGGACCACGCCGTTCCGACTTGTTTATGGGAAAGCTTGTCACCTACTGGTAGAGTTGGAACACCGGGCGTATTGGGCCATCAAGACCCTTAACTATGACTATAAGAATGCGGCGGTGAGGCGACGTTTGGACATCAATGAGCTTGACGAAATTAGAAGAGATGCCTACGAGAGCTCAAGAATTTACAAAGAAAGGACCAAGATTCTCCACGATGCACGCATAACTGTCACGGACTTCAAGGTCGGAGACAAAGTCTTGCTATATAATTCCCGACTCCGACTATTCCCCGGGAAGTTGAGATCACGGTGGTCCGGACCTTTCACCATCAAGCACATACAACCGGGAGGAGCCTTTGAATTGGAAGGGAAAGACGGAGTCACTTTCAAGGTGAATGGGCAACGGCTAAAGCATTATTCTGAAGGAGTCTCTATGGGCTAGGTAAATAGGATATATCTACTCAAGGGACGGCCGGATGACATTTCATACCTCCTCGATGAGGTCATCGAAGAGGCGATCCCCCACTCCATCGGCGCACCCCACGAAGATAGCTTCGAAGAAGGCCTAGATTTGGCCGAGGAAGAGAAGATGGAGCACTCCCCTGATTTCTCCATGGCGATTGATGATGGCGACGCTGATGTCGCAAGAATACGGGAGCTCTGCAAGCTCTCGAAGTTGAGGACTCCGAAGAAAGCTCCACCGATACGACGATCGGTGTCACCGGCAAAGTCGAAGACCGGAACAAGCTCTAGTTTGGGGGAGCCACCCCCCAACATTACCCGTGACGAAGGGGCACTGAGGAAGACCACACACCACCATGATCCAAATCCGAGCGGTCTTCCCGACAAATTCGACGGGTGCATCTCATATGCACCAAACATCCCGCGCTAAATTGAAACTTTAAAGGGGGTGGAGCTCAAGACCTTAAACGAGCGCTTGTCGGGAGGCAACCCGACGGT